>OU744318.1:14462687-15662687 GCA_916610145.1 Eristalis arbustorum | reverse complement strand
CCTTTGTAGGTCTAGAGCGTAATATTTGCACAAAGGAGACAGGCACGATTAGCGTTCTACACAGCACTTTTAATTTTTTGTTTTGATGGTAAGATTTTAAGCAATTTATTCAGTGTAAAACTACATTGCAGTCACCAGTGCTTACGGCTAATCGGAGGACTGTAGGAGTAAATTAATCGATTTCAATTAGCGATTAAATGATATCGACCGGCAAAAGTAGAATGGAGAGAGATGCTTATGACTGAAAGCGAAAATTGCTCGATTGTACCTTGAATAGTTTCATGATGTGGTCAGGAAGCATGTGTGTTGTGTAAGGAAAGCGCTTCTCACTTCCAGCGTTGCGACGTTCCAAGGCAGGTGCCTGGAATTACGTTAATTGTGAAGGCGGAAATTGATTCTTTATTTGCACTTTTCATACAATGCATTGAAAGGAAACCATGATGGACAATGATGTGCATCTCCAACGTGACAACCCCTCCGTCAGTTTCGTTAAGTTTCGTTCACTTATTTACGTGGGAGCGCTATCAAGGGCTTTAGGCATGCCTAAAGGTGGATGGATGACATCGACATTGTCGCGCGGTTCCAACGTGCCATCGTGGAAGCTTTCACGGCAATTGAGGAACAGGCGAAACGAGCTGGTCTTAAGGTCAACGAGGACAAAACAAAATATATGCTGTCGAGCAAACAACGATCCGCCGCACACCACCTAGGCCAAAACGTTACAATCGACAGCTACAATTTCGAGGTAGTAAAGGAGTTTGTCTACCTCGGGGCAAATGTAAACTCCACGAATGACATCGTAGTGGAGATCCGACGTAGAATCGCCCTTGGCAACCGATGCTACTTCGGTCTGTCAAAACAACTGGGCTCGAAACTCCTGACTCGAAGGACCAAAGTCATGTTCTACAAAACCCTTATCCTGCCAGTCCTACTTTATGGAGCCGAAAGCTGGACATTAAGTAAGGCTGCAGAGCTGATTCTTGGTGCCTTCGAAAGAAAAATTCTACGTCGGATATATGGTCCCGTCTGCGAGGAAGGCGAATGGAGGAGAAGACACAACCGCGAACTCTACGAGCTGTACAAGGATGTGGATGTAGTCCGGAAGGCAAAAATCCGTCGACTACACTGGCTCGGCCACATCGAGCGAATGGACAACAACGCTCCAGCAAAGAGGGTCTTCGAATCCGAGCCTCCTGGTTCGAGAAGGAGTGGAAGACCGAACCTCCGGTACAAAGACCAAGTCATCGCGGATGCAAGACAGCTTGGCCTTGATGACTGGAAGCAGGGTGCCCCGGACCGTCACCGATGGAAGGCAGCAATTGCTCAGGCTCAGACCCGTCATGGTTCGTCTGCCTGATAAGTAAGTAAGTAAAGGTGGATGGATGTAGTAGTAGCTCTGGATAGTTTAAAATTGCAAGATTTTTCTGCCCCTTTCTCTTTCAGTTGGGATTACGTAAGACAATTAAAATATAATAATAAAATGGGTGCCGCTACAGCCCGTAGAGGGTCAAGACCGACCGTCTCAGCAACCACTAGGGTTGTGCGTGCTATTGTTCTCACACGAATGAAAATGACCTACAGTGTTCGACGCATAAACCCACAACGCCAAGGGCCACAACTTAAGACAATTATGGTTGGGTCCTTATTCCACTACAAAATATTCTCAACAAGTGAAATAATTTTACTTCAAAATTCTCTAAAGCGCTAACAAAATGTAGACATGTCGATTGTACCTTATCCTCGCTTACCGACTTTCCGATTTTCGTCTTACCAATGTTTGCTTTGCATAGATTCTTTGAAAAAGTACAGAAGTGACTCTTGTTCATTTGCCTAAATGTCTTCATCTACCAACAATAGTTTCTATGAAAGGCTCTGATAGACATATATTTACTTAAAAAATAAGCTAATCCACCTACAAGCCTTGATTCCCTCCAATTCTTGGCGTTGAGATAAGTGGAATAATTTGTATCCCTTCTATCAAAAAGTAGGTCTCTCCAGACCTTTTCCATTTTCGAAATTTCCAGCTTTACCAATGTCAATGGACCTTGACAGTGCTTATATTTTGATTGCTTTAGTATAGACAATTAATTGAAGAATCTGAGTGGATCAGAAAAAAAGTTTTTTCTACAACAACCCCTAGAGTCAATCGAATATGTGCGGCGAAACCTACTTATTGACAGAAGGGTTAAAGACATTCTGTCTCCTAGTTTTAAACTTTTTGAACACCGGGCTTGTGAGAACCTGCCTTGTGGGGTTATCTGAAGTCGAAGGACTATGCGAAAGGGCCAATAGTACAACACATGTCAGCCGTAACAATCAGCCTGATTTATGCGCCAGTCATTGCAAATTAAACATTTCTTATGCGTACCACCGAGAAATATGTTGGGCATAAATAAAAGTTCAAAGAGGAAACGGTTTGAACGGTCTTATCTATTTTCAAATTTCGGGTAGAAGTTCTTTCTACAATCTTAAGCTGTTTGTTGCGTTTTAGATTAATTTTTTTTTTGCAAACATTTTGCTAATATAATCTGATTTATTGAGAGTATAATTGCATTGAATAGCACTACACGGAAGTGACAAAACATTCTCCTAGGTTCGATCGAATACTTATCAATGTCCGTCAAAAGTAGACGCGTGAACTCGTCGCTCCAATTCCATCCCCGACATATCAAACCAATTGTCATTCTTCAATCAGTTCGTATACTGAACCCGATTGAGTTGATAACCTTGGTGGTGTACTTCGGCACCCTGAACCACACCTTTTAGAACAAGTAAAGTTTGAATATCCATGTTTATGTTTGAGTGTCAGTCGACTGTCACCCGATCTGCGAGTTTTTTTTAATGTCAGTCGAGTGAATGGAAATCTAGAAACCAGGCGTCAGGAGTGATCGTGCGCGACAGAACTTATATCTTTATTACTTCCGACAATTAATATGTAGTAGCCATATGTCACGGCACTATGGTAGTAATAATATGGGTAGTTTCGAAGCTTGTGGAGGGCCAAGTACTAGATGTTCAGCAACGACCAGTGTTGTGTGTGCTATTGTTCTAAAACTAGTCGGACAAATGACATTACTATTTTCGACATAATTTCTATCGACATACGGACAATGCTCAGGGATTGTCAAAATAAATGTTCCTAGATTTGGTCAAGATAGATTATTGAGCTGCCAACGAAATTGTCGCAAACTTAGACCATTGTTGGTACATTGTGATACCATAGTCAGACTATAACCGCTGATCGGCAACTTCATTGATTGTACAGTGACGTTAATTTGATCCTAACTGCACATAGTGACTGGACCAGATTTGAAAATCAGATAAGAGCATATTAACTTTGCTTTCACTGGAATTCGAACCGGGGATTCAACCAACGGCGCCATCCAGCCGTAATAAAAACTTCGAGTCAACATTCACCATTCAGCCATATCCGAATAAGGTTTCATCGAGATGGAGGGGTATATGGAGGATTTCCCTTATGAGACAGTGATGTGACTAATCACCCCCCTTAACTTTAAGCATCATCGATCGAAAAAGAACAGTCTCTGATTGCAACAGACTGTTTGAAGGGCGTTAAGTACTCGAAAATGAATTTGTTGGGAATTGTGATTTATATTCATCGTCAGTTAATGGCCTTGTTAGGCAAACAGAAGGCATATACTAAAATTGAAGTTCAGTTTAACGAGGAGATGCTCAAACATCAGCTTAATTGTGATCATTTGCGTTTGCAAATGCTGGTAATTTAATATATTCTAATGCTTGTGATGCCCCGCGGAACCTCAATGTCTAGGTTCGATTCCTGGTTTGAACGACGAAACGGCCCCACCTCTTTCGAGTCACTGACAATGCTCAAGGAACATTTCTGTCTAGAAAAAAGCTTCTCAAAATTGGTCGTTCGGCGACGACATATGACGATAGGTCCTTCCACTCGAGAAAGTTCAATAGTACGCACAGCGCGAGTGTTTGCTGAGAAGTTGGGTCCTGGCTCTCCGGCTGTATTATTATTTCCAATGTTAGTAGGGATGAATGCTACAAGCAAAGCCAAGCAGAAGGACGTGTACTTTCCAACAGGAAATGGAATCTGTTGAATCTGTGGAAGAAAAGTCTGGATCCTTGGCATATGTTTATGTTACGACTGTTTTAATTCTGTCTTGTGATAAAGCTCACTGTGTTTTTTTCTGTTTCTAATTGGCCATCGCACGAATTGACCCCACTAGATTTTCTCAATGAAGTCAGGTTCTAAATTTACGTCAAAAAGCCATGTATTCATCGCACTAACGTGGCTTGCAGAACTCGGCAAGTGAGAGGGACGGATGCGTCGGAAATGTGTCTGGTGAAAAAGGAGGGGATAACGAAACATATGCCGTCGTCACGACATGGACACAACATCGACGACTTGGAAAGCTTGGACGCAACCTCACAAATGGCAGCCATAACTTCGAGGTAGCTATGCATGGGCTTTATCTACATTGGCTCCGCAGTAGGCAGCAGAAACAACATCAGCACTGCGACCGAAAGCAGATTAGCTCTTGCCAACGCCGTCTCCCATAAACCTTAGCTGAATTTACATAAGACTCCGATCATCTCAGCGAGGCTACATGAACGATCACAGGGGCGATGGTCTCTTCGAGGGAACAATTCTACATGCTATCAGTGGTCCAGTCTGCTTTGACGTTATTTGGAGCAGAAGACACAGCCACGAACTGTACGGGTTGTATAGAGACATGAGTCTAGCTGGACGTCTACGGAATCAACGTCAGAGATGAATAAGCCATGTAGAGCACCTATATAATGATACTCTAGCTCGAAGATGACGAATAAGAAACCGATGGTGTACCCAAGTGGTGAAGGGCCTCAATCAACTTGGCGTGCAAAATTGGATACAAATGGCTAAGGAATGTGTCATCTGAATAAGGTTGTTAGGCCCAGTGCACGCGGACTTTAGCTGCAGATGTGAAAAGATGAAATTGTAAAAAAATAAGATTAAATTATTACTGCGCAGATTATCCTCTTCTATGCTGCGGATGTAGATTCAGTTCCCGGCTCGTACAACGTTCACAATTTATGGTTCCACCTCTTTTAAGTTGTTTAAATTGAGTATAATTGTTTAGAAAGGGGGTTCGCCGTTTAGAGGCTGCATAAACCTGTGCTTGTAGTTGGAATCCTGTCTCCAAGTCCTTCTCGAATTGTCGCCTACCCACATTGTCTGCTTCAATAAACTAAGAAACATTGCACAGTCATTCGAAAGAATATACGCTTATTTTCATTCAAAATATTCCGACGGTGAAGTACTCTTTCTTAAGAACGGCTGGTGGAGCACAGATCTAGATCTAGAACAATTTTGTGTTGACTCAGCTTGTCAATGGTTTTCACTGATTTATACATCTGTCTAAATAATACGTATGAAATAAATGTCCACAGACTACAACAGCAATTCTTGAAAAAAAAAGAATAGCCGACACATTCAAGTTCTGAAATACAAATTATTTGCATAAAATATAAAAGCTTAGATTCCCCACCCACCTAGATAACAATCTATTTCACTATGTCGTCACACCGATGTAGATCGTTCCAATGACCTGAAACAAATCATTTCACGTGTTCGTCTAGTCTTCGATAAATACACAACCGTGCATGCAAATTTGAAAAGCAGTTCAGTTCAGAACATTGTTTGAAAGTTGCATCTTAAGCGGATCTCCAGTAATTACAGCTGATTTGCTTTCAAACAGAGTTTGAGTCGGGCCACGCGACTTGCATGTTAAATATTGATGAAGGCTTAATTGAGGTAGATTTGCACGGAATGGGTATTTCTTGAAACGAAACAAACGTATTCTTAGCAAAAGCTAGTACAGACATGTACTTCTACGTCACTGTAGGCGGATGTCAAGATGTCACACTCGATACTATTTATTGTTTTTGATTCATAAAATGAATGCCGAAAAGACACTTTGTTCTTTGAAAGGGAAATCCGAATAAATATGTGATTCGATCTGATCTTTTGGCAATGAACCGGAAATTCAAAGCAGGCTTGAGCATTACTTCCGAAACGCTGTCAACAGAGATTCAATCTGCATCTACTAGGCTATCAATCATAAAAGTCAGCATGTTAAACCGCAAATGATCATAATTAAGCCGGCGATTGAGCATCTGCTCGTTAAACTGAAGTGCCATTTTAGTACATGAGTTTTTACAATTTGCAAAGCAATGTCATTACCTGGCGATCATCACAAATCACAGCAACAATTAATTTCTCGGTACTTAACGCCCTTCAACTAGTCAGCGAGACGGTTGCAATCAGAGACTTGTTCATCGAATTTTAGTGCTTAAAGTAAAAAGGGACTAGCTGGTCGTATACAGATTGCGAGAGAGGTTTGCATCTCAATGGAGTGGAAACTAAGTGGCAGTCGAGACAACGCATTTGAAACCAAGCATTAAGCATCACGGTGACGCATCAACTAGCGGTGTTGCGGTTATGATTTGACTTGGATGCAGCGCCTGCAACCTCCTCCTTCTCGCATTCAATGCTATTTTGAATCGAGAGCAAGGCTCCCTGAACATCACCATTGACTTGAGGGAGTTGATCAGGATGTGATGCATGCAAGTCTGCGGTTTGAGTACGCACTGCTCAAGGACAGTCTCCTTTTTCTTGCTCTACTGTATTTTTGTGAAACTCAAGTCAGACAAATATGCACATAAATCGTATACTCTCTTGTAATAAGCAATTCACTAAGTTTCGTTAAGTTTCGTTCACTTTTAGTTACCTACGTAGAATCGTATAAAAACGTTAAAAATAGTGTTATAATTTTGCGTATGATCTTTGAAAATGCTTCTCTCTACTTTTCATTTGGTTACCTCGTGGTATAAAATGCTTACCTAAATCAATTATACTCGAGCCTTAAGTGCAAGGATATCCGATTCCTTCCATAATTAAGTAAATCTTTACTTAACAAATTCCAATTTGCAACAACAGAAAGTCAGCAAAGGTATCAAGTCTGAGTTGATTAAAATCCACCTACCTTCTATTTGGGATCCTTTCACAGAATGAAGACCCTTACAATAACGTCCGCCGATCGTCGTCCGTCTGTCACAATAAAATCAGTCAACTCTAATTGCTTGCTAAGTGACACTAATACGTTTCGAAAGACAACGAACGAGGTGATAACTGACTAGTTTATGAATCAATTAGACCCTTTATAGAAACGGGCTCTACCACAAGCTCTAGGAAACCCTTGACAAGCATTAATTGAATTAACTTAACTGTTGCTTACAGACTCCAGGTTTCAGGTCAAGGTTGTCTAGGAAACTCACTCTGAACTTGCATTTTTTTTATTAGTTTGTGTAAAATGTAACCATATTCAATGTGACGTTACTCAACAAAGTTGTTCAAAATGCGTCAGGAGCGTAATCCAATAACAAACTCACCGAGACCTTCAATGTCAAAAATAAGCGGAAGACATTAACGTGAGTGGTCGAAATCAGCGAGACGTCAGTGAACCTTTTGCTGGTATTGAAACGGAGGCGGCAAAAATGGGTTTAGCGGTGAATGAGGACAAAACGAAGAATATGCTGTCATCAGGAAGGGACACACAACATCGACGACTCGGTCTGAACGTCACCATAGGCAGCTACAACTTTGAGGTAGTAAAGGACTTCATTTACTTTGGCTCCCAAGATAATAGTACGAACAACATCAGTACCGAGAATAAACGCAAAATAACTCTTGCCAACCGCTGTTTCTTTGGGCTCAAGAGGCAAGTGAGTAGTAGAGCCCTCTCTCGAAAGACTAAGTTCACATTATATAAGACCTTGATCATCACTGTCCTGCTCTATGGCGCGGACGTTTGGACTATCCCAAGAGCGGGTGAAGACGCACTTGGACTCTTCGAAAGAAAAGGTCTGCGTTGAATGTTTCTGGAGAAGAAGATTCAACCACGAACTGTACGGGCTGTACAGCGATATGAGTCTAGTCATTCATCTACGTTCAACGCTTAAGATGGGGAGTGGGACAACGCAATAGAGGACGACCACGAAGCTGTTGGCTCTCTCAAGTGGAGAAGGACCTCAACCAGCGTGGAGTGCGAAATTGGAGGCAGCTGGCTAAGGATCGTGCCAGCTGGAGAGGCTTGTTGTCTGAGGCCCAGGCTCACCTCGGACTGTAGCGCCATTCTTATTATTATAAGTTCTTCTTTAATTTTTGTCGTGTACGATCTTTTCAAACAGACTGCATGTGAGCTCGAGTCCCGGTGCCTGAGAATGTTATGAGAGATTCTGTGAAAACGAAAGTGCTCGAGAGGAGCTGGAGAGCCTCTAAACTGCGCCATCTATAGAGACATCAGTCTTCTAAGCATCGCGTGTAAAATTATATCTGCCGTGCTGTGTGTACGCTTATAGCTATTCGCCAATAACCAGTGTGGCTTATCTGGTGAATTTAGATAAGGCTGCCATCACGTCTTCAACATCGTTCTTGAAATAATTGCTCAAAGCTCACACGCCAATACCTGAGGAACAGTCTTTCAGAAGTCCCTCCAGCTACTCGCATATGCCGATAATATTGACATTCTCAAAAGAACACAGCGTGAACAACCCCAGCCTCAAAGATGGGTTTCGCGATAGATGAGGGCAAGACCAAGTATATGCTGTCAACGAGAAAGGACTCTCAAACACCGACGTCTCGGACAGAGCGTCACGAAAGACTTTGTCTACCTGGGGCTGAGAACCACTATACATTCAGACAAAGACACCAGTGCTGAAAGCAAACGAAAGAATCTAGCCAGTCGTCGATTCTTTAGGTCTAAGGAAGCAGTTGATAAACAAAATCCTCTCGCGAACTACCACAGAAATGCTCTATAAGGCCTCAATCGTCCCAGTCCTGCTATTTGGCCCAGGTGCATAAACTCTGTCAACAGTGGACGAAGGTGCACTTGGTTGGTTTGAGAGGAAAATTCTTCGGGTGATTTCAGGTCCCGTTTGCATAGAGGCATAACGACGAACTTTACGAGCTGTTCAGCGCCATCGGCTCAGCCAAAGGAGTGAAAATCGAGCGATTGAGATAGCAAAGTCATGTAGAGCGGATGGAAACCAATGCTCCGACCTAGAAAGTCTTCCAATCTACTCCCGAAGGAACACGCTGTACACGAAGACGGCGACCCAGTTGGCGCACAGGGACCTCAAACAACAATGCGTGCGGAACTGGTGGCAGTTAGTTAAAGATCGAACTGGCAGGATACGCTTGTTGGTTGAGGCCCATGACCACCACGGACTGCAGCGCTACCTTAAGTAAGTTAATAAGCTCCAGTTAAGAACCTGCAAGCAAAAAATACGAGCAACGAACCAACCCACTCCGCCAACGGACTCAATGTATTTCTTTGTTCACATTCGGTATAGGTTTGACATACTTACTTGCATACATTGCACTTTATTATATTATATTGCTAACTTGGTGAACAAAATAAGCCCCCATTGAATTGTGGCATATTGAAGTTTAACTCGTACAAATATTTCTGAGGGTTTGCGAGATAACCTACAAGGTTCTGCTCCACAAACGGCGAACTTGGTTTTTTGTTTTGTTGGTCGCAGATGATCGCGGTTTTTATGTTCAACAGTTTTCACTTTGGTAGTGAATTTTATTTAGAAGAACAGTGGACTAAGTAACTAAGTCAAATAGTCACGGAATATCAAAGTTCGTTCGATGGTTTTTTGTGCGGAAAATTGTGGAGAATGCCAAAATATGATTGCAAGTTCCCTTCTATTAAGGCCGAAGTTCTGTCACGAGATAACCAACGATCATACCCTTTCGCGATCCAAAGATGGCTGCCCTGGCCATCCTCTTTGATTCTACACGATAGTTGCCCACTCTCTTCTTTACTCAAGAGGGTATAGCTCACGATGACATTTTAGTCGAATGAGGATAGGGATATTTTTTTATTCTTCGTGCAATATCGCTCAACACTATAAGTCGAACAAAACAAAAAAATAATGTGATCCGCAGCTGGACTCCGTACATTTTGATTTCGCTGTAATTCGTTAAAGAAATGCTTGATTCGCATTAAAAGAAATGTAATATTGACGAAACACACATCAACACACTGACAAGTTTGCAGAAGGGCGGTCAACTAGTCGGTCTGGGGAGCAGCACAACATTTAATTGTTTATTCAAATGTTCACCATCTAAGCAACGACCGGGCTAACATTCCAAATGATGCAAGTACTTATGGCAGAGTAATTTCTAATCGCGTCCACTTTATTTGCACGTCAGCTACCTCCATAATCTAAGCAGCCACATTCTAGAAAGCCAATTAATTAATCTTTACTTTACGATTTATTATGATGCAACAACAACTTTTTTTTTATCTTAATTGCCTACACTGTTGACATTGCAAATTATCACTTGTCTACACGTAGACAGTGGGGTAGTCTATGTACATCAACGCAACACTTCTTACATCGTCATTTGGCTCAAGTTTACATTTTAAACAAGTCATGCTCGAGAGCAAACATGTAACTTACCAGTGTTTGTTTGTCAAATTTGGGGGGACTCCCACTTGAAGTCATCGATTGTATTTATTTCCGTTTGGTTATGCATGAAAGCAAGTGGCGCTGCCTGTGTCAACTGATCCAGTCGGTGTGATTCGGATTTGTCTGGTTTGATCTTCAGGGGAACATGTATCATGCCATTCAAATGGGTGTAAGATTGTCAACAAGGGGAGTCAGACGGTTTTCAAGGAAAGTGTAAATTCAATGTTGCCATTCTCAATGCCATGGGAAGTGAAAAAGTGATTATTTAAAAATAATGAATAACAAGGTTGCCAATAAGGGTAATTTATATGGAATTTGATTTAATTTGTACCCAGGCTTACGACTAGTGGTCATGCATTGTTTGATAATGGAGTGGTCAAGCCACGCATTCGCTTGGGTTTTTTGCTATCTAATGCGATGGAAACTCATTAAGTTACCCCTTTCATCCCTTTCAAATGCAAATCAGCACTTTGTTGCATGTCAGCATGGTAGTGGATGAACAATTAAATTAAAAAAGATAAGCCATGATGTGAGAGAGAGCCAAGAGACTAACGAACAGTAGCCACAATCATCGTACAACATCAAGTGAAACAAACTTTATCCAAACGATGAATACACAGAAGCATCGTCGAATTCGAAGGAAGTGACAATGGACCAACAAGGGCCTAAGTGTGCTGGCAATTACGCTGGTAACCCCATAACCTACTTCTCCTCTTGGGAACTTACTGAAAATGTGAATACCAACTGTTATTAGGGTGCGTAGAGAACAATTCATTTCGTTCCCACTGAAGAAACCAAATTGAACGAAACTTAACGAAACTGAACGAAGCGGTGGTTATGGTACCATCATTTCTGTGTTTTCACTTAAGTTGTTTAAAGTCCACAACAACAAGAATTTCTATGTGAGGTTGACCTTTCAGAGAAAATATTAGTTCAAGTTGACTACAGTTTGGAAGCAGCTAATAGGAGTCACCATTCCAATAACAGGAAAATGATAAATCTGCTACACACATAAAATCCAACATCGCACTACTCTTTTAAAGTTCTAACTCAACAAAATGAAAGAAAAACTCGACTTCGAACTCCACTGAACCTGAACACTATTCAAGTTTGGTAAACAACGTCAAGATATGTCACGACATAAATGAGTCAACGTAAATAAGTGTGCACTGTTTTCGTGTTTGTTTGTTTCTTCATGAATTATTCGTTAGCACTTTAATGAATGAACTTCGATTTAATTGGCGCGGGTTGACTTGGAGGAAATTTCCACAAACTTACGTTGAAAACAAGATCGACTGCGGAGTATTTAACACTTTACAAGTGAGAAGTGAGTCATTATTGAATTGATTTGCATTAATACTCGAGAGCTTGATACAAAGGAGGGAGGTTTTTATTCCTTTGGAAAAGAGGTTATTACACTGACAAGACATGCATTACAACTTACTCAGGAAATGTGTTAACACGGTTTTTTTAGCCTAATTAGGTCTTAATGTGTGTTGACTTATTGCAAGGAGACACTTTAATTCGTTCGCTGTTCGTAGGAAGTGTGGAATTGTGAATTCGAAGCAAGAGGAAAGTCTCAGGGCCTCCTAGGGCCTCAAAGAGGGAATATTTGAGGACTCTCTTGGGTCATTGGTACAGAAATACCTTCCGGCCGTCAACCTAAGAGTCATGGTTAGTGTAAGCTGCACAAAAGACAATTGCTTGCCCCTTGTCTTCAATGGACCTTTAAAGTGAAAGCCCCTGACAGCATCTTAGTCGATCTTGGAATAATCAATGCAAAAGTGTCAGCAGCATGCGGCTAGGAATTTTTCACCCAAAAAAGGCATGTCTAGTGTAAACTCCACACAAGACCCAAGACAATTGCTTGCCCTTTGGCTTAGTTGGGCCCTGAAAGTGAAAGCACAGCAGCATCCCAGTCGGTCTTTCCTGAAAGAAATACTTGGAATAATCAAAGCCGCCGTTGGCAAGAGTTCACAGGCATGCGGCCAAGAATTTCATCTCGATTGAAGCATAAATTATTTATTCCACTTAAGGGTCACCCCGTGCATCGATTGCCACGCAACTTTCTACACCTGAATGGGAAATCGATATTCTAAATGGTCCCCAGAGTGACATTCCATGCAAATGCAACGATACCGCCTAAAAGACAAGAGGAATCTGACGTCTTTTCACTTAAATGTGCCACGAAATCCTTAAATTCAAACAATCAGCAACCGTCAAAAAACGATCGATCGAACAAATTCATTCTCTTTGCCCAAAAAAAGTAAAACAACAAAAATTCCATAAAAAATCCATTTCAAAACAAACCACTTGAAGCCCTCACACCAGCACAGACCATTTCGAAAGTGATCGTTGGCATTACACATAGATTAAAGTAAAACCGCCAGGTATAACCGCTTGAATGCAGTTATAGTCGGTTTGACGGCTCAGAAGAAACACAAAAAAAAAACCAAAAATCGAACGGACAGTGGACGAGCTGGCGCTTGACAAGTTCATCATGATCTAGTTTAAGCCACCGTTCGACTCGGCTAGCCGGCAAACCAAACAACGGATGTATGGACTGGAGCGCGGATTTGAATAACCAGTTTCACTAGCCCAACAGACGGAATACATAATTGCGCAGTGTACTCACCTCCACACGTGAGAACAACACCCGGAGTGTGTGCACACCTTGCTCTCGAGCAGTTCGCACGACTCTCGCGTGCCACCGATGGATGTATGTATTTTGTAAACAAAACTGACAATTGACCACAAAAGATCATAACCTGCTGCCGGTGCCGCTTCTGCGGTGGCATACGGGGTGCTTGGAGAGATGCCATGCATCAGCCTCAATACGGGGTAGCAGTTAGCTTTCGATGGCGAATTTAACAGCACAAGACACAAAAGAAACGGTCATTGCCGCTGACAATGATGCGATGAGATAGTTTTGATTTTGCAAAGACTCACCCAATTGTCAAAGGTTCAAAAATCCATTCACACTTTGGCGTGACTTGGTTAAATCGTCAAGAAATGTTGCTATTTGCGCTGCAGTTGCTTGTTCATTACCGGAATTTGTTGTCTCCCCGGGTCTGTGGTTCAGGTCTGATGGAATTTACGTATGGCAACGCAATTGAGAAACCGTTTTGACTTATAAACGATAACCCGGGTGGTCGGCGATTGAGTGTGTTTCAAGAATGCTGCGTCAGCTGAATTGGTGAAGAGAGAGAAGCAAATGGAATGCATATGCATTTTGTTTTGTAAGTTTTGACTCGCATAACTGGATTGGAAATACGCGCAGAGATCTGGAGAGACTGGGCTGCATTAAGTCACCACACTGAATCGATTTGAATACTGGGTGTGTTTGAAGACGATCGAATGAAAAAATATCTCTCCATGAGGGTTTCGAGAATTATTTAAATTGGACGAGGTTGAAAGCGTTCCCAGATGAGTGAAAACCCGGTAGATCATGACACGAAAAAGCAAAAGCTGTCGTATTCAATTGTGCTGACAGTTTCTTAAAAAAGTTACTTTAAGGGAATGCAAGACGCAATGTGTGCATGCTAATAGCACAATGCGCTTAAGGAGTCCCGCTATGAGATGACATCCAAGTTGAAGATCTGATCATTCTCAGTGGGCTTGTTCCGAAGTCCAGATCCAGCCACTGAATACTGGCTTAATGAAAAACTAAAATTAAAATGCAGAATCTGCCCGATAAAGACTTCTACAGAACCTTCGACGAGGATGAGTAGGATAGTATTGTGGATCTTTGCAGCGGTCTCTACTCCGAAGGGAAAATTCTCTTAAGGTCTTCCTTATTCAATGACATGACATTGTCAAAAGCATTGGATTGTGGAATAAGATCGACTAGATCCGCGTGCAAAGGCCCGTTCATATGAGGTCGCCATGAACTTCGCAAACGTTGACAACTCATTCATTCAGAGTTTTCTCATTCGAAGAAAACTACGGGTGCAAACCGATACTTCACTGCGAATTTTGTTGTCGGGGAGGTTGTGGAATGCGTTTGCCTCTTTGTGTATTACGAACTCAGCTTGACAGTTCGCAAAAAGAAATATTCATTTGCAGAGAAGAACTTTGAAACCATTAATTAAGTTACTAAAGCTTTTGTTGAGATTTTTGAAGATGAAAAAATACGATAATTCAGTTACAATCTTTTTACACGCCAAGAAATATGACTTCTTGCTATTATTTGCTAGAAAAGGGTTATTTCTGAAAGTTAGAGTTCGCATTTCGCCGCTCTTATGAACGGTGTTTTAGAGATTTGCGTTTTTTTAATCATAGGTTATTTTGACACTGATAGCTGTTTCCCGTTGGAAATCTTGATAGAATCTCATAGTAATGAGTGCTTTACGCTTAAACAACGTTGGGCAATTCATTTCCAAGTGAGTGATCTGTAGCCAAAACAGAGCTTGTAATTAAGTTTTAGCAGAAGTGAAGCACCCATCGCCACTGCTATATGCAAGTTTGTGCAAAGGCTCATAACACTGGTAGTCAACGCCCTAGAGAGCACGAACATGGCGCAATGGAACAATCGATCTTTTCTTCACCAAATTCCCTAATCGTGTTATCAGCCGTCTCAATACTGTCAATTGGCCTTTAGACTTTTTTGATGAGAACCGTGAAGGACTGATGTCATGTCAACAAGCCGAAAACGATTCAAACCCTCAATGCCAATATCATCCAAGCAATGCGGGAGTTACATCCCAAAACCATCAACAAGTTCTTTGAAAATTGGTGACAGAATGCACACGAACGACTTTGTATTGAATGATGTAGTTCAAATCGTGTATATACTGATTACAAAGTAGGAACAACACAATTTTGGACAAAATTTCACTATAGATTGCTATAACTCGAAAGTAGTAAAAGTCTAGGCTCCGAAGATAAAACGTTGGATCATACTATTTAATCGCTGTCGTCTTGGCCTTAGAAAGCAATTGAGGATGAATGCTTTTATCGAAGAACCATGTTATCCCTTATAAGACGTTATCTAGGCATAGCCCCAGTCCTGTATGGAGCCAAGCATGGATACTAACCAAATCGGACGAGGAGATTCTTGCTCCTTTCAGGACGAAGGTCGTTCAATCAGCTGAACGTGCGTGGCTGAAGCAACAAGCACAATACCATATTAAAGAAAGAAGCATGGTGGTTGAGTCCCAAGTCCACACTGTACTATAACATCAGGCAAAAGAAGAAGAAGGCATACAGCCACTCCAACCAACCTAGAAATTTTCCAAATCTAGAGTCTACTTTCACAAGACTATCGACTGTTTCATTTTTTCGAATCCAGTGCGTCTCGGTATCCAGCAGAGGTTTTCCGTATTTACCAAGTACATTTGACTGAAGTTCTGTGTGTATAACCTGACAGGTCTCGAAGTATAGAGATACAGATCTTATTGATTCCAGACAATCGGAATGTACATGTATGGCAGTCGACCGGCCGGTTACATTTTGATCATTCAAAGCTAGTGCTGTTTCATTAATTGCAGCCTTTTTGCATGGAATTTAATGCAATGGACCCGGGCTTTTAGGAAACAAACGGTTCTGGGCCAGTTATCAAGACATTTTACATCCGCGATGACTTGGTCTATATGTCGGATGTTCGGTGTTCCTCCCCTTCTCGAACCAGGAGGCTCCGATTAGTTGGAGCGTTGGTGTCCCTGAGCTCGATGTGGTCGAGCCAGTGTAGTTGACGGATTTTATTCCTTCCGGACTACATCCACATTCTGATGCTCCTAGTAGAATTCGCGGTTACGTGTTGTCCTACATTCGCATTGCTCTGCAGCTTTGTTATCGTAAAGCTATCGGCTCCATAAAGCAGATTTGAAACAATGATCGACTTAAAAAAACAAATCGCTTCAACACGCATTTTGTAATAATTACGATCCTAGTCAGTCGTTCACAGACCGTTGAATAGTGCAGTGTGAGTTCGCGAGTGATTCGGCTTTCAGTAAATAAAGCATAATAAGCAAAATAAGCGCAACAATTAAGTAACACAAGTGCAGCGTATATTTTAACAATCCCGGCTAGCCGAGTTAATAGAGTCATCTCTCCTGACTCCAAGGGTGTCGGTTCGATCCCCGTTGGGGACACGACCAAAAACTTATTTTTTTTTTTTCTCCTATCCACTTCCTTTTCTCATGGAAACTCACATACACAATTGAGTGAGAAGGAAGCATGGGAGATCACGAGCGGTCAACGATCCCAGAAGCGGGCAATGACCATAATCTACCGGTGGTGGAATCAGGCCACAAACCAACGGCGCCCACAGAAGGGGCAGCGAAAAGAAGGAGGAAGAAAAATTCTCCCCAAAGCACCAAACGCCGCAACACCAATGCGTCTCCCGCTGGGCTGGAGAGGGAAAAGGAAAGTGCGGCGGCGTCGAGCACTTCAGCAGCAGAGTCGGAGGGTGAAGAAGAGGACACGGTACAATACGTGTCAGATGGAGGGGAAGGCTTGTTCGCGATCAGTAGCAACAGCTTTGACTCTCTGCCCTCCGACTCCGAAGAAGAACTAGAGAGAATAGTTCGCTTCAAACAAAGCGAGTACGAAGACATGAGGGAGAAGACAAAACAACTTCTTCATGAAATTAGAGAGCTGAGAGCACGGACTCTTGCGAGAAGAAAGCAAGAAATGGAGAAAAGTTCTCAAAATAATTCAGCGCTGAATAAGCAAAAGGAAGTGCAAAGGGAACAAAACAATTCCACTGCGCAGCAACAACAAATGTCTACAGAAAAAGTAAGACAGCAACATGCAGTTCAGCATAAGAAACCACCAGCAGCATTGCAAAAACAGCGGCAAACAGTGCAGCAACAAATACAGCCATCAGTCCAGCAACAGCAGACATCAGCTTCTCAACAAAAACAGAAGCCAGCAACAAAGTCGAGGAAGAACCAGACAAAGATGACTACACCTCAACAACAACAGCAGCCATCAACACATCAGCAACAGCAACAAATTCAACAAAAGAAGGAGAAAGTGCCTCCAATCAAATTATACAAGCCAGATGTAGAGCAGACAGCCATTGTATGTAAAAAGGCCATAGGACAAGGTAATTTTATTATCAGTAGGAATAAAGGGGTAGATAAATATTCAATCCACTGTAATACAGTGGAACAACACAAAGTTGTCAAGGGGGTTCTCAAAATGTCGAGGATGGAATTCTTCTCTTTCACCCCAAAAGGTGAAAAGTACCATTCCCGGCTGTTGAAGCTTTCCGCGCCGCTTGAAACGGAGAGGGTCTTCCAACTGCTCAAAGAGCAAGTGTGCGATGGCGTAGAGTTCGTCGGGGTCAAGCCCTTCTCCACGGTAAAGGCAAGGAAAGAAGGGCGGAAATTGCCCTTTTACATTGTTCAGTTGTCGCCCACAAGCAAATTGGACAATCTAAACCAAATAACTAGGTTAGATTATTGTCCCTGCAGCTGGGAAAATATAAGAAGGCGCGATGGCATTGCACAATGCAATCGCTGCCAAAGGTTTGGGCACGCCGCGTCGAACTGCCAAATGCAGCCTCGATGCGTAAAGTGCAGCGAGAACCACAACTCGGAGAATTGTCCTTTGGGGAAGAGGGTGCAGCTGGCAAGAGTCAGCTCAAATGCGCACTCTGCGGGAACGCAGGGCACACCGCTAGCTATCGGGGTTGCCCTAAATTCCAGGAGCGGAAAGCAAATACAGTTCTGCAAAAGCAGCCCCCTGTGAAATATCCACTCGGGGCAGCCACACCCGTCACTCCCGAAGTGACTTTCGCCCAAATGGCGTCCGGCATGGGGAGGACGGCAAAGCAACAAGTGCCAAAGGTACCGCAACCCTCAGTGCCAAAAGCACACGGATCTACGCCCGACTGGAAATCTTCCATCGAAAGGCGTATGGATCGGTTAGAGGAGCAGGTTGCCAAAATTCTGGCGCTTCTGCAGAACCCAGCACGTCACCAGTCCTAATGGCTGCGCAGACGGAGAGTACTTATAAGATCCTTGCAGTGAATGCAAATTCATTGACAGGGATCCCTCGAAAAAATGAGCTCTATAGACTGTTGGATGACCAAAGCCCAGAGCTATGTCTGATTAGCGAAACTAAGCTAACCCAGAGAGGCATATTGGAGCACAGCAAATATAATGTTATTAGAAGAGACCGGCCCAATTCCAATGGTGGAGGCGGTGTTGCGATCTTCATAAAGAATAACATTAAACACAAAGTAGTGTATAGCAGTGAAGTACGACGGTTTCAGGTGTTGGAGGCCTGCATCGTTTGCATTTCTCTCCGTAGCGGGAGGAAGCTTTTTGCGGTGTCGGTCTACTCCTCCGGCTCCTTCAGTTCCAGAACTACAATATCAGAGCTTGATGCACTCTTTCGGTGCCTAAGTCTGGACTCGGAAGAGAACTATTTTATTTTGGCCGGGGACTTAAATGCCCGTCATGGATATTGGGGAAACACAGATTCCAACAACAGAGGGGACCTGCTTTACAGCTGGTTTTGCTTGCACAGTGTCGAGTATAGACTCGATCTGAAAGCAACGGAGATCTCGTCCTTCCCCAGAAGCGGATCGTTCTTGGATCTCCTGCTGTTTGACGCAAGACTGC
The DNA here is from genome assembly GCA_916610145.1 of Eristalis arbustorum. Classification (NCBI taxonomy): domain Eukaryota; kingdom Metazoa; phylum Arthropoda; class Insecta; order Diptera; family Syrphidae; genus Eristalis; species Eristalis arbustorum. The sequence continues at coordinate 15,643,596 of OU744318.1, read as the reverse complement.
AGCTGACTGACACAAACGCACAAACGGTAAACTGTTTGAACACTTTTGTGTATCTCAGTGACCATTGCGGACTAAGTGCCGAATTTAAGATTCCCAACGACATTGCGGAATTAGGAGAGTTTGTTCAAACGCATACCTACAATTACAGTAGGGCGCGTTGGCCACGCTTCTCCCGACAAATGACTCGAGCACTCTCTTCGAATGCGCTCCACATTCCGTCCAATAGAAACTTGTCAAACGAAGAGATTGACATGTATCTAATTCAATTGGACGAGACAATAAAACGAACTATGGACAGTACGATACCACGGTATACACGAACTAACAACGAAAACTTGTACCGCAATGCGACAATTGACGCATTACACCAACAAAAAAGTAGACTCCTGTCAAGATTAAAAACCTTGTACAGGCGGTTTACTGACAGACGCAGCGAGGAAGTTAGGACACTGAAATCGCTCATTAAGAATTTACAGACAAAATTATAGAGTCTCTGTGAACACGTACTGGAACACTAAGATTCGGGCTGTTAAATCTAACAACCCGAGTATGTTTCCACAAATTAACAAATTCTTCCGAAAGAAAAATAGTGATCTTCCGTGTCTTAAGCTTCCCAGGACGACAGACAACGAACACATACTGACTACAGCAGGTATTGATCCCAACAACGCCGTACTCGACGATGACTTCTTTGTGGTCGAAGATCCGCAAGAAAAAGTTGAAGTACTAGGCGCAGTTTTCCAGGAAGTGTACAAGGTGAACGAAAGTGTTCGCCCGAACCACGACTTGGAAAACAGCGTGCAAGCTAGCAACTCTCAACTTCGAGAAGATCTGCAGCAATGGCGATCTGAGAACAACGGCTTTGTCCAGTTCAGTGACGAAAACATGGCAGACAATGTCATCGCCGACGAAGGGGTTCATCCCCCGTTCATTTCGAAGGCAGATCTTCAAGCGGTCTTCGCATCAATAAAGAAGAAAAAGTCAGTTGGAATCGACGGGATCTCCAACATTGTGCTAAGACATCTTCCTCTGGAAGTGGTCACTATGTACACAATCCTTTTTAACAATGCTCTGAATAATGCACATTATCCTGAGCATTGGAAAACTGCGATTGTACAACCCATATCCAAGCGAGGAAAAGATTCTTCGAATCCGTGCAACCTCCGGTCAATTAGTCTCCTTCCGAACATCAGCAAGGTATTCGAGAAGGTGATAAATAGAGCTCTGATCAACTGGACAGAGGACAAACATATAATTCCGGATAACCAATTCGGTTTCAGAGCGGGGCATGACACTATTCATGCCGCGTCGAAACTGGTGTCGGATATCCAATGGAACAAGAGCCAGAAACAATGTACGGGGGCCTGCTTGATTGACCTGGAGAAGGCCTTCGACACCGTATGGTTAGAAGGACTTTACTATAAGCTCAATCGGCTAGGCATTAGTAAACCACTACTGTACCTACTATATAATATGCTTACCGGTAGGCGGTTCGTCGTCAAGAATGGCAACGTGACCTCTGCAGGTATTTTTGAAGTAAAAAATGGTCTCCAACAGGGTGCCGTTAATTCGCCGATCCTGTTCAACATTTTCTTGAGCGATCTGATAAGTTCTCTTCCGCACGCTATTGCGTATGCCGACGACTTGATCGTGTACAGATCAGGCAAAAAGATCGAGGACATCACTACGCTCACGCAGGGTGACTTCGACTCATTCATGAGAGATTGCGATGACTGGAAGTTGAATATCAACTTTCAGAAGTCGGAAACCATTCTGTTCAGGACGCCGTTGTATAAAGCTTCTGCGGATACAAAAAAGAATTGGCGAAAGTTCTCTATTGTAGGACGGCACGGGCAACCACTGACGCAAAGGATTGTAGTCAGATACCTGGGGATCTGGCTAGATCAGTATCTATATTTTAACAAACATGTAGATGCTGCTCTGGCCAGGGCCCGAGGCGCTTTCGCCCTTACAAAGAGACTGTTTTACAACAGCCAACTCGATGCAAGGGTAAAGGTAATCTGCTACATGGCCCTCATACGGCCAATGCTCACATATGGCTGTCCCGTGTGGTTCAACGTGAGTGCAAGCTTGATGGAAAAGATGCGGGTGTTCGAGAGGGCTTGTCTTAGGGCTTGCCTTCGCCTCTATAGAACACCAGAGTCCCAGTACATAAAATTCTACTCCAATGAGGTCTTATACAACAGGGCGAACCTGATACGAGTGGACAATTTCCTGGTGAAGTTGATTCGAGGTCACACTGCGAGAGCGATGAACTCGGTCAATAACTTGATCTCCGGGGCTTACTACCCCAACCCACAGTACCACGAAAGGGTACGTCACAGTGGCTTCGTCCCTCCGGAAGCATTTCTCAACTTTGACAAGCACGGCTTGATACAAGACGTAAATGCGGTACCGCTCATCTACCACATAGCCAGATCTACTGTGGATGGGCGACTCAACTACGACCACTCCGTCGCACAACGAGCTGAGGAAGGTGTCCTCCGTTTTAGTACGGCGGTATCGCGGCGGGATGTTAGGGATGTTGCTAAGCAGCACCAAAAGTTCTGGTGGCTGGGGAGCGAGGGAACTCCGTCCACGAATCCTTTAGACCCCGGATAGTTCAGACCCCGAATGGGGAGTTGTCGCGCCCTGTCTTGCAGTGGATTGGATATTTATCTATAAGCTGTAACCTATGGCCGACACACATAGATTAGGGTAGTATAAAAAAATAAAAAAAAAAAAAAAAAAATAAAAAAAAAAAAAAAAAAAAAAAACAAAAAAAAAAACATAGCAATATGCACTTGTGTACTCATATGGGTACTTATGTGTATATGAATGTATATATTTGCATGCATAGATATATACATGCGTATATTAGTATATATATATATGTGTATATGTGTGCATGTTTAGTTATTAAGTTTAGTTTAAGGTTATTTTAAGTTAGTGTGTAAGTTAGAATAAGCTTTTATTAAAATCATGTTCAGTCATTAAGTTTTTTTTCCAATTTTTCTTAATTTGAAGTTGTTCAGTCACATTCAATTACGTAAACATTGAAATTTTAGTTTAAGTCGAAAGACATAGTGTAAGATTAAGTTTAGCTTAGAGTGCCCGCCTAGGGACAGTAAGTTAGCATTAGAAAGATTGTACGTCCAACTAGTTTTAACCATTTTTGTCTAGTATGTAAGCAAATAATGAATTTACAAATAAAAATGAAGAAAAAAAAAAAAAAAAAAAAAACGATCCTAGCGATGTCTCGTTTTGGTGCAGCAAATGTCGCAATTAAAGCAACGCAGACAGCTAATTGTTGCGAAGGGGATAGTACGTTGGGTTATTGAGTTCATTTCCCAATATCCTTAAATTATGCAAATACATCTCTCAGTCTTGTGAACAGTTTAATCAGTTGGTCTTCGCGTCAATCAATTCAATGCTTGACCCAAATGCATTTTTCAACCACCGACGATGTCCTTTTCTACTTATAAACCCATGACGAAAAGCCCACTCAATTCGTATCCACTTAAGAAGTTCTAAAAATAATTCGTGTTGCCATGCTCCACTATTATTATTGGACTTAATAAATTCTATAAAATTGATTTATCTGGCACCAGCGACAAACTTTGCCTCGAGTGTCGTTTTTGTTTGTTTACCGCACATGGAAAAAATAAAATGGGTCAGCTGCGGGGTTAATTAATTTATGTTGTTTTGATAGGCATACCCTTGGCATCTTAAGCGGAAAAAACAAACTCCCAAGCGAGATCAGTTTAAGCGACGCAATTGAATTACTGAAGGAAGTTCCGCATTTTTTTTTGTTCAATAGAAGACGCTCTTGCTACAACGTAAGACACTTAAGGTAATGTTCTGAGACAGCCTGTCGGCATGGCGTATTCGAGATCGTTGACTTGGTACAGATGCGTGAAGGTTATCATTAATTTTTTTTGTAAAATGTATTCATATTTTTTCAGTTTCAATTGCGCTAATTGAGAAATTATGTGAGTATGGCAATACATTAACATCTGACGAAAAACTGTGTAGTTACTTAAGGCGCGTTTTTTTGACTACACAGTACTCAGCTAAGTAATGTTTCCCAATAAAACGCTCTTATAGTTAAATTTTTCTTCCAAGAGTTGGTACGTGTGTTTTCTATACGTCCATTACATGTCAAAAATAATTAAAATTCAATTCCGAGACATGTTTTCAAACAATATGAATGATTTGATATGTTAGAAGCTTGCACAAGTAAATAGCTAAAAAACACATAGAAGTGTCAAATAATCGATTCATACAAACTTTTAATGAATAAATAGTTTCCTCTGGCGCCATCTATGAATTAGATTTTTAACGCGTCCTAGTTAGTAATGGCAATGAAATTTTCCTTAGTAGTTCATACTCAGTAACTTGTTTTGTTGCCGCTTCACGTGTAAAATCTTACTGAGCTGAGTAATGAGTAGTAAAAAATCAAGCGTAGTCTCTGTAGATTATTCCTGGGAGTAATTATTTCAAGCTTGTACTCTTTACAACTTTTTCAAATCAGCTTCGAAATGATACACTTGCTTAGAGAAAGGTAATATTCATCGTTGGGTGCAATGTCATTTCAAATCTAAAGGCGAATTTCCTAGCGAGGGAAACGGCCAATAGTATCCAGCAAGGCTTACTGTATTATCTCGAGAGCTCCATGAGACTCAGCTCGTTAAACAGTTGAAAATGTTAAGAAAATGTTGTCTGTAGACTCCAAATTTATAGGAAATGTAGAACTAAACGATTTGTAGTAAACTTTGAGGATTTAGCCGCACATAGATGCTGGTCTTACATCTCAGTCATGGAGAATACTGATTGTAGGGTTTGAGGTGCCTGGGCTTAGTAATTATTGTTCAGGGTATATTGCACCGAGAATTATTGTTTCCCTCTATTTAGCTTTGATTTCTTTCTTGGTGGTGGCCCGTGGCGTTGTGGGTATGTGCGTCGACCCCAACCTCGACGTCGTAGGTTCGATTCCAGCTCTGAGCGACACAAACAATTTTCACGACCCCACCTCTTTCGAGTCAATGACAATGCACAAAAAGTATTTCCTGTCTAGAAAAAGCTTCTCAAACTTGGCCGCTCGGAGTCGGCATTAAACTGTAGGTCCCTTCCACTCGTGTGAGAACAGTAGCACGCACAACACGAGTGGTTGCTGAGAAGCTAGGCCCTGGCCCTCTACGGGCTGTAGCGCCACCCATATTATTATATTAGCTTTGATTTCTTAAGAGCTCTCCTCATATACCCCCACTAAATCCCAGTATGTGTTCTAGACTATCGTTAATGTAGAATAAAGAGCATCAGACAGAGAGAGCTTCTTTTCATTCCATTGCCTTCTATCCACCTATGGTCAGGATGGAAGTATTACCCAGTTTTCATCCTCCTGCTCATCTGTTAAGCTTTTGTAGACATTCACACACAAATTATGATTTGATGATATAGGAGTCAAGTGCCAGGAAAGCGACAAGCTTGTCCCACATTGCCTGGGGTGCATCGTTACACCAATAAAAACAAGATCGTCGCACACATGAGTGCATAGTTAACGCATTAGCCAGGAGTATTAACTTTGAGGTTCGGTCTTGAAGAAGAAGTCCTTTTTGTTCGAGTACTTTAACATTACACAGGATTGGACTTAGACTAAACATAAAAAGACTGGTTTACAAACAGGCAGCAACATACATACCAGCATGTGCTTCTGTGATGTGAAGCCTACATCAGCTCTCACTTCATCATCCCCGAATAATAGCTGCCAGAGCCGAGCAAAGACGGGACTATCATCACGACAGTCGTCTTCTTTCCATCACTTAGTCAGGGTACGTTCAGGTGTTTGACGAAGTGCCGGTAAGTCGTCTGTTGTCTTTTCTGTCAAGAGATAACAAAAAGGAGAATCATGCCACCACCGCTTGTATTCGGGAGAGGTCCAATCATAGATGGAAGCCTCAACCAAGGACGCAGTTGGGTAGGTAATTGGTTGATCTTGTAACCTTGCGCAGCACCCCACTGAAACTAACAAGTTGGGCCCAGTACTATGAACTATTATTAGACTTGTTATGTTGGACATATTATTACGTCACAAATCACACTCGGCAACTGAAAGAATGATTCACGCAGTAGTCTAGCGTTAAATGGCATTTAAATTTAGCGAAAAGAGGATGGCTATTGTCCCCCGCCAACGCCTATCGAACGATTAATCAAACATACATGTATGTACACTGCTCTAAAGGATCTTGATTCAGCTCTGTAGGCAATAAAAAAGAACACAAAACGATCGTAATTAGGCATTTAATTATCTGCGAAACAAAGACAATTTAGTGTTTATTTGCTCCCATCTATGAAGCAAACCGGCTTGGACTTGTTAATAAAATACTGCCTTTAGAGGTATTTCAGAGCATACTTCGAACAGATCATGGGAAACATTGCTGATCTGAATAGTTGATCTATAAATATATGTACAATATCCGTGAAGTTCTTAGACGCAATTTATTGCTGCATGAGCAATATTAATGAGAGCCTTATTGGTCAGTTTTACTCTCATATTTTCGGGAAATAATCCGCAGAACTGAGGTTGTAATGTTGTAGATATGTTGGTGACTGTTGGGAAGAAGAGGGACAGCTGGTAGTAGTGTCGCAGACGATACTGAAAATCTGGCAGGATCAATTTTGATATACTATAAAATGGCGAAGAAGGCACTAATACCGTTGTTAGACAGAATGTTCTACTTCACATCCAGAGTCAAGATAGCGGTGTCGAGATTAAACGAACTGCAGACGGACTATCTGCAGACATTTTTAAGGCAGCTGGAGATGAGCTGGTAAAGTGCATGCACCAACTCATCTGTAAGATATGCTCGACTCGTAGAACCTTCAACTGCGCTAACTGTAGAGGGATAAGCCTTATAAGCATCGCCTATAAAATCTCTGTCTATCTCAAAAACCCAAGAGATTCAGAACGACACCCACCACTTGTTCGTCGATTTGTGCGTTCTGAAGCTTTTTGTCTTTTCTAGAATAAAGTTCTAGGTTCTAAACTAAACCGCGATGAACAGTACAGCGACTTGAGTCCAGCCAGGCATCTACGAATTCAACGCCTAAGATTGTTAGGACATGTAGAGCGCATGGACAACACTGCTCCAGCCCAAAGAGTCTTCCACTCCAAACTAGTGGGACAACACTATAGACAACGCCCATGAAACCGAGAGGGACTTCAACCAACTTGGCGTTCAAAATGGGATCGAGCCCAGGATCTCTACGATCTGTAGTGTCATTAGACGAAAAAGAATAAGAAAAAGGACGTTTTGGTCCCCATTTATAATGGACCCTTTTTAATCACCAGTTCAATCAAGATGATGCCCATACTGTAATGGACTGTAATGAAAGTTTGGTCCAATTGGAAAATCGTTGATAGCTTCCATGATATATTCCATCGAAATTGAACTAAGATTGCTCCAAAATTTGTATTTATGCTCTGTCGAGATTGCTTAAGAACTATTTAAAATGAACTGATATACAACTACTTGTAAAATTGTAATTAAATTGAGTTTCTATCGTTTTTTTCCTTCACCGCTTCGGCGGGCATTTAAAGATTTAAAAAAGAAGCAAGGAATTTATAGCAAATTTTCAGAAATTCAGTTTTCTGTGAATCCATCTTCAACTAACAGTCATCCAATAACTTCATTGTTCTTCGGAGTGAAAGCAAGTGGAGAAACAAATTACTCGACATGAGGGCCATTCGTTTGTTGCCGCCGATCAATTGCTTTGATGAAATAATTTCATACCGCCTCTTTAGGCTTAACACGAATTATTGCGGACGGAGCCCCCACCCTGAGACATTCGTCACCAGTCACTCTGCCAAAACGCAACCAGCCCCATAAATACAAGTTCGATCCAGAGAGTAGAGGCCCTCAGCAGGTCTCGTCTAGACTCCATACGCAATTGATTGTACATAAGTTTCCATTGGCGAAGCAGTACATAGCCAGTGTAGCGGTCTGGGCATGAGTTCCGTGTCTTCACCGGTTGAAATCTGTGTTGGCTGGTTCGACAGCGCCACGATTTCCCAGTTGCATCTGCAAAAATCCAGTTTAATCCGAGTCGCCGATTGTGTTTGTTCAAGTGGGTCGTTGTGGACTGGGAGGGAGTCGTGGAGTTGGCGCAAACGGAAGGAGGCGTCTAGAACAAGTTAACAACTTCAGGAACGTATGTATTGTACATTGAGTGGTTACGTTTCAGGGTAGTTAGTGATCTAATGATGCGCAGCTATGAACATTATGTGAGGAAGAGATGTGTGATGAAAGTATTCAGTGCAGAGTGGGCTTAGTGGTGAATGAAGCAGGTGTATTTTAGAGTCTGTAAAGCACACGTCTTTGGCACTGAAAATGAAAATAATGAATCTTAAGCAGATGGTTCGTTTTAATGTGTTCTCGGATTGGAATCAGCTGGGGCGACACATCCCATCCCGGTTATGTGGCAGCTATGACTTTGACAAGACGAACATCGCTCAGTATTTTTTTCTTATGATACATCCCATCATGCCCACAGCTCAAAGGACTGAATCATCACCTAGGTACATATCACACATTTCATGGTCTTATCTTATTTAGAAGGATGATGAATCTCTTGGATGATGCAGATTTCTGAGTTGTAACAAGAGTTTCCGACTTCCTCGCACACATTGTGAAAGTATGTCTGCTATTAATTGTGTATCGAACTTTCATCTCAAGTATGGACTCGCTTACAATTCACCACGTCTGTTCTCTTAGTTGCGTCATGCAAAAATATGTCATGCAAATTCGAAGTTTCTTCGTCACTCTATTTGACAATTTTCACCCAAATAACGAGCCTGTGTTTTATTGTATCTTCTTATTTGCGTTTTTGTTTGTCTTTTGCAATACATTTCGTAAAGGCAGCGGCCTGAGGAGGTGGCAAAGCAGATGTTGGATCGTTTCAATTTCATTCGTTTCGATTCTCGTAACATTGTTCCGATCGGACAGTGTCCTGTGATTACTCTGAGCATACGGATCGAGTTTCGGTCCATCGCCAGGGGCTTCTTCGCTTTGCGGTCATTAAGTTCTGACAACGCTGACCTTGTGCTATGGTTGGCATAAATATGCGTGCACTGTTCATTTCAGATCCTTGTCTAGCCAATTCTCTCTTCGCTCTTCCGTTCCCTGCGATTGAACAGTAGAATTTGACCTTTTGGTGTCTGGTCCTCAGGGAGTAGTGACATTTCATGACGGGCTTTGATTTGGTTGTCTAGGATCCCATTGACTTCAGTACAACCTGGCTGTGTACAAATATCGTGATACCCGATGGTATGATATCGGTTTCTTGTAAGATTTCGGCTGCTTTCTCTATAGCCAGGATATCCGCTTTGAAGACGCTGTCAGGGAGTCTAACAGACCTTTTTGTGCGGTGTCCGAGTACAACCCTGCCCCAGTACCTGCATCCATTTTTGATCTGTTCGTTAAGAGGGCAGTCTCGTTGTCGTAGCATTCGATAGATACTCTTATATGTCGGGGAATAGGAATGGCATTTTGGGAGGGAAGTGAGCGTAGGGATATATATAGTCGATTGTAACCGTGGCCCCTGAGAGAAGTAGGGAGTCGAGACAGGACACTACGGTTTGACGTCGGAAATCTACAACCGCAATCGACCGCTACGAACTTTGCCGACCGAGTCTCCCTGAAACTTTGTCAATGTTCGACTCTGCCTGCACATACAATAGAAGAAGAAACGTTGTCAAAAAGTGCTGGGTTTTAAGTAACCTCCAAAAAGGCAGTTAGATAACTCATTGAAACTCTTACTCAAAAACCTTCAATATCAAAAAAGTTTTTAGGCAAGGCGACACGTTGTCATGTGACTTCTTCAACATCATACTTGAAAAAATCGTGCGAAACTCAAACGTAAACACCCGAGGAACGATCTTCCAAAAGTCCGACGACGTGATAGCGAGCCGTCAATGAGGCGTTTGAAGCTGGCATTGAAGCGGAAACGGCTGAAATGGGCTTAGCGGTAAGCTAGGGCAAAACAAAGTACATGCTGTCATCACGAAAGGACGCTCAACATCGACGTTTCGGACAGAGCGTCATAATGGGCAGCAGAAAGCAGAAACTTTGAGATAGTCAAGGACTTCTAGGCTCTACCTAGGCTCTGGAGTAAATAGGGACAACAACACCAGTACTGAGATCAAGCGCAAAATTACTCTTGCCAATCGCTGTTTCTTTGGGCTCAAGAGGCAATTGAGTAACAGAGCCATCTCTCGAAACACCAAGCTGACTTTATATAACAATCTGTTCATCCCTGTCCTGCCCTACGGCGCAAGGACATGGACGCTATTGAAATCGGATGAAGAAGCTCTTGATTGTTTTGAGAGAAAAGTTCTGCCAGCGATCTTTGGTCCTGTTTGCGTTGATGGCGTCTGGAGGAGATTCAACCACGAACTGTACGGGCTGTACAGCGGCATGCACCTTCGGCTCCAACGCTTAAGATGGCTAGGTCGTGTAGAGTGGCACCACAGATCCGGCCCGAAGAGTCTTTGATACCGAGCCATTGGGACAATGCAACAGATTACGTTCTCGCACAAGATGGCGCACACAAGTGGAAAAGGACCTCAACCAACTGAACCAAGCTGGCGAAAGTTCGTGCTGGCTGGAGTGGCATGTTGGTTGAGGCCCAGGTCCACTCCGGACTGTAGCGCCAATCAAAGAAGAAGAAGAACCGTGGCCCATGAGGCTACTAGAACCATGTTTCTTTGCCAGGTCTTCTATTATTTTGATTATAGCTGCAAATCCATAATTGGATTGTTTCCACAAAGGGGACTCCTTCCAGAGGAAGGAGATGTGCAATTCCTATATTTTTAGAGCTCCCGTTTTACAAGCGCATGGTCATGTAGCTTTTCGTGGTGCTACCAGACCACCCGACTAGGGACCCTTAAATTATAATGGGTCTAATTATTTTGGTGTACAACAAATGAAGAATGTAGATACGGTTGCAAGACCCATCAGGATAGTTTGGAGTCGAGAACGATATCCAGATACTTATGTAGCTGCCATTTTGAGTATGTGCAAATATTGGGATTTTCCTTTTCCTGGTGAACAGTACCAGCTCCTTCTAGTTCTTTTATCGTAGATTCCATTAGTGTACTAAAAATTCAGTTTAATGGAACATCTCGCAGCTATCTTCCTTACGAAGGTTTGAAGTTTAGCCCCATTATTGTCCCTAGAACTGTAGTAGGACACAATCATACAATTCATACATACAATAAAAAATATAATGCCAAACTCAGAAGCCTTAAATTCCTTCAAGGCCCGCAAAAAATTTTCATTATTTCTAATAATATGAGTGATTTTTGAAATTCCCTTTTTAAAACACTGTAGATTTTCCATTCACCACTATCACTGTTCTACTACATTTGTTGAGTTCCACAAGCACCCAATGCAAAACGGGTTGCTGTCTCCACTGACTCACCTGTCACCAAAATTTCAGCTGTCAAAATAAGAAAAAATATTTTTTGAGTGTACACAACAAAGCATAAAGTCCTGTTTTTATTGCAGAAAACCCCCAAAATAATACCTTAAAATTACTGTATCCTCATAAAAACAATATTAACAATGAGTGTGAGTATAGTTTGCACAGCTGGTGCCGTTCCAGTGCGGAATGAAAAGGGTAAGACATAACCCTTCTCGAATGGCCATCATCATGCTCACATCATGTTTCCCTTCCAGGCGAGTTGTCGATGCAAAAAGTTAAAGTCCAGCGCTACATATCTGGCAAGCGACCCGAGTACGCCCGCGGCGACACATCCGACGATGAAAGTGATTTGGAGGATTTCATTGATAATCGCAAGAAAATTGCAGCTGCCGCGGAGAAGGCAGAAAAAGAAGCAGCATCTGTGGAGCACACTGAACGCGAAGACGAGTTCGCTGATGATCCACGATTGAGGCGTCTCAGATCACGTCATGTGGATGAGGACCCGAGTGAGTTGCGTTTGGAACGCCACCGACACATCCATGAGCCGGAGATTGTCGAGTCCGAGTCGGAGGAGTCGGAGCCTGAAGAGCAAGTGGAACCTAGGAGGGAGGAGAATGAGAACCACTCTGCCACAACGAGGAAGATCACACTCGCATCAGACAGTGAATCGGACATGGATCTCAGCGACAGTGAGATCGAAAACAGACGTCAGGCGCTGAGGCAGCGTATGTTGCAGCAACAGAAGGAGGAGGAGGTAGGTTGTCACGAAAATTTGCACTTCCATGTTCTGAAGGGATTGTCTCTTTTTAGATTCTTCAAAAAGAAGACGAAAACAAGTCGGAATCGTCGGCATCAGACAGCTCTGAGTACGAGGAGGAGAGCGAGAGCGAGGAAGAGAACGAGCCGCGTCTCAAGCCACTCTTCGTTCGCAAGCGAGACCGTGCCACGGTCATCGAGAAAGAACGTGAAACCATCAAATTGAAGCAGGCCGAGACCGAGGCGAAGAAGGCTGCGAAGGAACGACGTCGGTACACCTTGCGTCTGGTCGAGGACAGCATAAAGAAAGATCTTGACAAAATCAAGCCAGACGCTGTGGAGCCGCATATCGACGACGTCTGCACTGACGATGAGAACGACGAAGTCGAGTACGAAGCTTGGAAACTGAGAGAACTCAAGCGCATCAAGAGAGATCGCGAAGAGAGAGAAAAGTAAGTTGGTCGTCTTTGGTGAAACCGGTGAGGTAACATTTGTATTCTCTTTCAGTGCTGAACGTGAGAAGCTGGAGATCGAGAGAATGCGCAACATGACGGAAGAGGAACGTCGCCAAGAGCTCCGACAGAACCCGAAGCAGATCACAAACAAGGCGTCGAAGGGAAAGTACAAATTCTTGCAGAAGTACTATCATCGTGGTGCCTTCTATCTGGACGAGGAGAATGATGTGTTCAAGCGCGACTTTGCCCAGGCCACTCTGGAGGATCACTTCGACAAGACAATCCTGCCGAAGGTGATGCAGGTGAAGAACTTTGGACGATGCGGCAGGACGAAGTACACCCATCTGGTGGATCAGGACACGACGAAGTTCGATTCGCCTTGGTACGCTGAGTCGTCGAATAACATCAAGTTCCACAACGAGAAGTCCGGCGGCATGAAGCAAGTGTTCGACAAGCCGTCGCTGTCAAAGAGGAAGAAACTTGACTAGGGAGTTGATTTGATGTGTGTGGGATGGATTATGTATTAAGATTTGAATAAAACAGTAGATCTAACCTATGGAAGATGTATGTTCTTGTGTTTTGATAAAAAAAAAACATTCTTCAGAGTCTCCTCACTTGTAGCAGCAAATGTACTGTGATGGAAATGTCAAAGAACATCGCAACCAACTTCATCCACCTCTCATCCGGCGTGTGTCAAATCGAACTGTCAAGTGCCACACTAGTTCGTGTTTACAAATGGTTATTCAAGCAGCGTTTTTTCTGGAACTCCTTAGAAATTTAAGAATTTCATGTTGAAGAGACCTCCACAGCTGAGTAATCATCGCCACTTCCCTGCACACACCCAGGATATGCACATCCAGACAACACAGCATGACTGACTCCAGTGATGAAGTGCGTATCAGCTCGTCTCAAGATGCCGTAACTGTGTTACTTTTTTCTTCCCGATTTTCAGATTGAAATATGCCCAAATGTCGGCCCCCATGAGCTGGCGACATCGATTAAGTCCAAGGCTGTCGTGAAATTCTCAGCCGTTCAGGTGCCAGTCAAGTTCAATCGATTGGAGTGCAACACTGACCTCAACCTACCACCGTCCAACTGGCTGACGACATCGGACAGCAGCTATGGGCTGCACAAGGCGCTGTATAATTCTTCCGGATTTCCCAGGTAACAGCAAAATGCATACCCCCACCCCCAACCCTGCTGACATTCTTTTTCGGTTTTCCTTGAAAGCTTTCGCATGGCGCACATGTTCCCCGACTGTGTGGGCGAGGTCGATGTGGTTTCCGATGCGGAAAACATCAAAAAACTCCTCAAGCTGCCGTACTCGCGGACGGGGGCGATAAGCATGATGGTGCACAAGGTGGGCAACACCCTGCTGCTGGACGAATTCGACATTCAGAAGTACCTCCTGCGGAAGGCCGACGACGACTGGCGCTGGCTGCGGACGTTCATTCTGGAAACCATCGTGTCTTACAGGGGCAACGACCACAACTTCTGCCTGAAGGACAAGAGCCGCGAGGCCATCCAAACGAAGAACTTACTCTCGAAGTTCCTCTATCACAGCCTCAAGCAGTCGGCTGCTGACGGCAAGTCGCCCAAGCAGCAGAACCTGCCCCAGGCTGAGAGCAAACCACTGCCAATTCTTGGGCCCGTTCTGCCGGAGCCCAAGATCGATGAGAACGTGCCCGATCCCAATTCCTCGCATGACTTCAACCGAAACGTCGTGTGGACGTTTGAAGACATTCGGATGCTCATCGGGACGGACATGCCCATATTCGGCGGTCCCAACCGGCCGTGCATCAGCCTCCGTCTGCGCGACATGGCGAAGCCGATCAACGTGCTCACGGGCATCGACTACTGGCTGGACAATCTGATGTGCAACGTGCCGGAGGTGGTCATGTGCTACCATCTAGACGGCATCGTCCAGAAGTATGAGATCATCAAAACGGAGGACCTGCCCTATCTGGAGAACTCCCAATTCGCACCGCAGGTCGTCCGCAACGTGGCGCAGAACATTCTTGCCTTCCTCAAGGCCAAGGCCACCAAGGCTGGGCACACGTACTGGCTGTTCAAGGGCCGCAACGACGACGTCGTCAAGCTCTACGACCTGACGACGCTCTGCAAGAACCAGACCAACTGCGATCCGAAGCACGGCAACCCGTTCACCATTCCCGTGGCCATGCTCCTCTACACCGTGGCGCGGAACATGAAGAACACATCACCCAAGGTGTCTCCCAAGAAGGCTGGCTCCATAAAGGCGCTGCTCGACAACTGCATCAAGCTGCTTCCCAAGGAGAAGTACCCCCAGATCGTCACGTCGTCGCACTACATCCTCTCGGACCTCCACATCCCGGCCGGCATCGACCCGAAGTCGCCGAAGTTCGACAACTCCGACATGGACTCGGACATGCAATCCGTCTACGAGGACGACGACTACGACCCCTACGAGGACGACATTCTCGACGAAAGCGGCAACGTCGCGGTCAAGAACATCTGCGACACCCTAAAGGAGCTGCATCTGGAAAACACCACCAAGCCAGGTCGCCCGCCGTCGCCGCTGATCGCCACCGTCGAGGAGAGGTGCCGCATCGCCCTGGAGCACATTTCGGACGGCATCAGCTGTCTGCAGTACTTCAATAGCAACGAGGAGCAGTTCATCAAGGAGAGCGAGGAGCGCGCCAAGGACGAGGAGAAGATGCGCATCCTCCACGAGGAGCAGAACCCCAACATGGCGAAGCCATTCCGACCCATCCCCCTGCCGTACGAGTCGCTGTGTCCCAGTCCACGGGAGGTAAGCCCCGTCGACGAGTCACCTCAGCCCGAGCCGCCGAAGGCAAACAAGTGCAAGAAGAAAAAAATCCGCAAGGGGAAAGCCAAAGAGGCGAAGGACGAGGCTCCCACGACCAGCGCAGGAGCACCAGCCGCTGGCCCAACCGACGACGCGACGGGCAAGAAAATCGCGGTCAATTTCAACTCAACCCTCTTCGGGTCGTGGAATGTCCACTTGAAGCTGCTGCTTCTGGAGAAGGCGTGCCTGTCGTACGCCACACTCGCGGAGCACAACTACCTGGAGCAGAAGTACGGTTACTGCCTGAAGCACATCTACATGGCGTACCGCTGCCAGGAGGTGGTCATAAAGTACATGACCACCATGGTGTCGCAGAAGAGCTGCCTGCTGGGTCGTGCCGGCGACTGCTTCCTGCAAATAGCCAAGGGCGGCGAGATGGTGGACGATTACCTGAACCAGTACGCGACGGAGAGCCCGGTCGACACCAACATTTACAGCGAAATCGAACCGGATCTCAAGCACATTGGTGAGTATTCCATCCCTTGGCAAATTGACCGCATTCCAGACGAATACCGTTGCAGCTGACGACATCATTGCGCCGACAAACAACGTGGAGCAGCTGATGCTGGCCAGTTGCAAGTGCTACGAGACTGCTCTGTTCTGCTACGAGGATGTAAACGCCCAGAACGAGCTGCTCCGGCGGTTGGGAAACGTCCGCAACGAACTGGGACTCAAGTACATGTACTGGGCTCAAGGTAGGCCTTGCCAGCAGCACCCATTGTCTCTGATTTTTCATTCTCGTCCACCCCACCAGAGGAATTTAAGAACTACATGGAGGCGCTGCAGCAGGCCGAAGACCAGGCAGCAGCTGGTGGAGAAAATGGAGAAGACAGCGAGAGCCCGACGGTGAAGCCCAAGCCCGACAAGACCTTCGAGCATTTGGCCTCAAAATCGTACGACTGCCTGCAACGCGGCATTATGGCCTTCAGCGCGGTCCAGGACAATGTGAATCTTGCCTTCTTGTACTGCAACATGGGCCGGTATATGCGCTTCAAAGCGCATCTCTTCCTGACCGATGATCCGTGAGTATGACACAGACTGTTGCCATGCGTGACCATTCACGTCCGTTGATTGCAGCAGCAATTACCTTCCGAAGCAAAAGGCCATGTACCAGGACGCATTCAAGTACTACGACAAGGCCAAGGACGTCCTCGGCTCGCGCAAGTGCAACCCCGAGCTGTGGGACCTGGTCTGCTGGGAGCTGTCAACGGCAATGTTTACTTTGACAAAACAGATGCAGGATTACGGCACGCCGGTAAGTTGAGAGGGGGGGGCTTTGAAAACTAAGAGAACAAGATGACCAATTGATCCGTTGTTTAGTGTACACCGGAATTGGAGAAGGAGGTTCTCGACCTGCTGCAGGCGTCGCTGAAGCTCTGCGATACGGAGAGTCCCGGGGCACGACAGGTCTTGTACACCTACCGCTCTGGTGTTTTGCACAGAAGGTAAGGCAGTGGCAGTCGTTTTCTGTTGAGCTGGAGTGTTGTACTGCAGTGCCCTTGAATAAGAAGTTTCCCCGATTTCACTCACTCACCCTTTCTCTCCAACAGAATAGCGTCATTTCACTACAGCCACATACGGGCCCACTTTGCCGACATCACAGCCGTGCCCAAGACATCGCTTCAGCTGTGCAAGCTCCACTACGAGAAGGCGGCTAACATATTCGACGGCTTGAAGGAAGCCAGCGACTGCCTGCTTGTCCAACTGGAACGAGTATCACTGCAGGAGTTCCTCGCAGACAGTAAGTTTTCCCCCCACACGCTAAACTCCAACTCACACCCCCCCTCCTTCACCAGTTTCAACAAACATAAACCACAAAATCAAGAACATGCAAACTGCCCTGGAAATGTGCTTACAGACGAAGATCGTCTTTGAGTACGCCCTCAATGCGGCCGTCGACAACCCGCAACCGTCCGAATTCCATCGGCATCTACTGCTCTTCGAGAGCCGACTGCAGAACTCGCTGAAGACCCTCATCAAACTGCTGCTGAGCGGAAGAGATCCTCGGAAAATGGCCGACTGTTACAAGAAGATGTACATGCAGACGCTGAAGGAGAAGGCACCCATCACTGGCGACAATGAATCATTAGTAACCTATCTATTGGACCTAGTTAACAAACTGATTCAGATTGAATCGGAACACTTGTAGTACGTGTGTACTGTTGCGTGCGTCCGTTCGTATCCCGTGTCACATTATCGAAAAAAAAACAACTCGATTTGCTGAATATTTTTGTATCACGATGTGTAGCTTTAACATTTTAATTTTATCATTGTTTAGCTTTAAGTGACTTGTTGATGATGATGGTGGTGAATAAAGTTTGCGCTTAGCGTTTACCTAAACAGTATGCAGGTTCCGTTTGATTGAACGGGTGTGACAACGTCTTGTTCATTTGGTTATGGAAAAACATGTCAGATGTACATTGATGTACATTCGTCATCAATTTATGAGCATAATCTGTCGGTACGTCCAAGCTATTGACAATTTTTACTTACTTACTTATCAGCCCTTCGACGCATGGAGGTTCTGAGCCTTGGCGGCAGTGCCTTCCAGCCTTCATTCAAAACAAAGCAGTGTAGCGTCTACGATCATTTGCTCTTCTTACAGGGAATTGGTTCTTCTTGTATCGAACCAGAGCGCTTGGATGGTAACACTCTCTTAGTAAGCTGGAGTATTAGTTCCTATCCATTAGAAGTAGCTAAGCCAGAGTAGTTGACTGAATCTTGCCTTTCGGAATACATCTACATACCTCGCAGCAGCTGCAGCTAGTGATGGGCATAATCGAATGAATTTAATAATCGAATGATCCATCGAATGACAACTAACCACTCGAGTGACTACTAACTAATTACAAACTATTAGCACAAGATACCTCGATAAATGTCTTACTTCAGCACAAGTAACAAATAGTTCTTCGTCGATAAATACTCATCAGGAAAGAAAAACGCAACGCAAGGGAAAAGGACTGAAGTATTACCCCACTTTTAAGAGATTATATTTTGGTTAGTAGTCACTCGAGAGATTAGTAGTCATTCGAGTGATTGATTTAGAATCGAGATGTTCTCGAGATGTAATAACCGATTATCACTCGAGATATCATTCGAATGCGCCCATCACTAGCTGCAGCAGTCATCGATTTATAAGTTTGCTTTGCTTTCGGTCAGCAGCACAAGTCGAAACAGTAGCAAAGTGACGACTTCGGCAGACGTCTCTGAATACGCGGAACGCAACGCCGTGATAAGACCGCTAACCTTTTTTTCGGAATCCCAAATTCGGCCACCACATCGAATAATTCATTGCGATAAATGCTGTCTTTTACATTTATTGAAATGAAAAGGTGGTGCTTATCGATTTAAAACTTAAACATTTGATTTATAAACGATTTGCCGGGATGCAAGTCGAACTTGAATTATTTGTGTCACTATTAGAGGCAGAGATAATGGAAGGAGGAGATATGCCACTTCTACGTTTCTTGCCCCTCAGATTCATCTGACAGCGTTTTTTATAACATTTCACAGCTGTTTTCCTCCTGCTTCACATCCGTTTCACAGACAGAGTCTGTGAATACGTGTAAAGCTCGCGACCAGCTGAATGTGAATGTGTTTAAGTAAATGCGTATTAGTTTATGAGAGCAGTTGATGAAGTGAATTATCCGGAATTTCCGTCTTTGCCACTAATTTGAACGCCAAATATTCACCTAAAAACAAAAACGGAAACTAAGAGACAAGTGTATGTTCGCAAAATGCATTGAATTATGTTCTTATTATGAGGCTGGAATATTCCACTAAAAAGACGTTAAATTTGAAAACTAACAAATTCAGGATAAACAAAATAGGTCTCTTCCCGTAGTTTCTGCACCAAATTTTGAAGACTGTCATTTTTCAAGGAGTGGAGATAAAAACCTCTCAGAATGAACGAAAATGTGTAACTTATGCTTGTTGGTTTCTGTATGATGTGAGAGACGATATATATCAAAAGTTACAGCAAAACATGTACATTAAAAAACAGGTTTTTTTTTGGCATTTAATTCGGTTTCTATTCTTCTGAACTACTTGTTCAAATAAACTCAAACTAATTCAAAATTGTTGAATAGTCGCCAATATATGTATTCGAGATTGACACATCAAATGATTTGACAGAAAACCACCAAAAAAAACCAAAACTACCCATAGACATTTCTTGGGTTAAAATGGACAGGGTAGGGACATTTTTTACTCTCCCCTGATACAGTCGAGCCCGCTTAAATGAAATGACAAAAAAACAGAATGTTAATTTCAATTAACGACGATTGACGACTTTTTATAATGAATAATTAATAAACAGCTACAATAATTCCTTTTAAAAAGTATGAGCTTAGCGAACAGTGTCGTGGAATACTTTCCAATCGGGGCCATTTCTGACATTATCATGGGCAATCTCGCAAATTTTTGACACTATTGAGGGCAGATAATAAAAGCAAGATGGCGGTGCTCTGTATATAAAGTAGTATTAGTGACTTGAGAGCGGAAACGCTTAAAATCTGAGGTGGATTTGTGGTGGACTAGGGGTTTTCCAATGGAAAGATGAACATCTCTTTCATTACATTATCTCTGATTAGAGGTTTCATCCACAATGTTGGTAAGAACCATTAGTAGTAGCAGTAAGGAAGATATCCATGTAGACTAACGAGTTAACAAAGAGTGTGATCACTTCAAAAAATCCCTGGCATTAAGAAGTGACTGGCGCGTTTTCAATGTTGAAGTGGTTGCGCTACTCGAGGCAGCACTCGCGCTTCTTTTACAACATAGAAAACAAAACGATGTTCATTTTTTCAAGTGCCAATAAAGACCATAGAATCGAACATTTTTGCACAGATATCTACTGTTGAGAATATGCATCCGTGAGATATCCAGGCACAATGTCATTCAATTTAATAAAAAAGAGCTGACAGATTGCGAAAAATAGTTCTAAGCTGAAATAACCTCGGCCAACCCATTGTGTATATCTAGACGCTCTACAATGAAGAAAAAAGTAAGGCTACAGCAAGAGCTCTGTAGCCGAAACTGAGTAAAAAGAGATCAAAATGACTGATAAGCTTGAGTCCCAAGGAACTGCGCATGCTAATAGAAGCCTTTACTGGGCACTGCGATATAGGCACGCATGCCGACAAAACATAGCGCACAGCGACTTTTAATAGAGCTGTAGAAGCGATGTCGAAACGAAATCTATCCAATATCTACTCTGCGAAAGCCCAGCCCTACAAAAGAAATTAAAGCAGTTCTGGGGAAATAGCTTCTTCGTAGAGCTGGAGGACTTGAGCGGTGTAGAACTGAGAAACCTCCTTTTAAACCTATCAATGAATCCGGATGTTTTTAGGAGTAAAAGAAGGTCTCACAGTAGAACAATGGACCAAATTATATTCTATTCTACACCCAGACCATGAGAAGCATTCATTCGTTCGATTTGGTAAACGATATGACATTGCTGGCTGTTCTTCCATTTATTTGATGTTGTTTCCATGGACTATTAACATGTAGAGTCCATTGAACAGGTTTTAGGGAAATGACCATAACTTCTGATTTGTCCACGTTTACCCTCATCCCAAAATCTGCACCACAGCCACAAACATATTGAGTGTGCGCTGGAGTTCCGTCTGGGTGCATGTAAGGATAACTAAGTCACCTGCAAGAAGAAAATGACTTAGCCCTCAACTCTCCCAATGTTAAGCATCCCTCGCTTCGGCTGCACTGCAACATCCAGTCCACATCTTTTTCTTCTTTGTGTGGCGCTACAGTCCGTGGTGGACCTGGGCCTCAACCAACATGCCTCTCCAACTAGCGCGATCCCTGGCTAGATGTCTCCAGTTTCGCACACCAAGTTGGAAGAGGTCCTTCTCCACTTGGGTGCGCCACCTTAAACGCCGGCGTTGTTGCGTTGCCCGACAGGTTCGGATTCGAAGAGTCCAGTCCACATACGTAGAATAAAAAGAAGAGTGACAAGATCACACCCGTGGCCACACACCGGTGGCTCGTGGCGTTGTGGGTATGTGCGTCGAGCCCAACCTCGACGTCGCAGGTTCGAATCCAGCTCTGAGTGACAAAAATAATTTTCACGACCCCACCTCTTTCGAGTCACTGACAATGCACAAAGAGTATTTCCTGTCTAGAAAAAGCTTCTCAAACTTGGCCGTTCGGAGTCGGCATAAAACTGTATGCCCCTTCCACTCGTAAGAGAACAATAGCACGCACAAC
This sequence comes from Eristalis arbustorum, assembly GCA_916610145.1. Taxonomy (NCBI): domain Eukaryota; kingdom Metazoa; phylum Arthropoda; class Insecta; order Diptera; family Syrphidae; genus Eristalis; species Eristalis arbustorum. The sequence goes on along the minus strand of OU744318.1, from coordinate 15,621,825 downwards.
ACGAGCGGTTGCTAAGAAGCTAGGCCCTGGCGCTCTATGGGATGTAGCGCCACCCATTATTATTATTATGACAAGACCACACCTTTGACATAGTTCACCGCCTACTGTGAGAGGTGTTGATTTAACACCCGAACAGAGCTGCTGCAGTTTGCGTGCAGCCACTGAATGACCCTTAAAAGAGGACCATGCATTTACCCATTTACCTCGCGGAGCTTAGTCGTAGCTATGCCGTCTCCAAACTGCACACTCCCAAGCCTTCTCGATTACCATTCCTAGAGTGAAAACTGAAAAGCTGGTCCGTTGTGCTTCTGTCGGGACGAAAGCCGTACTGTTCGTCCCCCATCTTGGATTCGACCAGAGCTCTAGAGCGCGTTTACAATACCTTAGCGCATACTTTTGTGGGAGACTTGAAATAGATATGCCCCTGCACTGTAGCTGAAGCAATTTCTTTTGTTTTCCTTTTTGATATGAGGTACAATCGTTCAAGTTTTCAGTTCTAGGTGTCTCACAGCGTTCCAACGCTAACTGAATTGAAATAAGAGCACAAGAACCACAAAGCAACCTCTTTCCAAACGCCTTTCGGTTGGATGACGCATTTGGTTGAGTGCCTGGCCATGGTCATGGGCGTCCCCGGTTCGAGTCCCAGTGAAAGCGAAAGTTAATATGGTTTTATCTGGTTTTCAAATCTAGTCGAGTCACTATTTTTCGAACTTGGTTTTCCAATGGACCAACAATGGTCTAAGTTTGATGGTTATTTCGTCGACTGCTCATTAACCTAAGCCTAACCTAACGCATACAGCCTTTCAGACTGGGTTTCATCGACACAAGCTGTTCGCCCAACTTTTAGTGATTCAATCGACAAACTGACTACCAGCGCATTCTCGACCAAATGAGAAAGTAATCGAAACAAAATTTGGATTGAACCCCTACTTCAGTGCCCCACACACTCCAAATTCACGCGCCTTTCTCTCAAACTTTACAAAGTACGGCTAAGCATGTCTTTGCTTGTACCGTCATATTCGTCTACCTTAGAGAACGTACATTTACAATTTATGCCAATTGACTACCTTCAACTTATTCCACAAAAAAAGTAGAACGTAACCCAAAAGTGTAACCACAACAAAAACACCATGACCTTTCAATAAATAATATCATTTTCGTTGTTTTATTTCTAGATCAGCAGGTGTTTAAACTGGAACAATAATTCGTTTTCTTACAATATCACATGACGCTTGGTTGCATTATTTGACCCGGTGGCACAGTTCTGCATTCGGCACACACTCTGCACTTGCTGAGCCACACATTTCGAAACCGAAATGCCTGCATTACGTCCAGGAAGCCGCGTCTCCGCCACCACATCCGCAACCAGGAACTGGCTGAGGCCGACTCGCCGACAGAACTCGCACGATTCGAGGGTACACCTGACGATTGTAATCGTAGTTGGCAGCGGCCAGAGATAGGCTCAGAGCGAGCACGGCCAGAAGTAATGCGAAAACCTGTTGAAAAGACGAGACTTTGATGAGTTACGATCTTTTGAGCTGGAAATGCATGTCGAACTTACTGCTAGTTTTGTCATATTGACTATGCAACTTTGAAACGGAGCGATTGACTGAAATATGATCCGTCAGTCGGCCGGCGATATATATGCGGGCTCATGAATTTCCAGCAGGCCTAAAACGTGCTCGTGCCGCAACTGATAGGGCTGCGAATCGAACTCGTGCGATTAGTGGGGTGGTCAGAGTGTTTTGCTTATGTTCAATGACTTTGGAGCTATGATACGTAGTGTGCATGCGGCATGCTAATCGAATGAAAGAATTTCTCGTGTGATCTACAGTCGCGGCTAAAGAAATTAGATCACTTGTGTTGGAAGTAAAACAACAGCGCGTTTGATGAATACGATTTGCTTGCCGGGGAAAACGATTTTGTTTAAATTCAGAGGATTTCTTGTTTCATGCGAGCAGGAGGTCAGAGAATTAGAAGTTTATTGCATAAAGTTCGCAAAGTGAATAGAAAAACAAACAAAGTCTTAAACAACTGACGGCAGCTGAAGAAAAAAACGAAAAGATGACAAAATGAGTTGTTTTCCCGCCTTGGGTTCCTAAGATTGAGGATTCAACAAGCTGCAAGACGTCAACACCATCGTTGCCGAGTCAGTTTAGTTAGCGGTTAATGTCATTCTTGCGTTCATTTTGACATCGTCGTCAAGTGTCAAGTTGACAATTGAGCGAATCATGGTTTGTTAAGACGAAGTCGACTGTTTACTCACTTAAACGAGATGTTCGCTGAGTAAATCCACATCTTTTCTTCTCAGTCTGTATTTCTTCTCGTGATTAGGCAGACTTTTTGTGCAATTATGGACATGTTTGGTTTCTTTTGGCAAACCGAGGAACATTTGCTGTCAAGTGACGAGGTAGATGAACGCGTTTAAATTGAAACTATGCCTAGTTCTGGCAACACCTTCGGTACGAGTAGCAGAGCAGAGGAGTTCCATTTATCGAGAGACGCGACCAGCATTTGGGATAAAAAAAGTAGAAATACCTGGAAAGGCTGTCAATCTCCAAGGAGATCCTTGGTGTAGCCGATTTCGTTCTGATTTTCCGGTACCCAAGCCCAAGCTTTATTCAAAAGAAAGCTAGAAACCTATGAAGCGACTGTAAATATCCACCACTGTCCACCAACACCCGCAATAAAAGACTAGATTTCATTTTTTTTCATTCATTTGACTTTTATTCACTGCACTGTCTTGGTCGAGACAGATAACTGAATTCACCATTATCAATATGGGAAGTACGATTGGTATCCTAGAGAATATCCTGGCTGGTATCCGTATCCTGAGTATCCGCCATATGGAGCATAACCTGTTAAAAACGAAAAGGACACTCAGTTAAGGACACATTCTGGGCACACATTCATCTCACGAACTTACCATAAGAATAAGGCGAGAAAGGCTTTGGCTCAGCGGACACCATGCTGCAGGCAAGGACTGCGCACAAGAGGAAGACGGCAAACTGTAAACAAGAAGAGAAAACACAGTTTAGTTGCCTGGTCCTGTTGCACGGCGCTCTTCAAAACTTACGATGAATTTCATTTTGTTTTGGTTTTTACGTTGATTGTACTCACAACAAAGTTAATACTATGCTGACGGTTCCGTGCTCCTCTGCTTTTATAGGAAATCCATGTTTCCGATAGCCTAATTTCTACGTGATGTTTGTCCGGTTTCGCCAGTGGTTAGATAAACTAACGTGGGTACGTCGTTCAAAGTGGAATTCTATTCTTCTCGCAGCAATGTGAAGCGTGTGGGGCGATGTAGTGCAGTCGGCTTGATAAGGTGGTCGAGTAAATGTGTGCTCGGTGGTGGCGGAGGAGCTGCGGCAGTGATAGACACTCACGCGTCACAAGAAACTTTAGGGGCACGTCTGAGGGGTATGCAACAAGGATGTAATTTGCGCGGGGAATAGCATTAAGCAATCGAAACTTTTTGATTACGGTCATAATGGAAAGCAGAAAGAATTCTAATTTGGATTATACAACTTTTTTGCATGGCAATAGCTGGGTAGAAAATTAAAAGACTGTCAGTGGAGCGTTTGAATTGGAAAGAATTCGTTCATCGCTTTAAAAAAAGACTCGTGGGATAATCCTTGTTGTTGGTTGCAAGCTGTAAACTCTAAGGCAAGTCTGAAACAAATTTCTTCTTCTTCTTTGTTTGACGCTACAGTCCGGGGTGGAACGGGGCCTCAACCCACATGCCTCTCTAGCCAGCATGGTCTTTTGCCAGCTGCCTCCAGCTGCGCACACAGAGTTGGTTGAGGTCCTTTTCCACTTGTGTGCGCCATCTCGTGCGTGGACGTCCTCCATTGCGCTGTCCCAATGGCTCGGTATCGAATACTCTTCGGGCCGGAGCTTCTTCATCCGCGTCCATGTCTCTGCGGCCAGGTCTGAAACCAACTCTGACGCCAACTTAGGAACCTCTAAACAACTTACAATTTGACTGTACTCCCAAAGCCCGTACGGTCAAGGTACTAGTTGTCGTCCACTCTCTATTGATCGGCCACCTAGCATAGCTCAGCCATCCCAGCTCCAAGGTATTCATGCAATGAAGAAAAGAGTTAAAAACTGAACGGTCACTAAAAAGTAGCCCATCACTAATGCCTTTACAATGATACTTTATATTTTCCGAATATTTAATTTGGGCACCAAATATTGTACAAATCATGTCATCCAATGTCTGCATGCAAGATACATGATCTGTACCGTGGTCTACATTCGAATTTTCTAATTAGTGTGGCGATACAGTGTGAGGTGAACATGGACCTCCACAGACAACACTCTCTTTCTGGCGGATTCACTGGCTAGCTGCTACAGTTGAACACACCAAATTGGTAGGCAGCCTACACATGTCTCCTTTAATGTGTTGTCCCACAGTCTCGGCGTGAAACACCCTTCTAGTCGGGGGTCAATTAGTTCATGTAATCTCCATGCCTCTCAAGTGGTCTAAAAGCCTGTAGACTGTCTAGACCCTAGACTCATGTCGCTGTAGATTTTGTTGATGAATCTATTTAAAACAGAACAGTAGGGACAGTGGGGCATTTCTGTCGAAGAGGAAATGAACTTCGTCATCCCATTTTAAATAGCTCCGTTTTACTTGATTCACCACAAGACCCACTCTAGCGTCATCGACTTTGTGGATCACCTTCTTCGGACGATACATAAAACGAAACAAAATAGAAGATTTTGTTCGAAAGGTATTCCTTAACAAGTGCAGTCAAGGGAGTATGATCATCATCATCTTCTAACCCGTATGGTCCATTAAAGCGTAAAGTATGCACTAGAGATCTTGATCATCCGCCATCGACCCTAACTCATCAGGATTCAAGAAATATGCATGTTTATAGACTCAGGTCGTCTCTTTTCATGTACAAACCATTCTGAGTTCCACTCGACGAGCATTGCTTGTCTACAACGATTGCATTTTACAAATGAGCTGGTGCAAGCGCTTGGATGAACATGGCCATCGTGCAGTCGGAGTGTGATCAATTGTGCACTGTACATTGGTATGAACAAATTCGTCTGAATTTCGGTTTATATCAATTAAACAACTCCTGCTCATTTCTATATTCAAAGGGCCATACCACGAACGACATGTTTATGTTTCTGGGTTTTTGCATAGTTTCCAACAAGACACATCACAGAACTGCTACTTACGATGTCTGTACATTGGATCCAGCCAGGTATCACTGAACACATGACAAATTCGAGATCCGACTTTAATAGAGTTACAGATTGAAAACGTTGATAGATCTGAACGAAAACTAGATTTTGATTGACCAACAGCCGATTTCTCAAATCCTCCGAATTGGGTGGAATATAACACACTCCTTCGTTGGGTTCCAGACTGTAGATGGAGTGGATGAAATGAGCACAATGAAAGGTTTGCTGGCTTTGATACAGAAGTGAAAGAAGACTGAAAAATGGACTAAACATCGGAGTCTTTTTAGAGTCATAATGTCACAATGGGCAGTGATAAACCTGTCCTTGTCTCCGAGAGGAACATTATTGACTAGATCTCCAAGATCGAAAGTGTAATAACTCGAGCCAACCACTGTTTCCTTGCCAACTAAGTTACTGAAATAGTCCAACCTTAAAACCTGGTCTGCGTTATCAATTAAATAAGTCCTTTGTCTAATGAGGAAACAAGTTTTCATTTTTCTCATTTATTTATTGTTTTTAAACGCTGTTCATAAGGAATCTTGTTTTCCTTTAATGGTAGAGGAATTTACAATTCCCAGACTGGGCCCCAAAAATTGGTGCTGTTCGTTTCGGGAACATCTGGCAAAATTGTACGAGCTATACTGCAAGATAAGTCCAGCCAGACGACAGAGGACGACAGCGTCTTTTGTGGCTCACACTGATGGAGACGAACTTCAGTCAACTTGGTGTTCGCAACTGAAAACAAGTGGCCAGATATGGCGCCAGCTTGAGTTTTTTGTTGGTTGACGCACATGTTCTGCATTATATTATGATTGGAGCCTTACCGCCCAAATAGTCAGACTCGTAAAATCTGCGAATTGTAGACTTCAACTAAATGCGGCTGTGCACACCAAAGCCAAGCAGCTTAACTATCCTCACAAGCGTGAACTTAAAATGATACTACTTGCGAAGAACAGACATCGATGTGAATATTCAGTCGATGTGAACGATTGCCTGACTCTCCACTTCAGTTTTGATAAATATACACGAGCACGAACTTCAAGCTGGGGTCCCAAGTTAGTTCAGACTACGCACCAGATTCAGTAACAGAATGTCTGTGATCACAGCCATTAATGTGCCGAGAGTTTGATGTCCAATTCGAGACTTCATCAATTAACAGGAGATGCATGAAAGGGACTGCTCAATAAATCTTCGCATGTTTCTACAGCAGAGCTAGGCATCTCCGACCTAGTTCTTCTTGAAATCTGGACTCACACAGCCATCAAATTATTGACAGACAAGCAATTGAAAAAAAAAAATTCCGTGACGAACTACGTATTCAGACCGATTTATCAATCAAGTAGATACATACGTAAGACTTGAGGTTCTCGTGCATTCGCACTAGCTCGGGCAAAATCACGTAACTATCAGGCTTTCGGAAACTCAAAGTTTCTATATAAGGCCGAAGCCATTGAACCGAAAATCTAGTATTAACGTTTCTGTGGATACAATCTTAGCGCACTCAACATGAAGTACATCGTAAGTAGTCACACTTGATCCGCATTGATCTGAAGGTGGATGGCTAATAATTTCCTTTCATACAGTTGGTGCTAGTTGCTCTTTGCGCGGTCTTTGCCTGTGCCATGGCTGCTCCTAAGCCAATTTACCTTTCACCTTCCCTCGGCGACTACGCAACAGCTGTTGCTGGCTCTGGTGGTAAGTTCAGTGAATGTTCGATAACTGAAGTTGTTGATTTTTAACCGATTTTTACTTCGGCAGGTTGGTCACCAGGTTATGGCATTGGCTATCCCCCAGTGTATGGTCCCTATGGAGGCAGTCCCTTCTTGGTGCTGTGAAGAGAGTGAAGATGATAGCTTTAAATAAAAAATACAAATTAAAATGCACAACTCGTGACTTTTTTTGTTGAGCACACATGAGAGCCGTTGCTAGAAAAGCTACACATAGTCTGCAACTACTCGATGTGCGAACTTGATTGTTGGTTTGGAGTTTGGGGCACTGAGAGTTACTGTATTCTCGGTTGGGACTGTAATCCATTAACCACTGGTGGACAGCCATTCGGAGCTGATAATGTAGCAGAGCCAATTTCTGATGGGCTTGTGCTGTTGTCGAAAAAGTGGGAAAGTTGAGTAGGTTCTGTCCACTCTCCACCCATGGAGCTTCTGTTGAAGGGGATTGTCATGACTCCTTATTTGCTGGCGTGATATTCCAAGATTAGTTGGTCTCCTGCAATGACGTTAACACATTATTTGTGATTTATTTAAGGAGAGCAGTTGCTTAACACGACGTGGGTCAAGTCTGCGTCAGACCAATTTTACTATTTGCAATGAAATACTTTCAAGCTATTTCGTGTTCATTACTTTGGATACTGTTCTTCGTAACATGGGTTTGTTTGGTGAATTAATTTTAAAACTTAAGAGACTGTGAAATTGTAGATTCATCGGCACTCATACTGTATGTAGTGAAATCTTTGAAGCGATTTGAGTTTCCTCAAAAAGAAATATGTCTTCGTTTGATGTGGCTGCTACGCTCGATTTTTGATAATATTTGACAACTAATTAAAACAAATTTAAGCATAATATCCAAACACAAGAGTGACATTCGTATCCACCTTCCTCCACTTTTTGAAATCATTTTTATATCCCTAACAACTCCACAATAAGACAGAAAGGGATGAAGGTTGTGTGAAAACGGATAAACGCCTGTGGTCTCTTTACTAGCCAGTTGTTAATGTACTCCTAGCGTAGAGACCATGTCGCAAAAGATTGGTTCTAAGATTTGGTAGTGAACCCTCCCCTTTCTAGATTTGTGAAAATTATTTATGACCAGAATGCCGATGTAAAAGTGCATCTTTCTTAGAGTCTGAGCACGTTTAGCTAAAGATTTAGAATTGTTTGTCTAGAGTAGAACTACAATTCGTCCAAAATTAGGTGGAATAGGATTTCTTGACCAAACTACAATTGTCCAGAGTGAACTATAAGGTAATACTTGGTTTTGTCAAACGGCACTAAGTACTGAACTGTTCTCTGCATCAGACATCATGACTAGTCTTGCAACCAACTTATGCAGGGACCGTAGTTAATCGGATGATATTGATCTTTGCATTAGCCAAACCGAGTAAATACTTTTTTCAATCGTTCTAAGCAGTAAGGAATGGTGGTTCACATAAGTCAAGAGTATTACAATATGTTGTGCTCACAATGGTTGCAGAAATAACTTTGGATTTACACTCATCTATGTACAATAGTATTGTTGCCCATCTGAATCTATGAGTTTTTCCAATCTTGCTCGCAATTTGTGGATCTCATCCCAAAAGAACTGCGCCGTCTTGTCATTCAAAAAGTAATCAAGCCAATTTTTGATATTCTGCCCTGACTCACTCTCTATGCACGAATTAAGTTATAGACCTATTATGTGAAACTCAAGCCTTTAATACCAAGACAAATTACTCAGCAGAGCCATAGCTTCAACGAGACTATCTACATCGAGAGCTCAAAGTGAGACCTGAGATATACTGATTGCAATTGATTCCAGTCAGTCATAACGTAAAAAATCATTTGAACTTTGTTGTATACCCCACAAAACATAGTTAATCTTATTTTGTCGTGGAGTATACTCTTAGGCGTCAGAAAACAACTTTGTTAGATAATTGACCTACATACAGGGTGATTATAAGAATTCAATTCTGTCGTTGACTGAATATTCATATATCAAAACAGCTACGGGTAAATTTTGATGCAAATATTCAAGTCTCATTGCAATCAGAGGCGTGTAGCATTCTGAAATTAACTTTTGCGATGTACTCAACATCACAGATGATAGAAGTTGACGGACTTGACGGACATACACAGATTTTGAGACATAATTAAACGAAAACGACTTAAATAAAGATTTGAGCAGGTAATCACTAATCACCGAATATTTGTTCTAATATTTAAACAGAGTTGCTTGAATACACCATACCACCATGGAATAGAGCATAATTGCTAACCAGCCCGCGAAGTAATACCTAACGACAGTTCCGCGAGGAGAGTGGTCAAGGTGTGCAGAGGTGTGTTTTAGGACGTAGGAGCGAGGACAAATGAGAATAATATCCCGTGAATCGTTTATGCTGGTTGCACGGACCACCAGTATCTTGAAAAAGATTCCACATCCATTGGCGCAAGCCATAAAAAACACCATACCACAATTTCTGATTCGACAGAGGTAACGAATTGGAGTTTATACCAAATACAGTAGTAGAGATGTATTATCAAGGTGTAGGAAAAGGAAATCCATTATTATTGCATGGATCATTTTCAAAGCGGATGAAGAGGCCCCTTGTCTCCTCTAGAGAAAAGTTCTACATGTGGTCTTTGCTGCTGCCTTTGGATGCATCTAGTGCAGGAGACTCATGCAAAAATTACACCGGCTGTGAAGAGAGATAAGTCGAGCATGGAGTGTATGGATTCAATGGCAAAGGTGGCTGGGGGATATACAGAACCTTCGATTTCGATCCTGTGAAACAATGCAGAAGAGGACATCCGCGTCTTTTGTGAATAGCACATGTTGACATGGACTTGGTTATCGCATCTGAAAGCACGTAGCCAGAGATCGCGTCAACTTGAGTGTCTCGTTGGTTTAGGCACATGCTCATGGACTTTGATTTCCACACTTACGTTCTCCGACTGACTGGGTATACGTAAATGTGCCAATTGTAGACTTGAACGAAGTGTGGATCTGCATAACAAAGCAAAGAAACTTGACTGTCGCCACAAACGTGAAAGCAAATTCAGTAGTAGAGAGATATGAAAGTGTAATAATATTTATAGTAGCGTAGTAAGAACTGGTCTGATTTAGGTCAAATATGCACAGTTTCTGGGATTGTCAGTCGCCAGTCTTATTTTACATGCATCTGTTTTATCAGCAAAATTCTTCGCCATGAATAGGAACAGGTGGTAACCATTTGGTGCTATGTTGAGACTACAAGGTGCATGCATGAGAATTTCGCTACCATGCTCCCGCATTTTCTGGCTATTCGTTTTCGATGTGTGGTGACTCGGCGTAGTCCTAATGGAACACGGTTAATCTACTGTTTGCCAGATCTAAGCGCTTCTGAGCGTTTGCTTCCTTAAGGCGGTTCTGATTGAGAGCTTTTGCGTAGCGTATTAGCTTATAGTAGATCATTCCAATCCAATCCCACCAAACAACCAGAAAACATTCATGGTAGTCAATCTTCGCTTGGCCACCACTTGTGCGCACTCACCTAGATTGAACCAAGACTGCTGTGGCTGGACATTATTTGAGTGATCCACTTTTAGTCATCAGTCACCATAGCGATTCAGCAGCGATTCGTGTACTTTGGTATCCATGCACCGAGCTTCTATTCTTCTGGGCAATTGAAACAGTGCTTTCCATGATTCAATGTTTTTCAATGCTGTAATGTTTCGTAAATTCCCTCTGTGTCTCTCCTCGTCTTTGTTCAATTGTCTTATAGACCGCTTGCTATATTTGGCCAATCAATCATTCTGCCTATGCCATTGACAGACTTTTTTCTTTATAAAGTTTCAACGCCGGTTCGCGAACGCAAATTTCCATGTATTCGTGATCAAATGTCAAAAGTCTCTCAAATTCGTGGTAACCATTAAGTCTCTCGGCTTTCTAACATCTCGATAGATGCATAATTTGCATCAGGAGTTGGATTACATACGAACATTCATGTTTGCTTATACTTGCTGAAAAGTGGTTACTTGACACAAATCGTGGTAAAGATTTTCGGACAATGCAATCAGTCTGATAAATAGTTATCAGTGTGGCTTCAGTTCAGAAAAGAGATCACGAAAAAGATTACAAAAGTGGAGATCGAGAACCACCACGTATTCGTCGATGTCAATTTACACCGAAATGTCGTGCTAAACTTATCAGGTTGTGCGGGACGTTTGTAGAAAAACATTCTCGCTGCTGGATGAGACCTTTGACATGATAGGGAGTATCGTAAAGAAGACATTGATGTGATCACACTTGAACATCGACGTCGTAGGTTCAATCTACACGCTACGACAGAAAATTGTTACGTCCCCACTTATTTGAAGTCACTGACAATGCTCAAGGAGTATTTCTGTCGAGAAAAAGCTTCTCAAACTTGGCCGTTCGGAGCCGGAGTAAAACTGTAGGTCCCTTCGACTAGTGAAAGAATAATTGCATGCACAACACAAGTGGTTGCTGAGAAGCTAGGTCCTGGACCTGATGATCCAAACACACCATGCCGTCAACAAAACGCTATCGAAATTAAAACTAAAGCAACAGCGAAAGCAAATCTGAACGAGACAAAGTCTATGCTGTCTTCTAGAAAAACACGAATCATGAACGCATTAGACGCAGCGCCCCATTAACCAGGGATTACTACGAGTTAGTCAGGATCTTCGTTCCACTCTGCATCACAGAAAGCCTTGAAAATACAATGCACTGCATTAAGATCAAGCACAGAACAACTTTTCAGAGTTGATGAACACTTGGGGGAGCAACATACTTAAGGGGCAATTGAATTACAGAGTCTTGCCTCTAGAAGAACCAATAAGTCTTCATACTAAATCATTGATCAGCTTAAGGCGGCGAAGCACGGACAATTTCAAAGCGGATTCTCTGATCTGTAAGCCTCCAGCCAGGCTACGTGTGAGTGTTATTGTAAGTAAAATGAAGAGAAGCTAACTCAGTTAGTCAGTCGTCTCGCCTCTATGACTCTTGCAATTTAGCTTTTAAACAGTGGGTCATCTATTTTGTCACTTTTAGGGAAAAGAAAATATTGCAAATGAGCGCGCGTTCCGCCACAACTAACATAAGCATGAGCTTGGCATAAGAAACAAGATTACGACGTGATTATGTCGAAATTAGAAGCACTGTATTTTAATTGTTGTTAATTGGAAAAGCAGACTTACGTAAAGTGTCTAACGTTTCTTACAACTATCTATCACGTGTTCACAAGAACGGTGGTACGCACGATGCTGACAATGAGCACGAGCTGAGGATGATAAAGAGCCAAATCGACTTGAGTTTGAGTGAAGCCCTTGTAACAATCATGTCGAATCTGCTTGATAAGACAACCAACTGGTGATCATGAAGCACGAGATATGCAATAAGCCACTAGATGCATGTAAGATTCGTATTCCCCTCGGCAGCTTATGACACAAACCCCCCCAGCTGACAGCCTAAACGACATGCTTGATGATGGTTACAAAAAGATTGTCTAATCTCTAGATCACTTGATATGGACCGTATCTCGCAACTTGCCAGTCTGTTAACCCGACTCAGACAACCCCCCCGTGCATATTGTTAAACCTGACAAAACGCCTCTTTGTGAGATAAACATTCTTTTCTTCTCCGCTTCGAGTTCGCTTTCCGAGTTTCCGACGACTCTTGGATGGCGGTTCGCATTTCCCCGAATAATCACGTCTCGCAAAGCCTACGCCAAACTATATAAAGCAGACGCCGCATCTGAGAAGCATAAGTTTCAATTCACTTCGAACTGACAACATCATCAACACCACCAACATGAACAAGTTCATCGTAAGTGTGACGAAAAGCGTTCGCTCGTCTATCGCTCCTCGGATTCGGCATCAAGCATTCTAACAATTGGATTTCTTTATCACATGAACAGGCTTTGGCTTTCTTCGCTCTGTGCGCCACCCTCGCCCACGGCCAGATCATCTCTAGCCTTCCATTGGGTCTGTACTCCGGTGACTCGTCATCCTCATCGTCGGCTGCCGCTGCCGCTGCTGCCTCATCCTCAGCAGCCAACAGTGGTCTGAGCAGGATCGCTGCCGGTCAACTCATCTCGCCTGTGGCTGGACTCCCATTGAACTACCCATATGGAGCTTACGGTCCATACGGTCCAGTGGTCGCCCCCGGATGGGGTCCATACGGTCCAATTGCCCCAGTTCCAGGTACACTACCCTACAGCCTGACACTGCCATAAGCACAGGGTGCTAACGCAAACCTTCTCTCAATTCCAGGTGTTGTTCAATACGTTTAAGCGAACGCAAGCCTGAATCTCTGGAAACAGTCTCTCGTTGACCTGGTGATATTAATGATAATAAAACGCAAAAAAAACTACTCATAGTACAAAAGAACTGCTTTTCATTTGTCTGTTTGCTTGCTCGGTTGTTGAGTTGGTTCCAAAAAAAACGAACATTTTTCCGTCATGCTTGCATTGACAAAAGCCGCGTAAAGTGACACCAGCAATAAAGACCACTACCGGGCTTGTACTTTGTCATGCACGGTGTGGGTCAGAAACTGAATTGTGTGTAGCGTATTGTATTGGCGGAAGTTGGGTTCCATCGAAACGCAAGAGTTGTGCTGTTTCATCGTCTTCGGGTTCGACACTTTTTGATGGCGTCGCTCGTTTTGCTGAAAGTCTGCGTTATGCCATCGGTAATGAACCAAATAAAATGCAATTGAGAACAATAAACTAAGTGTTCTTTGTTCGGGCGTCTCAATTCGGAGATATGTGAAAGAAACGTCTTCTGTTTCTGAGAATGTGTCTTTTGCAATTTGGTGCTGCCGAAACTCACAATCCCACGAATTTACGCATCTCGTAACGTGCTGAACGTGTTTAAACCTCCAGTTTGTATGCATCTGTAGTTCGTTTCAGATCGAGTCCATGGTGTAGCTGTTTAATGCAACGTATGGGTGGAGGGTAAATGGTTTCAGAGAACTGAGTGATCTTGGTAACAAAGTAGTATAACAACTTGTGAGCAGGAAATTGTTAGAAGGAAGGAACCGATCTTATCCACACATTTGTACTGAAAATGTTTCACGTTGAGCATTGACCGGGACTGTTTTCTATTCACATCCTCTCGAAACCTTATGGTCTTCGAACAGCTCTCCGTTACAAGATGCTGCTGATGCCATTACACACGGCATATTAGACATTTTTGTTGCACGACGCTTCTCGACCTTAAAAGTTAAAGAACCTCGTCTATTGGGTCAGAGCTTCATCGTGGATTTATTTGTGCATCTACTTCTACTGAGCTCAGTTCATAATTACATACTGAGCTGATCGAAGAGTCATTTGCTTTGATGAGAGACGGCGCTTGGATGGCATAGGTGATTATTTCACCGGTACATTGTTTCTTTCTAGATAGAGACTAATAAAAAACAAAAAAAAAATCATCTCTCCAACACATAACTTCATACAGAGATTACAAGATATACATTGATCTGGATTTGGATTATGAGCCAGTTCGCCAAAATGGAAAAGAGTAAATTTAATTTTATAACAAGGCTTCAATTTTTTGGGTGGTTAGCCTATCAAAGAGATTGAAGACGGACTTAATAAAATGTATTCTCACTGCCATGGAATCGGGCACAAGTGGTTCACTGAATTTCGTTGCAAACGTACGAGTACAAAAATATGCTGATCGCAATTGAGGTGCCACACCACTTAACAGCGGAAGAAATTGCCAATAAAATTGAAAGAATAATCAGAACCATCGATTTTTGTTGGCAATGACAAAATAAGGTGCAGAGCTTGTGAAGTGTTCAATGAAAACTTCGTTTATAGAACAAAGTTTTCTTTCCGGTTTTATTTCTTCAATGTTGAAGTAGAATTATCCATACGTGCTACAACAAAACCGAAGGTAAATACGGTTTTTTCGAGTGGTTTGGAATGACAGCAACAGTTTACATACAGCGTGGATAGATGTCAAGCGATTCATGAAAAAAAAGTTCTTGGAAATCCTAACTACTTGCGTGTGATGTGCATTTGTTGTGCGAATTGAAGTCAAACTTCATAAAAAAAGAAAAAAATTTAGACATGACACTTCATGTTTATGTTTTTGTCGCCGATTTGATCAATATCAGCTAATCAATTCAAATGCTTGATACGAAATCTTTCACAAAACTTAATGGTGTGGTCAAAAATAGAAAACAAACATAATATTGTGTCTGGGTATATGTACACATACTGTTTGTGTACACATGCATAGATGGTCAATGGATAGACATAAACTCGTAGACTCGTAGCGACTGTAGCGTACCGACTATCTCATTCAGCGTCTAAATTTTAAAACGATTTTTGTTGAAAATTTCAGAGCCCTCCGACAGTCTGGACACCGTGAACCATAATCACAGCAAGGGCTGCACACGATAAACTGTTCACGTTACCAAATCATTTGAAATATAAAATAAATACACTTCTTACTGAATTTGAGTATGCAGTTTAGTGCATAATAAAAGAAATGCGGTGGCCAGTAGCGGTGTGAGTATGTGCGTCGACCGCAGCCTCTTAGGTCCGATTCCTGCTCTGTACGACAGAAATAATGTTCACGCCCCCACCTCTTTCGAGTCACTGACAATGTTAAAAATGTATTTCCTGTCTAGAAAAAGCTTCTCAAACTTGGCCGTTCGGAGTCGGCTAAAAACTGTAGGTCCCATCCACTCGTGAGGGAACAACAGCACGCACAACACGAGCAAGACTCTGGGCCTCTACGGACAGTAGCGCCACCCATATATTATATACCATATATATATATATATATATAGAAATAATTATTAATTGTTTGATTGCTTCTTATTTTTCAATGCTTTTTCTGCAGGGTTTCCATATTTTTTCTTAAGACTAATATATCAGACTATCTCTTATGACTGGCTTCATGAAATTTGAATAACAGGCTTTACTTGCCAAAATTTTGAATAGCTTCAGCTGTACCTTTTACCTCTGTTAAATACTTTTTTTTGAAATCATCTTCATAAGTGATAAATAATTCGCTAGTGTATCGCGTTGTTTTCACAACAGCACTTAAAATCAGGCTAAACTTTTTATACATTTATAACCATTGTTATTAAATTAATTTAAACATTATTGAAGCCTTGTCTAAACAGTTTTCAAGAACCAGTGCAGTGAAAAGTAGTACATTATCGTGGTACAAGGCATTTGTCTGCTCATAATTCTGCCTAATCTGGAATGTGTAAGCAAGATCTTACATTTGAAATACCATCATTTTGAGTGTCCGGATGTGCTGCTCATCACCCTGCGTCGTACGAGTCGAGTCTTCTAGTATTTGTGCCACTTGGCACAGCCTGTCGCCGAAAGTTTTCTGCAATCTTTCAACACTGCTGCACTTCATTTCGCAAACAAAACGTTCTTTGTTTAAAATAGATGGAGGACAGACAGACAGTTGTCAGCGACAAGGACTAACAATCAAAAAATGTAAAGTACTTTCTGTATACGATAGATAGGTGCAACGTCTAATTTTTTGCTGTTATTGGGTATTTGCATATGACCTGCTCTATTAGGTGAGCTATTTACAGAATTGACCTGTGGCCGAAAACAAACATTAAGCTGAACCTAGTCTAAGCTAGGACCGAAGCCTGCAGGGACGAAAATGGACAACTAGTAGTAGAATCGCAGTCGATGCTGAGAATTTGGAAAAATCATTTCTGTAGACTGTTGAACGGCGATGACGACACAAATTCCGTTGTCAGGCAGAATGTTTCACTCAATTTGGACGATGATGAACACGAATTCCGTCCCCCCGACTTAGACGAAGTCAAGAAAGCGATTTCTAGACGAAGTCGAACAAAGCTGCTGGAGCGGACGGATTGTCCGCGGAACTGTTTAAGGCAGCTGGAGATGACCTGGTTGGGCGCATGCACCAGCTCATCTGTAAGATATGGTCGGAGGAAAGCATGCCCGATGAGTGGAATCTCAGCGTCGTTTGTCCGGTCCACAAGAAAGGAGACCCCTTTGACTGCGCCAACTATAGAGGGATCAGCCTCCTTAACATCGCTTATAAAATACTCTCTGCCGTTCTGTGTGAACGCCTGAAACCCTTTGTCAACAACCTGATAGGTCCTTATCAGTGCGGTTTCAGGCCAGGAAAGTCCACTATCGATCAAATTTTCACATTACGGCAGATCCTGGAAAAGACTCAAGAGATGCAGATCGACACCCACCACCTATTTGTCGATTTCAAGGCCGCATATGACAGCGTGCATAGAGACGAGCTATGCAGCGCCATGTCTAGTTTTGACATTCCTGCCAAACTCGTCAGGTTGTGCAGGATGACGATGGAGAACTCTCGCTGCTCCATCAAGGTCGGTAACGAACTCACCGAGACCTTCAATGTCAAAAAAGGTTTTAGGCAAGGCGACACGCTGTCATGTGACTTCTTTAACATCATACTTGAGAAGATCGTGCGAAACTCAAACGTAAACACCCGAGGCACGATCTTCCAAAAGTCCGTTCAACTGCTTGCTTACGCGGACGACATTGACGTGATTGGACGAACACAGCGAGCCGTCAATGAGGCGTTTGCTAGTATTGAAGCGGAAGCGGCTAAAATGGGTCTAGCGGTAAACCAGGGCAAAACAAAGTACATGCTGTCATCACGGAAGGACGCACAACATCGACGTCTCGGACAGAGCGTCATATTGGGCAGCAGAATCTTTGAGGTAGTCAAGGACTTCGTCTACCTAGGCTCCGGAGTAAATAGGGACAACAACACCAGTACCGAGATCAAGCGCAGAATTACTCTTGCCAATCGCTGTTTCTTTGGGCTCAAGAGGCAATTGAGTAACAGAGCCATCTCTCGAAACACCAAATTGAGCTTGTATAAAACCCTGATCATCCCAGTCCTGCTCTATGGCGCAGAGACATGGACGCTATTGAAAGCGGATGAAGAAGCTCTTGGTTGTTTTGAGAGAAAAGTTCTGCGTACGATCTTTGGTCCTGTTTGCGTTGATGGCGTTTGGAGGAGAAGGTTCAACCACGAACTATACGGGCTGTACAGCGGCATGCACCTAGTTAAGCGTCTTCGGATCCAACGCTTAAGATGGCTAGGTCATGTAGAGCGGATGGACACCACAGCTCCGGCCCGAAGAGTCTTCGAGACCGAGCCATTGGGACAGCGCAACAGAGGACGTCCTCGCACTAGATGGCGCACGCAAGTTGAAAAGGACCTCAACCAACTTGGTGTGCGCAACTGGAGGCAGCTGGCGAAAGATCGTGCTGGCTGGAGAGGCATGTTAGTTGAGGCCCAGGTCCACCCCGGACTGTAGCGCCAATCAAGAAGAAGAAGAAGAAGTCTAAGCTATTGTAAGCCGGATTTCACATTCTCATTCCAGAATGCACGTATTTGTGCTCACGTTTACTGTTTCGCAATATGGATCATATTACAATCTCGGAATGCGAACAAAAGAAACCTTTTCCGGTTGGGTACACAAAAAAGTTGGGGAAGGGATTGCAATTAGAAACAACTTGTGTTAAGTGTTTGTCCACACAAACTTGCTGTCATCACAAATGGTTGAACAAGCATTCATAGAAAAAATGATTCTTCAAAATTCTAAGGCCTTCGCTACGTAAATTCTTGATAATTCTTGGTAGCTGCCATAGAATGGCCAACACATTAAGTTCAATGTGGTGCTTGTGCTTAAAAAATGTTGGGGCAGCAGCCTGGGTGGACAGATGTGCTGATTGCATTTGGTTGAAATTGATTCTTTACATCCTACGATTGGCCACTGTTACCTAAATGAGAAACTGATCTTAATTACCTGCCTTGAATGTGTCCAGAGTACTTAGTTTAGGTTATAGTAACTACGGCATTGAGGAACGCGTTACACTTAAACCCCGACGATGGCCCATTGTGCTGCCTGCTTAAAGGGTGCCTGAGTCACTGCCACTGAATACGAATGATAACTTTATTAGAAGCTACAGGCAATGGACATGTATCGAAGTTTTGGAGAGATGGTGCTCTCATTCTCTGCTTGATTCACCCTTAGACAGCGAGCGTGCACCCATGTTGTACGACTTGTTATGACAAGAGCTTCACGTCCACCAGAGAACAAAGTATAATAAAGAAGGCCCTTAAATTGGAAAACACGTTTGATTCTCAGAGTGTACAGAAGAAAATGTGTACAAAAATCTTCAGTCACAGGCTGAAGTAGTTGAGTAGATAAATCCAAATCAAAATCAATCTCATTTCCAATCAAAACTTCAATCAAAACCAATAATGACGGCACTGTCTGCCCGATGAATTGCTTACTTGCTTGAAAAACGCACGGAAACATTCAAAGCATGTATCACACTCAGTGGCACGCAAGTGCATCAAGTTACGCTGAAAATCAACGCAGAAGCAGATCGTTGAAAGCCGACACTACGCCGAAAGAAAAGAGAGCAGCACCCAGAAGCAGAGTCGTATTCACAAGCGTTTGTCTTGAAATATTTCAACAACCGACCACCGTGGCCTCAAATTTCACTCGAGATCCAAGCGATGTCTCCCGCCGACAACGAACCCAACTGCGTCGACCCAGTATGAAGAACAGATGTTTAACGCCGACTTATCGATCGGCATTTTCTACACGCCGACACGATAAGCGGCGGCGTTAGCCGATTGTCACGTAAACTCTATTGACAAACGCTTCCTATATAAGTGAAGTGCACGCCGAGGTTAAGCTATAGTTGACCTAGTGAACTCGAACTTGCTTAGTAAGCTCTCAACCACCAACCACCAATCAGCCAAGATGTGCAAAGTTTTCGTAAGTGAAAGCATCTCCTAACGCCATCCGGGTTGCCTTGCTGACGTCTTTCTTTTTTGATTATTTTAGGCCGTGATCCTTGTCGCCGCTGTCTGCATTGCTCCAGTGTTCTGCGGATCAGCAAGCGCCGATGCCAGCTCAAACAACGCTGCGGCCTCAGCAACAGTGAATCAAATCCAAACTCTGAACCCCGGCCTCATCGATCACTACGGCTATCAAATCGGAGTCCCACTGTTGGCCCCCAATGTCGGCCCACTGAGCTCGTTGTACGCCGCCGCTCTGCCACCAAGGAGCTTCATTGGCAGATCGAAGCCGGTCCTAGTGCGTGGTCCTTACTCTGACCTCTTCATCGGAGAGTCATCATTGGGAATCGTCGCTCAATAGACTGTGATCCACTGTGATTTTTAGTTTAAGTTGTACAAAGTCCCAGCTAGTGATACTCAAACTTAAGTCGGAAATAAAGTGTGAAGCTGTGCAGCTGATTTTTTACTCCAAAAGAATTTTGGTTGTGTTCTCTTATTGTTGACGTGTTCAATGGAAGACGAGTGAGTGAAGGGAAGTGAACAGGCATCGAATATTGAGTTGATGAGGTGTTGTTCTTACCGTAATTTCAAATAACGCATAAAAGGTCTTAAAGTGACCAGAGTTTTCTGTCTTCTGTATTTCAGTGGTTTATTAATGTGATGCGTGTTTAATTGCCTGCCCTTCAAAAGAGCTCTCAGTTTCTCGTTTCTCAAGACTCAGTTGGTGTCGTGTGATATGCATTATCAGCTCATCCTTTCCCGGAAATCGAGCAGATTCCTCAAGTGAAAGTATTTCTCCTTCCGAGTTCACACTCGAACACACAGCGTATAAATCTCATCTCATGTGAGCAGTTCTCACACTTGTGGAATCGGTGCAGCCAGTAAATACATTTTTGTTTGTACACAGGAAAACTCACTTTTGCTGTTCCTTATGCAGCTTATAAAATCTCTTTCTTTACTCACCATGTTAGTGTATGATGAATACACGTTCCAAGCTGAAGTCTAAAGTATTTGCTTGCTCTCGAATAATCAGTACCTATCGAGAGTTTAATCGAACTTCGAATATGCTTGTTCTGCTAACGAAAAGCCGATGTTTGACTACGTAAGGTTCTTCTGAGTTAAAATAAATGAAATACAATCCGCACTTGGCAAAACATGCTGGAAAGTAATAAATATATGTCTTGCAAGTACCATTAGAACGTTCCTAAGAGCCTGCCTTTAAAGGCGAACTACATAGTCTGGTGTCAAATTATTACGAAATATATGGGAAATAGCCATCTCAGTCACAATTTCATCTGCAACAAATTCGTCTTCTTGTGGCGCTACAGTCTGGGGTGAACTATGGGCCTCGGTCAACAATCCTCTCCAGCTGGCATGTTCTTTAGCCAGCTGCCTCCAATTTCGCACTCCAAGTTGGTTGAGGTCTTTTTCCACTTGAGTGCGCCATCGGGTTCGTGGTCGTCCTCTATTGCGTTGTCCCACTGGCTCGGAGTCGAAGACTCTTCGGGCTGGAGCAGTGTTGTCCATGCGCTCTACATGGCCTAGCCATCTTAGGCGTTGAATCCGTAGACGCCTGACTAGATTCATGTCGCTGTACAGCCCGTACAATTCGTGGTTGAATCTTCTTCTCCAAGAACCTTCATGGCAAACAGGACCAAAGTTTGAACGCAGAACTTGTCTCTCGAAGAGACCAAGTGCGTCTTCATCCGCTCTTGAGATAGTCCAAGCTTCCGCGCCATACAGCAGGACAGGGATGATCAAGGTCTTATATAATATGAGCTTGGTCTTTTGGGAGAGGGCTCTACAACTCAATTGCCTCTTGAGCCCAAAGAAACAGCGGTTGCCAAGAGTTATTCTGCGTTTAATCTCGGTACTGATGTTTTTTGCACTATTTACTTGCGAGCCAAGGTAGATGAAGTCCTTTACTAACTCGAAGTTGTAGCTGCCTATGGTGACGTTCTGACCGAGTCGTCGATGTTGTGTGTCCTTTCTTGATGACAGCATATACTTTGTTTTGCCCTCATTCACCGCTAAACCCATTTTTGCTAAACTAAACCCACGTGGTGGCCCGTGGCGTTGTGGGTATGCGCGTCGACCCCAACCTCGACTTCGTAGGTTCGATTCCTGCTCTGTGCGACGAAAACAATTTTCACGACCCCACCTCTTTCGAGTCACTGACAATGCTCAAAGAGTATTTCCTGTCCAGAGAAAGCTTCTCAAACTTGGCCGTTCGGAGTCGGCATAAAACTGTAGGTCCCTTCCACTCGTGAGAGAACAATAGCACGCACAACACGAGTGGTTGCTGAGAAGCTGGGCCCTGGCCCTCTATGGACTGTAGCGCCACCCATGTTATGTTATACTAGAAACACAGCTACAGCAAATCATTTTTTAAGTTTATCCGAAAAACCGCAATTTTTAACTTCAAACTTTTTTGCAAAGAAAGAATTGCTCATAAATCGCCGCCACCTGTAACTAGCTGAATGGAGAAAAGTTAGCTTTGATAGAATATAGACAAGGGATGTAAGCCCAGCAGAAAATTCGATTAATTCGCTGAAGACTACATTGGGTCAACAAGCAGCGTTCATTTAGAAATACCAATTAGGTAGTCATCTGATTTTTAACTAATTTAATATTCCATCAAACTCAAAACCAACTGAGGTGATCATATTTTAGTTCCTCAGAAGGTTTATCAAAAAACAAATGCAACTCGAATATCATTTCTTGCGATAACAATTCAGTACACACAACAAAACTAGATGCTCATCGTCACCCTATCATTTATTTCTGTAATAACAAGCACAGCCAGCGATTGTTGAGTAAATATGAATGCAGCATATGCAGGCAGGTGCTTCATATCGCTAATCTCCTAACATTCTCTGAATTTATGATAATAATTTATTTCGTCGAGTTTCTTAACGAACAAAGATTTCTTGCTTCATTTAATAAATTTAAGTTTTCAGTAGTGAGGAAGTGTCTGTTGTAACAGGCAGTTACAGTCATGCAGTATGTGCTATGCAGTTTCTCCGTCCTCGTAACACATTCCGCGGGTGTCATCTTGTGTTAAACCGATGATTTTGAGGTGTTTGTTTACTGAGCGGAGGCTAGTTGGAAAATCTGTTGTTATACGAGTTCGACTTCTGGTGAGCAGACTTCACGTTCTGTCAAGAGACGTTGTTGATGGGAACATTTTGGTTTGTCTGTTAGCTTCCGTGTGTTTTTATTTGCATTACAACATAAAATCAACAGGTATAAATTCCTGATAATACGAGTGTTTTTTCGCATCATGTTGATTGCTATACATAAGCATTCTCTACACATCACTTCCGTGCTAGGGTAGACTAAAGAACAAGTACAGTAAACACCGTCCCAATTGCAATTTGTTCTAAGACTTGAGTCAAGTATGATTACGCGATCAGTAGTACCTACCAATTCTGACCAATCGACATTCGAACGAATTTACATTTACCCATCGAACACGTGAATTTGTACAAAAAATTGCATTTATAGCTTACGTTTCACTTTTGCAAACAAAAGCAGTTCGCAGACATTCTCGATTGTCGACGCATGCTCTGAAAACTTAAAAAAAACAAAGCATATAATTAGGAGAAAAGAAAGCGAAAAGTCGTTGAATAATTTTGAATCGTAACTCTGACGTGATCATTCAATACTTTTGATTCCGCTAATGCTGCATACATCTAGGAGTGACTGAACGAACGACAGTTTGATCACGTGGTTTTGATATACGGTAAGCAACTTCTACAAAGTGCATAGTTAGTACAGGCCTTCGGCAGTTTCGTTCCCATACAAGATGTAGACTCAAGAGTTTCAAGGAAATAAATCAAGATTCATCTAATAAATCCAGGTTACATGTATATGATGATCCTGATCAGACCAAATTGGAAGATGGAAAAAGCGAAGAAAGGAGTGAGAGAAAAGGTCGACGAGCAAACTACAAATTGATAGTCATTTCAGAAAAAGATTCAACTTTACCGGAACAAGCTGGATGCTGACATGAATCTAGCTTGTTTGTTACGTAGTCTGTCACGAAAGCGTCATGTACGATCCTATGTGCAACTGGCCCCGTATTTCCCTTGTAGTCGGGGACTTTAATTTGGATCAGTAACATCGCCCGAAGAATTCTGCAAATGTAATCAAAGGAGTACGAAGAAAGACCGAGAGCAGTATTGAAATTAGACAGTTTGCAAAGACTGGTCACTTTTTGGGATGCATAAAGAACTACTAATCCTGGATAAATGCAGTGACTCATACTGGATACCAGTCCATGGATACCACGGACTTGATCAAGGTATATTATGGGTGGCGCTAAAGCCCGAAGAGGGCTTAGCTTCTCAGCAATCACTCGTGCTGTGCGGTGACCTACAGTTTTATGCGGACTCCGGCGGCTATGTTCAAAAAGCTTTTTCTAGACAGAAAAACTATTTGAGCATTGCCGTATTAGGGTCGGGGCTACCAATCAATTATTGCATCAAACCAAAATCAATTAATGGACATTCCGTTCAGAAAGAGGTGAGAACTTTTAATATATACTATTGGACATGCAACAACCGCACACATGAATCCAATGGACATGCATGGCTGGTGAAAACGGATGTCACCGATCATTGACAATCAATGTTCCATAAGCACGATACTCAAAAGATAACTAAGACCGATATTCAATACACATACAATAGACTTCTGTGGGTCACTTCGTTGTTTGCCTTGACGGCATAGGTTCTGCAAGAGGGAAGCAAGGTCGCTTACGCTGTCCTTGTAATATGAGCGTGTGGCTTTCCCACTTGATGTCAGAGCAGAACTGTCGCAGAGGAGATGTTGGGTGGTCTCCTCCTCATCCTCGTCTAGACCACTTCCTTGGACAAAAGACCCACTCTTTTTGCGTGGAGTGTCCGTTGATTATTCCCATTGCAGGCTACTTGATCTTTTTTCATCAAAATGAGGCCAGATTTAAAGGATTTAAAGGAGCCGGTCATGCGCTTCTTTGTCGAGCTGGAACTTTTGAGTAGGATCAAGTCCTGATTCATATTTAAATCTGGCTAGTTTTAGAAAGAACCAATGCTCTTGGTGGAAAAGCATCACCGATGGTCAAGAGCATAATGTACCGAGTCAACTGCAAATATCTCTTTTGTTTTAAAGCCATCTGTTGCTCCCAGTTGAGGCGTGAGGGATGGGTGACCTTATAATTTTGTCTGTTGTTGTATATGCGGAGACAGTTGTCGAGGAGAGATATTTGCAGGGTTTCATGCCTGTTCAGTTCTTTAAGAATGTCAGGCTGGATTAGCCTGAAGTTAGACTCGTCTTCTGTGATAAGCTTGTAGGCGTTAGCCGTAGCTTCTTTCTTTATCTGTAAATTAACTACTACAACTTTAAAATAAGTTCAGGTCCATTATGATTGAACCATAATTCAACGTACAAAGTGTCTCCTTGATTAGAATCTCTGCACACAGCACAGCCATTAACATTTTACTCGACTCCAACGTGGGTCTAATCGAGACCCGCCAGTAAGGCCACCAAAGCACCCGCATGGCACTCGGTGCAATTTCTGTGGCACAGACTGCTAACAAAAGTCGGACAGTCACACGGTTATGTCAGGAAAACCTCTTGTCTCGTCCTAGTCTCATTCAAATACGACGTCATAGTTAAATGAGCGGCAATAGCCACTTGAGATGACTCTTGCAGTATTTTCTTTGGTGTCATTATCTACACAGGCAGATCCCTGTTTCACTTTATTACGACTTATGTGAGGATTAGCATCAATTTGTCGACCTCATCCACTTAAGATCATCACCACCAGGCTCATTCATTAGCAGGCCTCCCGTCGTCCGCGCCCATTGCATCCTTGTCAAATCAAGAGCTCTTTTGTCTCACGAGGCGACACATGACTGACACATAGGACCAACGTGAGCACTCACTCAAGTAAACAGAGGAAATTCAAGAAAAACAATGAAAATCACCCTTCTCTGACAATCTGACAAATGACAGTCATTTTCCAGATTTACAAATCACAACTGGCAGCTCTCCAATTGGAGCCGAACCAACCGTCACCGGAACGAAACGGAATCGAAGAGCTGCCGCTGCTGGAAAAAGCCGATCTTCCACTTTGTTTTCGATTCTCATTCCCTGCCTTCGCACACTATTTACCGGGCATTTCTCCATTGTGCAACATCGCTCGAGCTCAAAACATTCCACGCACACACTCTCCAATCTGTTGCTTCTTTCGTGCTTCGCAGCTCGCCTTCGACCACGCTCGCTCGCTCGGTAGTGGTGCGCTCCCCCTGCCGCTGTGTGCGTGAGCAAACGCCCGTGTGTGTGTTCCAGCTCCAGTTCAGGTCGCCATCGACTGGTCTTCGATTTCTATTCCACATTTCAGTCTTCAGTTTTAAGTTGTGTTCCAAGGCGTAAAGATGTGCTTGTGGTGTTAAACGTTGACGCGCGCAACAAAGTAGATTTCAAAGCAAAAAGAATACAAGAAAGGAACGAAAGAAATAAAATAGAAAAGGAAAAGCAAAATAAACCAAAACCAACAACAAGTGAACACATTTTTTTCTCTCCACCAAAAAAACCAGTTTTCTTCAGCGCTCAGTTCTTTTTTTCTTCAACAATTTCTCTCCGTAAGGTGAAATTTAGTGCCTTTTCTGCGTGTTCTCTCCAGTCTCCAACGCCGTCCAGTTCTTGACGTGTGAAAAGCAACAAACCACTAGGCTCGGTTGGTCCTCTGCAAATGTACAAAATCTAATTGAAACGGGAAATATCCTACGTCGAGATCTCCAACCGCATTGTGTGTGTGCCCTGTCATCCGTGTGCTACCCGAAGAGAGTCTCAACAAATTCAGTGTCCACAATCCGAGCCGTGACCATTGCCGTAACCAAAGAATTTGTAGTCGGTCCTCCTGACATTCGTTTGTGCTGTTGTGTCTCCGTGGTGTTTTGTTGAATCGAGATCGTGAATCAAACGTCCGTCATCGTCGTCGTTGAGATTTTTTTTCTTCTAGTGAAAACCGACAACTGAGTGTGTGTGTGCATCTCCATTCGGATTACCTGACATTTAACTCATCACACTGGATTTGGGATACTACGAAGCTGTCAAAGGTAAGTCTGACATTTACATGCAAGATCACCGATCGGGGGGCGTGATTAGTCATCTCACCTCTCGCGCGTAGGGCCTGTCATCGTCGGTTTTTCAAGTGTCACCTTATCTTTGATTGACTACGTGCTGCAAAGGCCCAATCAGACGAGGAAAAGTGACTTGTCGCAGCAAGCAATTGGAAAAAAGAAAAACACAGAATTGCTGATGTAGCACAGCTCGGCCGTCTACACAGCAAAACTTACAAATTATGTGCTAACCCCGCCGAAAACCAGACGCAGAAGTAGTCCACACGAGGGAAAACGACCAGCAAAACAGAACCGCGCTGCAGCGAGTGCAGCACACAGGCAGGAATGGAGTGACGATGACTCCTCACTCCGCCGCAGTGAACGACGACGACGACGGCGACGGTGCAACGATGTTGCGACGGGCGATAGAGGTCGCCCCAGAATATGTGAAGCCGGTTGAGCCTGTTTCTTGTTTTTGGGGCATTCCTTGGGGACGGTGATCGATCGATCGTCGCTGTCGTTGTCGTTGCTGTCGACCACCGCGGCCATCGAATCTCGTGTTCCGGTGTTGTGCCGTTTAGTGGGCACACTGTGGCGGTGGGTCAATGAGGTTCGCTGATGTTTTGATGGGAACGTATGCCCATTTGGACTCTCTGAACCTTGATGGACTGGTGATTAATTTTCGCCTGATCGATCTTGAGGCAGGTTGCTGCACATCGTCCTCTGTTTTTGTTCATCTTACGCCACTAATTGGTCGCTGCTTGAGGAAACATGATTTGTTGTTCGGGTTGACTGTTTAACCTTGTCGTGCTCGTTAGCCCGGGCATGCAATAAATGTCTCCTCTAAGAGACTGGCGGAAATGATCAGTCGATCAACGGTGAATGAATATCCTTTTGATGGGGCATCAGCAGACTCACACGCTATAAATGTCATCAATTTGTAGACGATCGTGTTCAGGAGGATCTGCAGCCTTGAGAAGGCGGGATGCGGCATAAAACCTCCATAAAACTTCCGTTTCGAGGTGAAGGAGGTGAATGTAAGCAATAAATGCGCTCGTTAAGCGTTATTTTTATGACCAAACGCATCCGAAGGACGATCAACCTGTCAACACCGGTGAGCAAGTGAATGAAAAGCATTGATGGACTGTCGGACTGTCGGTTGTTTCCGCATATCGAGTACATCGGTAGGTGATTAATCAAAATTCAATTGAATTTGAAAGCAATCACTATCAACGCTTTTCATCGAGTATCGGTGACTGTGTCATCAGTCTAGATAAAGGAAAGGTGACATTCGGCATTGGCGACTATCTGTCAACAATCTATCGTATTACCAGCTTAATTTATAATTTCTTTATTAGACCGTCTTACTGTCTAGAAAAGCTGCTGCAAAGGCTTCCACCTTGTGACTAGTTGAGATGGTGCAACAGAGGTAGTTGCCTAGCCGGTTTTGCTTGCAATATTCACTGCAGATCTTACTCATACTCATGGGTTCCATGATGCAATTAATGGCGTCTGCCGACAACTTTAAAAGATAATTTTTTTGCCGCATGACTGGGACAAATATCACAGAGTTTGCTGTCTCTGCAAGTTTAGCATCAATCTCCACAAGTTCGAAACTAGCTTGTCCAGAACCCGAATGACCAAGCACTCATTAGATTTGGAGTGGAGTTCTAAGGATTTACGTCCACCCAACTGTGTTCGACATCAAAATAGGCCCACTTGTGCTCTATGCAATTGTACTTTAGTAACCGTGTTAGCTTTGGACATGCAGTGCACTCTCAATCAAATTTTGCTTGTTAGAGGTAGAGAGTGATTTTTTGTATAGAAAATTAGGGACAATGTAAAAATATGACTAGCAAAAAATTCGACTTAGGTCGATTGAAGTCTTTAATTTCTCTTCAGTCTTAAATTGACTCCGAACGCTGAGCCCGTCTCCTTATTTGGGCGACAAATGTTAAGCTTTATCATAAAACCCACTCTCTCATCCAAAGGTATGAAAGACTCTCAGAAAATTGCTGTCGATACCATGTACTTAGATAAAGGAGTATTGACATCACTGATCTTCACAAATGTTGGCTTTAATAATTTTCGAAACTCTTGTTGTCTAAATTTCTCAACCTCGTTGACAGATTATTTTCCGGAAATGACAAACTCGGTGCTCAGACGTTGGGTCTTCGCAAATTCAGGCCGATCAGTTTGACAGGCCCCAGATTTTGAGATGGGCATACCTTAAAAACAAACTAATGTACCGTAAACTGTTTCAAAAGGTACGACAAAACATTTCCCGTGATCCACTTAAAACTCAAAGTCGAACTTTTTTCGTTGCAAACAATTCGAGTGAATACAGTCTAGAATGGATAAGTGTACCACGTCCTGGCCTTAACTTTGTGTGCTTTAAATTTTGTTTAGAAAATTTAAGTATGTAGGAACTGAGAAGTTGTGCATTTGTAGCAATTCGCTCTTATAAGTTTTCGACTGTAGATATTCCTGTAGGACACTGCTGCCAATTTATTGTTTGTTTATATTCTCTAAGTAAAAACTAAACTACTTCTAGTGGATGCATGGAAACGTTAGATAAATGAAACAATCGAGAAAAGTCGATGATTCACACTGTTTCGTTGAGTTTCGTTAATTTTATTCATTTAATTGGAAGAAAAAGGTAAAAGTTGGTATTTACATTTTTGCTGTCCCAGATATAATTATGGTTCTAAATATTGACTACCCTTCAAGGATACTTTTCGTTCTGTTCTGACATAAGCTTAGTTGTAGACAATGCAGAAATAGCCTTAAGTTTGTGATACAATAGAAGGGCTTTCTTGATATTTTCTCGATTATTTATTTATCTAAAGTTTCCACACTCTGCTCAGTAACAATAGCACATGCGAAGAAACAACAACACAATTTACTGAATAGTTACTGTAGTACTCAGTAAAATTTGACAGCCAATTACTGGATATAGAGCGTCGAAGAATGCTCAATCATAGGTGGCGCCAGAGAATATTTATTAAAGGTTGGTAACTGTCAATTATTTGAGAGCATTTTTGAATATATGCACAAATCTAATGCCATAACGTAAATGCACGTACTTTTGTGAGAACCAAATTAACTGAGTATTCATTACTGGGCTGAGTAGTGAGTTCTCAATAAAACACGTCTAATTTTATCGAATTGTTAAAAATATACAAAGAAAAGTTTCTTTCTGACGAAAGGTCCTTCAAAACAATTATTTTTGGCAAGAATTTAACGTGAAAGTGATATATCCTCTTAAAACATACTGGCACCCCTGCACCGTACGACTTTTCAACACTTCTGAACGACCGATCGTGTTGCATCGACACTCTCTTATAGAATAGCAATCAGATAGAAGCAGTGAGTCACAATAATATTGAATAATTATACCATGTCGGGAGGTGTTTAATCTGGAGTACTACTTCACTGATTGATGAAGTGACAGATTTGTGGGAGAGGCCGATGCGTTTTGTATTCATCAATTCTATTGTCTTCTGTGCCGGCTCTTAGGATTGTATTCAAATGAGGGTGATAATTTGAGCACACGACACATTATTTATAAAAGTCCTGTCACTCAATGTAATGCGAATCAATTTGAGGAAGCTGACGAAACAGTATATGCCCAACTCGTTTCTTAACTTTAAAGATCTTTTTTTAGGCATGAATAAGCCCAATTTTATCGAAAATCAAAAGAACTTATGTCTTCAATGAAAACGGTGACACCACCTACAGACTCAAGGTATATTGGTAGATCGTTATCCGAAAGTGAGATTACCGAAACCTACGTAGCGTGTGCATCGGAAATCATGTCATCCAAGTAGGAGCAAAGGTTCACACGTCCACCGGATCGGTCAGAGATCCACAAAAGTCAACCTACACATTGTCGCCTTACAGATTAAGTTGTAAAGCTGCTTAATGGGGAAAATTGTCTTATCTGCTTTTCAAATAAATGCAAATTCTATGTTCTGGAACAAATTCTGGTTTTGAGCATTGACAGGAAATTGTGGTGGACTGGGGTTCTCTTCTTGTAGCGCTAAATGCATTTATACTGAATTGTTGGAGACTCGTGTGCAAGACTGGTTTTGCCTAAACGATAGGTAGACAAGAGTAGCAGATATTACTCAAGAGTGAACTAGAAAGACTATTGTACCGATACTGTGATTCTTACTCTTGGAATCATTTTCGGTTACAGATAAATCTTGAGACAGTGTTAATGTCCAAGTCGACAAACAATTGACTTCCATGTGATAACTGGAAGAAACAATGCAGGTATGGGAGATTGTCTTCCCTTTCGTTCAAGTTTAATTTCGACCGTCCAAATCTTTTATCACCATCTGCTAGGACACATTGGCACATAAAAAAAGCATCAATTAAGACCAAATGTCATACCATCGAATCCTGAGTGTTGCTTGGGTTCTTCGATGATCAATTTCCAACATGTCGCTGTTGCCTGTACAAGGACCTTTTTAGAAATTTTAGTCTTTTGATTAAGACCAGTATTGTTATTGGGTTCAAGAACTCAGTCATCATGCTAGTTTTTTCGCCCGCTACCAGAAAACGAGCACAACTCCAAATTACATTTACGCAACAGTTCGTTCAAAGATGTCGAGAAATAATTAACCAGTGTAGATCTTAAAACCTGCTTCCAAACAACTCATTCGACAGCTTCGGGCGAACCAATTGCCCAACCATCAAATCGATCTAAAGGACAGGCAAATGAGATGAAAACTGAAGGAACAAGGACTGGGGAATACAATGGATTCTGAAGGCCAATTTTAACTTCTTCCGTTTTGAAGTGCAGTATTTGGCAACTGTGGCTGGCGTTATCATGATGATAGGTGAAACCTTGAGACCAACTTAATCATTAAGTTTAGAGCTTTGTTTTTTTTCCGTGATTGTTTCGCCAGAACAAAAACGCTCGAAAAGGATTCTGTGGCCAAAAGTCATAACCGCCAAAGTCCAGTTATATGAAATGGAAACTTTTACGTCACTCGATTCAATGTGCTCAGATCTACTTTGGAAATTTGGTGAGCTTTCTGCATTTAAAAATGGGGCCACAATGTATAACCTAATTCATTCGTTCTCACCTTTTCGCTTTAGTCAGAAAATTAAAACTGATTTTCTGAAAAATGCTTAAAAAGACTAACTCGCGGTTTTTCCTTGTGACCACAGAATTGTACATCTCTAACCGAAAGGTAGATAAGAGTAGTTTTACTCACGAATAGACTAGAATGTCCATTGTACCTCCTTAAGAGCCACCGGGCAATCGTTATTCTTGAAATCATTTGGTCTATGTCGGGCACATCAGACAGTTGCTTCTCATGTGAAAAAGCCGGAAAGTAAAAGAAGAGTTGCGTGAAATTGTTTTCTTTCTCTTCGTCTATTTTTCGACTTCGACACGATTAACTAAATAACAAGACTAATTTTGCATTATGAATTTTGGCCCGTAAAAAGAGCATCACGTAGGTTCCCGATATCCTGTCATTCAATCCTGAGCACTCGAGTGTGTACGATCTATCCTTGCCTGCACAAATACTTTCTTGGATATTATGTAGTAGGTGTCGGAGAAATCCATTCATTACACTGTCTAAGGAAGAAGACGCTTTTTCAGGGCTCGAGAAATCCAACATTATTTTTATTGCCAGCTTTTAACACGGATTCTTCACCTGCTTGTTTCAAACATCGTTTTTGCTGCATGTTCTTGTACAGAATCCACTTTTCGTCACCGACTCGATGGTGGAAAGCGGTCTATTATTTTTTCGATAAATAATGCGGTTCCGAGTATCGAGCTTGGAAGTGAATCCAAGTTTCTTTAAAGTGAGAATATATTGACAAGTGATCTATAATGAGCCTCTCAAGGGAAGCAAGCTTGTCAGTTGAAGTCTTCGGGCTATTTCTTACAATTCGCAACATGTTGACAGCAGATTGGGAAGGACGTCCAAAAGTGCGTTAATCGTTCAAGATCATATCTGCGTTACAAAACCTACAAGCCGAATAAACCATTTTTGTGTTACAGTTCCAGTGCTCACTACCTATTTTACGAAACAGCATTACATGGCGAAGGTGCAATTTTTCCTTATCCATTTTCCACGCACAATTTAACAACCCAACGGGGTTTTGCGATCAAAAGACTTCCGATAACACAACCTATCCATTGGTATACAATAAGTCTATAAAATAAACAATGGTTGTGTCACACCGCAAACTTTCCGCCACGTTCCTTTGAATATCAGCCGAAACTGCAATACAATGATCCAATTATAAAAAATTAAGCCGGAATCAAGCCGGATATCGATCGTATCAATAGCTTTATGCTCTGCTTGAAACACGCTAAAAGATTACCTGATTTGGAGAGAAGAATGCAGTTCCAGTAGCAGCCTTAGATCAATTATTATAGATACCCAGAGCGTAATTACTGCTTAGCATGGTGGTATTCTCCCATTATTGCCTGCCTGGGATAGATTCCGGTTTCACTATTACTGTGTGTATATAGCCTGTACACTAATTCTGGTCTGATGCCTCATCGTTTACCGAGTGAATAGCTGTCGCTCCTTGATTCTTGTCACCAATAATAAAGTCCTGTATCGAACTTAGGATGCGTAGGTCCAAGTGCGTGATCCACAACGTCTCGCACCACTACTTCTTGTGGCCAAGTGCAGCTTTCTTTCCAGAATTTGTCCTCAAAATCTGGATTGGTCTGCCTGACTAAAAACATGTCGATCTAGGCGACTGTTTGAGACTGACCAGAAAGCTATTTGTCTGTATGGAGAGGGATACAGTCAAACTTCTACCTCTCTTGCCTCCTAAACATTTTTGACGGCGTTTTTGTTTTTATAACAGTGCCTCAGTGTCATAGATTGACATTTATATGAATACGTGATGAAGTGTCAAAAATTCGTCATTAGCTATCAAAAATTCCTTCATATTCATCGGCGAACAAGTGGTTAAT
Source organism: Eristalis arbustorum (assembly GCA_916610145.1). Classification (NCBI taxonomy): domain Eukaryota; kingdom Metazoa; phylum Arthropoda; class Insecta; order Diptera; family Syrphidae; genus Eristalis; species Eristalis arbustorum. The sequence goes on along the minus strand of OU744318.1, from coordinate 15,588,019 downwards.
CACGTTTAACGTCGGAAACTTAACACGTATTCATCAGTCATCAGCCAAAAGTTAGGAAAATTACGAAATTCCCCAAGACGATGCCCAAATCGCAGTACATCGACCCCAGAGACTGCTTCGAGAATTATCACTCAATCTGCAAGTGCTTCGTTTTTCTCTAAATTCGACGCATAAATTTGAAATATCTGGATCACCATACCTGCTCATCTGCCCACTTTGATTGACATCCAGATACTTTCTACCGCGTGAATCACAATTTGTATCGAATGATCTTCAAAGCAAAAGCAACAAAACAAAAAACTTGTTATTCTTCAACTTTGTGCCATTTTTCTGTTTCAACTTTCCACACAAGTTCCCTGTTACCGACTGCCTTAGTGTGCTGAATATTAAATCTTTAATTTACGCATCATTATGTGCTTTTTATATACACAAAAAAAGCAGCGAGAACAAAACAAAAGCAAATATGGCAGCAAAAAAATGACATGACAAATTGCTAATAAAATCCACCTCACATCACATCAACTCCTGGCTTTTAAAAAGAAAAAAAAACTAATTCGGATCTCGGTTAAGTACAAACAACACACATCCACTCACGCAGCCAAATGGAAAGAGAATTCGCAAAATAACCAATTAAGTGGTACAACATAAAATATCGAGATAGGTACGAATATGAGTGCCAGTACGAGTACGAGTACGAGTACCTGGTTTCAAGCTTTAATGGCTCGTTGTTTTGTTTATTTTCTCGCGCGTCATGCGATTTGACAGTACAATCGATACAGTTTACACCAATACTTTGCAAAAATAAAATGGGAAAAATAAGCAAAAACCCTCTACCTAATTGCATAATTTAAGAAACGCAAGGCACAAAACCAAAACTAAACCGAGAGCAAAAGAGATTGAAGAATAACAAAACCAGCAAGAATGGAATGGAAAAGAGAAAAAATATATATCCAAGCCAACAACAATACCGGTTTAAAATGCCACGCTATGTGAACTCGCTCTATTTATTTTTACGTTTAATTCCTTTAGGTTTCCCTTCCCGCCCACCGACGTGCGCTTACAGTCGCGCCCTCCGAAAAATAAAAGAACAACAAGCCTCCCAAGCTCACCCAGCATACACGGCCGAGAGTCGACGACGACGGCGAGGCTCTCCAGCCCAGTCAAGCCACACAAAAATGCACACACAATACCCAGTCAGAACGTTGAATGTGAACAACAACGAAAAAAAAAAAAAACAGAATCTATATAGTATATTGAAATATAATTGCGCGAGGCAGACAGAGCGAGAGAGAGGCACACAACGAAGGAAAGATGAGAACAGAACGCAGTATCTAAAACAACAAGACATTTAGAACTTTCATTTCACAGAGATTTCACATGAAGCGAGCTTAGATCTTCAGATCAGCACGCTACACGCGAGCGAGACAGGTATACAGATCTGTCAAGTGAGTACAGATTCTGGACGCGCTGCCGCTGTCAGTGAAGCGCGCACAAACAGTCTCTGAATGGCGTGGCATTGTTGTGCAGATGTTACCTTCATTTTTTTGTCGAAATTACCTCAGAGCACCGCCAGTCACGAAGGAAGACGCGCCACAACAGGAAGAGTATAATTTTGCTCAAGAGGACGTGTCCAAAAAAACAAGGAGAACAACAAAAGAAAAAAAACAAGCTCCCAACTATATCGACGACCTTGAGAATGTCAGAACGAACAAACCCGATCGAGTCGTGATCGCGTCCGTTGTTGTCCATTGCCGCGAGGAGAGAGGAAATAAAAAAATAAAACACGTTAGAAATGTCAAAAAGACATAAAAAAAATCCCACAAATCAAATCGAAAATGACCTAATCAGAATGGAATTGAGTTCCCCCGCGCTCATGTATTATGCACTGTGCTACGTCTGGATTAAGTGCGCGCCTCACCAGCGTGTCTGTTAATTGAATTGTATTCACAACAAGATTAATTCACAGCAAACCTGATGCAAAACAAAGGCCAGCGCATTAACACAATCTGACATAGTTCCTGGCCAAGCCAATTCTGCTGCGTTCGAACGAAGACGACCACGTGAGGAGTTTGGGTCAAGTCAAGCCACCGTGAGGTTGACCAACACCCCTCAATCTGCGTCAAATCGCACTCCTATTCCAAGCACGTCGCGCAAGTGATTTATCCAAATCGAGTTACACATTCTCGGCGAGCAAGCGAGCGATGAGCAAATAAGAACGCTTGATAGAGTCAATAGATGGTGTTTGACATTCCGAGAGCGATCGTTGTTTTGCGAAGTTCGCTCGTTTGATCGTGTCTTCGTGATGACAGGGGACGAGGAATGTGCTGCCGCCATTGGATTCTAATGAATTCTGCCCAAGTTGGCACATTTCTCGTATCTAATCTTGGCCGGCGGTTTGTGGATTCTAAAGTGGAAGATGATTAAGCTGAGTTCACCGGACCAGCGTGTGTGTGGGTTCAGCTGGCGATAAATTAGAGACTTTGCATGGGTGAGCTGTCACGGATTATTTGGCTAAAGTGCTAATTAGTTGAAGAGTTTGAAGTTGAATTAGCTCTTCAGTCGTACGTTGACTTCGACATTGCAAGTAGCCATCGGAGATGGTGGTTAACTGTTTGGAGAAATTGTTGTTTCTCAGTTGCTGTGTGGTCAACAGCGTTGACCGTGATTCAAGTTCAAGGCTAGAATTGTTTCGATTATTACGCAAGACAGCTCTGAAACGCGTCAGAAGTGAGTGGATCATTTGGAGTCTCCAAACATTTTGCGAATTCTACACCGGTGCCTCAGTCACCTCACATTGATTGTGTAGGAGTTTGAAAAGACATTCAGCAGGTTACACCATGTGGATTCCTAGATTTTTTGGAAGAAAATCTAGTTCATTGCCTCGATCAGTAGAATTTAACCTGTTTTTGGTGGTCATCTCCCGACTTGCTGTTGCACACAGTTTTTAGAGCCCTTTTGTGCTCGATGCGGTCGAGACAGTGTACCCGCGTAGAGTGCTTTTCCCTTCCGGACTACATCCACATCCTGGTTCAGCTCGTAGAGTTCGCGGATAGGACCATGTAATTGACGTAAGTCTACTTAAACGTAAACGGCAACAAAAGCAATCGCGGGAATACACAGAAATGACACCCTTTCACCAAAATTAGCACTTTGCTCAGTTTCGTTGAGTTTCGTTAAGTTTCGTTAAGTTCAAAGAATCGCTCCGTATGTAATTTCCTGTTATTTCTCAAATACTCTCTTCAAATCTGAGTCGAATTCGGCTCGGCCTTAGCTCCAACAGCTCTTGGTGAAGTTGTTAAAGATTTGCTTGTCATTTATTCTCCCGCGATTGGGAATTATGTTCAGATCGCTATCAAATGGACCAATGGAAGGTCGGAATGAAGGCTAATGCTGGCTTCTATTCCCGACGTTTGAGTCGACCAAGCACTTTCATGTAGCAGCAGGCTAGAGAGCGGTTTGTGAGCATTTAGTCCTTTCCGTTTGGGTATTCTGCTTCTCTAACCAAGATGATTATATTCGCTGGGTGTACATTTGCAGTTGCTGTAGGTTCTCCTTTATTCGTGCGGTCTACTCCGAGGTCCACCTTGGTACGTAGCTGCGTTTGTACTCGTTTTAATAGTCTATTTTATGGCTGAGGCATATGGAACTGATCTTGAACTCATCTGCTTCGTAAAACACAACGATGTTCACTTCAATGCATAATGGAACGCTTTTCAAATGAATATAATGACAATGAATACGAATTGTGAAATGACATGAATGTGACATTAAGCGGCACATGTGCTGTAGTAGAAGATCGGATCGTTTCACAGACCTGTTGCCGTCTTGACAGGCAGGCACGATGAATATCTTAAATTAATGTTAACTATTTTGTGATGATTTTGATAACAGTCTTCCATCCCGGAACAATGTCGCTGGTTAAGCCGCACGACAACTGAAAGTTACTAACAACCTCATCAGGAATCAAATCTGGGACCTTGTGGAAGTACGTGCGCCAACACACCCACCTACCACTGTAACTTATGCCACTCTGGCCGCAAAATACCAACCCACCTTCATCACGCACTTGCCGTCGTGTTGAACGTGATACAATGCCTCTCCTCAACTGTTGTATGCTGTAACAAAACGATGCAAGATTTTCTAACAAGCTCCAACAAACTCTGCGTAACGCTTCACGTTCTTTCACCTCATTTGCATTTCATTGGCTGGAAACGGAAAACATGTTTGGACGCGACCACATTTCATCTTGAAATTTCTCCAACAAGCTGATCGATACTGGCGAGAAAAACCGATTAAGTGAAGTGGGTGTATTCTAAGTTGAAACACCGAAAAGCTGTTCTATTCCCAAACATTCCGCCTACCCAACTAGCGCAACTGGCACAAGCATGGCAGATCGACCGAAAACTAAACAAATTGATGGTCGTGACAAATTCAAGGCAAAATCAGCAACTCTCTAATTGGACTCTCAGCATCCTTCCTTATGATGTGGAAGAGAAAAACAACAACATTCGTTTGACAGATCGTGCCAAGGGGTTGACATCAGATTGGCTGACGTAACAGTGCGCGTTAATCTCCAACACTGGCACTCCTAGGTCATGTGTCATCAAGCAGCAAATAGCGACAAGTATAACAGTGCTCCCTCGAAAGCGGTGGTTTTTCTACGAAAACGTGCTCACTTCCTTTCGATGGTCGGCTTGCATCGGTGACGTAATCAAAAAATATGTAATCCATTACTCACTCGGAGATTCATTCATGTTTTCGATCGAATATCGAATTAGTTAAGATCTTTCATGGAAATCGAATGGGAAGCGTCGCTACTCGCGTTGGATTTCACGCGAACTTCACGAGAAACGAAAATACCAAGCCAACGCGAAACCTGCAAGCACAACAGGTGAGCGGAGTTTAAACAGGTAAATTGCTATAATTTGCCGAGCAGCGATGATGGATTTTGTTTTGAAATAGGGTATGATGTCATTTTGGGGCTGAATGTAAGGCGGCGGCAGCAGATAGGCAAGCAATTGCCGCGCTCTAGACTATAAACACACAGTTGAGTGGATTGTGTGCTTTTAGCGTTTTATTTATTTATTTTCTTGCACTTTGTCGCTTTCCGGGCGAGGAGTAAACAAAACGGTAACATTCAAAAAAGTCACTTTTTTAACTGTCAAGTGATTTTAATTTGAAATTTGTTTACTCGATTGGGTATGACATAAACAGTGACACACCCAATGGCCGAACGGTGGGAGAATGGAATTCGGTTTGATATCACTTGTTGGTGTCCTGCCTTTTGATCGACCCGACAAAATGTCGACAGGTCTGTTTGATACGGAGTTTTGAAGAGGATTTTGAATGATGGGAACATTTGCTACAAACTTAATGCAATTGGGGCAGAAATGTCAAAATGAGAAGCTCCTTTCCATCTGATCTATCAAAGATCATCTGACGGCAGAGATTTCTTCCGTGACATGACTGACAAGACAAGTGTCATATTCAAAAGTAAATTTCCTCGATTATTACGTGGAAGAGGGTGTATTCATTTGACGTCTATATGTCAGTTTAAAGAGGATTAATAAATGTCACTTCATGTTTGGTCGTAATACTACGAGAAACGAGGACCTGTCTGACTTTTTGAGCTCCTAAGTATGCCTGACTGACTGATTCATACTCTTTATTAAATGCAAGGTGGACAAAAGCATTTATTTTAATTGTCTTTGTACACACATTTTTATGCACGATGTGTAAACTATGACATCAGACAAATGCCCAACATTTTGCTTTTTAGTGTCTTATTTACACCATTCAAAGCTTCTGGTGACAGGCTTCACGTGTCGTCTGAAATATTCTGCGTCAGCTGTCTAATAGTCTGTGAATCATAAACATGCACCTTGTTGTTTAAATATCGCCTACTGCGCCTCGTTTCTTAAAATGGCGGAACAAACCCCTAATCATTAAGGCTGTGGGAGCTGATCTCGAATTCAAATATTGGCGATATTTTCACAGTGTCGTTAAAATTAATCGTTGACAAGAATAGAGACAAAAGCTTGAACAAGTTAATTGTTGTTCTTATTTGGTCCACCCTGTACATTATTGTCTGATAAGAGACGACATATTTTCCTGCAATTTCTTTTCGAGGCAAGAACAATAAAACAGCAAGGCATTTGAACAAGATCAAGAATAAAGATTAAGTGTAGCCGAACGACATCATATTTTCCATTTGAGAAATATGAGCCTTTCAGCTCCCACGGCCTTACACAAGGTCTCAACCTCATTCGACTGCTGATTATTTTAATTAGTCGTTCATTACCTCATATTTCACTCATATGCCAATTGCCGCTCAGAGGCGACCTAGAATCTGTCTCTCTCCACTAGGCATTGCTGAATATTGACGCAATTTTATGTGTTTGGTCAGCAGTTTTATCAAAACTTTCCACTAGAAACTGGCGGACTTTAGAACCTTCAGAAGTGGTTTGTGAAGTGACACTTTTGTCAGATGCTCATGAAACATGACGTGGTACATTTTAAAACACTTTCATGGTTTGGGCACTTGACATGAATGTCCCCATGATCACGACTTCCAAAGCTTACTTTAAATGCGACTACATCACACAGGACTGTGTGCTTGGACCAAGACTATAAACTTGCCTGGTTGCAGCTAGGCATTAATCCAGATGAGCTATAGTTGAGGAGGATGGGGTGGCGTGGCGGTCTCTAGTGGCTTGACTTCTTTCTTGGATCATGCGAATCAGCAAAAGAGGACCAAAAACTTAAGCTTATTCTAGATCTGAGCGAAAGGTATTTAGGAGCACCGTCAAAATAGAATATGTATCAAATTTCTACGTAGAGAGCTAATCGCTTCCATTTAAGTAAGCAAATATCGAAACTTAACGAAACTGGGTGAAGTGAATGTTGCTACCAAAATTCATCGTAAATTATAAAATGTAAACCGAATTTCAACGTATTGGCTTCCAATTGAATATAAAAAAAATTAACGAAACTTAACGAAACTGACTAAAGTTGCAGTTGCTGTATCACTTGTGGAGATTTCTTCAATTGGTAAAGTCGCATTGAAAGGCTTCCAACTGTGCATCAAACAAATTAACGAAACTTAACGAAACTGACTAAAGTTGTTGTTGTTGTATCACTTGTGGAGATTCCTTCCATTGGTTAAATTGTATTGAAAGACCCAATGATGAGTTTCCTGTATGATTATACACACTGGTACTACTTGACTCCCGCAAAAAATATGTGTCTCAGTTCCGTAATTTCAAGCATCTTCGTTAAAAATTGTTAACGACAACTGCAGGATAAGCATAAACCATACATTTGTAGTGTTTGCCCCGCTTTTTAAACACCAAAACCTAAAATATCTAAGCTCTCAGGTCCCATCGGCCCCCCTTGAGGTACGCCAACGTTTCTCCAAACAACGTTAAAACCTTTCTCCTGCAGTGTAAACGAATAAAAGCCGATTAACTTCAAAGCGAATGACTGCATACTGGACAAATCGGTAACAAGACGCATGATGACGCATTACCCGTCCGCAACTTAACACACTCTCTCTCTTTCTCTCGCTCTCCAGCCCTCCCATGGGGTCTTCGTTCAAATCAAAACACCTCGGTTTCCTCGTCTCTCCAACTTCGTTTTCGTGAACAATGAATTTTATTACTTGACTTGTGGGTCATTCGTGCGCATGTAATGTATGTGTTCCGCCATTAGGCCAGATTAGCAATTTAATCTGAAAGGGTCACGACGACGACGATGGTGAAGACGAGGACGCTGCTGATGACTGCGACTATGTCGCGACGTAGCCGCCAACCTCAGCGCAGTGGATACACGCGCGCTTCTTGTTCTCACAATTGATGATGGGGCATCTTCTTGCGCGACCGCGATCCGACTCCGACTCCGTCAGCCTAATAAAGTCGTCGCCCATCGGCAACGTTGTCGTTGATGACATTTGTTTAGTCTCGGCCATCGGCGAAGAGTAATAAAATGTTGATTCTCGTTCCCCAACGATCCACGCACACTGGTGCGGATATGTGTGCATGGCCACGGTGGTAGAGCGCATCCGATAAAACAATTTCTGCGCAAATCAGTTTGTTAACCCAGTTCAGGTCTGTGAAGGCTTTTAATTGAATAATAACAGATTAAGGGCCCACGGGATACGTGTGTGCGTTCGTGTGCGGTAACGGTTGCCGCCGCTTCTCTGCACGCTTCCGGGGGACATTTCGGGCGACCGAAAAGTGCAAACATTAACTCTGTCCGCGGAGTATTACCTCGTAACTTAGATGAACTTAAAATCTAATTAAATTTAGCTGAGTCTGTTGTTTGTTATTGAGATACGACAACTTAGTAGTCGGAGTGTGTGCGGCGAGTGTCCGTGTGTGGGATGGGAAGAGAGGCGAGACCTCCGCCACAGTGCGCCGCGCTTTTGCTGTTTTGTTGTTTTGAATTCATTCTTCTGTTTCGGTTTCTCGTTCGCTGCGCCGTTTTTGTTTGATGGAAGGAAGCCATACGAAGGATTTTCTTGGCCGTTGCACACATATCGTTCTGGTGTTCTGCAGGAGTGAAATGCTGAAACACCACCACCGGTTGGGTGATGGTTTTCTCACATGTGAACTGAAGAGGAAGCTGACACTGGATACTGGAGGCAGGCAGGCAGGCAGTCATGTGAAGGAAGTGTTGAGGTTTACGACGACACATCTGGACTTTGACTCGGATGGGTTGTGTGAGAGGGAGCAGGCAACAGGAAGTTAGTGAGTCCTGGCGGGGCATGGCGACACGGCAGGGTGTCTATTTTAAGCACCGTGCGTTTTTGGAGCCCTGCTTAACAGATCGATGGATGATCTCTTCGTCTCGGTGACAGCTGCCTCGCCTTACAGTAGGGTACACGGAAAAATTCCCAAAAAATCCACCGCCGAGACTGACAGCGATTTTCAGCTGCTCACACAGCGATCCCGCCGATTTCTATTCATAGTCTTCTCCTCTCCAGTGATGGATGCCATAACTTATCGGCTTGAGTTTGAATTTGCATAAATCTCCAATCAAGCGAATATCATCACGCGGCAGGATATTGCTAATAAAAGTGTAAAAAATCATGCAGCCCACTAGAGGCCTCCTCGCGCGCATACTTAAGTCGATTCGCCAGAACCGCCACCGCGCTCTGGCAGACGAAATCGACGAAAAAACTCGTGTGTCCACGGCACCTAGATGCCGGTAATCAATTCACACCGCTCAGCTAACGAGCTCCAGTGCCGAGGCCGGCTAACAAATTGCGTTCACACTCTCTCGCCGATACGACTGGAGACGATTCGGGCTTTTTTTTTCTTTTATTGTGCACGTGGCTCAGCAATTCAGCAATTCAGCGAGAAATAAAATAAATAAATACAACGAATAAAAAAAAGTTTAATAATTTGTTTAATTTATTCCCCCTGTGGCTCGGCGCATAACTCAAACACAAGCCGAGCAGAGGGACGCGCACAGAAGCCGGTTCCAGAGCTAGGCTGTCTTTTTTTGTGTGTTTCTTGCCATGTACTCGGCTAGAAATTCATTTCGAGTACAATGACCGTTTGACTTTCGCTGATTTACTCATTTCTTTTGATTTTGTATCTCCAAGTCGGTATCTATGTGCCCGAGACTCATGCGTAATTGTTTGCTGTGTGCACTGTGTGTTTTTTTTTGTGTAGGAAGACATTGTTGAGGACGTAAATGGCCGCACTGACATAACTTCGTAGCACAGTTTATGGCGGTGATGATGGCGACGATCCGCGAATGCGTATCGAGTTGAGGACTGAAGACATAAAGCCCTGTGTGTTGTGTAAGCGCACACCTCGGCACCGGGATTAAGATTCATCTGCGCCGCGGCGCTTCGCTGGTCAGCTTTATGGGTTTCGCATAAATTTTGATTCGAGTTTGAGAGCCGGACGGAATTGGGATACACAACAAATTCACTTTTTGTTGTCTTCTGAGGTTTCGGTACTTTTCGTGGATCGCGGGCAGATAACTTTCTTTTTCGTAACCCAATCTGGAAGGGAGATGAGTTCAGTTCGGACACGGGGATTCGACGTCGGTGTGATTTGAAATTCAGAGGAAAGGAGGATAACCACGCGATGTCGATTTAGAATGTAGCCGCCCGGGGGCTCATTAAAATTCTAGGCAAAGGCCGTGGCGAATGAGATACGCCAAGGTCACCCGTGACATTTCGTCGGACGGGCTGACGTGGTTCGTTGTGAGGTGAGTGATTAACAGACCCATAATGAGCCTGACGAAACGGGCCGGAGCTCCTAATTACACACGAATAAAGTGTAAAAATGTTAATTTGTGTATCGGTTTCTGGAACTCTGGCCGGTTTCGAAGGGAGAGGCTGCTGCCCGAGTCGTTCTTGGGAGGAATCTGGCACAAATCGATTGGTGATTCGTAGTGTGAAGTTTTTTATTGTCACGGAGAACATTCTTGCATAAGAGATTTTTGAACCGTGTCAGCGAGTGTGACCCATTTGGGGCTTAGAGCTGGAAATTTGATTTGAAGTCGTTAATCAAAATCCGCTGTGGCGAATATTAGATGAGCCAGCAGAAAACTTGAGTTACAACTCTATTAGCTTTACCGAGATGAGGGTATAAGCCCGTAGGCAAATTTAATTCGCATGACCATATGGAATTCAGTGCGTCTGTCGGTCTCCTTATTTGAAATTAAGATTGAACCTCTTTACCTGCCCAGCCATATTAATAGTACATGAATCATCTCGAGTGAACTGATGTCTCGATGAATTAATGTCAATGAATCCTAGAGAAAGGCCGAAGCTCCTATACCGATCGCGGACCAAGTACGGACTCGACGCTTTTAAGTAGTGTGCGCCTAGGATCGTGGTGAATGGAAGGCAACATAACCTCAGTGTTAGTTCACTCGACGGGACCCTGTCCCTACTTACTCAACCAACCTCTACTGCCCAAAACTGCTTCAAGGTATTGATTGCCGAGGAAGCTGCGAGATTTGCCAAATCCACTGGCACTTAAAAGTCAAAGTAGCATTTACAATTAAGAATATGAATGGACGTTGATGCAAGTGCCGAGCAAAGATAAGAAGAACTGAATTATACAGGAATAACACAAACTGGGTAAATAGGGACAACAACACCAGTACCGAGATCAAGCGCAGAATTACTCTTGCCCATCGCTGATTCTTTGGGCTCAAGAGGCAATTGAGTAACAGAGACCTTGTATAAAACCCTGATCATCCCAGTGCTGCTCTATGGCGCAGAGACATGGACGCTGTTGAAAGCGGATGAAGAAGCTCTTGGTTGTTTTGAGAAAAAAGTTCTGCGTACGATCTTTGGTCCTGTTTGCGTTGATGGCGTTTGGAGGAGAAGGTTCAAGCACGAACTGTACGGGCTGTACAGCGGCATGCACCTAGTTAAGCGTCTTCGGATCCAACTCTTAAGATGGCTAGGTCATGTACAACGGATCATGTACAACGGAGCTGTGACTCCGGCTCGAAGAATCTTCGATACCGAGCCATCGCAACAGAGGATGTCCTCGAACAAGATGGCGCGCACAAGTGGATAAGGACCTCAACCAACTTGGTGTGCGCAACTGGAGGCAGCTGGCGAAAGACTGTAGGGTCTGTAGCGCCAATCAAAGAAGGAGAAGACCGCAAACTGGGTGAATAACTACTGCTTAAATGGCAATAAAGAAGTATGACGTGCCAGGAACTGAAAGGGGCTTCTACGCTTCACACTGCTCACTTTAAAAACCCATTAGCAGGTATTCATGTCAAGCGGTCACTGTGGGGGTCAGGCAATTCAAATGACGTCGCAAAAGATATTGCTAAGCCGAAGAAGTGAATACAATTTTTGACGTTAGGTAACAGGGCCTTAAGGCAGAAACTCAAGAAGATAATGATTTTTGTGACTTACTGCCTAAAGAATAAATTGCTTTTAATTTAAAAATTTAATTAAGTTAAACCCAATCAAAAATTAAATTTTACGAGTTGAGACGTTATAACCTAATTTAGTACTGCTGTGTGTAACAGCAGGTCCATAGTGCCTTTGATGATCAACATCTTTCCACCGCAAGTACTTCCTTTTACTGAAGCAAATCTCATTTGTATATGCAACTCCTGAAATTGTCGAACACGATAATGTTAACCGTGTCTGAAGACTGCTTCTCCTCGGGGAGGACACTGGCAGAGTAGATCCCGATTAGATTTCTTTTTTGTACCTGCAACTTGTGCAGAATACGTACTCTGTACACTCTGTACATGACTGCCAACGGTGTTGAAGCTGGTCAGAAATGATGATCTGTTCCTAATCATTGCCGATCATACGGTTTCCGCAGTTGAACCTACTTGTGGCTTCAGTTAGTTCTCATTTGCTTTCGTTTATGTTCCATCCTCTAATCTCTTACTGGTGCTCGAGCTTAGGGCACGACTAGACTTGCCTTCATTTCAGATCTTTAGGTAGAATGTCCACTCTTTCAATCCCCTGTATGCAGCATGTAATTATGCCATTTCACTGACGTCTGCTCTGCAATTTTTGGTGTCACTCTATCTGACCATGTAGTTGCCTATATCGGCCTTCACCTGGCTTAAACGCGTTGGCGTCGTCTCTAAATTCTAACGGCTCCCCCAAGGAAATCCTAAAAACTTAGACGCGAATGCAACGTGATCCAACACAGACTTAGCTTTAGGGTTGCTCTTTTTGATTCCTCTTGAGGTCCCTGCTCTAGTCTTAGAGCAGCCGGTAGATATGCTCCATTCCAGCATTTTTGTGTGTTGCAATCTCGTGAAACAAGCAGAGAAGGTTCTTTGTGGACATTGGTCTTGTGGTATTGTCAATCGGGATAGAATGGTCGACACTAAGCCTCAATTAGTGCTCAGGTCACTCTACTGCTGCAGAAAATATCGATTGGCAGGGGGAATAAAATTACTTCGAGTGATGGCGTTAGTGGCTAAGACCTAGGTTTACTCCGGACCGTAGCAAAATAAGAATAAGAAGAAGATGGCGTTTGCGTGTATGGTATCCTGTGACATTTAGACAATCGACATCTACGTCGACTTGTGTAAATGAGGGTATTTATTTTGTTGTGATTGTCAGTTGATTTGTTAGTGAATCAGTCTGGGTGGCGTTACTGTCTGAGCCGTACCCATTCGTTATCCTGCCACGAGCGGATGAAAATGGATGGGAGAACTCATCAAAGCAGTTTAAGGGGCTCGAGAAATATGAAATTAATGCTTTCCGTTTCGGGGATCGAACTTAGACATTCTGCGCCCAGGAGTCTCCACATCACGATGACCAAGTAGACGATCATATCTCCTGGAAAAAACTGCTGACTTAGTTCAATGTCGCTTATATTATCCTACCCAGCGCCACTGTGTCTAATGTCTATGTGTACCAGTCTCCAGTGGCAGTTTGGCTGTCAGCTAGGCAAATCGATGAATATGAATGTACACTCCCACAAAACCAAGCGAGACTTATCAAATTTACTGAAACGTACCTACAACAGAGACTATTTGAGGCGATGTCCGAATTCGTGATCCAACAGGACGGCTAATATAGACGTGATTCTGGTTGCAGTTTGGTTAATGGATCCCTTGACCGTTAAAAGCCTACTCCAGCTTTGGGGAAGAGAGTGCGCTCTCGTGTGAGTGTTTCTTTCTACAGACTGGCTTTAAGTACACACAAGGTGCAGTGCCCAGCAAAAAAGTAGTCTCAAATTATTGGTGAGACTTAAGTACATTTATATTCCCTAAAGTTTTTCAAGTAGCGCCCCGCTTAGTCTTGGAGCAAAGTCTGTTCGGAAACCGATGGAAAGGTGAACTGGCAAACCCTGGTGGCCATCCATGTACTCGTTCGCTGTCAAAAACCTACAAAACGTTCAGTAATCAATTCAGTCGCTTGTTATGGCTGCTATCAAATGCAAGACGTAGTAACCTGTATCAGCAGACGTTTCTAAACAACAATTTTTTAACGACACTTTCCAACAGTTTTACAGCCCGAGAGAGGCTTCAGTCAAATCGGAGTGTTTATAACCCGCCACAAGTCACCGACAAACCAGACTCACTGCATTTTACAACCGTCGCATTTGATTTCCATAATTTCTCCATTCAGTTGAGAATCATTCAAAAAGCGCACAGAAAAACCCGCTTTCAGCCTCGGGTCACACCTGAGCCGTCTCCCACCCGTCACCCATTACGGAATGTTTTCATCCGACAACACAACCTCGGCCCGTAACTCGTGTGATAGCACGGTATCTAATCAGCATTTCCCGTCAAGTGCTGCCCCGATTAGACGCATCGTCCGCGTACTGATTGCAAAAATTGCAATCACCACACGCAGCTATCTCCCTTTGACGGCTGCGACACTCGGGGGAGCGAGAGAACGACGGCAGTCACTAGGTATTTATAGACGGCAGCATCATCAATAACCCCACGAGGTGCTTTCATGAGCGGCACCGGAGGAATTTAGGGCTTACGTAAGTCAGTTGTTGTTTCCGCAAAACCGGAGCGCAAAGTGCTAGAGCGACGCTTATCAGCCAGAACCTATCCACGCTCTGGCATACTTCAACACACTGCGGCCGACAGTCGATGCATGCACATTAACGGCGCTAAACAGCCCGACGAATTACTTAACCCAGTTAATGAGCCGCGTAATTGAAAAATAAAAGAGCTCGCCTGGAGCGTCGCAACGGAGCCGAGCTCGAGGCAGTGAGCGCTGTTCCAGCAGCTCGATCGGAAATTTTGAATTCGAACTTCGTTCGGCTGGCTCGCGGAGCCCGCTCGAGGTGTGCCATTACTCACGACTACGGCGCGATGTATCGTATCGCTCTCTCCCTGCGGGTAGACACCACTCCCCACTCCACACTAGATGCAAGCGACGACAGGGCAGAGTCGATGGATCGAAGAAAAAAAATGGGCTTTTTTCTTTGGCTCTCGCCTTGGAATGCAACTTTGGAGCAGCATTCTTGCACTCGCTGCATCTTTGTGTTGGTTCGGCTCAGGTTCATTTACTTGTGACCGGACCAACTAGAAACCTAGAATTACTTCAATTGAAAGTCGAAGTGTCATGTTATTGGGACCAGGCGGCAGCCGTACACCGCCGTGGGGACATGCATAAATGCGCAGAGTCTTACGCCGCTGACTGAGCTGTGCAGACGCCGCGCCGCGCTGCCGAGAAGTGCATAATAAACAAGTGTAGCTCATGTGTACCTACAGATACTTGTATTCAGCTCGGCCGGCGATGGGTTGGGGGGCGGTCGTGTTGGCGGCGCGATTCGTATTCCACAGTCAAGACCATCGAGTGTGCTGTTGGTGCAGCTCCTTTGATCGGACACAGTCTTAGTTTTAGGGCTGCTGCTGCTGCTGTTGTTGTTCTTCTTGATGTGTGCCAATAAATACCGCGATAGATTGTACTTACAAACACAATGTACGAGCATGCGATTGGACGTGTATAATGGGCCATGTGCCGGCGTTGAATGTTAATTCGGAACCAGTTCGCGGTAAATTTTTCGTGTGCTATTGCCTTTTGAATTTCGAATTGAGTTGAGTTACGATCGCGTCGACTGTGCTCTGCGGCGGGGATTCATTTCATTCAACAGAACTCGGTTTGAATGATTGAAAGCCAAACAAATAGTCAATCGTTTGGCAGAAGTTTTGGAATTTGTTTGGTATCCCCGTGTACAGCACGTCTTGCGTAACCAGATCGTTGGGAACTTCTTGGGTTTAGTATGGGGTCGTGAGGAGAGTTTGGTAATGATTCCAAGTGATGCAATGCTCAAATGGTACTATTTGGGGCGATTTATTTTAGTTTTAGCTTTTAAGAGTTTATATCGATCGATGGTGTCTGTGGTGTCCTTAGTGAGTGCACGTCGATTCTGGCGTCTCTGGGTTCAATCATCAATTACCAACGACATTAGTCTTGACTCATCTCCCTCGAGTCACTGAGGAAGCTTAAAGAATTTCTTAAAAAAGTTCAGTCGCCAATCGTAGTCAACACTCAGCCTCCTCCACTTGGGAGAGAAAGAGAGAATTTGTGTTCATATCCTGAGAATGCAAGAACATTTTTCTTGCAAATGGCCCTTATTTTCTTGATATTGTATGAACGTGACGGATTTTCTAAAAACATTATCTTGTATACAGCATTCTTGCTGAGAATGCAGAAAAAGTGAAACAAATTGCCAACATTTTTAAGATAGGTTTTTAAGACACGTTCGGGGCGGTCTATGCCACAAGTTGGCATGTGGCACCTTGGTTATATAAGAGGTGTTTTGTAAGAAAGCGGGAGGTCTCAAATTAATTAATGAAGTAGATCTACTACATATGAAGTAAATCCCATCTCTGCTCAGCAGCTCACGGTATGACTTTATCGATTGCTTCTCAATCCCGCGCCCTGTTATGGTTATGTGAAGTCTCCACAGTACTGAGTATGTGGTAGAGTTGGGCTTTAATTAGCAGGAATCTTATGTCTGAGCGATATCCTGCTGGCTACAAATTGACGTTCTGCTCCACTTGTGGGCACCAACACAGATGAGGGGGCGCTTTGTTGTGCTTTCCCGTGAGCTTGACCGATCAGCTATAATTGGTAACAAGACAGTTGAATTTTTTCTCCAGCCATCATTAAGACAGCCAGGGCCGAGTTTTCTTTCCAAGAGACCAACTACTATTTTTAAGATTGTGCAATCTTGTGAGTCGTTCCTCCGTCAGGACTACACTGATCAATGCCTTGTGTAAGGTCTATGACACGAGTGTCTGTTGTGCCCAAAGAAATAGTGGTTGGCAGCAGTTACTCTGTCTGTCTAATGACTTGGTCCGAGTATTGCAAAACAACTTGAGTCTTACGGCCGACGCTGAGCAAAATCAGCAAACATCGGCTTAAGTCGAAAGGAGGAACGCTTTTTAAGGGCACAATACGCATATAATACGCAATACAATATCTGCTCTGCAAATGGCCAGTCCTAGCAAAGAAGTGGATGCGGTGCCAGCGAAAGCACTTCTTCGCAGAGTTGGAGCATTTAAGCAGTGTTGAACTAATTAACCTCCGAAGATTCATAATCATCCGGATTTATAATATAATTTTAGGTTCAAGGCACCTTTTTACCTACCTGTCCACCATGCCAGACGTCGATATAATGAGCGGCTTCTTGAAGACAGCATCTCCTTTGCATTCATCTCGTTCGGCACCACACCCACTTTGTCTGCTTCTGCCACAATGTAAGCCAACACTTCATTGAAGACTGTCGTCATTCGACCAATCACTTTGGTGGCCTCTGCTAAAAGCTGAAGCAAGTGCGCGCAAGTGAGCTTTGTACAATCCTCTCAAGATGAATGTTCATCTCATGATGATCATATAAAATTGATTAATCCTTCTACTTAACCAGACGAACTCGGAAGAAATATAAAACTAAACATGCCGGCTTGCAGCTAGACTCTGAAACGCTGTTAAATGCTGTCTTGTAATGGACGAAGTGTAGCGGAGAATGCTAGGTGAGGTTAGGTTATAGGGCTGCCATCGCAGTAGTTGGCACATTGTTGTACCACGGCTGTCGTTACATTTAATCTTTTAAGGGTGTCACCACAAGGTTGTCTTTTCTTGTGGATAGTGGATACTGATCGAATGCTATGTGGGCTATGACTGCACTATGTCACATGTTCGTAAATCTTAAATTAGAGCCAAATTGTCAAATGAAGTAATTGATCGATGACAAAAGAAGGCCACGACTGAGTGAGTGTTTTCCGTTTTTATTTAGTGTTAGGTGGTGGTTAGGACGGTGGTTTGATATTCAATCGTGTGCACTTTGATGTCGGGCTTTTTTTTATATTGTCACATGAATTAAAACATGGCTTATTGGGACTTCTGTTTTATGCAGTTGTCACGCTTATTCCTTCATGGCAAGCATTTGTGCATCGTACAGAAGTGCAAATTATCCAAAGAACACCTCAATTCACAGTCGGATTGACAAACAAAAGCGGCAACCTCCCCGTAGAGCCATAAGTGCCTATAAGTCTTTAAAACCACGACTTCCCCGTTCTACCGCAAAAGACGGCGACAAATTGAAAAACTAGGGTCACCCAACAACCCTGGCTCCCATAGAAATCCAATATTCTACAAGAAGTCTTTGTTTACGTTTGCAATTCTGAGTCGTTCTCAAGAACGCACCAACAACAGAGAGGGAGACAGTAAAACCACTGTCAGAAGAACCCACAAGATCAAGAAGAGCACGTATCTGGCTGCCCTGCCTTGATGCAAAACCAGAAAACATTTAAAATTCGCCCTCAGGGGCGCTTTTATCCATGCTCATAGCCATGGCGGACGTAAGTATTAGTTTCACATGCTTCCTCCCGTCGCGTCGGCTGTAAACTTCAAACACGACAAGTGTCATATTATTATCGAACACAACCGCAACAACTGTAAAACAATAAAATACGATTTTTTTCTCTCTCTTGAGCCGCTTCTTTGCTTTGTTGCTTGAATCGAAAAAAAAAGCAAAATTTGCGTAATTAACGTTCAAGTTCAGGAAATTAAATTTGAGTTTTATCGCTTTCTCCGATTGCTGAACGGCGATGGTGGTGGTGTGTGGTGCTTTTTAACCCGTGGCCCCGGTGGGGTCAGGGGCCGTGTGTGTCCGACTTTAAGAAATACATTTCCCGCTCTCTAAGAGGATTTATGCAATCAGCCATTACTTCCGGCGTAATCTGAGATCACCGCTGTACACGGTTTCGAAGTTGACGGTATCTCGGCATGGCGGCATGGCGGCGTTCGTGAATGCTAGATTCTATGGGAGAAGATATCCGCTGTTCCATGTGCTGTGTGTCGTTGCAGCTCAAATAGAGCAAGACACATCGCAGTAAATCAGTGAAAAAATGGTGAGGGGGGCAAAGGAACGACGCTGAGCTGGGGTTTTCTGTTTCCATCTGTTTTCTGATTTTGTTTTGTCTTTCCCCGGGTGTGCGTGTGTGTGTGGGTTTTTTGAGAACAATCGGAAATTTGTTTCGGTCCACGAGACTCACGAATACAATGAGGTGTGCGCTCGGGTGCTGCGGGATGTGTGGTGAAAGATAGATTATCAGTTAGACTAGATTCTGAAGTTGGAACGGGAGCAACTGGGTTTCACGTTATTCTCGGTTTTGTTCCTCTCGAAATGAAATTGAAAATGTTATGAACGCTTTCTTTATGAATTATGTTTGCAGAATTAGGGACACCATTCCGCTGTGGAATGTGAGTGTCGTCAAAGTGAAAGTGCATGCGGATGAGGTGGTCACGTGCTGTTCTATCTACTCTCCCATCCGGGGCTAATCAATGTCTCATCTAATTCAATTGCCATCACAATAGTCCGACTTCTCAAGACGATTCAAACAATCGCTGCAACCACTTACGGCACTAACAGATCTCGAGGCGGCCATTCATGTCATCTTCAAAATCATCTGCATTCCGGTCGATTCAAACGGTTTACTTTGAAGTGCGCATTCCTGGGCGTTCGTCTTACTGCCTCGCATTGCTGGGTGCGGCGCCATTCTTCCCCCGATTATCATTGTCATATCATGCCGAACTCAATCGAATTAAACGTCCCGCCTTCGGTACCACTGTGGACGGTAGGAACGAGCCGCGACCCCCCACTCCAGGCTTTTGGAATTTATTTGAACGCACTTCAATCATTCGTGTACTTTGGGTTGTGGCTGCAATAACAACACAAAATATCGCCACAATTCACGAGTGATCCTCTTCAGTGTCGCCACAAAGGTGTCCATTGTGTGCGCGCGCGCACACCGAGCAACAGTCACGACAACGATCACCGACGCGTTGCGATCACCGGCATATGGAATTGGCAATTACACAGAGCGGCATTGCTGGTGTCTCCCGCGCCCAGTTCATTCCGGAATCTCCATCGGTCTACTTACTCTGCGGACTTGTCTTCGTTCATTCATTCTTCATTTGAATACGAAATGACAGTCGATGCGTATGGCTATGGATGTAGAGTTGAACGGTGTTGGACGCGTCGAGCATAGGAAAACGTGAAATTCAATGATATTCCATTGCGTGCTCGTGGGGCGAAGGGAAAAAGAAAGTAATTGTATCCGTGTTGGCCCATTCGAAGTGAAAGAGGTGAAACCTTATCGGGCACACACAGCACGGCCGGCTAGATAGTGTGTCTTCTGGTCGTGACCGTGTGAATATGTGTATACTCTGGACTTGGTCGGGAGACAGAGAGCTAGAGAAGCAATTAAATTACTTGTTGTCTGGTAATTACCATGTTTTTGTGTCCCTTTTCGGATCAGCTGCGGCGGGAGACGCACGCACAGACGAAGCCTGGTCAAGTGGCCAGAAGATTTGTCTTGGGCGGGCAAGTCGCGCGACTAATGGCTAATAATTACCGACTGCCACTTGAGAATTATCGAATTAGTGGCGTAGACCTCTGCACAGCGCAGCACAGCACCGCTCGGCTTGGCTGTGCATTGTTCAAATAAAAATGTTGGGCTGCTTGGGAACGCGTGGTCTTCTCTCTGTTGATGATTTGGTGGCTCGTGAGAAACAGCATGGCGATTCGCCATCGGCTGGTCGTTGAACCTGGAAGGGGCGGCCGAGTGAGTGGGGATTTCTGTTTATTGCTGACCCATTAGAGAGTGATTAATGAGATGGTCACACATTTGATGCAACTCATCGAGGTGCTTGCGAGAGCTTTGAAATTGAGTGGTGTATTCCCTAGTCGGCTTTTGTTGGATCATTTTGTAAATTTGTACAAATCGTTCGAAGATGAAGACGTAGCAGTCAAGTGAGTAAATTAATAACATGATCGCCTGCCACCAGTCTTATATCACAATGAGTCTTACTCTTTGGAGTATTTCGACGCCGGACCAGACGCCTTCCGTGGGAATCTCAAATTACAAGTAAAGAGAAAAGCTAACGGACCTATTACTCCACCTTGAGGCTCATCTAAGACCTCTGTTACTCGTTGGATCGTAGCATCCGGTTGTTTCATTTGCAACCTATCACGTCCCATAGTCAGACAAACCCACAGCCATAAGAAACTAGGTTAACTGTTAGACTCCACTTATCCTCGCGATTGTGCGGTTTAAACCCTAGCCACCAAGGCACACCCAGTTGGAGGCCAACCTCAAGTGATCATGCTGAGACGTATGCTGGTCTCATTGGACGTTCCTGCTCTCCCGTAGTAGCAGACTATAGCCTATGGTCAAGCTACCGGAAGAATGCCATAAAATCCAAGGACTGGCAGCGAAAGTAGTACAAAATCGATGGCTGACCGTGGCAGATCCATGTACAGATAAGCAATTTCCATTTATTACGAACACAGCGAGCCGTCAATGAGGCGTTTGCTAGCATTGAAGCGGAAGCGGCTACAATGTGTCTAGCGATAAACCAGGACAAAATAAAGTACATGCTGTCATCACGTCATAACATAAACATCTCCTGAAACACCAAGTTGACTTTGTATAAAACTATGATCATCCCAGTCCTGCTTAATGGCGCAGAGACATGAACTCTATTGAAAGCGGATGAAGAAGCTGTTGGTTGTTTTGAGAGAAAATTTCTGCATGCGATCTTCGGTCCTGCTTGGGTTAATGGGCCTGGAGGAGAAGATTCAACCACGAACTGTACGGGCTGTACAGCGGCATGCTGTGACGTCCTCGCACCAGTTGGCGCATGCAAGTGAAAAGGGACCTCAACCAACTTTGTGTGCGCAACTGGAGGCAGCTGGCGAAAGATCGTGCTGGCTGGAGAGGCATGTTGGTTGAGGCCCAGGTACACCCCGGTCTGTAGCGCCAATCAAAGAAGAAGAAGCTTGAGAAGGCTTGTTTCCTTAAACCAGTGACATAATGAGCTATGTCAGGACTCTTGCGACAGACAGGGCATAGCTTCTTAGCAACCACTCGAGTTGTGCGAGATATTATTCCCTCATGAGTGGAAGGAACTTGTAGTTTTATACTGACTCCGAACGGCCAAGTTTGAGAAGCTTTTCCCTTTTTGAGCATTGTCAGTGGCTCGAAAGAGGTGGCCAGTGAAAATTATTTTTTTCGTACAGACAACGGATCGAACCTACGACGTCGAGGTAGGGGTCGAGGCATATACCCACAAAGTCATGGGAAACCACAAAGGCAGGCCTTACCTCAAATATATTCTAAGAGCTCTACCAGAAGAAAAAAGAAACAGAGAAATGCAACATTTTTTTGCCATTCGTCATTACATTTCAGTTTAAAATGAGCCCAAATTTCGCATGACACTTTTTTGTGGCAGAAAAATACTTCAAATGGAGTTCAACGATGAGTAATTCTTCTTTTCAATGAAAGCACCCTTCCGTAGTGCTCCATCTTAAATCATGGGAATACATTGAGAGGCTTCTAAAAATAGCCACTTTCGACTTAATTACTCATCGCTGTGTTTCTGAATGAACGCCTTTCGTCATCTTGTTGAAGTTCTGGTAGACTGACTACATGTTCTTCCAATCAATCTCTGTCGTCTCAAAGTAAACATAATAAAACTACTCATCCTCGTTCATTGCTCACATTATCCAGCGAGGCGATGCTAGCGGTAGTTGAACGAAGTTTTCGTCGACGGGACTGTCAACTTTGGCATGAATCGGTTTCCATAAGAGCAAGTCATTTAGCTTCTTGCATTGGAACAGATTTAGTTTACTTCAAGCATTCCGTGGACGTGAACAAATTGCTTGGAGCTTAGACTGGGTTCGTGGGCTGGCCGACTGATCCATTCTGATACCCATAGTCAGACAACAACCACTAATACACAACTCCAGAGATGTGCCGCTGATTTAAAGCCATACCACCAAGCTAGGCAAATGGTGACTGGACCAGATTTGAAAATGCGCTATCCAGCTATTTGCTTGGAGTTCACGGCGCACTGGAACTTCGCTTCTTCGCTAAAGGAACCAAAGTCAGAAACGGCTTGGTCTGACTACTTTAGGATGAAAATAGACTTCAGGTAACTTCAGCAATCGAGCTGCGACCAAAATAACCACTTCGTTCAGTTTCGTTAAGTTTCGTCAAGTTTCGTTCACTTTCACTTCCTTAAGATGGAGCGGAAATACCCACTTTCTGGTTTCATAAACGATGGCTGATATTGGAATTTAGCGCTAGTTGCCAGAAGAAAGCACCTAGACGTTCCATAATGGGCTACTCTTTTGATTGAATTTGACAGTGCTTTGGATCGATGTACGTTCATCAGCTAGTATTAGTAAAGTAATCGATTTTTTTATACCAACCGTGGGACACAAGTTTTGTCATGCAGAATTTGCTTTACCGCAATACGTCAGAAGACTTTTTAATGAACCCAAGACGAAAACTTGAAAGCTGAGGACCTATCTAAGGAGTGGGACTCTACAGTTTCACATTCCTCATCCCCATCCTCTTTTCACACCGTTTCAAGATACCACATTCCCAATAAAACGCTTGTGATTCAACCCAATTTCGGCGAAGCTCCCAAGTGAATCTCCTCCAACGACACAGCAACCGGAACACTTGTTCATTAGTTCCTCCCCCGAGTGTCGTCACAAAAGGCACTTCCGAAAACTATCAAAAACCGAACCAAACCCTCGCGAGACCTCTCCGTTCCATTTGAAGTGAGGTATTTTATGCGTCGGAAAATGATAAATACACAATTCGTTGCCCTAAATATTGGGCTCAGGAGTGAATACGCCATCCCCGAGGGAGTACAGGGCAAAGGAGATTTCAAGTTTATGCCTTCCGATGAACAGCTAAAACTATTTTAATTGCATTCCTTACAAAGTGCGGAACACATGCTCGCACCAAATTGGAGGAACAACCTTAAGCACATGTGCCTATGAGTCGAACAACTTAATTACGTTTGAATGCTAATCAGCTTAGCACTTCCGTGGAATAGAATTCTGTTCGAACACCCTTCTCGATAAGAGCGCTAGAAAAGAACTCCCTCTCGTGTCACAAATTGTGTTTTTTGTCTAAAATCAGATCACAACCTACGTGACAGAGGCACATTGCCAGCACTGCACATTGCACCGCGATGACATCATTTGCTCCCGTCAACCACTTGAATCTTATCTTCACAGCACTGTGTGTTGTCTCTGCTTTCAGTTCTGCAACTCATTAAGTACGTTCTTGATATCGCCCTCTTGACACATCGAACTTCGACGGAAAATACAAATTATCCCACAAAAGCACTTGTTCAATTGAAGCGAATTAATGCCAGATCATCAGAACGATCTAGAGACAAGGCTCGTAATTACTTTATTACACGGCCAGACGGGGAACATCGCTGGCTAGTCGTTCTTAGAAAAGCCTTCTATCATACCATTCCGCTTCGTTATCGTTATCGATCGTGCTCGCATTGATTGAGAATTCCGGAGCGATAACGAATACAATGGATATACTCGTCTTGTCATAAATTCTTGTCACCGCTGACAGGAGTGACTTGTAAAGGCGAAATCAATTTTTTCGGCAGACATGTCAATTCGAGGGAAAACAGAACAGAACTTCTGACACGGTTTAATTAAACGCCAAGGGAGTGGCTCCTAAAATTCATGTATGCTTGACGATTCAATAGAAGTGCTTACAGCGAGAGGCTGGGCGACATTAACTGCTTAAAATGTTTTATTTATTTTTTCTTCTCTGTTCTTTTTTTAACAAAAAAATTGCCAGTCAATTGAAGTCGTTTAGAATTCAGTAACTATTGAGCATACAGCAATAAAATCAACTTTATCTGCTGGAAATGTTAATTTACTTCCTTCGCACTCGCGGTCGGGCAGCGTCGTCGCCGCCTTGTATTGAGTGTGTTCTATGAGTAATAGATGAGAATTCAATGTCAGTGGGGCGAGCGCACAGTATGTGTGCAAGGGAATGGGGTCGTTGCAGTTGTGATATTCTTATCTGACATGTTTTTGGTTCACTCCGGAGAAATGTTGTTTCTTTATATTCTTTTTGATTCTTTTGAACAAAATTCAATTACTAACAATATTTGTTTTTTCTTCTCATTTCAGGTAATGATCATTATTGGTAGTTCAATTAGAATGAAATTTTGTGTAGAGGCGATGACATTGATAGCTAAGCTTCCAACAAAGCTATTGCTTTCTTCATTACACACACCAAACTTGTTCAAGAATGCCGAGCCGAATGAGAATCATTAGAAGGTCAACTCAAAACCTCCTTCATCTGAACATGAGACGGCGGATGAACTGCAATGACAAGGATCCTATCAGTGCTCGCTTACAGAGGAAGTACTCTCCCTTAATCGAATTTCTCAATTTTTTTGCCAAATTTTTGCATTTTTGTCTCCACTGACAAATATTTCTACGCCCTTTCTTGCATGCAGTCGCTAGTCTTAGATGGGCCAGACTGCATCAAGAAAAATATTGTCTGATCCAAAACAAACGATCGCCTTCGACGAAACCAATAGAATATATCTGGATTGCTGCTGCTCTGTACATGACCCTGAACGATACGAGATCATGCCGCAAAACTAGGTGTCCCGTACGATCCACACTGTTGCAGTTGCAAAAACACTCCTGAGCCTTTCATTTGGTCAGCACTTGCTAGATACCGACATAGAGCACTTAATAGACCTTTTTTTGACTGACTTGATGAGATATTCACAAAGGATATTAGGGAACTAAAGGCTATTATAAATTCCTCAGGTTGGTTGTGGGGACAACTCAATAACACTCACTAATTGTATTATCAGATAAGTGACACAAAAGTGGCCCATAGTGCTAATTAGGTTCTCCTGAACCACCACCTATCTTAGAGCGTCTGTAGGTTGGTGCTCAGCTAATGCAGAAGCATGCTTCACGTTGAGCGGTTCAACCACTTGCCTATCTACCAATTGCGCAAGTAGCACCGTCCTGGTTCTTCCTAATCAACAAGCACAGCTCCTGTGGTAAGATCTGTGGTTGAACATTGAACGTCATCAATCGCCAAACAATGTTAACTTTTTTTGGTTATACCGTAAGCACACAAGCAGCTGTAAAGGTAAACCGGGCCGAAGGTATTTAGATAGGAAAGCGCCTTAAGTAACATTCACGCACATTAGGTTGATAGCAGTTCATACTAGCGTTGGCACGACTAAACAAGGTGGAGTTAAAAGTGTATCCAAAAGCGTGAACTGATCATCATTTCTGATGATATCCAGTGTGCGTTTAACTAAACAAGATCATCTTTAAGAGCTTTCCAAGTGCCTGGGGCCGTGCAGTCTTGGTGGATCACAATCCAAATTAATTCTGCTTTGTTTTGATGGTGGCTTCCTGATTCCATTCTAGGAATAACCCTTCATAGCTAGGATCTCCACCCCACTTGAGTCACTAACAACGCTCAGATTAAACTTTTCAATGCGTCTCATCATTCTCGCTTAGAACAATGCTACCAGTTTATGGTAACTCTATTCTGTAACTTGTCTGAAGTAAGCAACATTAGTGGCAGTCTTCCTCAGCGCTTTCTTAAAGGATCTACTACATCCGGGTGTCCAATATGAGTACAATGTCCTACGCAGCCCTCAGTGTGGTTGCTGCATATTAGTAGTCAGCTACCTAATCCTAACCTAACGTACAACAAAGTACAACCTCACCAGACTGTTGCCACTCCCACGTAACCATTGCTATCATCGTGTTGATTTTATAAAAACAACTAGTTCCCCGATGATCATCTTATTGATATGGTTATATCAGTGACTAAAGTGCGAGCTGTTGCCTGCAAGTGCTCTGTCTGGAAAAATATACAAACACTTTCTTCTGTTGCTGAGTTCCCTCTAAGTGAACTTGCTTCTAACAGCATACATGTAACTGAATGACACAATGCATTGATTAGTAGGAAAAATACAATTAAAATAAATTCGTTAAAACTCATTCTTAGGGCCTCTCTATATTGGACCAATGTAAACGTAACCTTAAGACAAGACTAAAAAAAAAATAGAAAGAAACGTCGTCAATTACCAAAGTGCTCTAAATTGCTCCAACGCACAATGGTTGTTATCTTCCAACGCATGTAGGTAAAATTTAACGAAACTCAACGAAACTGAGCGATGAGCTCATATGGCGGCATCGTACATAACAGATGTCTATCACTCATGTATATTCATTATGAAAGTGGAAGTTAAATTAAATCCATTATGGCTGCACTTTTAATCCTTAAAACATCTCAACAAATTTGCAAGCAGAGCCTTCAATCGATTTTAAAATCTTGCCATGTAACCCCACATTCCCCAGCACATGATTCCCATAAAAAACAATCAACAAAACGAATGTCAACTCTCCAAAAATAAATAAAATAATATCAACACAAATTCAAACCCCAACTACGTTACCCCTCCACACACCGTTCTTGTCAAACATACTGTAACCGATTGAATTGCTGCTAATGCCATTTGTTTGTAGTTTAAAATATGGAAGAATTCAAATAATTGTTTGCGTTATGACAAGTTTATGTAACGTACGGCAGCCCGCCAAAGGCTGTTCATTAAAACGCCAACCAATAGAATGAGTAACAATTCAACAGTCCCTCACATGGTCATGAAGTCAATGACGAAGAAGAACAAGGGGCCGACAAAAAAAGAAGCCTACGCTCACGCACTCCGCGCTGTGGTTGGGTGAAGAGGGAAGGGGGCAAGTCTATTTTGGTATTCTTGTCCGATTCTTGACACCGTCTTGATGATCACCACCACCCATCGTTGCTGCGGTGGTTTATTCCTGGGTGACACCAAAGAAATAGCCTCTAATACCATCGTGATGACATCATAAACCATTACCGTCGAACCGACCACGGCGAAGGCGGCGCGGCGGGAGCGGAGGATAACATTTGTTCTTATTCCCGAGCGCAATTGGCGAGTGCCTTCGGATGATGTCACTTCTGCAGATTTTCTGCGCTCGGAAATGTATCTCTATCGTGTTGTGTTAACGACTTTGAACCTAAGGCAGATATTTATATTTTTTGTGCTCCCCGAGCGGCATAATGTCGATTTGATTTCGGGCAATAAGGTGGTGCGGGGCTGTTAGGCGGCCGGATAGGCGTCTGTAACCGTTGAGAAAATTGAGTGGAAATGGGGTGTATGTGGCCGGGATTTACACGGGCATTTGCCGGGTCTTGGGGAATGTTTATTTTGGGTTAAATGTGCGATTTATTTGCCCATGGCGATGGAGGCATTCGATTATTTGCGCGGAAGGTTGATTTGACAGCTGCAATAAGCCGTGGTATTTTGTAAACAATTAAGGCACTGTTCGATTTGTAATTTCATGGCTGGCGTTACAGTTTGTGGTGAATTTACCAACAGCAATCAAAGAGCAGATGCGAATTGTAGTCGTATCGGAAATTAAATGCAGACACTATAGCTTCAAGTGCGTAGGAGTCGATGCAAGTATCCACTTCACCACGGGGAGCACCGATCTGCGATATTACTTGGAAAAAAGTCATTAATTTGAAGTCCGTCGTTCATATGTCCACCATGGGCACGTTTGCAGTGCACCATCCTTTTATTCGTTCGACGACCCTGCAAGTTTTTTCGATGTAAACGGAGGCAGCTGCGCGGCTTGTTGCATCATCTTGCTGCAGCCGCATGTCATAAATGTCTAGTTCATACCATTAACCAAAGTAAATATGTTTCAACATGTCTCGGAGTCCTGAGAGTTACAATCGTTTTCAACATCGAAAAAATGAAACCACGGCCTAGCTTCTCAGCGTGTGCGTGCTATTGTTCTCTCACAAGTGGATGGGACCTGTAGTTTCATGCTGACTCCGAACGGTCAAGTTGGAGAAGCTTTTTCTAGGCAGAAGTTCTCTTTGAGCATTGTCAGTGAATCGAAAGTGAAAAATGCATCGTATTGTGGTCTAATTGATGCCCAACTCTTGGAAGGGCCGTGGAATAATTTTGTTTCATTTGCGATGAACGCTTGAACAGGAGCAAGCACGTTGACCAACCCTGCTGTCCCCCATTGGTACGGCAACAAAAATGTGTTCACTAAACTATGAATTGCATCTCTGGCGTTAATGCTCCTAATATGTCAACACGAATCTGGAATGTGGTTGTAAACGATTTCATCGAGGTAAACACCGCAGTATGCCCTCTTTCGAGGGTTTTTTAGTCTCTATACACAACTCAATACAGCTGTGCCAAGTTGGTTGAGGCCCTGTTACAATTACTAAGACGAGGGGGTCCTCTGTTACGTTGTCCCTGAGGCTTGAAGATGAAGACTCTTAGAGTGGAGGGTACGTTCTACATGTATCTGCCACACTGGATCGGTAGACGACTAGCTAGACTCATGTCCTTGCGAAGCCCGTCCAGTTCGTGGTTGAGAACCTTATTGCCAGTGTCGATCATTGATCGTATCGATAATAGACAAATTTACTTTTAGTATTGAGTAACTCAGTCGACTGAGATGGAGAAAAGAGTTGCAAAACCCAGAAGTGTGCCTTACCGATAGAATGCAAGCGCATAGATGTGCGATCGCTAAAAAACTGATGTCAAATCGGCAAATATCGACTGCGATCGACATTCACATTCCCCAGCTTGGTCGGTAGTCGACACTTGTAACAGGGACCTGAAGCTTCTCCTCCAGATGCCATCACCGCAAAGAGGATGATCA
The DNA here is from genome assembly GCA_916610145.1 of Eristalis arbustorum. Lineage (NCBI taxonomy): Eukaryota > Metazoa > Arthropoda > Insecta > Diptera > Syrphidae > Eristalis > Eristalis arbustorum. The sequence continues at coordinate 15,558,470 of OU744318.1, read as the reverse complement.
GTGTGATACATAAAGTCAAATTGATCCTTCGAAAGACGGTTCTATTACTCAATTGCCCCTTGAGCCCATTGACACATCAGTTGGCAAGAGTTATTCAGCGTTTGATCGCGGTACTGATCTTGTTTGTGTTGCCAGGGCAGCCGAAGTCTAGCTCGAAGTTGTTGCGACGCATTGTGACGCTCCGCCAAAGACGTTGATGTTGAATTCCTGCATACACTTCCTTTTGCCAACAGGTTCATTTCAGCCGCTTCCGTCACAATGCCAGTAAAAGCCTCATTGACACCTGGTTGTGCTCTGCCAATCACTCTAGTGTCATTGGCGTACATATGCTAACAGTTGAAGTTTCTGCTGTGTGGGTTGTGCACGATCATTTCCAAGTTAATGTTGAAGAAATCCACTGACAGAGTGTCGGCTTGTCTATCCTTTTTGACATTGAAGGCCTCAGTAAATTCTTTACCTACCCAGAGAAGGACTATAGTCGCGAGTACAAGATGGCGGAAGGGTTACTTGCCTTGTTTTGGGGAAAACCAAGGCCGTACGCAGTTTGTTTTTCAAACCGAAAGTGCTAACCTGTTATAGTTTGGTTAAGGCTCAATTCCACCTCGAAGTGTAGAGCCACACAAAGTTGAAGAAGAGAGCCGAGAACTCTGCGTAAAAGCCCGCTAAAATGTGTGTGCCTTGCCCCTAAACAGGCTTTTTCTGTGATGAACCAAAAGCAACCAATTCGGTGGACAAGACAAGATTAAGAACAATACCATTCAATGTCCAAAGACTGTGTTAGAATTCGATTTTGTATTGGAAAGACTTTCTTTTCCAAATGTGAGAGAGCCAAGCCAAGAGCCTTCTAACCAAGTAAACCAAGACAAGACCAAAAGAAACGAGAAAACAACAAAATTCCTGAGTAGTCTTAAAAGCGAATTCTTCCCCCGCCAGTCCATGTCATTGTCTCCATCATCAGACAAGATTAACCTCCAACTAGAAGACGGAACATCTCGCTCAACTCCGATGAGTCACCGAAACAAAATAAACTTTCTACATTCTTAAGAACCTTCTCATCGGCTGATGGAATCAATCAAGATGAAAGTTTGCTTTTAAGTACAATCTGCAGCAAACGATCAATATCACCCACCTCACTTTCACTGCACTCAACCTCGGTGCAGGCCATTCAATGACATTGACCGCTGCACACAGTCGGGGCCCTTGAACTTCCCTCCAGTGCCAAAACATCAGCGCACCCAAATAGAAGCCAACCACAAGAGCCGGCTGCACTAACATCTGCCACACACATTCCGGAGTGACGCTACTATCACAGTCTACGCATCGGCATATGCTTCAGCTCCCTCATCGTCGTCGTCGTCGTCATCGCCATCTTCGTCGTTTGCGCACATAGTGCACCGTGCACGCGAACCTCAAATCAACGATGATCTAATTTTAGCCCCCCGGTGCAGGCAACTGTTTGCCTGGGGACCAGCGCGCGGCGGTGTTAATTATCCCTAATGCGCCCAGGGCTCCTGCACTCTTGCACTGCTTCCTGCAAGACGCACAGCATACGCGTACAAGGCTCGTTGTTGGCACTTTAAATGTCCCCAACGGGGTGCTGCCAGTAAACGCGTCTCAAAATAGAATTTCTATCGCAGCCCATTGGATGGAGCGTGTGTTGTCTGTTTACGAAGACAGCGGCGAGAGAGCACCTTCACACTCCAAGGAGGCCCGCGAGCCGGTTCAAAGGACTGCAAGTAGGAAGTGATGTCTTCTGGTAGCTCTTCCACTTTCGATTTGTTTATCCGAGCGCGGAGCACATGTGTGAAAATACACTCGACTGTTGAGATAGGACTTGTTTATCTAAAAGATGGATGTATCTTATTTTCGGCACTCCACGGACGCTCCGCCATCGGTTCGTCGCGTCGCAAACAGGTTCTACGGAATGCTGCCACACACACCATCACCGTTGTATAACAAAACAGACGATAAGTCAAAAGCCTGGGGTGACATCACATCGCTCTCGAACGGCTGTCATTTGCATTTCAAGCAGCTCGCGAGCAGTTCGAGACGATGCGTCTGTATGTGTTCTGTGTAGCCCCCCATTAAGCTTGGGAACCAAACGGTTCCACTCGATCTCCTGACAGCGTGAATTTAATTTTGTGTAAATCATTGACGACGAATTGAAACGCCAAATTTGGGTGTAACCCTCGGAGACAAAAACAAAACACTGAGTTGATTAATTGCATCTGCCGCACACATTTCTGTCTCGATTGCCCACTTTGACTACCGTCAACTGTCAACTGGCGCACACGCTCCGTGATATCATCGAAAATTGATTTGTTTTTTTTAATTTTTACCAGTTTTTTTGGAATTGTTTCTCTCTGTTTGGCATTTTATCGCTCTTTAAGGTGATCTCAGGTTGGTTGTTATTGTTTCGTGTTTTTTGCATTTTTTGCACGCCATTTTGACACCCGAACGGGGTGAGACTTGTGGATTGCGAGTGAAAGTTGTGCCAAATCTTGAAGGTCACATGTGTCGTGAGGAGGTCTCTTTTTTCTCCCAAACCATTGAATATGCACTTTTCGGGGTTTTCGCTTTGCAATTCGATGGGTTTTCGTGTGAAAGTGTTTAATTTCATATTTATGAGTTCAAGCAAATTCAGCAGTATGTCAAAACGAACATAACTCTTATTCGGTGACAGATGACTGAGCGATGGTTTTGACACTTCTAATTTATTGACAATTGATTGGGTTTTATGAGATTCTTGTGGTGCCTACTGTGATGGCAGCTAAGTAGGTTTCGAGCAGACATCTAGTGCTTTGGAAATAGCCGACATCGCGGCTAATTTTCCACTTATCCGTCGACGAATTTGAGCCACGGTTTGATAGATGTTCACAAGTTTTGGAAAGTCCTTCGAGAAAAAAAGATAAATGACGTTCTCTGATTGAAAAGAGCATTAGAGGAAAACAATGTAATGAACGCTGTCAGAAAGTCGTTCACTACTTCGAAGTGAAGTTTTGTCCAAGACGTCAGTGTTGGATCACTCTTATCGACTTGAAACTATAATGTGAATATTTGGTGAATAGTTAATTTTACTGGCCTGAACCTGCTCTGACACTGGCTGTTGATGTAGGGTTTCAAGCGTTTACACAGGCCGGCAGAAAAGATCTTGTACATGTAACATACCAACGATTTTTGCAGGAGCTGTAGAGATTAGCAAGAAATAGAATCTATCCCACATCTCCCTTGCGAATTCCCATCCAAAGCAAAGCAGTACTTGAGCAAACACTATATTGGAGAGCTGGTGGACTTGTGCGGTGTAGAGCACAAGAAAGACCTCCTAAAGTTTTGTAGGATAGTAGTGCAAAGGTTCCACGGTAGTAGTATGCACAATGGACCCAAATCGTTCGTCTAAGGAAGGCACGGCCGCAAGGGCACCCAATTACCTACCTACCTATACCTCTATAATTGGCACAGTTTAGAGGGTCTGCTTCATTTAGGATCGTCCATGCTAAGATTCCATCCGTCGACTTAACAGTCATCACCAGCTGCTTTGAAAAGCTCGACAGGCAGTACATGGGTACCAGCTGCCTTGTTGGACTTTAGTTTGGCGATTGCTGGCGTAACTTCTCTGCAGTCGGGAGGACGGAATTCTTATCCATCTTCGCCTGTATTGGGATTATAATGCCTGACAGCGGTATTATGGTCGTCATCGGCGTTATAAAGTCAGCGAAAGTGGTTCCCGTCTTTATCCCTGCAGGCTTCCATTATGTTTTTGCGAACTTTACATGTTCTTTTTAACTATTGGAAGAGTTTCCGAACCTTCAGTTCCTACAGTAACATCCCTCTATCTCTTCCATCGCGCGCTTCTCATGCTCTTTCTTTTTCATTCTGAGAAGCCAGTACTCACACCGATTGTGCTTGCTTCCTGTTTGGCTGCATGTGCTCACTGACATTCATTATCGAACCGACGGTATGGGACTCTGTGAGAAATGAAGGGAGACTCAATCGGAACATTTTTATTGTACAACAAAGTCTGTAATGTCTTCGGAGACTGACTGATGCAAGAAAGTGTGTTGGCGGAATGATGATCTGCAATGTCAGGTATTCGAGTGGGCTCAGACTGGGTCAGATTGTTTGTTCAACGTACCTTCCTTCGGCCTGAATGTCGAGAAGCCAATTTGAATTGCGTACATTGAAATCCTCCGCAATGGCAATTTCAATTTGAGGATACAGGGATACAATTCTGAGATGGAATCGGAAAGTGCGTCAAATTCGTTGAAAGATGAGTTGCCATCGACGCTTGGTCTTCTATAAATAAAGGAGTAGTGGACATGGAATTTTAACCACAGAAAATTCCGGATTGGAAGAGATGCCGTATTGTGGTTGAAGTTGGTAATCAATATCACGACGCACGTAAATGGTGATACCGCGGTGTAAAAAGAAAAGCGGCACTAAGCTATTGGGTATATAACTTAATTTTTTTTTTTTGGCTTTAGCTCATGTGACACCCAATTTCCTCGCTTTTGAATACATCCAGCCGCTTTTGAACATTTTGAAATGGCTTTTGAGTAAAACTCAAAGATTCTACGAGCTTCATAGAGTAATGCTTCCAGTTCTTCCTATTCAAATTTTTGGCTGCCCAGAACGTTCATCGTCTTCCAAGTCAAACTCACCACCTTTAAATCGTGCGCACCACATTTGGTAGGTTCGCTCGGCTACCGCATGTTCACCATAAACTTACACCAAAATACGGTGGTTTTCGGCAGCAGTTTTCTTCATACTAAAGTAATGAAAGAGAACTCCCCGCAAAAGCTCGTTTTCAAATACAAAGCTCGAGATATTTGAGTGAAAAAAATATTGTTGTTTACGTTCAAATGAATGACATACTATGACAGTAGCTTTCCAACGCATGTTCCAATGGAATAATACAAGTTACGGCATCTCTTAAGCCAAAGGTACAGAGAGAGAGGAATTTGGTGCCTGTGCACATTGGTTTTAATTATTTGCGAAATGTAGTCGGTGGGAAATGTTGAGCTGGGAGAAGTATTCTACATTCGTGTAGTGCAGCTCAAAAACCAGTCTCTAAATTAAACCTCCAAAAGCAGGATTAAGAGTCAACTGATGGTTGGACGGGTACTGCGGGTGATTTCATGAAAAGGAAAAATGCAGTTGGCGAGCTCACTTGAGCATTGATACTTAATATGGTGATAAAACAGGGACAAAGACGACACGGTACGTCGGTGTTCAAGCGAGACCCGCGTTATGTTGCTTAATCGTTCGACTTTGGATACTATCTAGTAGGTGCAATGTAGTCTTGGGGCGGGAGACCAGATATAAGCGTTCAGGCTTAGGGCGAATAAACGTCTTATATCCAAACCAGAGGGGGTGAAATAGTTCTTGCATCAATTAAGGAAACCTAGACATTTCGCAGCATTTTTGGACACTTCGAATATGTGGTCGTTCCAGCTATGTGGAGTCTCAAAAATCGCAGCAAACTTAACAGCATCTGCACTAGCCATCTTATGCGCCCTGTCACAAGCACGACTCCTGCCTAACCTCCCCCCACCCAGGTGCATGGACCAGTAAAGGATAACTTCAGCATACAAAGGATGACACAACGCATCACCAGACGACGTCCTTCAGTCTATGGACTATCCGTGATTCCGGTGATTCAGAAAACACAAAACTCATAAAAAACAGGCACTAGACTGCTGCTTTAACATATCCCCACATTTGGGACACTCGTATGATTACCCTGTGACTGGACAAAACCGCATTGCAAATCAGCCCTTAATCAGCCCATAAAAATAAAAAAAAAAGTTCTTCAATAACTTTACGAACGCATAGACTCCGATTTAATGTCCGACTTAATTGTCACGTTCCCCATAAAAGTGCGGTATTTTACAAACTTTTCCCCAATCGCAGGAGGAAATCGCCTCTGCCCCTCCCCCCGGTTACATGTCAAATACACGCGCCTTTAGGTGGTTTTAGTGCCGCTCTATTTGTTGTGATCGGAATAAAACATCAGACTTGCAGATAGTTCGATTGATGAGTCCCAGACTTGTTTAATTTATTTTGCTACCAGATCCAGCCACTCTCCAGTCGGGCGTCGTCCGGATCAACATATCGCATTCGTGATGCGAGCGAGATTAAATACACAAACGGACAAAATTTAAAAGAGAAGCCTCCCTCCACACTCAGTCGTCACATTCCAAGTGGAATTGATTGCGAAACGATAATAAATACGTAATTCCACGAAATCCAGTAAATTTACATGAACTTTTATCGGCATCCGTGCCCTGTTGCGTCTGAAAAAGATGCTAATTGCCGGCTGATATATTCTCGGCACATCGTTTTTTTTGGGAATCGAAACTGACTTTCGTAGCTAAGCCATCCACGGAGCCATGCCATGCCGTGCAACGCTCGAATTTGATCTTTTGATGAAGTGTACAGAGTGTTAGGTAAATCACTTGATATACCACACATGTCTGGGATGATAGATCAAGGCACTTAGGTGTGTCCAAGATGACAGAGAAACGAAGCGTTTAGCGGTGAGTGGCGGACGATTGTGTTCGGTGTTTACAATCGAATCGGAGAAAGAAGACCTTTGTGCGTGCATGCACAATGAAGTGTGGGAGAGCGGCCGAATCGAAAGCTTCTTTGAATTGTAAATGCAGTCAGGCTGGGGAAACAAATCGAAACTTTTCAAGAACACTTGCATCATACAAGTGAAAGTTGCTGTTGTTCAATTTTATTCAAGTTCATCAGTATTGGGCAAGTCACGGCTCATTGAAAGTGACGCTACACAACTACGTGGCCACTTAGAATTTTTGCTGTGATTTGTGAGGGGGGGATTTACTTGCCGTGGACTATAGCGCCATGCAATGATGGTGGGGTGGAAAAATAAATAAAATACACATCTCTTCGTGGATATTGTTAGTCCTAGGAATCAGATCGAACACGATTGAACAGCGTGGAAGACTGTTAACATGTTTCATCATTTCTGCTGACTACTTGTTGGCTGCGAGCTAAACTAGATGTTGACTCACTTTGAATGACCCTGCTTAGCAAGATTCACCACAAACCTCGCATGATTTCCACTTGAGAGTCATCAATTCGCACAAGAAATGATGGCTTATTCCACAGAAGGAACACTGTGTCAGAACCAACATCATCGCGATGACTTGGTCTAACCACCCTTTCCAGGATTCTGCCAAGCTGTCGACCACCCAATTCAGTTGTATATAAGACACTCCTCGGAACTCCTGATGATGGCGACTTTCGTGCCATTTGACATTTGACTTCCGTTCAAAGAAGTAGCTGCTGAACATTGAGCTTCTCGTGCATTGCCGTGTTTCGCAACCCATCGAGGGAGTAACTCCCACAACAGCATGACGAAATTTCATCATCTTAAATTTGACCATCAGTGAGAGAGGGATCGAATACCGAGGTAAAATCTAGACCCTTCTTATGTTTGCCAGGCTGTTTCAAAATTGACCAAGCTTTGCTAATCCTACTGGAAAGCTCAGATTTACTCCTCCATCACTCGTGGAATAACCTGAAGATACTTATACTTTGGCACATGGTCTATCTGCTCAACAACTGCCATGTAAAGTACATTGAGCCGGCATGTTGATTCAGGCTGTTCGTAGAAATATCAGCAAATTGATGTAAAAGTTATTCTTTACTTACCAGCCCGGTGTCCTTTTCCGGTCCCGAGCCTGAGCAGTTGCTCCCTTCCATCGGCGACGGCCGTGGGCTTGCTGCTTCTAGTCATCAAGGCCAAGCTGTCTTACCACCGCTATGACTTGTTCCTTGTACCGGAAGTGTGTTCTTCCTCTTCTGCTCGAACCATGATGCTCAGATTCGAAGACCCTCTTACTTAAAGCCTGATGCGGCCGAGCCAGTGAACTTTCGGACTTCATTCACATCCTAGTACATCTCTTGGAGTTCGTAGCTATGTCCTCCCCTCCATTCGCCTTCCTCGCATTTATGGCCGTACATCCGACTAGAATTCTCTTTTTCGATGACACCAAGAATCAGCTCTGCGGTTTTGCTTATTGTCCAGCATTAGCTCCTTAAACCATGATTGACAAAATAAGAGCCTCGTGGAGCATAACTTTGGTCCTTCGAGTCAGTAGTTTTGACCGCAGTTGTTTCGACAGACCGAAGTAGCACTGGTTGCCAAGAGGTCTACGTCGGATCTTGTCACTGTGGTGTCATTCGTGGAGTTCACGTTTGCCCCGAAGTAGACAAACTCCATTACAACCTCAAATTTGTCAAACTGTCAATCGAGATATAATGTCGTAGGTGGTGTGTGAACATTTCTTGCTCTACAGCTTTTTGGTTTTGTCTTAATTTTTCTTAAGACCAGTTCGCTTCGCCTCTTCTTCAATGGCCGTAAATGCTTTCTCCACGGCACATTGGGAATGCGATGTCATCTGTAGAAGATAGTGGCTTCCACGTATACTCTTGCCCGCGGCACTATATTCTCCAGTACCAAATTAAAGGAACCCTACGACAGCGCATCTATTTGCCAGAATCCGATGGAGGTTTCAAACGGATCGAAAAGGCTGAATTGCACGGTGCATCACGGCTGTGCTAGAAAGATGCGACACACCCGGATTGTTTTTTTCCCGGGATCCCGAAAGTTAACGTGGACACATGAGAGGTTATGGTCATTTCCAGAACGTCTGGTCAATGCACTGCACCACATGTAAGTGATGTACCACTGAAGCAGGTGGGGAAGTGTCAAGACCGAGCTTGGTATCAGAGCCCAACTAGCAGGTTTCAACTCAGCATTTGTTCCAACTCCCACCAATGGTCATGCAATTTGGGTAATGACTGAAAGGCAGTTGCAGCAGTTATTTTTTTGTTTTTTTTTTCTATCTATGTTCAAGTTGTCCTCGTTGTACAGGACCTAATTGTGATAGTACTTCTTGTACTCTGAGAGAGTCCGAAGACATTGCCTCTGGAACAACCTCATCTTTTCCATCTGGGAAGGACTAACGTTGAACCACAATTGACAACCGTTCACCATAATTGGCCGGAGGAGGGCCATGTAGCAGATTGCCCTTCCAGTGGCATCAAGTTGACTGCTGTAAAACAACTTCCTTGCAAACACAGCAAAGGCCTCTTTAGCTCTGGTCAGATCTATATGTTATTGCGGCAGTCACTCACCGGAATAGGCTGAAAAACAAGGTAGTATGCGAGGAATTCAATGGTGAACGTTACTTCTCCGAAAAGAAAGATGCTTCGATGGTTTGAACACGTGGCACGAATATCCCTAACAACACGCGTTCTGAGGCAAGCCTTAAATGCAACTCCATTAGGAAGGCGACCTCTTAGCAGATCCAGGAAGATTTGGTTGGATCAATCAACTCTCCAGTTGCGCCTGGGATAAATCGTGACGTGTTCGAGTCGATGGCGGCGAATCGAGCGGCCTGGAGATTTCTAGTGTGTGTGCTTTACCCTAGCGACACCTTTAGTCGATCATGGGGGTCTGAAAATGAAGATGGCAAAGATGATCCCGAATTCGGTCATCGCTTTGAGTAGTGCCCTGGGATGGGATGAATGCTGACGTATGCGGCCATAAAATCGACAAAACGGTGTTGAGAATCGATTTGAAACTCGCTGGGGTAAGTAAGAAGATTTGGTGTATAGTCGATATTGCCGGTCGGAAGCCGCACTGGACTTATTGCGATGCAAAACGGCTTTAGGTGTTAACACTGTACGCTGGATAGGATCTTGTAGGTGACGTTGAACATGGATGATATACCTCCATAGCTGTTGCTAGAGGTAGGATCGCCTTTTTTTTTTTGTGAAATGGGCACATGGAGCTGATATTTCAGTCGTCGAACATGCTCTTGTCTTCCCAAATACTGCAGATGATCTGGTGCCTGCTCCCAGCCAGATCACCAGCGGATTTTTAATGGTCGTCGACTTATTCAAGTATAGGTGGCAGGACTATTTCTTGGACTATAATTGGGATAGAAGTTATTGCTGAGTACTCAGTATTGCTCCTTTTAGAAAAGTTAAGTAGAGTTGAGTGGTGGCCCGTGGCGTTGTGGGTATGTGCGTCGACCCCAAACTCGACGTCGTAGGTTCGATTCCTGCTCTGTGTGACAAAAATAATTTTCACTGCCCCACCTCTTTCGAGTCACTGACAATGCTCAAAGAGTATTTCCTGTCTAGAAAAAGCTTCTCAAACTTGGCCGTTCGGAGTTCGTAGGTCCCTTCCACTCGTGTGAGAACAATAGCACGCACAACACTAGTGGTTGCTGAGAAGCTAGGTCCTAGCCTGTTACGGCTTTATATTGTAGAAGTAGAGTTGAGTAGAAAATACATTCATGCTGGGATTTTTCCATGCAATTCCCATTACTAGTTGAAGGTGATGTGTTTGTCTGACGACTGGCCGGGATTTAATACCACATTTAAAAAATTCGATAAGGACGAATTTGGTCCGATCATCATAAAATGTGTGTTTTTTTTTTAAACTGAATAGGGTTGTAGATCACCGTGGCCTCTGTGTGGCTAACTGAGGACACAATTTTAATGCACGGTGCCTTGAGTAAATACAAAAGTTGTAATGTCCGCAATCGAACCTAAATGTCTTTTAACAAATGAATCGACTCCCGCAACTCAATCTTTACACGTCATTCGAAATCACATCTGCTTCATAAACTGCATCAGGTTTTGGTCTTCGTTGAATTTATTTAAATCGATTTGTTATCTCCTAAGGCGGCAGGAAAATGTCGTTTAATCTCGAAATATTTATAAATGCGGTATTTAATTCCCAGCCAGCAGAATGCCGCATTTCTGAGAGGCGTTGACGCAAATCTTAATTCGCTCTTGGTTGCAAATGTCAATGCTAAGATTTTCTGCGCATTTTTTTTGCAAACACACAAAAGATGCAAATTCTATTGAATCACAAACTGTCGAGGACAAATATGAGAACGAAATTGAACCGATCGCATCGAACCTAATTAGCATCCTCTGCCGTTGAGCAGTCCATGAGATGTCTGTCTCGTGTTTATTTCAGCTCCATCATCATCCTTCTGAGTGAACTCCAATGTGGAGCGCCTAAAATTATTCAACACATGTCGTATTTAAATTCACTTTTATTTTGGGGTAGCTCATCGCCAAAATATTGATAAGCACAGATAAGGCATAAAAGCTCTAGTCATTTTCAAAGAGAAGGAGAGCTTACCTCGGAATGTTTACATGCGAGACAGAAACCAACTAATCCCTAAGCTTTCCAGATAAAGAAGTAAGAACGTGGTGCACGATAAACACACGCCGATGGAACATTCCGCTGGGGTGGGTGTCCCTTGCTTGGGCGGCCCTGAATGCTGCGGCATGTCCCACGCCAGCCGCGACCGCAGGCTTGTTCCATCGTCAATCGCATATCGATAGCCAGTCATAAGCAGCAGGAATGTTTGGCAATGACACTGAAAATAGACGCTTACGTGGTTCCCCGGATGAACGTTGACCCCGGTAGTCTCTCATGGAATTCCACGCCCCAGTGTAGAGTGCTTCCGATAATTGGACAAATCACCATTTCCACCTTGCGCCGATATTGCCCACCACTCTCCGGCGTCGTATCGTTATCGCTTGGCAATAAAACCGAAAAAGCTGCGAGCCTGATAAAATTCTTGTTTTATCAATTGTTATGGACTTTATGGTCCGCACAGGTGTATCGCTGTAAAAGCCTCTATCGTCGGCTTCGTCGGTACATTTTGGGCGGTATTTCGCACGAAAAAGCACCCGCATCCTCGGTGGTGTGCGTGCGAAGACAAGATGATATGTACCTTCTATCTACGAGCCTACCATACTCTATGCACACAAATTAAAATTCTGATAAGACGCCTTCGAGCCGCAACCAACCACCGTTGGTCCGAGCTTTTTCCGTAAACCAACTCCCCAGGACGGATCAGTGGTTAATCGGTTAACGTTCGGTTAAGATCGGACACATACGTATACGTGCACTAATTGGCTTTTATTTTATTGCGTTCCAATAGAAATTTATTTTAGTTTCAACTAAATTCAAATAAATAACCGCTAGTGTACCAGAGTGCGAATCGAAAAGTGATGCCAAATCTGTTGTGAGAGTGAACGGAAAAAAAATTAGCAAAATGCGATCGAATTTCAGTCGATACGAATACCGCCGGTACACGTCCTACGAGAAACGAGTCGAGGGTAGGTGTCGAAAGCCATGACAATGATGGGAACAACCCCTCCTGACCTGTGTTACGTAACCTAACCTTGTAGCCTCAAAATCGAAATCTGATTTTTTTATTGAATGAAAATGTGTGCTTGCTTATCAGTCTGGGTAAATACAACCTCCAGCCTCAGCTTCGCCGACAGACCGCGAGCGGGGGCTGATTAAGCTAATCAGTGTTGTGGTCTTGCGAAGACGGCAACCGACAAAAATAGACGAAGATGAAATAGGCCTTGCTCAATATTAGAATCGTCGTCAGATGCTGTGTTTATTTGTGTAGTTTTGTTGATGATTCAGTGGAATTAAAAAAAATGACAATTACTTCGGTTTCATGTGGTGGCGAGACTTTACGGACTTCACTTGGTAGAGTGCGACGACGTGAGAGGCACAAGTGCTTTTGTTATCTGAATTAAAAGTTAACTTATCTTGTTGAAAGTTAATTTGGGTAATTTCTGATAATGAACAAACATTTCACGGATGGGCATGTACATACACACATGGGCAATCGCACTTTAACCTAAAAGGTGTTTTTTAACGGCCTAATGAAGGGGCTCTTGAAAATGAGACAGACTCTTAAAAATGAGACAATTCTTGTCTGTTGGCCGAGGCTGAGTAGTGATCTTGCTGAACTCGGTAGTGATGTGTAGTTTACACAAATCAGGGTCGAACACATGATAAACACGCTCGCTGTGTCAGTGTTTGTACGACATTCCTATGCTTGGACGTCACATGGGCTTGGACGTCAAATCATATCAGTTGATCATGACGCTTGTGTTTTTTTTTGGTTGTGTAGATAATCGATTTGACTACTGGAGGGGTATTGTGTTCTTTTAAGGGGAATAATTTAAATCATGCTAAATCCTGGGTTCCGGGTTCGCGAGAGCCCTAACTTCGTGGTTAAAGTCTCAGGATATATTGACTGCCTTCGTGTTAATACGCTTCATGCAACGACTAAGGTGTCTCCAGAAGTTGTTCCATCAGACATCAAGCATTCGAATGTGGTAAAATTTCTCGAGTCACTGACAATGCTCAAAGAGCAGAAGGGTACTTTTGTCTAGAAAAAGCTTCTCAAACTTGGCCGTTCGGAGTCGGAAAAAAAACTGTAAGTGCCTTCCACTGAGAGAACAATGGCACGCAGAACACGAGTGGTTGCTGAGGCCTCTACGGTCTGTAGCGCCACCCATATTATTATTATTAAAACGTCGTTGAAACCGATTTCTGTTGCACTTCAAACAACACGACTCTGGCTTCACCAGTTGTTCCCAAATCTTCCCTATAAAAAGAACTCTACCACCAATTCAGTGGTAATGAACTTCACTGAATGAGTGACCATCTTCCACCGCAATGCGTCACTTTGACTGCAGACCACACACTGGCCTGCTGTCCAAATAACTGCGTTCACGTTAGGTCTTTTTTTTGCCCAAAAAATCGATCAGCGACGCTTAATAATTCATCAGAAAAACTTGGCAGCACAGACGATATTAATGACATTTGTGGCAGTCAGCTGTTAGAAATTTGGAGGAAAAATTTAATTGGCATTGAATACCAATAAATATGTCTTGTTGAAGATATTCCATTTGCTGCTGGAGGAATTCAGCAAGCGTGTTGAAATGGATGAAGCCGCATTCGAAAATGTCTCTTCCATGTTAAGTGGCGGCGGTTCAATTCTTAGTTCTGAGGAATCGGAATATGGACAAAAGAGCATATTAAAAGTGTATATTTCACGGAGACAATCGACACAAAAATATACGTAGATTTCAACCCGGTCGAACTACCAAAAAAGCTTCATTGTACTACAGTTGACAGACTTCAGATATGACGGTATTTTCGTGGCATCAACATTGAAGCGCACGTTCTTTCCTCAGCGACGATGATGTTCTAAATAAACAAATGATCCTTTTCTCATTCGTCCACGCAAACGCTCAGTTGTTAAAAACAAAACGGAAGTCAAAATTTGCTCTGTGGTCGTACCAACAGTGTTCACATTGTACCACATATGCTACGAGTGAGGGGACAATTTGAACTTCCATACGACCGCCTGTACGATTGTCATTTAAATCACAAATTGGTCTATCCCGCGCAGTAGTACAACAGGGTAGAACCACAGTTGGTACAATGTGAACGTCGCTTATCACAGTATTTACTCCTTTTATCTCAACAGAATGCAGTGTAAAATATTCCATCCCGAAATTACAATTTCGTCTTTGGCCGCCGTGCTGGTGTTTTTCAGTAAATTCAAGTTTCCTTTCTTCAAGCAAGTGGTATTCTCCAAATTCAGCCACACAATTTATCAACCCTTCTGTCAATAAGTAGCTTTCGCAACACACATTTGATTGACTCTAGAGGTTGCTGTTGAAACACTCTTTTTTTCTGATCCTCAGATTTTCCAACTATTTCTCTACACTAAAGCAATAAAAACATAAATACTGACAAAAGTCAGAAAATTTGGTGGTCGAAAATGGAAAAGGTTTTGTCAGACCTTCTTATTGACAGAATGGTTAAGTGTCATAGCTTCTCCTTTACTCAGAGAAATCGCCTTTCTCTCCTTTCTGTCGAAATTCCAATTGACAGTCATTTCCTGTCAAAACTCTGACGCGGCAAGAAATGACTACATTGCACTCCGCGGAATAAGCCAATACACTACCAGGTTTCCAAGGTAAATGATGAGTAAGAACAGGTAAACTATTGGCTAATATTTGCAATTCAGTGGAAAGTTAAGATAATGACATTGCACAAGGTATGATAAGGTATACACTACGGTGAACAGCGTCTAGATTGCCAGGCTTCGTAGCGTCATTGCTCATACACCGGCATTCCAATCAGTCCTTGTGGTAGACTTCATTTTTTAAGTTATATTTTTGAAGAGGACTCACAAGTTTTAGACTTGACTAATATTTTCTGGAACAAATATAGTATACCACCCGACGTAATTTTATTTCACATGTAAACATCTTCATCATAACCTTGCAATGTGTGAACTACGCTTTCATTTAAAACGCCTGAGCACATACTAGGTTCTTGTGTTATCAAAAAAATTTGTTGGGACTCATTAATTCTCAAAATGACCCATTTCGTTAGCTTCTGGGAATCATAAATAATTTAACATGTGGTAACCATCTAATATTCTCACTTCAACAGCGCTCATTTTCCTACCTAGAGTCTCTTTTTGGTTGTCCCAAAATATTGATGAACGAAATAATGATTGAACGAAAAACTCACGGAACTGAATCATATTTTTTCTTTTGTCGAGGCAATTGAATCAAAAAAACAAAGATTAATTCTGAAGAACTTTGATCCAATCGCAAATCGATGTTAGCAATTCCCTGCAAGTCGTGTCACAACTGCCACAATAATGTTTGGGTTAACATGATCACATGAGTCGGATGAACTCAAAACCGACCCTGTAAACACAAAACAAACAGGTCTAACTTTCCAGTTGATGTTCGAATATTTTTGATATTTTTCTCAAATAACTCAATCGCTGGTCAGTGGAAAGGTTCTATAGCAGATCTCATGTCCAGAGGCTGAAATAATTATGAATTGGACACCGAGCGCAGATGGAAGCTTGTCAGGGAATAATTGGAGAATTGATAAAAGAATCGACACTGAGAATTTGGAGCTATCACCTCCGTAGACGATTAAGCGGCAATGAGGATCGTCACTGCCAGACAGAATGCTCTACTCAACCTCAATGGTTGTACACAACAATTGCCTAACTCCTATCTGGAGAAGACCAACATAGCGAGGATGACGTCTAAAAAAAGTCTTGTAAAACCTCGGACAGGCTGTGCGCTGACCTCTTAAACTAGCGGAAAGAACCAGGTTGCGTCTATGCACCTCCTATAATAAGTAATGAAAGAAAGCATGTCTGGGAAATCGAGCCTCAGTTTCATTCAAGAAAAGCAACTCGTTTGAACGGAGGACTCTCCCCTCTATGGAAGCGCACTTGACGCTAGCTCTAGCGAAGCTTTTTTATTAAGGCCCATGTGCACACCATACTGTAGAAAATAAAATTGTTTGGTACAAATACATCGCTCAGTTTCGTTAAGTTTCGTTCACTTTTGCGGGACGTGAAATAAATCGCAATCTCCGTAGGTTGTCAATTGATATTGGAATTTTCCTTGTGTTTCAAACACATCGCTCAGTTTCGTTAAGTTTCGTTCACTTTTGCGGGACGTGAAATAAATCGCAATCTCCGTAGGTTGTCAATTGATATTGGAATTTTCCTTGTGTTTCAAATTTGAAACTAAATAAGCTCCTAACTGCTTTTCAGCTTTGACAGCTCCTACTGTCTTTCTCACGAAGAATATACATATATTGCAAGTTGTCAATACAATTTCGAAAAGGTCTTAGCATTCTTTTCAATTTCGACACTAAATCGATAATTTTTGCAACGTGATGGGCTTAAATGTCATGTCTGTCAATTTGTTGCTCACTTACAAAGTCTGCAAATCTGCTTAAATGACAGTGGGAACCTGTGATATGTCAAATCAGTTGTCAAATACTTGTCAAATACGTTCTTGAATTGACATTTGAGTTATCTGCTCACTCACAGGCGCTGTATGCTTCTCAGAATTGACACTTCACTTTAAGTCAGACTAGAAAATGGTTTACAATATAATTGCTGACTAAGTCAACACAGCAGGGTGCGTGCAAAATCATTTAAAAGAAGCCTCTTCACTTCTTTCCTGCTTTGTTTTTCGTGCTGTGTCTTTCCTTTTCGTTTTGCATTCCGCGACGCGTCAAACCAATGCAAATGGTTTGTTTCACTTCTATGGCATCGATCGGTTTACATTTCAAATTTAAATTGCCTCTCATGCAGCCGCTGAAAGAAGGGCACTTTCAACCCCTTCGCGCGAGTGCAAATCGAAGCTGTTTGTGCACAAAGGGGGATAACTAAAAGAAAACAACTCAACTGCAAATAAAGATTAACCCAGATACGGTTTAGTGGCCACTGGAATGGAATAAAAGTCCATAAAGATAGTTCGCACCCTTCCCTGTCGCCACTGGTCGAGTGTGCTAACGTAATCAGTTTTATCAGAGCTCTTCGGTCAAAAATGCCAGCTAAACTGGTGTGACTCTCGTGTCTGCGGTTATCTTTTGTTTGGAAATATATTTTGTTTAAAATGAAATGGCATTTTATAAGCCTTTTATCAAGGGATAAAATAAAATTAGAAGTGGGCTGGACACGGGCCGATAAGGCTGTCGTCACGCCATGGGCAGTGGATTTGTGAAATGTGAAATGTTTGCTCGGTAAAGCTTTCTGAGTTGGACTGAGAGCTATCGTTTCGGTTGCAATCTTTAGCTTATCGGAGGGGACTTTGCGTTTGACATTCATAAATGCCGACATTGGTCACCACTGTGAATGGGGAGTGTTTCCGTTTTTTCCTAGTTCGCAGAATGCAAAGCGATCACTTTTGGTATTAATGACTGCGAGTAGACGTGAGCGAGTGGCTTTGAATGTTGCCAAGAGCGTGACGTGTAGTTTTTAGGGGAATTTGATTTATATTGAGCATTAACAGGAAAACTCTCTGAAGATGCGTATAGATGTATAGATGACGCGGAGAAACTTAAAGGCTTCATAGAGCCGAAGACACCTCAACGTGTGTTCACAACGCAATTGGTCTCTAGTTGTAGGCTCATAAAAATATGCTTAGAAGGTGTATGTAGAGAACCGGAAATGGAAGGTATTCTCAAATGAAAAAGATTGCTGCCTTATCAAGGCGCGATCTTTTAAATCCAACCGGCACCGATATTGGTGGCCAATTCTGAATAGTTCCTCCAGGAATTTTCTTTGCAACAAAGCCAAATGGGTTAAGATTGTATGAGATGGCACTTTGTCTTACACATGAACCCTAAACACTTCGGAATTACATTGCATTTACCCCTTTGGAGCAATTCAGTTTGTCAACCTGGTCTCTGAGTGCATAACTAAGCCCTATAGCCGAAGAAAAAGTTGAAAGTTGGTGAAAGGATTTCATCCAAATGTTGTTATTCAAACATTCCAATTCTTAAATGAATTAATGGCTGCATATGCGAACTCAAGTGCAAAATACACTAAAATGGTCCATTAGACAAGGCAGCTGTGTTTCTAGTCCAATTAATAAATTTTGATCTTCTTCAGGACCATGCCTGGGTCTACTCCAACTGTGCGTTCTATGCATGTGCACCGACTTCTACGGTGGATGTCTCAGTTCAATTCCAGCTCCCGACCTTCTAACAAAGTTACAGTTCAAAGAATATTAGAACCCTAACAGATTCTTTTTGGTAGCCCGTGGCGTTGTGGGTGTGTGCGTCGACCCCAACCTCGGCGTCGTAGGTTCGATTCCTGCTCTGTGCGACGAAAACAATTTTCACGGCCCTACCTCTTTCGAGTCACTGACAATGCTCAAAGAGTATTTCCTGTCTAGAAAAAGCTTCTCAAACAAAGCCGTTCGGACTCGGCATAAAACTGTAGGTCCCTTCCACTCGTGAGAGAACAATAGCACGCACAACACGAGTGGTTGCTGAGAAGCTAGGGCCTGGCCACCTGCGGGCTGTAGCGCCACCCATATAATTATATTATATTAACTGATTCTTCTCTGACTGTCGCTACAGTCCGGAGTGAACCTGGGCAAATGCCACTCACGGGATGGACATTTTACAAAGGTCCCCAGTGGTTGTTATAAAAGAAGACAAAACAAGTCTGCGAGTTTATAAGCACAATCAGCACGGGCTATAGCCCTCGGACCATTGTTACTGTTTCTTGATTTGTTGGTTCCTCCGCTAAACTTCCGCTGATTCCACTCAGTAAATCCACCTAAAGACTGGTTACAAGTTCACCTGGTGCAGTGACTAGAAGTGGGGCGGCGCAATTAAAGATTGAGCTCTATTTACACACGTTCATACGATCTTAATAGGACTGCCTATGCCAATTATGAAGACACATTTAACTGAAGCTACGACTGATGCCCAAAGGACATCAAGATGCGGACCAACGTACACAAAACGACTCCTCGCCAGGCACCGATCTGAAATTTGCTCTACATTCATCAACAAATTTATTTATTACTGGTACAAAGTAGTAGCAAAGCGTATGTACTCGTTACTCAGTGTTCAGTCTGTTCTTGAACCAAATCGTTACTTCCCAATAAATATCGTTACCAACAAATTATCTATTGAGGCGTCTCATAATTCTACAGTTTTGGTGACTGTCTATGATTTGCCGCAGGTTCACAAATATTCATCAGCAGCAATATGGGTTGGGTTGAGCAGTAGTAGACTGATCTGATGACTTACCATTTTTGTGATCATTATTGTCAACAAATAACTTACAGTCAATCCCGCAAGTAATCAAACAGTCTGTGTTCTGAACAAATTATTTTTCACCTTTTTCCTGAACAAATGTGCTTGCATTTCCTTATCTGTGGTATGCTCAAAACACCATCACAACTTTGACATACTCCAGAATGCATACAAAGTTGTGAGATTTTGTTCTGAATACCACAACTTCACAATTTCGTTCTCAACTTGCAAGGCGGTTGTGACTTGTGACAGCTCTCAGAGGTGCCCCAGAATATAAGTGCTAATATTGTGTTTATGCCTGTCTAAATTGCTCCAGCCAATTCTGTTGACAGACCATACAAATTACAGCGTAAGTAACTACCAAAGAAAATAGGTAGTAACTAGAGGCGAGAGTAACTAACAATGTGTAACGAAAGTAACTAGTAACGAAAATATGTGCCTAGAAACTGCGGCTCGATGCCGCAGTTGGTTTGGTGCCTGTCTTTGAGTAAAGTGATCCCCGGTTCGGATCCCCGTGGAAGCAGAGTTAATACGCTTTTATCTGGTTTTTAAATCTGATGCAGTCACCTTTTGTCTTCGGGATAAAATTAAAGCATTATCAATTGAGTTATCGACAAGTGCGACTATGGGCATCACAAGGAGCCGGGAAAGGTTTAAGTGTGATAGCTATTTTTTTGGCAGCCCACTAACCTAACCTAACTACTAACTTACGCCGAATGTAACTACAGTGGACTTTGCCTAAGTTCACGGGATATCGAAATTAGTTTGAGTTCGAGTTTGAGCTGCAAAATTGAGGAGAACGCTGAAATGTGGCAAACAAAAAATTTGAGTTAGAAAGAAAGTCCATTAGCATTCTCCTCAAGTCGACCTGTCCCAGTCTCGAGTCTAAATTAATGAAGGCAGTCTCTACTGCAAACGCTTTACATTAGCGAGCGTCTCACAACAATCCGCATCAAGGCTACATTCGGCGTTCTAGGAGATTTTAATTCAAAACTGGGCAAGGAAGAGGTCTTTGCTAGAGTCGTCCGATAACGCAGCCTATTTGGCAACACGCCCAACAATGGACTTAGGCTGTTGGAGTACGTGACGGGGGCGAAACCTTCCTGTAGCCGGCACTCGGTTCTCTCACTTCAACATGCACAAAGAGACTTGGCGGTGCCCTGACCAATAAACTGTCAACCAGACTTAGGAGTCCACTGTAGTAACGAGTCCGTTCATACCGAAAGTAACGTTTACGCACAGGCAGCCGACTTATGCTTACTTTTACAATTCAAATCCTCACAAAAGCCCACATTTAACTTATGTCTCAAGCAGATTTAAGTATTTTAACATGCAACCCTTGTCCACCGACGAGCTTAAGCGATTTTTTGATAGTCAACATCTTTTCTTGAATAATTTTCAAAATTTCGTGATAACCTCTGATAGATCCGCTCGTATGTGACAAATGGGGTAAACGTCGTCTCTAGAATACGTCTTTAGCTTGGCGTTAGCAAGTTTTATTGCTTGTCAAAACCGCCATCTTTTTCCTTTGTGACGTCATTCGGGGTCTGTCTTTTTGCCACTGGACAGATGTGTTGCCTAAGCATGCACCACAATTCAGATTAGTTCAAGACGAATAAAGACGAATTGTAAACGGGTGCAAATTTAAAAGAATTGGACCTATGGGTGCAGTGAATTGTTGCAGAAGCTAAAATGAGTAGGGAAATGTTGAAAATTACACCGTTTTTGGTTTCAAGTGTATGACGAATCTTTATTTGTTTCCGCCTTTAAGTTTGTGTTGACATAATATTTGACATTACACAGGGCTGTCAAGCACACCTTATTTAAAAATGCCTTCCGTCCACTCGAAGTGACCATTAGACCATTATCTCCAACCTGTGTATGGAGTGCATGCCTTTGCGACATGAAAGCGAATGTCAGACAAACTAAGCCGCGTGACAGCACATTGGTATAGCATTTCACCTCTTTTTCCAATTTTCGTGGTGTCACTTCACCCATTAAGTTTGATGGAAGAGCAGGCCTTATCACGAGAATGACAGGGAACCTTTTTGAATTCAAGAGCGCCCTGACCACTGAACGACTTCAAGAAAATCAAAAAAGACACCACAAGTTCTTTTTGCAAAACAACACCGCTTATCTGCGCGATTCCACATTCCCCGATACGTCGGCGTCTCGCACAACGCTTTGAGACATTGCCGTTGCGTCCGCCAACAGAACTGCGTCAGCGCCAGGCAAGTGTTTACCGAAACTTTGACTTAGTCCTTCGCGATAAGACAAGCCCCAGGCTGTTGATGGAGTGTCAGATAAGATTTATTACGCAATCAAATGCGAATGCGATGTCACCTGTCGCCCTTATCAGTGATGGAAGGTGCCTAACCAAGACTCTTTCAAAGAACACCCCGTTTCCCGTTCCATTTTCGTTAAATAATCGATTCTTTCGTTTACTTGCAGCATCACAATATGAGCCGGGCGGTTACGCGCTTCAAGCACAAAATCGTAATGCCAACATGACACAGCGCGACGGGATTATCAAATTCGAAAACGAAAGAATAAAGACACTCCAGGAGGAACGTCTGCACATCCAAAAGAAGACCTTCACAAAATGGATGAACTCATTCCTTATCAAGGTAAGTTCGCCTCCGATCGGCGCATCTTCGCCGCTCTAGCGATGACATAAGACAAGTTGTTTAATTTCTTTTCTGTTTTTTCTACCACGTGTGTGCGTGATTTCAGGCAAAAATGGAGGTCGAAGACCTGTTCACAGATCTAGCCGACGGTATTAAATTACTTAAACTCCTGGAGATCATATCGGGGGAGAAGCTGGGAAAACCAAATAATGGACGCATGCGTGTTCATAAAATCGAAAATGTCAACAAGAGTCTGGCATTCTTGCACACCAAGGTAAGTTGCATTCTTCTTGCTGTTTCACCGCTCAGATGTGTACAGGCGCAGATACAGCGTCTCTTTGCCGCCGCGGCCTCTGTTTACCTTCGTGACTCTGTGTATGGATGTCTGTGAGGCTGTGAGGCTGTGAGTCTTGTTTTTCAGTCGCAGTCGTGGCTGAAACCTGTTTGTGGCGGCGCGGAGACAGAAACTCTGTCGTGGCCGTCGCTGTCATCGTCATGCTCTCGATGCCAGTATCAATCAAAAATGAAATCAGTGAGCGGCAGTAATCTCGATGGGGATTTGTTTTGATGTTTTAATGGTGACGCGTTGGGGGGACGATGTCCCACATCGGAATTTCAATTGGAAATTCGAAATGAGCTCTCGAGTGACTGAGAGCAGATGCTATTTGTTGAGGAACAGGTCGTCAGAATCATAACTGAATCCAGGATTCGCAATTCGCGAGCAACCTTGTGCAAAGGTTGTCTGTGCTTCTTGTGCTTCTGTGTCGTTTTGAGATTGGTCCCTTCCGTGAGCAGTTGGTTGACAGATACAAATGCTGTTTAGGGAACGAAGGGAAATCAAGCTTCGGAATGTCGAATTCAATTGGACGCGTGACTTGACATTGGCATTGGCACGGTATACAACCGAAATGAGGGTTTTTGTTTCAGTTTTTCTTGAGGAAGTAAAGGGCTGTCAATCATTTCTTAAACTGAAGACAAAGATGGATGCTGAATGGGCACGTAGACGCTGAGTATCTAGGTTCACTTCCAGGGAAGGTAATTATCCATAATCCAGGACTCTACTCTCTGGAGTCACTGTCATCCTTAGATACAGTGGACAGATTAATTCAAAGTAGAGAAACTTCCACTTTGACGATGGTTTTTTGTTTAAAAAATTAAGCAGGATTGGTCTGCCACCCATGTGACTTCTTTAAGATCATACTAAAGAAGATCGTGCGAAACTCAAACGTAAACAGCCGAGGCACGATATTCCAAAAGTCCGTTCAACTGCTTGCTTACGCGGACGACATTGACGTGATTGGACGAACACAGCGAGCCGTCAATGAGGCATTTGCAGTCATTTGAAGCGGAAGCGGCTAAAATGGGTCTAGCGATAAACCAGGGCAAAACAAAGCACATGCTGTCATCACGAAAGGACGCACAAGGGCGAGGTTTTGGAGAGAGTGTCATATTGGGCAGCAGAAACTTTGAGGTAGTCAAGGAGTAAATAGGGACAACAACACCAGTACCGGGATCAAGCGCAGAATTACTCTTGCCAATCCCTGCTTCTTTGGGATCAAGAGGCAATTGAGTAACAGAGCCATCTCTCGAAACACCAAGCTGACTCTATGCAACACTCTGATCATCTCAGTCCTGCTCTATGGCACAGAGACATGGACGCTATTGGAAGCGGATGAAAAAGCTCTTGGTTGTTTTGAGAGAAAAGTTCTGCGTACGATCTTTGGTTCTGTTTGCGTTGATGGCGCTTGGAGGAGAAGGTTCAACCACGAACTGTACGTGCTGTACAGCGGCATGCACCTAGTTAAGCGTCTTCGGATCCAACGCTTAAGATGGCTAGGTCATGTAGAACTGATGGACACCACAGCTCCGGCCCGAAGAGTGTTCGACACCGAGCCATTGGGACAGCGCAACAGAGGACGTCCTCGCACTAGATGGCGCACACAAGTGGAAAAGGACCTCAACCAACTTGGTGTGCGCAGCTGGCGAAAGATCGTGCTGGCTGGCGAGGCATGTTGGTTGTGGCTCAGGTCCACGCCGGACTGTAGCGCCAAATCAAAGAAGAAAGAAGTGTCCTGTTTGGTATTGGACAGCTCCGAAAAGTGCTCGCTCAATCTGCACAAAATATTGCCCTCGTTGAAAAGCAACACACCACCTTTGGATTTGACTAATTCGATGGTGTTTAATTTGCTTCCTCTGAGTCGGCGAATAGTTGCCAGAATACTTTTTTCGCAGATAGCAAATGTCATTAAGGTGGCCTGGGAGCAGACATCTAGCGATTGGCAAACAGGGGTGATTGTTCAAAAGAGATTGCTCCAACTAAAGGGGCATATCACTTTTGGGTCTCCCCGGTAAAGTCTACGCTAAGGTGTTAGAGGCCCGCCCTAGAGCTGTCGTCGATTCCTGGCTGGGGGATGAACAGTGCGGCTTTCGTACGGAAAGAAGTACAACCGACCAGCTTCTTCACTCTAAGAATGGTATTCGAGAAGGTTTGGAAGTATGCCAAACCAATCAACCGCTGTTTTGTAGATTTTTCGAAGGCATGCGACCGAGTGCGTCGAGGTAAACTCTAGAGTGTTCTGCAGGGGTATGAGATTGAAGGTCCTCTTTTGAGGGTCATTCAGTCTCTATGTACAAACTGCAGCAGTTGTGTTCGGATTAACGGTGATAAATCAACACCGTTTCATCGTGGGCATTGGACTTCGCCAAGGGTGCGTCTTGTCACCTCTCCTATTCATTATATAGATTGGATGTTGCAGAGCAGCCGAGGTGAAGAATGTTTCACATTGGGAGAGTTGAAGGTAAGTCATCTACTCTTTGCAGATGATTTGGTTATGCTCACATCCTCCCAAACGGAACTCCAGGCGGCAATCGTTAAGTTGGTGACCGTATGTACAGATGCTGGGATGAAAGTCAAAGCGGACAAATCACAGGTTATGAGAATTTCCAGAACGTCTGTACAAGACACTCTTCACGTGAGTGAAGTCCCATTAAAGCAATTGGAGATGTTTAAGTAGCTCGGGGTTCACGAGTGATGGGAGGAGTAATGCTGAGCTTTCCGGTAGGATTGGTCAAGCTGGATCGATATTGAAACAGCTTGGCAGATCTGTAATGAGAAAGGCCGCTGGAGTAGTTGTTGCAGAAGCTTGTTCCAATGACTCTTCGGGCCGAAGCTGTGGTGTCCATCTATTCTACATGACCTAGCCATCTTAAAAGTTTGATCCGAGGACGCATATGAAGGTGCATGCAGCTCTACAGCCCGTACAGTTCATGGTTGAGTATTCTACTTCAGACGCCATCAAGGCAAACATGATCAAAGATCGCACGCAGATCTTTTCTCTCAAAACGACCAAGAACTTCGTCATCCGCTTTCAGTAGCGTCCATGTTTTTGCCCTTTACTCTGATGTTATACAAACTCAGCTTGACGTTTCGAGATATGGCTCTGTACTGCCTGCAAATATGCAGAAAATGTTTGAACGGTGAAGTGTCTATCCGCGTGTCAGTCCAAGAAGCCCATTTTCATTATCTCTTCATCAGTGAGATCTCAAGCAACAGTCATACAAATCCTACAAGTATTTTAAATTGCGAACGTGGTGGCGACACTATGATATACGTGTTGAGCCCGCTAGCTGTGTCTCACTTAAACCAACGTGTTCTGTCTATTGTGTTCTTAATAGGGGGTGGCATTGGACCTTGAGCCTCTGTCTCACCTTCTTGTTTCCTTCAGGCCTTCGAAAAGCCTTGAGCTTCTGTCTCTCCTTCTTGTTTCCTCCTGGCCTTCGAAAAGAGCTGCGTCCCAACCAACACGTCTATCCAAGTAACACGATTTTCGCTTGCCTGCTTCCAGTTATGGATGCCATCTAACTTAAGATCCTCCTCCACTTGCATGCCTATGCATACGTCGTGTGTTGTCTGTTGCAGCATCCCCCCAGTCTAAAGTCGAAAAGGTTTCTCTCATTTCCCGCCGTAGCAATCCGAGAAGATCCCTGTAACTCATGACGGAACTGTTTCTTTCCGTTTTTGGAGCACGACTATAAAAGAACACATTTTTATGTGCTCCTTAATTTTTGGCATTTAGCGGTGTTTCCAAGATTCGTCAAATGTTACAAAACGTACAAGAATCGATTTCGCCTCGACTTTGGCTATTGAGTTTAGTCCACAGCATTCACATTCTTCAACAACGCTACAGTTTCGTAGATCTGGACTTGATGCAGCAGCTGACACTATCCAGCACGTCAAGTTGGCTGACAAATGTCTCCCTCTTTCTTGGAGTGCGTCCTTTCCAAATGTGTACTCCATTTTGAACCCATTGACCGTATCGCATCCACTTCAATTCCGACAATGGGCTCATGGACAACTCGTTTTCCCTACTGGTTAGTTCCTCCAAGTTTCCAAGATCCCAAAAGTGATCCCTTTTGAGGGTACGTTGGAAAGCTGAACTTCGACAAAGCAACATGTTCCATACTCGTTCTCAGTTTAGGCAAACAAAGAACAAACTGAAACCGTATGTGCCAACAGGAGGAATGCAGGACTGCTCAGGCTCATTCGACTTTATGGCTCTTTAGCTCCGACCACTTGCACCTTCTGGTTTTGATTTCTACACAATTATTTGAATCAAGACGTCAGTTGTGTCCATTCAGGACTTTCGTACTACTATACGTTGCCAGTTGTTTCCTTGAAAAGTGTCCACTCTTCCTCTTCAGGAAATACCCTGTTAGTTGAAGTTTCCCTTAAAGGCAACAAGCAACCTACCTCAACTGAAAGGCCAACTATTTGTCCACAATTTGTCCAGTCCTTTCGATGAAAAAGCACTCACTTCTTTCTGCAATTCCCTTCCACCTCCAGTGCAAAAGTTCATAACCACCTAGTCGCCCTCCCAACTCCCAACCACCCCACCTCCCCCAAGCAGGGTCATTGCTCACAAAAGAAAAGAAAAAAAAAAACGAGGTAAACTTCCATGAAGAGCAGCCTTTTGTCATGCAATGGCTTGACACAGTTCCACTGACGGTGATTCAGTGGAAAGTGAAACCCACAGTCAGCCGCGCAAAAGACGGGCTGTGCCACTGTGCACGCGACTTCTACTTTTCAACTGCAACCAGAGAAAGGGTAGCAGCGTATCCAAGTGCCGCGCATCTCGCCGGAATGCGAACCGAGGGGACTTGCAGAGGCAGTCGCCCATTGCCCATTATCTTTAATTTAATTTCTTCTCCTTCCCCAGCCACCCACCGAGGGGACAGACGGACGACAGATTCCCATTGTTTGACGCCATTTAAGCGTCGCAAGAAAACGACACAGAAAAACAGTTTCCACCGTGCAAAGTTTGACACACATTCTCACCGGCCTCGTCTGCTAGATTAGAGAGCTAATTAAAAGGCACTAATTACTGGGACGGGGCAGCGTACATTACCACCTGCCGATGGGTAGAAACCGTACGTGTGGGCGGACGCAGAGCAGCTATTTGCTGAGCGCAGTTAATTCGCGTGCGACGCCTAATATTTGCCTCTGCCCGGGCCCAGCCGATAATCGGCGACTGTTTGAATTCGTTTTTGTCGAGCGGACTTTCCGCTGCAGGTTGCTCTTGTGTTCATGTGATCTGCTGCGGTTTTTGTCTGCGTTTGTTTTCGTTTTTCGGGAGTCACTTACATGGTCTTTGTTGAATTTTAATTGCGACCGATCAAAAGAGACCGTAAACCTGATCCAAAGAAAGTCGAAAGTTAACCCAGCGAGTGATTAAGTAATGACATTGAGTCAGCGTTTCGTGTGTGAGAGCCTTAACCAGTTCGACGGACGAGGAATGTTTTAATGTTGCCGTTGGCGGTGGTCAGTCGTCGCGTCGGCTGGGCTTTCAGGTGGTAATTGCACTCCACGTGCGTCGGTTTTTATTGTGTGTGCAATGGTCATTGCTCTGTTCGTGACTGTTTTTATTTCTTCGGCTTCGTAGGTTTGGTGGATGGAATTCGGAAAGGTTCACAAGCTGAGTCTAATTTAATGTTTCATTTTCACTGTTTCCTCTTAATTATGGTGCGTTGTAATGGCAGGGGGAGATTGAGGAGACTTTTGGACTCGAAGTCGTCCTCTGTTGCGCTAGTCCTCTGAGGCTCAGAGTTGAGGACTGTTTGGGCCGCATTCAAGTTGTTCATGCGACACCTTTGACCTTACATCGGCAGACTTTTGGCTGCAGTTACACAGATCCAGATTTGGAAACCACAGAAAGGCATAATAACTTTTAATTTCGATGGGATTCGAACCGGGGACCCCTATAACCAAGGACAGGCAGTGACCCAACAGCAACCGTTGCCGCGTTGCAACCTAAATACATTGGCTGGTGTAATTGATATGATCAGCGGCATAGTGCGATCCAACATGTGCACCCAACATGTATGACCTTCTCAACAAATGGGAGTACAACATCAATTATATAAATACTGAATCGGTGGGTTATGAGAAGGGTGATGATTAAGTCCATTGCTTATAGACCAGTTGCTTCTATATGAAAGATCTTCATTGAACCTGCACATCAAATCTTCAACTAAACCAATAAGGCTGGAGAGGTGCACCATCACCATAGAGGCTTCTTCTTTTTTGATTGGTGCTACAGTCCGGGGTGTACCTGGGCATCAACCAACATGCCTCGCCAGCCAGCACGATCATTCGCTAGCTGCGCACACCAAGTTGTTTGAGGTCCTTTTCCACTTGTGTGCGCCATCTTGTCTGAGGACGTCCTCTGTTGCAATGGCTCGGTATCGAAGATTCTTTGAGCCGTAGCTGTGATGTCCATCCGTTCTACATGACCTAGCCATCTTAAGAGTTGGATCCGAAGACGCTTAACTAGGTGCATGTCGCTCTACAGTTCGTGATTGAAACTTCTTCTCCAGACGCCATCAACGCAAACAGGACCAAAGATCACACGCAGACTTTTCTGTCAAAACGACCAAGAGCTCGTCATCCGCTTTCAACAGCATCCATGTTTCTGCGCTACAGAGCAGTGTTATATAGAGTCAGCTTTGAGTTTCGGGAGATGGTTCTGTTACTCAATTGCCTCTTGAGCCCAAAGAAGCACCGATTGGCAAGAATAATTTTTCTCTTAGAGCTGAAGGGAAACATATTTCCAATGGGTCAATTATCAATTATTGATGAACTAGCAGAATAAGATCGGATCCAAGATGGGTGTTCCTTACGGACAAAACTTTTTCTCGACTGCGAGAAATTTTCTCGATTGATGACCATTCGGCTTCTGTTACTCAAATAATTTCTGATTAGGATCACCAATACCAACCAATCTCAGTTTCTCGCATAACATATCGCGGTTCACGGATAAATTAAAACTTTCGCAAATCAAGTGGCACGTGGCCTTATGGGTTCATGCGTCGATCCCAACCTCGTACGTTCGATCCTTGGTCTGTACGACATAAATAATTTTAAAATAAAATAAATTTCATTTCATCACATTTTCCCACCTCTTTCGAGTCACTGACAATGCTCAAAGAGTACTTTTGTCTGGAAAAAAGCTTCTAAAATGTTGTGCTGACTTCGAATGGCCAAGTTTGAGAAGCTTTTTATTGACAA
This sequence comes from Eristalis arbustorum, assembly GCA_916610145.1. NCBI lineage: Eukaryota > Metazoa > Arthropoda > Insecta > Diptera > Syrphidae > Eristalis > Eristalis arbustorum. Next base: position 15,528,790 of record OU744318.1, on the reverse strand, counting down.
ACACAACTTTTCCACAAAGCTTTATCGCGCTCTGCATCCCCGCCGTAATCCAGAGAACTTTCTTGTTACGAACTAAAACTGCTTTGAGAAGGACGTGCTTCAAGAAAAATTAACCTCTAGGTTTTGTTAAAAATGTACCATGTCGTTAGCAATAGACACATAATGGTATACTATTTGTATCGTGCAGTAGTTCGAAATGTTTCACAAAGTAAAAATGCACTGAATAAAGGTTTGAGTAGTCCCTGGCAGCAATGGTCTGGGAAGAGGCGTAAAGAAGTATAAAATGCTTAGTGCCGGATTTCACCGCCCCACCTGTTTGGAGTCACTGACAATGCCCAAAGAGTACTTCTGGCTAGAGGCTTCTCTACTTGACCGTTTTGAGTCGGCAAAAAAATGTAGTGTCCCTCCACTCGCGAGAGAACAATAGGAAGGCGTACAGCACGAGTGGTTGCTGAAAAGCTAGGCCCTGTCACTCTACGTGCTGTAACGCCACCCGTATTATTTAGACTGGGCTTCCAAATTCGTACGGACAGTTGTAGCCCTATCCCTTCTGAGAGCTAAACCAGGCTAGCTGCTTCTTTGCTGCGTTCTTCCACAGAACTAGAGTCGACTGTTGATTAGAGGTAGTGGATACGATCAGGTCGTCATTCAATATCAGTCTACAGTCCGAAGACGTACTTGTTGAATCTTACTTCGAAAAAGGCTGTGAAGGCTAACCTAGGAGCTAACCTAGGAGCTTACGTTATTGGGCTGCCAACGAAATAGCCAGTAAACTTAGACCATAGTTGGTCTATAGTGACACCCATAGTCAGACTAGTACCACTTGGTCGAAAACTTCAGTACGGATGCAGTTAAATTGATCCCAATGGCTAATGGTGACTGGATCAGATTTGAAAACCAGATAAAAGCGGACTATGTTTGCTTTCTCTGAAATTCGAACCGGGGACCCCACTAACCAATGGCATGCACTCACTCAATTGCACGATCCAGGCGTTCGTCAAAGCCCTCAGACAAACTTTAACCCTAGAAGAGATGTCAGAGTGTTCAACATGACCATGTACCGCATGCCAGGGCAGCGATCTTCCGCGATCCTGTGATGTCCCAAGCCGCTGTCCAACTTACGACCTAGCTGTATATGGATTGCAAAGAATCTCCATTCACTCCTTGCCACTTGTAGGCTCTTGCTACGAGGGTGGTGTCCAACATCAACGGTCTAAGTCAAAATAGCCTTACACGTCAAAAACACGAAATGATCTCGGCCGACTTATGCTAGATCTCAATAAAAAAATCTAGCTTAGAGCAGACATGAGTGCCACTTTGATGGCATTCTCTCACTCTGTTGCAGGTTGCATATAGGTTGAAGAACTCACGCTTCTGGACTCTGACCTGGACAGGGAATGCTAGTTGTCAAGTTGTAGAAGATTGTTGTCCTGAACCCAGTCTTATCGCTTCGCTCGTGTTGATACTCGTTGTCCGTACATCTGTATGTCCACCGGGGGGATGTAGGAGTCAATAAACACTGCGAATCTCATCCCTCCTCTACAGCCGTTCCATACACTACACTCTAATGAGATTACATTGAGCGGCTTTGTCCAGTAGCTAATCCAATTTGCCTCTTAATGATTTAAATTTCCTTCGATTCAATAGACTTTCATTTCATGCGATTAATTGTCGTCCATTCTGATGTTGAATGGAAACATTCTCTCCAACGAAAAACGCACAATAAATGCCAAACAAAACCATCCCCCTCCCTGCTTGTCACGCATAAAGGCACACACTTCATGTCGCAAATTCGCTTGAAAATTTCAAGAATTTCGCAATATTTTTTTGTTTTTTTTTTGTTTTTTATGAAATCTTTATGAAAGGTGTCGCGTTTTATCAGAAATGATGTGAACGTTGATAAGGACGATGAAACTGCTTCCTTATCGGTTTCATTGCTCATAACTCCGTGACATATTTGCCCTTAGGCAGATAAATTTATCGCGCTGCTTTCAATGTGTTACCGTATCGCGTTTAGTTCCTGATTGATGGTCTTTTCTTTCAAACTGAAAATGTGTCTCGGGTTAAATTCCACCGGCCATTGGCTGTTGGGAAGTTTTCAAGGCATTGCCTTGGATTTGCTTACTGAGAGATTGCAGAATAGTTGAGGAATTCCATTCGTTTGACGACAGCAAACGCGGTTGAGTTTTGGATTGGGAAGTAGTTTGAATGATTGGCAGTACAATGAGATATCAAAGAGAACCGTTGGAAAATCCAGAGAATACAAGTTCCGCGCCATTTGGATTTGTAAACACAATTGAATCGGGTATGCGCTCGTGAGGTATCCCTGTGAAGTGAATGAAGAAGAAAAATGTTAGGAAGAGAGCCAAAAAGAAAAAAAGTCAGCAAGAGAGCCGAAATACAAGGACACAAGATTCACGGACTTAATCCGGTCAAGAATTTATCATCGGCAAGTTGTTTGAAAAATAAACACATCCATTCGAATAGAAATTCCGTTCAAATTTGTTTTTTTAACATTAACCAGGCGTGTCCACAGTGAGTCGCTGAGTAAAGTCCTGTTCCCCAAATTTTGCCAACAAAAAAACACAATTCAAGCTTGAACGCACATAAAATATATTAGAAGTGCTGAGCCCATTTAGTGAGTCTTCGACACCGAGCCATTGGGACAGCGCAACAGAGGACGTCCTGGCGCACACAAGTGGAAAAGGACCTCAACCAACTTGGTGTGCGCAACTGGAGGCTGCTGGCGAAAGATCGTGCTGGCTGGAGAGGCATGTTGGTTGAGGCCCAGGTCCACCCCGGACTGTAGCGCCAATCAAAGAAGACGAAGAAGAGCCCATTAAGAGACACTAGCTTGGAATCAAATACAATTTTCAGACATTTAAGCCACTGCGGTATACGCACAGCGCCTTGTGAGGGTTCAGTAACTTAGCTTATGTGGAATGTTGTCTCTCACGTCTCGGAACACATTTCGGGAGACAGTCGTACCACGTGTCAAAACCATCGAAGCATAGCTTCTCTGAAGTAGTTGCTCAATATTGAGTTCCTAGCGTACTGTCGTGTTTTTCACCCAATCTCGGCGAATAACACCCACAACAGCAAAGTTTTATTGCAATTTATTGTGATCTAAAATCTTTCAAATGTTGTCCACGGAAGTTCTTGACCTACCTTCAAAAACTCATCGGTCAACTTGAAAAGTGTGTCCTTTACTGACTTACTTACTTATCAGCAGACGAACCATGAAGGGTCTGAAACTGAGCAATTACTGTCTTCCATAGGTGACGGTCCTGGGCGCGCTGCTTCCAGTCATCAAGGCCACGGTGTCTTACATCGGCGATACTTGGTCTCTGTACCAGAGGTTCGGTCTTCGTAAAAATCATGCCGGTGGTTTTTATAAACATGACCTTTGCATTTGCAGGTAACTGAGTGTCCAGTTGGCCTTATGGTCATGAATCACTTAGACCAATATTGTGTTCTTGCTAGGAGATAGTCAACTTCCGTGGTACCTAAATCTTGTCCTAAAACCATCCAAATTCACATAAGAAACCAAGAAGTTCCATACGGTTTAAGCCATCCAGCTTTATGAAGTGCTTGCCTAGGAATGGCCTTCTTTCCTTTGCTAAGTCTGGGCACCCGCTGCCAGAATGTCTGATGGCCTTTTGATTATTCTGGCCAGTGCTTCCTCCTGAATCGCAGCATCTTCGACTTGAAAGACATTGCATACGTCTGTTAGTGTCAGAGACTTGTGTTGTTATTTTTGGACAACCTGATCTGTCAACAAAGACCAAGAAGCTTGTTCCTTCTGATGAGCCTAAAGGCGTCATGTTGTATTGTGAATGAGATGTGGCACCGTGTCTGGTTCAAACTACACGGCCTAAAGCTGTTTGGATTTGAGGCTAAACAATCAGTTTTCACTGCGTTTCCAGATTTTCAAAGAAATTTGGAACAGTGACAGACATAGAAGGCTATTGTCCATGTTCCCAACTGACGTGTGTCACTCGCATTCCATGGTAAGCTAGCTGTTCTCTTATTGACTGAGCATTTATATAAGTGCTGGCTCGCCGTGAAATCGATGAACATGGATGATCTCCAAAACGTTCATCAAGGGCACATTCTATGTAGAACCTGCATTTTGACGATGGACACGGAAATGTCTTCGACTATCCTGTCGCCTATAATTTCCTCCCACTGCATGAAGTCGAAGTACAAGCTCTCTGCACAAGAATGAGAGCAAATCGAAATCTATGCTGTCCTCAAGCAATGACATACAACATCGACGACTTGTACAGAGCGTCACATGGGGCAGCTTCGAGGTGACTTCATCTACCTTGACTCCCAAGTCAGTAGTACGAGCAAACATCAGTACCGAGATCAAACGTGGGATAAGTCTTGCCAACCGCTGTTTCTTTGAGATCAAGAGGCCAATTGAGTAGGAAGGACCAAGTTGACTCTATATAAGACACTGGTCATACCAGTCCTGCTATACGGCGCGGAGGCATGGACAATCTCAAAAGTGGATGAAGTCTCCTCGAGAGAAAAGTTCTGCGTGCGATATTTGGACCTGTTTGTGTTGACGGGTTATAAAGGAGAAGATTCAACCACGAATTGTACGGGCTGTACAGCGAAATGAGCCTAGCCATTCGTCTACTGATTCAACGCCTACTGGGGTTGGGCCATGTAGAGCGGATGGACACGACATCTCTGGCCCGAAGAAGCGTCGAATCCGAACCTGTGGTGCAACGTAACACAAAACGTTCGCCTTTAAGGTTGCGTGCCCAAGTGGAGAAGGACCTCAACCAACTTTGTGTACGAAACTGGAGACAGCTAGCTCGAGAGGCTTGTACATTGAGGCCCCTGTTGACCCCGGACTGTAGAGCCATACAAAGAAGAAGAAGTACAAAGCCTGCTTGGTTCATTATTTTGTAGTGTTTCCAACATTTTACTAAGCTCAGCGATTCCTGATCTATCCGTGTTCCAAACCGGATATTCTCTAACTAAACGTTAACGGCCCTGAATGACAGCTCGACTTGACATTTCTGCTTGAAACAGGGATGTTATTTTTTCCCAAGTGACTCATTGGCTAACCGAACCCTGTATCGCTCTACATTATATACAAAGACAGCAGCAGCACCCAGCTTTATCCTCGCGTCACCTTGAAATGCAACCAGTCGCCTCATTCTCTAGTAACTCCCGACTCATGCATCATTTCAGTCAATTCAATTGAAACACAATTTCAAGATCAAAACCATTTATCACCGTGCAGCGCCTCGCCGTACCAGCTGAGCAGATAAATCTCGTTCGAAACCACCGCGGCCACGCCCATTTGCAAAGCAAAACCTCGCATAAACAAATTCGCTAAGACATTGCACTAGAAACGATAAATCAGCGCGAGGGGTGGACGGAGAAACGTTCACCTTGTAACCTCGTTCCCATTGCAACCACCAGTCGAGTCCAGCTCCGGTGGCGGAATCCACTTATCCCCCAAATCGATACCAAGAGCAATAATTACGCCGAGGAAGATCAAATGGAATCGCGTCTAATGCGGCCGCCATTGGCAGCAGCCTCGGCAGGTGGCGGCAGACGCATTTGCTTGCCACGCAAATGAATCTCCGCTACACACTGCGTCTGATGGAAAAATAAGAAATAAACATAAAATAATCAACCTTTCACGTCTCGGCGGTGGTAGCGGCAACGGCAGCACCAGCGATGACGACGTGCAAAGCGCTTTAGTAGGTCGGCCTGAGCTACTTTCCCCCCCACTCCCGGTCGGCGGCCTGCTCCACTCACCGCACAGGCCAGCAACTCTGCGCTCCGTGCACGAACATACATATTCATTGCGGCTGTGGAAGGAAGAATTTCTAGGTTAATCAAGGTTTGAAAGTTACCACAGCCCATGCATCGGCGAACGGCTGGCGACGACGAGTGCATGCCTCGCGCTGCTTTGTATTCCTTTTACTGCTTCACCGTTGAAGAGCTGGCCGCTGGGTCTTGGTGCAGTCCGCAAGAATCTCTTTTGGTTACGCAATAATCGCCGGATTGTGCATACCACGGCGATGACGGCCGAGAGACGCTCGGACGGCCGAGGAGAAATAAAACCGAAAAAATGTATTCAAGAATCTCCGAGCGAAGCGGGCACCCGAAGATACAATCAACCGACAAGTGGCCAGAAACGAAGAAATCCCCAAGGTGTCCGGTGTGCACGTCACATGGCGCACACACCTGTGGCAGCGCGGCCGCCTCATTATGTGGCCCGGGACGAATCGCGAAGCTCTCTCGCGTCTGCTGGCCGCCGAGTGTGTTTGTGTGCCATTTAGAACCGCGGCCCCGGCGCGGATTCCGATCGGTAATCGGACGGCTCTGGCTATAAAATTGATTTTATGAAATTATTATCCCGTATCTTGGTCGCCGAGGCGGCTGCTTCCAGCCAGCGGAATGCGTTGGTTCTGTGCGGTTGTGCTGCTATCTGCATATTGCCGTGACAGGTGGCTTGCCGAGCTAGAATTTGTGCGCTGAGCTGGAGGGGTCTGTAATTAGTGCTATCTGGACAAAACGAACCGGTTGCCCACACTGGAGGAGCGATAAGCGCGGCAAACGGACATCCTGCTCAGATGTGGGTCAGCAGAGTGTTGGTGGGTTCTTTTGCGGGAATCCGATTTGTTAATGCGTTCGCTTCTATCGAATGGATGGACAATTCAAGACCTCTCATCCGCTCTAACTTCTTCCTCTCAATTGTTCGTTATCCGTCTCCACCTGGTGGAGGTGTGAAATTCGAAGACTTCCTTGAATGAATCCAATGTAAATTGGCATAATGCAGTGTTGGCAATGTATGCTTGCATTCCAGCTCCATTCGTCCTCCCCGCAGTCATGACCAAACTTCCGACGCAAATTTTTTCTTTCAAAAGGAACGAAGAAGCAACTCCCATCGTGCATGTCCGACACTGGATGGATTCGCTTTTTAGAACGCCATCTTGAATAGAATGAAACGCAAACCGAATTGGTTCAGTGAACTCTATTTCTGCTTTCTCGCGATCAAGCGGTCAATCGTGATGTACTGTCCGCGAACGAACTGTGTCGCAGGTTTTTATACCCATCGGTCATTCTATTCTCGATCTCGCCCTCGAGATCGGAATCTTCTGCCTCGATACTGTTCTTGTCGAGCTCTTCTTTTGGGAGCTCGCCCCTGTGCTTCACCCTGTCCGACGACATTATTATGTTCAGCTTGCGCTACGTGCGCTGCATGAGGGGGATGTCTGTCAGTCTGTCTGTTGCAACAACGTATAGTCCCCGATATTTCGACTCCAACTTCCGAGACTCGCCGGTGCTAGCTGGCTCGTTCTCAATCGGCACGAGCTCCCCTGCCTAGTACGACGTTGGACGCTAATGACAGGCGTCGAATCATATTTTCGGGTGCTCTTGAGCCCTGGTTGATAAAGGCATTGCTTCGAAGCTTCCCCATCTCTTGGGGCATTCACTCACCTCTGCTCAAACAATTCCATCAGCAGCTTGTCGCCCGAAATACTCCTCGCCAGGAACAGTGGTTCCGAATCGTGTGACAAGCGAGATGAACTGGAGACATAGATTGAAATGGTACTGGCCCCAGATTCTAAACGCTTTTTTGTGATAATTTATTATTTCATTCTAAGCCGTGGCGTTACCTAAAGGAATCATACATACATCACTTAAGGGTCATAATAAACAAAACGCATGCTTGCTGCCTGGCTGCCTTAATTGTTCAGAAAATTAAGCATCAAATTGGAACATTTAAAGACAGGAGGTGACAGATTAAAGATTGCCCGAATAGTCGGCTCCGTAAGATCAAAAAGCAGTCTGCCAACTGTCAGGAAGGCGCAGTGGTCATGAGACATGTAGCTCCTCTTGTCATCTAGGATTCCGACGTCTATCTCTTAAGATCCGTGTCAGGTACCACAGTCAGTTGTGGTTCCAGTTCCAGTGATCAGGCACTCCGATACCAATCTAAAGTCGGTCAGCCGCTTTATTGCTAAACATTCTTCTTGAGTGACAGTACGGGAGAAATTTAACGTAGAGGAAGACGCTTTACACGGTGTTGCAAACCTCAAATTCGATTTTATTCAGTTATGTGTTACAGTCGTCCAAGGGTGCGATGTAAATCTCTAACCACGATGAAAATTAGTTGTCGCAATTAGCTTAAGATGGCGCTGCAGTCCTAGGTGGACCTGTGCGTCGAAACATCAAATTTGCTTAAGATGGCGCTGCAGTCTCAGGTGGAGCTGTGCGTCGAAACATCAACCAAAATTATATGTTAGGACTCTGCTCTCTTCTCACTAGTCGTCGACTTCGGAGAACGGCTATTATATGAAAAGGACAATATAGTGGCATTTACTGACTGTTGGCTACAGAACAATAGTGCGTTCAGGCTGGATTATAGCGATTACAACCCAGAAACGGGTCTCATCTGAATATATATAGTAAATATATGGCGCTACAACCCATAGAGGGCCAGGGCCTAGCTTCTCAGCAACCACTCGTGTTGTGCGTGCTATTGTTCTCACACGAGTGGAAGGGACCTACAGTTTTATGCCGACTCCGAACGGCCAAGTTTGAGAATCTTTTTCTAGACAGGAAATACTCTTTGAGCATTGTCAGTGACTCGAAAGAGGTGGAGTCGTGAAAATTATTTTTGTCGCTCAGAGCTGGAATCGACCTACGACGTCGAGGTTGGGGTCGACGCACATACCCACAACGCCAGGGGCCGCTCTCATCTGATTGTGATGTTAATTAAGATGCAACTGGTAGAAGTTTGTGAGACTGTTTGTTCAAATACATATACATTCTGCAAGCATCGTGACTAAAGAGAGGTGAAGCTGTGAAATATGCGATTCATTCGTGTCAGAGTGTTGGGACTCTTGTTGGACTCGACGAATTTACATATCGACCACAGCACATTTCCTTAACAGGGTCATTGCCCCGATTCGTCTTGACTCGTAATTCTGCCAGTCAAAGCGCATTAAATATATATTACTTGTGTTGTGGCGGAAGTGTTCATCTTTATTTCTATCTCCATGTGGTTCATTCTCTTTTGCAGGTGATTCTTTTGAGTTTGAGTCTATTAAATTCGGAGGCAGAGGGCCACACGAAGCATATTAAACTATATAAATAGTACTCTAAAGCAGTTGGCGTTGTAAGGTGCCTTACACATGGCAGAAATCTTCAGTTGCTTCCAATGAATTTAGCCGCTTCTTACATTTTTGAAACCCAGTGCTGGTTCTTTGAATATCGCAGGTGAACAGGGGCAGGCATGGTGTAGCAGATTTGTAGAGTAGCGCTGGGGAAAGCATCTGGCGCCCCATGTCATTTCTTACTCTTTGTGTGACGCTACAGTCCGGATGGACCTGGGCCCTTAATCAACAAGCCTCTTCAACTAGCGCGATCTCTAGCTCGATCAGGTCCCCAGTGTCTTTCCCCCAAGTTGGTCCTTTTCCACTTGGGTTTGCACGTGAGCGTCCTCTGCTGGGTTGTCCCACAGGCTCGGAATCGAAGACTGCTGTGGACGAAGCTAAGTCTCCATACGCGCTCTATGACCCTTAGCCGTTGACGTCCGCAGACGCCTGGCTAGGCTCATGTCCTTTGTAGTCCATAAAGTCCAGTCCATAAAGTTCACGGAATGTCTCTTAACAAATGACTGCATTTTGTGATGAAGTTTTCATCCTTGAAGGTTAGCTGCAGTATAGGAAAGCTTGAACCCGTCGGTTGATCCCTGTTGATTAATGATGGACCAAAGTAAAACATTTTACCGTGACCGTGACGTCAAGGGAATTTGGTTGAAAATAATCTGAGTTCTGCTGTCTTTTTAATTATCTGTGGCAGACATTGTCACCATTGTCAACATGTGGTCAAATAAAAACACGTCTCTATTATTATTCCACTACCGTCGCATGTTGGGAGGAGTCCGCCGAGAAGTAAATTAGTTGGTGGGGTCGGCACAGGCTCAAAGCTTGAAAAACACCTCTCTTAGTAATGATATCGAAACAGCGAACGTCAGATGATCACTTATCAGGCAAACGACGCATGCAGGGCCCGAGCCCAATTGCTGCCATCCATCGCTGACGGTTCTGGGCGCGCTGCTTCCAGTCATCAAGTTCAAGCTGTCATACATCGGCGAATGGTCTCCGTACCGGAGGTTCGGTCTTCCTCTCCTTCTCGAACCAGTAGGCTCGGATTCGAAGACCCTCTTTGCTGGAGCATTGTTGTCCATTCACTCGACGTGGCCGAGCCAGTGTAGTCGACGTCTTTTTGCCTTCCGGACTACATCCACATCCTTGTAAGGCTCTAATCTCTGTCTACCCAACAAATATGCTAAATACTTCTTCTACCCGTTGATCAATGCACCCAAATTTGTTTGCAATGACAAAGGCAATGTTTCCTAATTGACTTTACGACAACCCTGTCCGCGACAGTCCTTCCCTGACCCTCTGGCACCCTTGTCACACACCAAACACACACCCTTTCTAAAGCCAATACATAACAATCAAACTTAATTCGAATCTCTTTTCTCTATTCCAGGTTCGTTTAGAGTCAATTGGTGCCGAGGACATAGTCGATGGTAATCCCAGATTGATTCTCGGTCTGATTTGGACAATTATTCTTCGTTTTCAAATTCAAGAAATTGAAATCGATGTGGTAAGCTTGCCTAAACTCATTCGTCTATCCCCCAACCCAACCCAGCTCACACTCGTCGGTCTGCATTTCATTCTAGGATGAGGAAAACGAATCGTCAGAGAAACGTTCAGCCAAAGATGCTCTTCTGCTGTGGTGTCAAAGGAAAACCTACGGTTACCCCGGAGTTAATATTCAGGTAATGCCTCAAATCGAAGCGAAATTGAATGATTCGTCACATAAATTGTGGTTCTTTTTCTTTTGCAGGATTTCACATCATCATGGAGATCTGGTCTGGGTTTCAACGCGCTCATCCACTCACATCGTCCCGATCTCTTCGAGTACAGCACGATTGTCAATTCAAAGAACTCGAATATCGATAATCTGAACCATGCATTCGATGTGGCCAACAATGATTTGGGTATTCCAAGGTACGTTCGAGTTGCAGGTGCACCCGAGATCAGGGCGGTCACTTATGCGTTCTTGTTTTCCGTTCTAGTTTGCTGGACGCCGAGGATGTGGACTGTGTGAGGCCAGACGAGAAGTCCATTCTTACGTACGTTGCGTCCTACTATCACACATTTGCCCGCATGAAAAATGAACAGAAGAGTGGAAAACGTATTGCCAATGTAAGTCTTTTTCTTAAATTCGAGAGAGGTTGATGTAAACTTGACGTAGAGTCACATGATTATCTTCGAATTCCTCGTGGGGTCCGACACTAGAGTGGCTTCGTTGATGCCATTTCTAAGCACAGACCGTCCTATTTCAGGCGACGAAGCTCTGAAGTTTAGGGGAAGACGATTTGCAGGCAATGTTTGCACCAAGTTCTTTCAAAATTAGTGCAGTGTTGTGGAAGATGATAGTTATGTTACGCTTGAGTATCGGCATAGCCTGAGAATGTCGATTAATCATGGTGGGTGGTAGGTTAATGATTCCCTTGAAAGCTAGTTTGGAATAATAGCCAGAAGTTGCCCAGCGGATACGGCGACTGCTCGCTTTTTTGGCTAAAATGTCTGTTATGATTGCAACTTGCATGTACTCCAGTAGAACAGGATGAACAATGCTTCGCAGTCTCTTCAGAACACCTGAGCACTGACTGGCCTGGAATTGTGAAAAGGGGCGTCCACTGGCAAGCGCAATTCCGAACAACGAACGACATAATTCACGTCATGACCTCTTCCTAGTCGCTTGTCTAGAACAACTTCCCATGTATCTGCCCTCCACTCCTTCGAAAATGACAGCATGCATAGAGCGAGTGGTTCATGTAGAAGCCAAGCTTACGTCTACCATGGACTCATAGCGTTGCGCCGCACTTATTCTAAATCGACCAGATAAAAACGATGTGAAAATGAATTCGATTGACACAGCAGCGGTGGGAGATATTAAACTGATTCTGGCTTAAAGCCACATTCATGTAATAGATTATCATTTAAATCACGCTTCGTTGGCAATGCTTCAAGCGGAAGAATTTGGTGGGGCCGTGAAAATTCTTTTTGTCGCACAGAGCAGGAATCGAAGCTACGACGTCGAGGTTGGAGTTGACCCACATACCCACAACGCCACGGGCCACCACGTGGCTCAAGTAAATGTCGTGTTGTAATTTGTAAGCAATCATATTAGTTGTGATAGCATGCCTTGCACTCGTGTACCGGAAGAGCACTGTTGAAGGCTTAAACGCTAGTGTGGGAAACAGCCACAAGTCGCACAGTTGATCAAGAAACTTTCGTTAGCCGCTTTTCTTATTCTTATAGTTGAGGGTTCAAGAGACGCGACGGTGCATTGTGGATATAGAAAAACGAAATGGCAACTGCATTCGTTTCTCCAGAACACCAAAGAAAGGACGTGTTTTGCAAACCATCATTACGTTGTCAAAGTGAACGATGGTTTGTCAAGGGACTTTGGCATCATGACAGCCGATGGTCTGTTTGCGCAGAAGATGTGTTCACAATGCGTTTTGGAATGGTATTCATGGGAATATTAGAGCAATGATGCGTTTTATAAAACGCCGACCGACAATGGCTGACCTAGGGTGAAGAGAGTGCGTGCGTCGACACCCAAGCCCTGGGCGCAACTCCGAACAACGAACGACATTCTTAAGGGCTTCACCTCTTCCGAGTCGCTGGTCTAGAAAATGCTTCTCAAGTTTCATCTATATTTTTGCACCACTTTTCAGAATGCATGCATAGAACGAGTGGTTTTGTAGAAGTAAAACCAAAGACCGCGTTGCTATTACAACTGTGACCAGATAAGAATGATGTGAAAATAAATTCAAATGCCACAGTAACAGCGGGACATATGCAACTGATTATGCTTTTAATTTGAAGCACCATTTTCTTTTCATTTTAATTTCATTTTTATTCTGGAATTCATGGCAAATCTTATATACTAGTCAAAAATGCTTGAAACTAGTTGGACGTACAATGTTTCTATTTCTAACTTACTGGACTTAGGCGGGCACTCTAAGCTAAACTTCATCTTAAACTATGTCTTTCGACTTGATCTATAATTGAACATGGTTATAACGCAGCTGTACAGGTGATGTGAGCTTCGCTGCTAATGCTTCAATCGGTGGTACCAGTTCTTGTTAATTTATATATTGTGCTCGAGCTAATCCTAAGTGGTTCGCCTGACGCAAGTCTTAACGCGGCCCACAAAAAAAATCATTTTATTTCGTGAAGTGACATCACATTGTGACAAGAGGCACTTGCCAAAGTTCTCTTTTACTTCACAAACAGCTCGAAGATGTTGTCGATCTCTGACCATAGGAAGTCAGATGACATCGCTCTAAACTTAGAGTCTTCGCGACAACAGTCTGTTTCCTCATTTCGAAAAAAATTAAGTACTATGTTCTTCTTCTTATGGCGCTGCGCAGGCAATGAGCCTCTCCAGCTGGCACGATCCTTAGACAGCTGCCTCCAATTTCGCATGTCAAGTTGGTCGAGGTCCTTCTCCACTTGAGTGCGCCATCGACTTCGTGGTCGTCCCTTATTGCACTGTCCCACTGGTTCGGAGTCGAAGACCAATACCAGTGGGAAGTACAATGTTGCCATGCTATAAAGCTCACATTTTTGTGGATACATCGTAGCTTCGTCAAACACTTTTGGATCATGAGCGCTTCATTAGCGGCAATTGTACTTGCTGACAAGTCACCACCGAAAGATCCGAAATTGTTTTCACAACATTCCCTGTGCCAATTTAGTTGTCTATGATCGTCCTGCTTCAATCCTTTCCTGGATCATGTCAAACTGTTCAATCAATTCCAATTCCAATTCCAATTCCAATTCATCGGCGCCGAATCATTTCAGGGTCTTCTTCGGTACGCTAAGAGGCCGTCGTTCTCTGGTCTGGTTCGAAAAAGAGTGTACCGATTAAAGTTAGCCGCATGTGTGAAACGATGCACGATGAATATTTTGACAGCTGGGTGCTAACTAGCGATGGGCGATTGCGAATGAAATTCACAATCGAATAAATTGGCAATTGTTAAAATTTGAATTCGATTGTCGATTTATTCGGTCTCATCGGAAAACAATCGAATAATAATCGAATCGAATCGATTATTCTCAGTACCTACTACAACCAATTTAGCGGATACGCACAATTTAGCAATCGCTCTCTGACTTGAAGAATCGGCGAATACACACATTCGTTGGCGATTGAAATCGGACCTACACGAATCGAAATTCAACAATCGACTCCGCTCAATTCGAATTCGAATAATTGCGATTGCTAGAACAATCGGATTATTCGATTGTTTTTATTCGCAATTGCCCATCGCTAGTGCTAACTGTCATTGATAGCTTTGACTAATTTTGCTGCTGAAACTGTTATTGCTATCGCATCACCCTTTACTCACCTTATCCACTGGACGTGAACCGTAGCCTGTTGATGAACATGACACGGAAAAATCCAGTGCGCTCAAAAAATCCATGTCCGAACTAACATCATGTCGGAGAATATCGATCTACGACAAGGCATGAGCAAAAGGGCCTGAGATTTACATTGCATTGCAATGACTGGAGGTTTTTTTTTTAATCAGGTGGGAGTAAGACACTTCCACTCTTAGTGAACATCTCATTTTCTGATTGGCGATTGGTTGATGTTGACAGTCAACGTTCAAACGAAACGCCATGGAATATTCTGCCCACGAACAAAGAAAAAGATTTAATGTTGGACATTGTTCATCCCCCGTGGAGTCGGCATCTTAGCTACCAGTCCTAGCGAATTCCGTCTTGATGCTGCATCCTCACCTTATTCTCTGCTGGCTCAGAATTGTTGGGTCTCAAGCAATCTAGTCCAATTTCTTGAGAACTCGACGTTCACTTCTTGCTCACTAGCGATTTTTCGCCAGACTGGCACATTGGACGTAAAGATTGATGAAAGACGTGCCTACAAAGTTCAGGAGATGACTCAGAGGTGGCGTGACAAATTGTCGTTATTTCAAACCAGCCTCACTGCAAATGGGACAGCCTGCGTATCGTGAAGTCAAGCCACCGGTCGACCGTGTTCCTTACACACATTTGCTAGTCTAACAAATGTTGCAGTCTATCCTTACACAGAGATGAACCTCTCAAACCCCGCAGCGATTCTAAACAATGTCCCGCAGTCCGTCTCTGGGTTACACAACCTACGTTCTTGTTCCGTGCGTCTAATGATCCATGATCGGAACTCATTCCCACATCCTGGACAGCGTAATCCATTTTCAAGGTGCAAGCACCCTCCAACCACCTCCTTCCTCCAACGACCACAATCGACTTTTCCGTCCCACACTTGTCGGTCCGCTGACTTTGATTTCGATTTCTTCTTCGTGCATGCCATCGCCATGCCCTCCAAACGTCGGTATCAATAACCATAAATATCACGCTCCAGTTAGCCGCTGATATGTGCCTCCATCAGTCCATCGGCTCAGTGATACCCTCTGCGTAGCGTGTCCGGCAGACACTCGCACAGACGCCACAGAAACTCAATCTTTGTCTGAATGTTTGCCTTTTTTTTCCCACACCCGCAGATCGTTGGACAACTCATGGACGCAGATCGGAAGAAAATGCACTACGAACGGCTGACGACGAATCTGCTCAGTTGGATCCGCAACAAGACAATCGAACTGGCGAAACGTGATTTCCCCAATTCGCTAGAGGGTATCCAAAGGGAACTGCTGTCGTTCAAGGAGTACCGCACCATAGAGAAACCAGAAAAGTAAGTTCAGCTCCCACCCACCGCGTGACTAATGGCACGTCGTTTGTTTCCCCGTTTTGTTTAGATACAAGGAACGAAGCGAAATCGAAGCACTGTACTTCACCATAAACACACTGCTCAAGTCGCTGAATCAGCCGCAGTACACGCCGCAAGACGGGCAGCTGGTCAATGACATCGAGAAAGCGTGGCAGCAGCTGGAGAACGCCGAACACAATCGAGAGGTGGCGCTGCGCGACGAACTGTTGCGCCAGGAGAAGCTGGAGCAACTGAACTACAAGTTCGAGAAGAAGTCCGTGCTGCGAGAGGGCTACCTGAAGGAGATGATTCAGGTCCTGTCCGACCCCAGGTATCTGCGGCAAGTGGACGCGACGCTGAAGAAGCACGAGGCGATATCGGCGGACATTCTGGCTCGCGTTGAGCGCTTCAATGACCTGACAGCCATGGCCAATGAGTTGGAACGGGAGAACTAC
This sequence comes from Eristalis arbustorum, assembly GCA_916610145.1. Classification (NCBI taxonomy): domain Eukaryota; kingdom Metazoa; phylum Arthropoda; class Insecta; order Diptera; family Syrphidae; genus Eristalis; species Eristalis arbustorum. Next base: position 15,512,492 of record OU744318.1, on the reverse strand, counting down.
CACGGCAAGGATCGGGTGAAAAAGCGCGAGGCCGAGGTGATGGAGAAGTGGCGGAAGCTCCTGGAACTGCTGGAGAACCACAAATACAACCTGTCACAGATGAGCAACCTGATGAACTTGTTGCGCGAGATCGCGAGCACCCTGGAGGCCATCAAGGAGCTGCAGGTGCAGTTCGCGTCCGAGGATGTGGGACCGCACCTGCTGGGCGTGGAGGAGCTACTGCAAGCCCACTCCCTGCAAGAACTCCAAGTGAACACACTCGGCGAGACGTTGAAGCGCTTCACGCGGCTGGGCCAGGCCTACAAGGACCAGAAGGACGCGGCGATTCTCATGCAAAAGCTCGCTGAGCTGGACAAGGCATATCAGATGTAAGTAGAGTGGAGGGCGCCACGAGCGACCTTGTATCACATTTCATTTGCTTCGCAGCTTGCTGACACTGTGCGCCAAGCGCCGGGCGTGCCTGGAGGAGGCCAGGAATTTCTACCACTTCATGGAGGACTACGACAACGAGGAGAGCTGGCTGGTGGACAAGCAGAGGATCTGCAAGACGGGCATCTCCGCGAAGGACCTGCGCGCCGTCCTCTCGCTGCAGCAGAAGCACAAGGCGCTGGAGGACGAGATCAGGTCGCGGAAGCCGAAGTCGCTGCAGATGAGCGACGCCGGCAAGAAGCTGATCACCGACAAGCACCCGAGGTCGTCCGAAATCAAGCTCAGGATACAGTCGCTCGAGGACCACTGGAAGGCGCTCGAGGACCTGGTGGAGCTGCGCCGCAAGCAGCTGGAAGATGCCGCCGAGGCCTACCAATTCTACACAGACGCCAACGAAGCGGAGTCCTGGCTGAACGAGAAGATGGCGCTGGTCAACTCGAACGACTACGGCACAGACGAGCCCTCCGCCCAGGCGTTGCTTCAGAGGCACCGCGATCTTCAGGGTGAACTGAACGCCTACTCCGGCGACGTACTCAACCTCAATCAGCAGGCAGAGAAGCTGATCAAAGCCGGAATCTGCACACTAGAGGTAAGACCCTTCGCCGCCCCCAGTCCCAAACAGCACTCGGTGCTCATCTGAGTGTTTCCTTTCAGCTATCCGCAGAACCAGAGCAACTGCCCGAGGTTGAGCAGGAGGAGTGGGTGAACGAAACGCGCCTGGTTCCGAAGGAGGTCTGGGAGGAGGAACTCGTCGAGAAGCTGGAGCACAAGAAGGTGACGGAGACAAAGCTGCTGCCGCACGTCAAGGCCCTGTTCCCCTTCGACGGGCAGGGAATGAAAATGGAGAAGGCAGAGGTAAGTTGGCGCGTTACAGACCCGATGAAACTAAAACCGGAACATTTTAGATAATGCTGCTGAAGAGCAAGACCAACGACGACTGGTGGTGTGTGCGCAAGGACAACGGCACGGAGGGCTTTGTGCCCGCCAACTACGTGCGTGAAATCGACCCGATCCCAGTGCAGTGCATCGTCACCAAGCCGGAGAAGGTGAAGACCAAGCAGAAGGTCAAGAAGACCATCCTGGTGCGTCAGGTGGTGCCGGTGCGACGCATCAAGCCGTCGAGTGTGTCGCAAATCAAGCCGCTGGTCAAGCGCCGGTCGTCGACAAACATAAACGACAACGCCGACAGCGTCGAGAAGCGCCAGAAGCGCATCAACGACACGTACAATGAGCTCCAGGAGATGGCCCAGCGCCGGCATGCCCTGCTCGAGGACTCGATCCACCTCTTCGGCTTCTACCGCGAGTGCGACGACTTCGAGAAGTGGATGAAGGACAAGGAGAAGATGATCAAGTCGGACGAGGCGGACGGTGTCGAGAACGCCAAGCGGAAGTTCGAGAAGTTCCTCACGGACCTGTCGGCCGCGTCGAAGCGCGTCGAGGAGATCGACACCGCCGTGCAGACCTTCTCGCGGCAGGGCCACTCGCAGCTGGACAAGATTCTGGCGAGACAAAAGCAGATCCACCAGATCTGGCAGCGCCTGAACAACGCCAAGGCCGAGCGTGAGAAGAGCCTGGAGGGAGCGTCGAGCGTGGAGCTCTTCAACCGCACCTGCGACGAGGCCAAGGTCTGGATGAGCGAGAAGATGCTGCAGCTGGACACGGCCGTCATCAGTCCCGACCTGAAGACCGTGCAAGCGCTGCAGCGGCGGCACCAGAACCTCGAGCGCGAGCTGGCCCCGGTGGAGGAGAAGGTGAACCGCGTGAATTACCTAGGAAATTCGTAAGTAGAGCTTCAGTTCGGAGGGTGGACACAAATGAAATCTCTGCTTTCAGGGTCAAGAACGCCTATCCAGCCGAGCGGGCAAACGTGACGGCGCGCCAGAAGGAGGTCACGGACATGTGGAAGCAGGTCCATGCCAAGGGCATCGAGCTGCGAGCCCGCATCGAGAACGCCGTGGGACAGCAGATCTTCAACAACAGCGCCAAGACGCTGCTGGCGTGGATTGACTCCGTGAAGGACCAGCTGAACGCCGACGACACAGCACGCGACGTGGAAACCGCCAACAACCTGTACAAGAAACACAACGAGCTGGGCGACGACATCAAGGCGCACGACAACGAGTTCGCCGAGGTCATAAGCCTCGGGCGCCAGCTCACCGACGGCAAGCCGAACGTGGCCGAGACCGTAAAGGTCATTGAGCGCCTCACCGCCGAGCAGGACGCCATCCACCGCGGCTGGGTCGAGAAGCAGAAGTGGCTACAGCAGTGCGTTGAACTGCAGATCTTCAACCGCGAAGCGGACAAGATCGACGCCACCACCAAGGGCCACGAGGCGTTCCTGGAGTACGCCAACTTGGGAGTGAGTTTACCGAGAGCGCCACTCGGGGTGTGCGATGCTGATGATGTGCTGTCTTTCTTTTCAGAATTCCCTAGACGAAGTCGAGGCAATCTTCAAGCGCCACATCGACTTCGAGAAGAGCCTCATGGCACAGGACAAGATCCTGAAAGCCTTCTCGGACCACGCCGACAAGCTGATCGGAAACGACCACTACGACGCCAAATAGTGAGACCGCCGCATGGTTCTGTTGCGATTCCCTAGCTAAACCCCCGTCTTTTCTCCCCCGCAGCATCGATAACCGAAGGAACCAAGTGCTGGCCAAGCGGAAGGCCGTCAAGGACCGTGCCTTCGAGCGCAAGCGCTCCCTGCAAGCCTCCAAGGACTTCCACAAGTTCTCCGCCGAGGCCGAGGACCTCGACGCCTGGCTGAAGGACAAGACGAAGATCGCCGGCGATGAGAGCTACCGAGATCTGTCGAACCTGCCCAGGAAACTGCAGAAACACAAGGCCTTCGAGCGGGAACTCCGCGCCAACGAGGGCCAGCTGAGGAACGTCAACAAGGACGCCGAGAACTTGGTTGCCACCAAGAACCGCGTCCCCGAGGTGCAGAGCATGGTCGCGGACCTAAACAAGAAGTGGAAGGATCTGCTCTTGATCTCCGAGGATAAGGGTGAGTCTGGAAGGGGCTCCAAGCGAGACCACGGTTAACCGTTGCTTTTCTCTCTTGCAGGTCGCAAGTTGGAGCAGGCGTTCCTGCAGCGCGAGCACAACCGCGCCATCGAGGATGCCAAGAAGAAGGTCGACGAGCTGGACAGCGCGCTGAAGAGCAAGGACGTCGGCCACGACCTGCGCAGCTGCAAGGACCTGATCAACAAACACCAAATCCTCGAGTCGGAGATCACCCTGTGGGAGCAGAAGATCGAGGAACTCGTCTCGTCGGGCGAGGAAATGGCCCACGAGGGTCACTTCAATGCGGCCAACATCAAGGACGAGACCAAGGACATCCAGAACCGCTTCAAGCTGCTGAAGGACCCCATCAAGAAGCGCCGCGCCGAGCTGGAGGAGAGCCTGAACTACCACAAGTTCGTGTTCGAACTGGACGCCGAGCTGCAGTGGATCAACGAGCACATGCCGGCGGCAACGTCGAAGGAGCTGGGACAGAACCTCCACCAGGCGCAGTCCCTGTACAAGAAGCACAAGAAGCTGGAGGCCGAGATCAAGGGCCACCAGCCGATGATCAACCGGGCGCTGCAATCGGGCGAGGCCCTCATCGAGCAGAACCACCCCGAGAAGGAGAAGGTGAAGAGCCTGTGCGGCAAACTGGAGGCGGCATGGGGCGAGCTGGAGAGCAACGGCAACGACCGCGCGAAGAAGCTGGAGATGTCGCTGAAGGCTCAGCAATACCTCTCCGAGGCGGCCGAGATCGAGTCGTGGCTGGGCGAGAAGAACAACGTGCTACGCTCCACCGACTACGGCCGCGACCGTGACTCGGCGACGAAGCTGCTGACAAAGCACAAGGCCATCGAACTGGAACTGGACACCTACTCGGGCATTGTGTCCGAGATGGGACACAACTGCGGCGCCATGGTCGCCGCCGGACACCCGGACGGCAAGATCCTGGCCGCCAAGCAGACGCTGATCGAGAAAATGCTGAAGAGTCTGCAGAAGCTGGCGACCCAGCGGCAAATGCGCCTGATGGAGAGCCTCTACATGCACGAGTACTTCTTGGAGTCGGCTGAGGTCGAGCAATGGATCAAGGAACAGGATCAGGCCGCCTCTTCCGAGGACTACGGCCAGGACTACGAGCACTTGCAGGTGAGTTGCCTCCGCGAGGTGGTTTCCCTTCCAGCCAAGGTCTGACGGTTTTCCCTTCTCTCCCGCAGCTACTGCAGAACAAGTTCGACGACCTCAAGCACCGCGTGGAGGTTGGCTCCGATCGGGTCAACCAATGCGAGGTCTTGGCCAAGAAGCTCGTCGAGACCGAGAGCCCGTACGCCCCCGATGTTGAGAAGCGCCAGGAGCAGCTGAGGTAAGTCAAGGTCAATGCCTTACAATGCCCCCTACAGCCCTTGCTCTTGCAGATCCTCCTGGGAGAACCTGTTGAAGCTCCTCAACCAGCGCGAGCAGAAGCTGCACGCAGCCGGCGAGATCCATCGCTTCCACCGCGACGTAGCCGAGGCGCTGTTCCGCATCCAAGACAAGAGCGCAGCCCTCTCCTCCGAGCTGGGTAAGGACTTGAACTCGGCTCTGGCGCTCCTGCGGAAGCACGAGGGCTTCGAGAACGACTTGGTCGCACTGGAGGCCCAACTGCAGGTCCTCGTCGAGGACTCGGTGCGGCTGCAGGCCAAGTACCCGTCGAACGCGAGTGCCATCGACCAGCAGCAAGAGAAGGTGGTCACCGCTTGGAACGAGCTCAAGGAGAAGTCCCTGGCTCGCTCTGACAGACTCGCCGCCAGCTCCGACCTGCAGTCGTTCCTCACGGACGTGCGCGACATCATGTCGTGGTCGTCGAACCTGAGGGCAGCCCTGCAGGCCGAGGAGCACGTGAGCGACGCTGCCGGCGCCACGGCCCTGAAAATCCAACACGATGCCATTTACGGCGAAATCGAGGCTCGCGAAGAGAAGTTCCGACTGCTGAACGAGTTGAGCGACTCCATGGTCCAGACCGGACACTACGCAGCCGCCGAAGTGGAGGAGAAGTGCTCGGCCATGCTGGACGAACGCCAGAAGCTGCACGCGGCCTGGAACAAGAAGAAGATCATGCTGGAGCAGAAGATCGATCTGTTCTGCTTCCTCCGCGACGCGAAGCAGATCGACAACCTGTCCAGCTCGCAGCAGGCGGCGCTGACAAGCTCCGACTTCGGCCAGACGGTGGAGGACGTGCAGAATCAAATCAAGAAGCACGACGAGTTCGAGCGCGTCATCCAGACGCAGGAGGACAAGGTGGCTCTGCTGCAAGACCACGGCCGCAAGCTGATCGAGCAGCGCCACTACGACAGTGCCAACATCCAGAGCATCCTCGCCGGAGTGCTGTCCCGCCGGCAGCGGGTTAAGGACCTCTGCGAGATGCGCCGCTACAAGCTGGAGGACGCCCTGCTGTACGCCCAGTTCGTGAGAGACTGCGCCGAGGCTGAGTCCTGGATCTCGGAGAAGAAGAAGAAGATGGAGGCCGACGAAGCCAGCTACTCGGAGGTGTCCAATCTGGACGAGAAGATCAAGAAGCTGCAGAAGCACCAGGCATTCCAGGCCGAAATCGCCGCCAATCAGGGAAGGATCAAGGAAATTCAGGAAACCGGGCTCATACTCATCGGCAAGAAGCACGAGTCGTCGCCGGAGATCAAGAAGGCCATCGAGAGCGTGGTCTCCGCGTGGAAGAGCCTGCTCGACGAGCTGGACAACCGCGGCAGGGGCCTGGAGGAGGCCCAAGACATCCTGGAGTTCAACAACCAACTGGACAAAATCGAGGCGTGGATTCGCGACAAGGAGATGATGATCCAGGCCAGCGACACCGGGCGCGACTTGGAGCACTGCAACGCGCTGACGCGCAAGCTCGACGACGTTGACTCGGACATGCGGGTCGACGACCAGAGGGTCAAGCACATCAACCAGCTGGCCGACAAGCTGATTCACCAGGGAGAAGTGCCCGCCGAGACGAAGAACATCGACGAGCGGAGGAACGACTTCAACAACCGCTGGAGGCGTCTGCAAGGAGCACTCGGCGCCTACCGCGCCCTGCTGGGCGGTGCCAACGAAATCCACGTCTTCAACCGGGACGTCGACGACACGTCGGACCGCATCGCCGAGAAGGCGCTGGCCATGAGCTCGGACGACACAGGCCGCGACCTGGCCGCAGTGGAGACCCTGATCCGGCGCGAAGACGCCCTGGAGCGCGACATGACCGCCGTCAAGCAGAAGATCAGCGAGCACGAACGCGACGCCATGGACCTGAAGAAGAAGTATCCGGACCGCCTGCAGGACATCGACAAGAAGCTGGACGAACTGAAGAAGTCGTGGAACAACCTCCAGGATCTCAGCATCAAACATCGGGACGTACTCAATGACGCGTACCTCGTGCATAAGTTCGTCTCCGAAGTTAAGGAGCTGGAATCCTGGGTGAACGACATCATCAAGAAAATGAATGCAGCTGCAGCGCCGATGACGATCACCGAGTGTGAGACTCAGCTGGAGCTGCATCAAGAGCGGAAGGCGGAAATCGATGGCAGGGATAAGGCGTTCGCGGAGCTGAAGAAGCAGGGCGAGAGCCTGGCGAACGTGGGCAAGTCCAACGACGCCAAGCAGTACCTCAAGATCCTGGAGGATCTGCACCGGACGCTGCACGGCGCGTGGAATGATCGCGCCAAGCGGCTGCGCGAAGCGCACCAGCTGCAGCTGTTCAAGTCGCAGGTGGAGCAGGTGGAGAACTGGCTGGCCAACAAGGAGGCCTTCCTGAACAACGACGACCTGGGCGACTCGTACCAAGCCGTCGACCGGCTGATCAAGAAGCACGACGCCTTTGAGAAGCTCCTCGAGTCGGACAACGTGGACGAGTTGGAGAAGTTCGCCAAGTCCATCCTGGAGAGCGAGCCCGAGGACGCCGACATCATCCGGGGCAAGCTGAACTACGTGCTGAAGCGCAAGCAGAAGCTGATCGCGCAGTCCCAGGAGCGAAGGTCCAAGCTGATCCAGTCCAAGCAGCTGCAGGAGTTCCTGCGGAGCCTGTACGAGATCGACCGTTGGCTGGTGCAGAAGCTGCAGATCGCGATCGACGAGAACTACCGCGAGCCGAGCAACCTGCAGAGCAAGATCCAGAAGCACATCGCCTTCGACAGTGAGCTGGTCACGAACGGCTCGCGCGTGAAGGACGTCATCTCGGAGGGCGAGGGCCTCATCAAGGACAACCACTACGCGAAGACGGAGATCGCCAAGCAGTTGGAGATGCTCGAGGCCGACTGGGCCAAGCTGACGAACGCGTCCAAGGAGAAGAAGGACAAGCTGAACCAGGCGCACGAGGCGCTCACATTCAACCGCAGCATGGACGAGTTCAACAACTGGATGGACGAGGTCGAGTCGCACCTGTCCAGCGAGGACTACGGCAAGGACCTGGCCACGGTGAGCAACCTGATCAAGAAGCACGAGCGCCTGGAGTCCGACGTCAACCATCACAACGAGATCTGCGACCAGGTGAAGCAGACCGCCGAGAAGTTCCTGCAGGCCGACCACTTCCTGAAGGACGAGATCCACGACCGCGCCACGGTGACCATCAAGCGGTACAGGAGCCTGCACGAGCCGATTGCCATTCGGCGGGAGAACCTCGAGGACTCCCTGAACCTGCAGCAGTTCCTGCGCGACGCCGAGGACGAGCTGCAGTGGCTGACCGAGAAGGAGGCCATCGCCGGCTCCGCCGACCTGGGCGCGAGCCTGATCGCCGTGCAGGTGCTCCAGAAGAAGCACCAAGGCTTGGAGGCCGAGATCTTGTCGCAGGAGCCGCTGATCCTGTCGCTCCTCCAGCGTGGCCAGCAGATGGTCCGCGAGGAGCACTTCGCCCGCGACCAGGTCAAGTCCAAGTGCGACTTGCTGCAGTCGAAGTTGGTGAACCTGCGCGACCTGGCCAGCATCCGCCGCCTGCGCCTGCTGGACGCCGTCGAGTCTCAGATGTTCTACGTGGAGGCCAACGAGGCGGAGGCCTGGATGAGGGAGAAGCGCCCGATACTCGCCTCGCAGGACTACGGCCGCGACGAGGCGTCCGTCCAGTCGCACATCAAGAAACTGGAGGTCCTCCAGCGCGAACTGCAGTCGTTCAACACGTCCATCGAGAAGGTCAACACCCTGGCCACCAACCTGACCGAACGCAACCACTTCGACAGCCAGAACATCAGTGCCAAGAACACCGCCGTCGGCGCCCAGTACCAGGAGCTGCTGAAGCTGTGCAGAGAGCGCGAGCTCCGCCTCGCCGAGTGCAAGAAGCTGTTCGAGTTCCTGCGCGAAACCGAGGACCTGCACGAGTGGATCGGCGACCAGATGACGGTGACGGCGTGCGAGGACTACGGCGAGGACGTGGAGCACGTGGAGCAGCTGATCCTGGCCTTCGACTCGTTCATCTCGAACCTGACGGCCAACGAGGGTCGAGTGCAGGCGTGCCTGTCACGCGGCGAGGCCCTGATCAAGGAGAACAGTCCGTACCGCTCGTCGATCAAGACCAAGCGCGACGAGACGAAGCAGCTGTGGGAGGAACTGAAGGATCTGGTGAACGCGCGTCAGGACGCCCTGGCCGGAGCGAAGCAGGTGCACGTGTACGACCGCGCTGCCGACGAAACCATTTCGCTGATAAACGAGAAGGAGTCATCCCTCATATCCGAGGACTACGGCCAGGACTTGGAGAGCATCCAGGCACTGAACCGCAAGCACGCCGTCTTCGTGGCCGAGCTGTCGGCCATCAAGGAGCAAGTGGACCAGGTGCTGAACGAAGCCTCAAAGCTGGGCGAAGTGTACCCAGACGCGAAGGAGCACATTGAGGTGAAGCGCGACGAGACCATCGAAGCCTGGGCGGACCTAAAGGAAAAGACAGAGCTCCGCCGCGGCAAGCTCCAGCAGGCCGAGCAGCTGCAGTCGTACTTCGACGAGTACCGCGAGCTGATCGCCTGGATCAACGAAATGCTGGCCAAGATCACCGCCCCCGAGCTGGCCACGACCGTAGCCGGTGCAGAGGCCCTGCTGGCCAGCATCAAGGAGCACTCGGCTGAGATCCACGCCCGCGACGAGACCTTCGTCACCTTCACCGAGAACGGCCAGAAGCTGATCAAGGAGAAGCACTTCCTGGCGCACGAGATCGAGGAGAAGATACAGGTGCTCCGGCAGCGCCACGACCTGCTCACGCTCACGCTGCAGCAGCGCAAGGAAATCTACGAGCTCAACCTGGACACGAGGATGTTCCTCAAGGAGGCCGAGATCCTGGAGAACTGGATCACGAGCAGGGAGCCCCTGCTCAAGGACTCCAAGCTGGGCGACTCCATTCCCCAGGTGGAGGACCTCCTGCGCCGCCACCAGGACTTCGAGAAGACCGTCGCCGCGCAAGAGGACAAATTCAACGCCATTCGCCGCATCACCCTGCTGGAGCAGCGCTTCAAGAAGCAGGTCGAGAACGAAAAGGTCGCCAAGCGCATGGAGAAGGAGCGCCTCGAGAGGGAGCGCCTTGAAATGCTGAAGCAGCGGGAGCTGCAGCGCCTGAACGAGGAACGCCGCCGCGCCGAGAAGCAGAACGAGAACCGCGCCAATGGCGTTGCCGAGAAGACGCCCATCTTCTCATCGCCCATGGTCACCGTAACCCCCTCGCCCGTGAGCACCCCTCTGCGCAGTCCCTTCGACGAGGAGTACTCGTCGCCGAAGCCCGTCGAGACCGTTGTCAGCCCCTCGGGCGTATTCGGCGACCGCCTGCGCCGCGGTTCGGACACGAACATCAAGCGCGCCGAGAGCATGAAAGTGCCACCGAAGCAAGCCAAACGAACGCCCTCCTTCACGACCCGCCGCCGGGCGCAGAGCTTCCGCAAGAACGGCGGCAAGGCCGAGGGCTTCGGCCTGCCACCAGTCGAAATCCAAGGCTCGCTCGAGCGCAAGCACGGCCTGCAGTCGGGCGGCAAGAAGGCACCCGTTAGGTCGTGGAAGCAGTTCCACACCGTGCTATGCGGCCAGCTGCTGTGCTTCTTCAAGGACGAGAACGACTTCATTCAGCAGAAGACCGCCACCGCGCCGGTGAACATCCTCGGTGCCAAGTGCGAGCGCGCCGAGGACTACACGAAGAAGAAGTACGTCTTCAGGCTGAGGCTACCCGACGGCTCGGAGTTCCTCTTCGAGGCGCCCACCCTGGACACCATGAACGACTGGATCCGCAAGATATCCTTCCACGCCGGTCTCCCGCCGAACCTACAGCTCCTCAGCTATGATGAGTCAGTCAAGGTATGTCTGCAGCGGATTGGGATCGGTTCGCGGTACTCACTCTCCTCTTCTCCTCCTTTTCAGCAATCGAACAGCTTCCCGGACATCAAGATCGCCAGCCAAATCGACTCGCCCGTCAGCTCGAGGACCTCATCGCCAGACTCACAGCGCCGCAGCCGACACGACTCCATCAACAGCAGCCTCTCCGGCAGCAGTTCGACCACGCCCCAGATGAACTTCCTGCAGAAGCAGCTTCAGCAACAGTATTCCCAGCAAGCCAGCGTAAGTAGCACCGCTCACCGGCTCATGGGCGAATGAGATTCAAATGTGTTCTGGTCACTTTGCAGATACCTGTACACCAACCCGCGTCCCCGACAGGATCGTACGGATTCTCAGAACAAAAACCGCCAATTCCACCCCGTGGTGCCCCGCCACCGGTGCCGCACAGACAGAGCACCGATAATCTGGTTGTCATGAGGAATCGCAATAGCGTCGGAAATGGTTGGTATTCGCCTGGCGCCTCAGCACATGCACATGCACTCTGACGCCATTCATTATTCATTCGCAGATGTGACTGATGCCAATTCAAACTATGGAAGTATGTCAAGATTATCCCTGCAATCGACAACACTTCCTGCGGGCATGGGTGGTATTCAAAACGGCTCAAACGAGGAGGTGGTCGTGATTAAGAGGAACAGCGAGGGCAGGCATTCGGGTAAGCTGTTTGTTTTGTGTTTTTTTCTCTCTCTTTCTCTCTCTCTGCCGCTTATGGTATTTTAATCATGAGCTGCAAATGCTTTGCTGAAGGGTTCCATCTAAGACGGTGGATTATCGTTCATCCTTCAGTTGCCCATGGTAGGGGATTACTGCGAGGCGGGCGACGCATTGGGCTGCTAAGAGAGGGTTTTGTCGGTTTCCCATCGAACGTCTGAAGGGAGGGAGGCTGCCTCAGCGTGCTTTAATCAATTATGTCTTACCGAATTTTCGGCGCGACTGTTTTAAGTTGACATCAGGGGGCTTGGGATTAAAGGGAGTAGAGGTGTTCAGTTCTTTGAGTCGTTGAATGTTCGTTCGCCAGCACAACAACCTTAAAGTTCAGGGCAGGTAGTCAGCAGAGTTGTGGTTTGCTGGGCAGACCTAAATAAGGGCTTCTTAGTAAGAGGCCTGCTTTTAAACAAGATGTGAACAAAGCGGATTGACTTGCTATCAGAATTACTTGCCGCATCTTTTGTTACGAAGTCTCCTCGAAAACAGAAGAGACGGCTTTAAAGTCGAGCTTTGCAAACCCAGTTTCAGTTTTGGTCCCGATCATGTTCGTTACCCGAACGATGTCGCATGTTCATTTCTCGCCCAACTTAATGTTGGCTGCCTACTGATGGTTGGTTGACAATTTGACATGTTGACATGCGACTTCCTTTTCTCAGTTTCTTACTTTCTGTCTCAAAGTCAGTGAGTCTAAAGTTGTTGCCTTTTGTATCATTGTACTTACCGGTCACTTTGCCGAAGATTTTGCATCCGATCACGTTTTTAACATCGTACTCCGGGCTACGATGCTTCCTACACATCTGTCAAGAGAACACAAAATTCCTCTTTAATGCAGCTACATCGCCTTTGTCGGCAAGTTGCACCGAACGATTCAACGTAGGTGTGCAAAAAAGAAGGAAGACCAAGTACAAGTCTGTCTCAGCTTAAGTGAGTGATGGGACACTTTAACATTCCATATAATTGTGAAGCGGTATAGAAAATGCGATCGATCTCGACCTGCCACCCAGCATCTACTGCAGTTTGAAATGTTTCCTCACGCAAGTCGTAGATAATCCAAAAAGCTTTCTTATTCTTAATTCCCAAACCTATAGAATCTGTGGCGTGGCTTGTGTCATGCCAAACAAATAAGAGCGAGAGATAACAAATGTGGGCTATGAATGGAATGCAAGACGACAGATGCAGATTGTCGACTTTTTACCTTTGTTACGTTTGATAGTTCATGCTCGCATGTGTTTATCATGAGAATGAAATTGTTCCACATATTCCGTGCAACAGCAGCTCTCTCTCCTCTGGTAGAAAACATCACTTAAACGCCTACTATAACAACAACTTGACGAAGCTTAGAAGCAATATTATCAGTCATCTGCACTCTGTGGCAATCACTGTTTTGTCTAATCGGACCCTACTGTGCCATCTTCAACCGACTTCATCGTTTCTTTAAAAAATTCGACCGCCCTCTACTTCTCACCAGAAACGATCATCAGGTGAACGCGAATAATTCTTTTGACTCCGGTTTTCTAGTTCGACAGGAAGTTATGATTGTCCACAAACTCTTACGTCGTTCCACCTTTACATCAGGAAGTGGGGCAATTTTGATGGAAAACTCTGATTTTGTAAGAGGTTGAGAGACGTCACTTCTGAACACTGTCTTTTATTTTTATTCTGGGACGTGTTCCTGCACTTACTTCAGTGGACTAAATTAAGCGATATGGTTAGGTTAGGTTGTTGTGGCTGACTGCTGCAGAGCAGTCACACTTAGGCCAGAATAGGCCCATTGTGATACCACGCGGATTGACTTCTCTTAACGCTGCAACCAGTTGGTGCTACTGATGAGCCGATTTAGTTGGCCAATGCTGGCACTTTTTAGCTCGTTACAGCTGCAGAAGTAGTAGGCTCCTAGGTGCAGGAACCTACGACTGGCAAGAGCACTGCAGGAGCAGAGAAGGTGATGAGTGTTCTCTTCCTCCTCTTCATCCATGCAGCTTCTGCAAAAATCATTATATGGTGCACCCATCCTGCGAGCATGAGTGCCAATTACACAGTGCCCGGTTATGACTCCTATAAGGGTCCTTAATGAGGGCTTGCTGAGTCCAAGTTAGCGATGGGCGATTGCGAATGAAATTCACAATCGAATAAATTGGCAATTGTTAAAATTTGAATTCGATTGTCGATTTATTCGCTCTCATCAGAAAACAATCGAATAACAATCGAATCGAATCGATTATTCTCAGTACCTACTACAACCAAGAGAATGCCGGGTACTAATTCCTCGATTTATTCATATGTTGGTGTCAGTGTAATCATCATCAGCGTAAGGCTGTGTCTCCAAATAAAAACTATATAACTACCAAAATAGGAACATTGGGAATGGAAATACAGCCAAACCGCTGTAATTGGAACATCCTTAAATCTAAATTTCTATAATGCAAACCAAATTTCTGAAAAATATTGGTTCCCGTGGGTATTTGAATATTGGAGGTTCGACTGTATTCTTTACCCTTCTCCACAAATTAGTGAGAGTATTGTACTCTCACTCTCATAAATGTACAGTTTAAATTTTAGTAGTGAAACGAAATGAAAAAGAGATGGGCAATTGCGAAAATCGACGAATACACACAATCTAACAATCTCCCTCAGAATTGAAGAATCGAGGTATACACACAATTTAGTAATCTCTCTCTGCTTGAAGAATCGAGGAATACACACACAATTCAGCAATCTCTCTCTGAGTTGAAGAATCGGCGAATACACACATTCGTTGGCGATTGGAATCTGACCTACAAGAATCGAAATTCAATAATCGACGCCTCTCAATTCGAATTCGAATAATTGCGATTGCTACAACAATCGAATTATTCGATTGTTTTTATTCGCAATTGCCCATCGCTAGTCCAAGTAGACCGTTTTATTTTGAGTGATGGCCAGATTTCTTTTGTTTTAAGACAGGTGGTGCCTTCTAGCCATTTGTCATTGGTGGTTTTAATTGTATGAATCTTTAAAAGATGATAGGCTGTAGCGATCGGCATGGAAGGTGGTACCCCTTCTATCGATAGGGATGAGGTTGTACCACACCTAGCGAGTTCGTCGGCTTTGCAGTTTCCTGGTATGTCACAGTGTCCCGGCACCCACATGAGGTGAATGTTAAAATGCTCGGCCATCTCGTTAAGAGACAGCCTGCAATTAAGGGATGTTTTAGAGTAGAACATGACATTGTCCAGGGATTTTATGGCTGCCCGACTATCGGAACAGATGGTGATATCCCTTTTTGATATCACATTGTTTTTAAGCCAAGACAGCGCCTCTTTAATCGCTATGGTTTCTGCCTGAAAAACGCTACAGTGATCAGGGAGCTTCACGGAGATAGCAATGTTGAGGTCTTGTGAATAGACACCCGCACGCATCCCTTCTTTTGTCTTTGATCCATCTGTGAAAATGCGCAGAGGATCTTTCAGTGTTTGCATGTCAGTCATCCAGTCCGATTTGGAGGGAATACTGATAATTAAGCGATATAATCAGACTATCATGTGTTGGCCAGTGACGTCTTGATTCCTGGTCCGAACGCCAAAAAATAATTTTCACGTCTCCACTTCCTTCGAGCCGCTAATAGCCACTAATAAATTACACTGCTCAAAAAGTACTACTATCCAGAAAAAGCTTCTCAAACTTGGCCGCTCGGGGTCGGCATAAAACTCTAGGGCCCTTCCACTCGTGAGAGAACAATAGCACGCACAACACGAGTGGTTGCTAGGCCCTGGCCCTCTATGGATTCTCCCATATATATATATAAGTGATCGTTGGGTCTAGCATAGATAAGGTATCCAGTTGACCATCTACGATTTGCAATGATTTCGGCCTGAAAGATGCTCCAATGGTTCGGTAGTCGGAAGACAGCTGGATGTTCAAAGCTTTAATATGTATGCTAGCATTCATACGTGCGCCCACCTCCTATCCATCTGCGAAAATTTGCATTGGACCCTCCAGCGTCGGATGTTCAGACTCGCAGAAATGGTCCGTTCATATGAGGTTACGAATTGCGAACTTCGCAAACTCTGACAATTCATTCATATGGATGATTGTCTCATTCGCAGAGAACTACGGCTACAAACTGGCACTTCACTGCGAATGTTTTGGTCGTGGCGGTTGTGGATTGTGTTTGCCTGTTTGTGTATTGCGAACTCAGCTTGATATACCACAAATATAACTGTTTGCTTGTATTTGCTGGAAAAGGGTTATTTCCGAAAGTTAGCTTTCGGAGAAGAGTCTTCAACTCCGAACCAGTTTGACAACGCAGTAGAGGACGACCACTAAGCCGATGGCTCAACCAACTTGGAGTGCGGAATTAGAGGCAGCTTCGCAGTTCGCTGCTCATATGAACGGGTCTTAAGACCGGGGGAGATGTTGCTTCAGAAATTCTTCCCGATGAGCAGTTCAGGGTTCATGAGGTCATTGCCTACACTGCGGTACTGCGGTACTGCGTTCTGCTACCGAATCAATACGTCATTTTTGTTAAAAGTGAGGGTCCCTTAAATCCGCTGCGTTGACAATCCACAAAAATCATATATGCCTAATTGCAAAGAGGGGTCCGCACGTTTGAATTCCATACAAGCCCAGCACGACAACTTTAGAGAAAAATGGTTTGTGTGGCAAAGGAACTTTCAAAATGTATGACAAAGCTTAAAGTTGACCAATTTCATACGTCGTGCGGTATTCCACTTGAGAGCCGCATTTGCTAACACTCTCCCTCTCAATACGGCTTATTAGGTGTCAATTTGTTGACATTACGCAACGCACGCAACGGATTCTATGGAACCAAAGCCTTTAAACTCCGTGGCAGCGTGTTGACATATTTGCGAGAGATGGGTTTGTTCTCTTGACACTTCCGGGAAAACATTTTTTGACTTTTCTATTTGTTAATAGACATTAAAGAAATCAAAACAAATTGCCACATAGTCATGCCTGAACGAATAGCCTATGCAACGGTAGAACATTTAGTGTTGTGACTCGTCTTTCTATTTGACAACCATGGTCCTACAAAATAGCCTCTGATTGCGAAGGTAGTAATATTGGTGGCGCTACAGCTCGTAGTTGGCAAGGACCTAGGTTCTCAGCAACCACTCGTGTCGTGCGTGCTATTGTTCTCTCACGAGTGGAAGGGACCTACAGGCTTATGCCGACTCCGAACGGCCAAGTTTGAGAAGCTTTTTTAGACAGGAAATAAGTTGTCAGTGACTCTAAAGAGGTGGGGTCGTGAAAATTGTTTTCGTCGCACAGAGCAGGAATCGAACCTAGGACGTCGAGGTTGGGGTTGACGCACATACCCACAACGCCACGGGCCACCACACCCAGGTAGGGCTAGGTAGGCTACACATTTATTCATAAATGATGCATCCACTCAGCAACCTCACAAACTAAATGCCAAACAAAAAAGACTGCCAAGAAGACTGCCAGGAAGACGTCTCTTCGTCTTGTCAGGAATCACCATCCGAATATTCCTTCAAAAATCCGTTTTGCAGTCGAACTAAAAGTTCTCACAAACCTGCTTATCCTACGCCCATTCCACTAATTGATAGTCATTCTGATAGAAACCGCATCGATACCCAATTCTTTGACGAAACGACAAGCCCTCTTTAACAGCCCAATGAATGTTTGCTGAACATTTACCATTTACATCAATACTCGAACTGCAGTGTCCTATTTGTGCCGTGTTAAGTGTTACAAAATCTTGTGGCTGTCTAGAGATGATTTCTAGGCGATCTCTGCTGAAGTCTTGTTTATAGAAAATTGCCGCCGGGAATCTCTTTTTATTCCTCCAACCCACCATCGTTGGTCTCCTCCAAATGTATATGTATTTATTTTTGATTTCCAAATAATTCTATTAACAGAAAATCCACCACCATTACCGACAACAATGCCTCCGCTAGGGGGACACCAAAGAATCAGTACATTCGGTACAAGCCACAACAGCCAGCAGAGTTACTCGCAGAGTTTCTCGACACCGAAACGTGCATCCGCACTGTTGATACGATCCGAAGCGAATCGACCAGAAAATAACACCACCGGCGGAACAACAACCAAGAGAACGGTTCAAGCGTCATTGTCTCTGGGTGGTGCCGATGGTAATGGCAATAATAATAATATCAATACAACAACGACAACGACGACGACAACCAGTCGAACAGTGTGGCACTATTCGCCGGAAAATAATTCAGTAACAAACCCCAGCTACATGGGTATCAATACAACGGACGTCGCTGGTTAGCATTTCTTCTCTCTCTCTCCTTACCACTCAATTAATTTTTATTGTTTTTTTTTTACTTTTTTGGATTGGATGGTGTGGTTTAATGATACTTTGAATGGGAGAATGTTGTGGTTTTGTTTTTTTGGTAGTTTGATATTGAATGTAACAATCTTTGGCGGAGTGGACAATTTTTTTGAAATCTTTTCTTAGAAAACTACTAGATCTTTGCACGAACCTAGTTTTAAGTTGGAAATGTTCTACAGTGTGTCGAGTGGAGAGGTGTGTCTATGCTTGTGCAGTCAAGACGAGTGGCTTGGTGCACTTGCTTCAGATTGCATGGGGTGCTAAACAATGCCGGAGAACTAGTAATGCAACGCCTAAGGTAACTGGGTCATGTGGGACCAACCAGAGCTCTGGCATAGGAGGTCTGCGAATCTATGCAAGAATATCCAGGCGGCAGTGGATGTTCATAGGCGCGATGGAACTCGTAAGTCCTAGTCCTCTTGGAGTGCGGCTGTGGAGGCAGGTGTTAAAGAAGGAGCGTGCTATCAAAATGCACACCACAACTACGCTCTAAAAAGCCTACAGTCACATCAGTAGTCACTAACGGTCACAATGGAGCGCATAGGTAGGAGGTGACCATTTCGCGTTGTGCGAGGATGGGGACAGCTACCAACAGAATGCCCAAAAGGGCTAGAGCTGGCAACCAGCTACCAGAGGCAACTCGTAAAATTAAGTCCTGCGCTCGCTGTCAAATGAACACCACACCACCGGTCTACAGAGCCGGCAGATAGTGGCAGAAGTAAATAGTCACTTAAACAATATATCCCATTAGTTGGAGTCGACTCATTTCGTGAGGAAGGGGGCAGCTTCCAAGAGAAGGCTGCGGATGGGGACGGCTCAAAGAAGAAGACTCAAAGCAGATAGAAGATCATTGCAGCAGTGAACGACCTTAGAGGCGATGAGCGAAGGAGAATGTGCTGTTCTCGCTAGCGCTGGTTTGACATGCTGGAAGACAGTCGAATCAGTGGACCCCCACGCATAGGTTGGAGGTGAGCGGAGCGCATAACTTGGTGGCGAACTCTGTCCACGTCAAGAGGTGCAATAAGAGGCACAGCTTCCACCAGAATATCAAACAAGGCTAGAGCATGTGCAGCATTAAACGGCCAAAGAGATTATGGGACACGATGGCAATTCACCAGTCACCAGGAGTAACCCGTAAAAGTAGGTCCTGCGCCCGCTATCAAGTGAACATTAAATTGGTCTACTTAAAAAACCGGTAGACAGTGGCAAAAGTGAACAGTCACCCACGCAATATATCGCATCAGTTGGAGGCGATCTCTGTCCACTACGAGTGCGAGGATGGAGGCAACTTCCAAGAGAAGGAAACAGACGATGGACCACATAAGCTGCGCGCAATCCAGGTTCATCTGGAGTAATGCGTTAGAGGCAGCTTGCAAATGACGGTGCAGCGCTCGTTAACAAATGCGCACCACAGCTTCTGTCTAAAAAGCCGGCAGACAATGGCATCAAGTTGGAGGCGATCACTTTGAGTGCGAGGATGGAGACGTCAAAACAGGTAGAGGATCAGCAGCAGTAGTGAACGGACGTAGAGGTGATGAGTGAAGGAGAATATGCTGTTCTTGCTAGCAAATGAGCACTACAGCTTCGGTTAGAAATGCTGGAAGACAGTCTCATCAGTGGACTCCCACGGTCACAATCGAGCGCACAAGCTGTAGGCGATCTGCTACAAGGATGGACGAAGCTTCTTCTAAGAGAAGGCTGGAAGACCATTGCAAAAGGATGAAGACTAGCTGTGTCCGATCATAATTAAACTTATGTAATGCACTGGAGGTAGCTTGCACCACAGCTTCGGTCTAAAGCGGGGGAAGGCAGTCGCACCAGCGAACAACCGAAGCGATCTGCTGCGATGATGGGTACAACTTACAAAAGAAAGTCCTTAAAGGATGGAGGATAGCTTGCTGCAGTGAACGTTGACAGAGGCGACGAAGCACATAAGCTGGGTGCCTCTGGAGTGTGCCGCTGGCAGTTAGACATCAGTGCTTCCAATCCAAGTTGCCCTTTGGCAGCACGTAATTTGTGACGTTGTGGCATCTACTTATAAATGTCATGGGCTGTCAAATCTGACGGTACCATCGTGGATACTCGGTCAAACCAAAGTAGATGCTGCGAATGCTCGATTATGTCAAGTTACGTGCTACCAACACGATAAACGCAATTAGAGTGCTTGGATGAAACAGGCGACAGTAAAAAGCACTGGTCGCAGAAGCTAGTTGCTTGGGGTCGCGGACTTTAGAGCTAATCGATAAAGAAGGGCATTTGTTACTTCAGGATTTTTGTGGAGGAGTGCCTGCTCACTCGTTAGACACTGAAGAACATTCCCATTTGTTGCAGTGACAGTGCTTGCATACCTAAGCAAAACTCATGCGTCTCGGAGAAAGCAATCATCACGAGTTCCAAGCGCTTGACGACGTCCTTAAAGAAGCAGACAGTCCATGAACTCTCCTAAGGACTTAAAGACTTAAATTCGACTTCAAGGACAGAGAGCAGTCAATCCCCCCACGCCATCAACGAACTCTGCAGAAGTGATTCCAGACTTTATCTCGTCGTCGAGATGTGATTTAAAATTCTACAGAGCTTTGCATGCGATTGCAAACTAAACGCTCTCTGTTCCAGTGCACCTGAAGGACACACCTTGTCGTCGTAAAACTCGTCCATTCCATGGACCGAGAGAAGCAACAAAATATTATTGCACCCGTAGTCATCCGCAGGACTGGACAAACAAAGAAATGCACAAAAATGAAAAAAAGCTGACAGGATGGGGATGCAAAGCAGAAAGTCAACTCAGTTCACCGCCCGCATAGACATCCACGCCACCGCCATCGACACTGTAGTCATTGTTTTGATGAACATTTCTTTTGACACACTCAACTCAGAATGCTTCTTTGATCTAACCAAACTTTTCTTTCAGGTCAATCGGTGAAATTGACCCGCACATACCTTCGAACCAGCGCTCAAGGTATATTGGTCAACGACGCCACCACCACCGACAGAGCGCTTGAATAACCCTAGAATTGCATTACCTTCTCCCTTTCGAGAGGCTCTAGCTACAGAGCTCCTCTAATCATGTAGTGGCTTGGATTACATTTTCTGCTGCTTTTCTCTGTCACTAACTCTACCTCACATCCCCTGCTTTGCATGCTACCTGCCTCCAAAACATTGCCCGTCCCCTAATTCAGTGTCACTAATGTGCATGTGTCTTTTCAGGATGGGGAGCAAGCCGATTTGAGAACACACGACCGGTCTCATTGCAACCGGATTCAATAAACATCTCTCGCGTATCAGCGGAGAGCTCCAGCGAAAGTGAGGCACAATCGATATCGTCCGTTTCCGGTGTGAAGGGCAGCAAAAGCAAAGAGGAACGTCGAAGCGGCATGTTCAGGATTTTCGGTCGCAAAGATAAGGACAAGGACAAGTCAAGGAGAGCCAGTCAGCCACCACAGTAATTTGTGAGCCATCCCTTGTCTGTCCCCGAGAACTGAGCCTCTCGTTGTTACTGCGTTATGTGGGCTGCACCTTTGCAAGCTGGAGTATAATTTATTTTCTTATCATTTCTCTGTTACAAACGAAAAAAAAAACCAACAGCAGTTAGTGTCATTATAATTATTATTATTTTTTGTTAGGTGTTTAGTGTGTGTTAAATGTTGGTCAGGACATACTGGACACGTTAGAGTCGCGTTGAAATATTGAAAATATATAAATATTATTTT
The DNA here is from genome assembly GCA_916610145.1 of Eristalis arbustorum. Lineage (NCBI taxonomy): Eukaryota > Metazoa > Arthropoda > Insecta > Diptera > Syrphidae > Eristalis > Eristalis arbustorum. The sequence continues at coordinate 15,491,003 of OU744318.1, read as the reverse complement.
TTTTTTGTTTCCGCTCCTAAGAGGGGCGAGAAGCTGTCGTCAGTTTTAAGAGAAAAGAAGCGAGCGCCCAACCCGAGCGTTCGACCGCGGGGGGAAAACACAGTTCTTCTTTTTATATATATATACATATTTCTTAATTTTTTACGTATAAATAATTCTATAAATAATACGCGAGGATACTTCATTCGGAGAATGTTTACTTTCGCCCCTGTGTATGTTTTTTTATTTTCCTTGCGTTTTTTGTTTTGTTATTAAAATAACTTTAAATTTATTAAAATTCATGTTTCCGTACGTAAGATATATTATTTTATAAAGTAAATATTAATTATTATTTTTTTGTTTATATTTCTTATTTTTATTATTTAATAAAATATATGAATGGAAAATTTTAAATAATATATTTCAATAAATTTATCAAATTGTGTTGTATTTTATTGGTGGCGTGTTCTTATTTTTCACTCATTTCGAAGCAGCGAATGACCGAAGTATACCTAGGCTTCGAAGGTAACGCAAGCAAGGACACCAGCACGCCACGGAAATAAGACGAAGTATCACACTCGCCAATGACCGTGTCTTTGGGCATCGAGGGCAATTAAAGAATGGAGCTCTCTCGAAGAAGCCATGCAGCCCTACATTAGACCCTACATATACCATAGGTAGCAGTGTTACCATGTGCCCCTTCCACAAAAAAGGCGATCCTACCTCCTGCAAGAACTACAGAGGTATATCCCTGCTCAATATCGCCCACAAGATCCTATCCAGCGTACAGTGTGAACGTCTAAAGCCGTTTTGCACCGCACTAATCGACACGTGCCAGTGCGGCTTCCGGCCCGGCAAATCGACTACAGACCAAATCAAGACCAGCGAGTGTCAAATCGATACTCACCATCTGTTCATCGATTTTAAAGCCGCATACGACAGCATTCATCGCAAGGAGCTATTCGAAGCGATGGCCGAATTCGGGATCGCGGGAAAACTGATCCGGTTGTGTCGCACCACGCTAACACATACGCGATGCACCGTGCAGTTCGGTTCAAAAACCTCTGAACCGTTCAAAACCTGCACCGGATTTCGACAAGGAGGTGCGCTGTCGTGTGATTTCTTCAATTTGGTACTGGAGAACATAGTGCGGCGGGCAAAAGTCAACACGGAAGGCACTATCTTCTACAAGTCAGTCCAGCTGTTGGGGTACGCGGATGACATCGACATTGTCGCGCGGTCCCAACGTGCCATCGTGGAAGCTTTCACGGCAATTGAGGAACAGGCGAAACGAGCTGGTCTTAAGGTCAACGAGGACAAAACAAAATATATGCTGTCGAGCAAACAACGATCCGCCGCACACCACCTAGGCCAAAACGTCACAATCGACAGCTACAATTTCGATGTAGTAAAGGAGTTTGTCGACCTCGGGGCAAATGTAAACTCCACGAATGACATCGTAGTGGAGATCCGACGTAGAATCGCCCTTGGCAACCGATGCTCCTTCGGTCTGTCAAAACAACTGAGCTCGAAATTCCTGACTCGAAGGACCCAAGTCATGCTCTACAAAACTATTATCCTGCCAGTCCTACTTTATGGAGCCGAAAGCTGGACATTAAGTAAGGCTGCAGAGCTGATTCTTGGCGCCTTCAAAAGAAAAACGTCGTCTACGTCGGTTATATGGTCCCGTCTGCGAGGAAGGCGAATGGAGCAGAAAACACAACCGCGAACTCTACGAGCTGTACAAGAATGTGGATGTAGTCCGGGAGGCAAAAATTCGTCGACTACACTGGCTCGGCCACATCGAGGGAATGGACAACAACGCTCCAGTGAAGAGGGTCTTCGAAAGCCTCCTGGTTCGAGAAGGAGAGGAAGACCAAACCTCGGATACAAAGACCAAGTCATCGCGGATGCAAGACAGCTTGGCCTTGATGATTGGAAGCAGCGTGCCCAGGACCGTCACCGATGGAAGGCAGCAATTGCTCAGGCTCAGACCCTTCATGGTTCGTCTGCCTGATAAGCAATTAAGTAAGCAGTGTCCCAGAAGCTTAAAAAACGAGTAATTTTGAAAGTAAATGAGTCCCAACAAAGGTTCTTGATAACACAATGCCTCCTTATGTGGGAAATAACACTAAATAAACACAGAAGCCCGTGGCCCGTGGCGTTGTGGGTATGTGCGTCGACCCCAACCTCGACGTCGAAGGTTCGAATCCAGCTCTGAGCGTCAAAAATAATTTTCACGACCCCACCTCTTTCGAGTCGCTGTCTAGAAAAAGCTTCTCAAACTTGGCCGTTCGGAGTCGGCATAAAACTGTAGGTCCCTTCCACTCGTGTGAGAACAATAGCACGCACAACACGAGTGGTTGCTGAGAAGCTAGGCCCTGGCCCCCTACGGGCTGTAGCGCCACTCATATATATATATACGAACTGGTTCCAGCCACCACGTTATAGGACAGCTCAAAAGAATTGGATTCACTATGGGCATTTTGGCCCCCGTACCGACACTGGTACGTCAACCATCACACTCCCCTTCCTTAAGCTAACCTAACCTAGTTCGTGTAAGTCAGCTCTTGTAAGACCTTAATAGCTACAGTCCTGCTGTATGGCGTAGTTGCATGGACACTTACTAAAGCGGATGGAGGAGGTTAACGATCGCTTTGGAATGAAAGCCCTTCGTATTATCTCTGGATTCGTACATATGTACGGATTGTGTTTGGACAAGCTACGTCGATCTGGTTAAACGAGTACAAGTTTCTCGTCGCAGATGGCTAAGTCATGTAGAGAGAGTGGACACCAATGGTCCGTTCCGTAAAGTCGTCCAACTCCGACAGACGTAAGCAGCTGTAAACGGACCTCAGTCAGAAGAATGTGCATGCCTGGAAGTAACCAACGAATGACTGTGGTGTGGATGAACATGCTAACTGTAGCCCAAGTTTAGCGCGAACAAGATGGATGAGTTTGTAGGCTCAATCATGAAGAGTCCTCCACATATGATAGTCTTAAGCCCTTATTCTGGCAATACAAGAGCATTAAGTCACTAATTGTAAAATGTGTACATGGAATGCAGAATAAGTCGCAGGGACCTGTAAAAAAAGTGGCAGGGATCGTCAAAAAGTGTCTCTTAGCAATTTTTATCGAAGTGCCGACTGTGAGTGAGACTGTATCCAAAGTAGGCCTACCATGATACCAAACTTGCAACCAGTTGGTGGTTGAGATAAACCGGCTTAGATGGCTTGAAGCTGTTTAGTTCGCTGGTATTATTGAAATAGCAGACGCTACAGAAGCAGAGAAGGTTATTTGTGTATGAAATATAAAATCACTCCAATGTCCAAATGTCTTCTCTCGGTAGAGTGCATCCAAAATGTCAAACTTTCTATGAATTTGGCGATGGCACCTGTTTTTGGCCATGAGGGTCTATCTGGCGTTTAGCTTATTGGCTAGACCTGCGTTTTGAGAGCACTCTACACGAAATATTTTGCCGGGGTCAAGAGAAAATGTAAAATTGGTGGATGTAGAGGAGGCAATGTTAACTATGGTGGTCAGTTAACATTGCCTGGCACGGCCGCAAGTACTATCATACAATCTGTGGCCACAAGGCATAATCACTAAAGTCTGTTGTACTCATTTCACGAGATCAGTTTGAATTTTCTAGCAAAAGTGAAAACGTATGAAAAATTACTTTAAACTATTTTTTTTTTTTAAATTGTTGACACATTTATGAAGATCGAGCGCTGAAAACATTCGCAAAATAGATTTGAGTTCGCTGTAGTCATCGAAATGTCAATTGCGTCTAAAGTCGACCTTATTATGTATGAATCGACTAAAGCCACCACTTGAAACCCTCGATCGACGTTCAGCTTTATTTGTTGGCTACTAGTTAAGGCTGACATTTACATGCTCTCATATATCCCTTTTAATCCGCTTTGGAAAGTCTGCTCAAGATCTGCCAACCATGATTTATTATTGCAGCCACGTTTTATCATTTGTTCTCCAGTTCCAGTCCGTTTGCAATTGTCTATTTATTCTTCAAGCAATAAACAAAATGCGAAACTGATAAAGATGATTGCTGCCCGCACAAAGGAGAGACAAACATTTCTATTTGCATGTTCGCTCAGTCCAAGAGTTGCTATTGCCATCCCATTGTTGCTTGTCGAAGCAGTTATGAAATGCTTGCATGGCATTGTGTTCCGCTTATTGAAACGTTTTTAAGTTCTAGTGCTTGATTTACTTCACATTCATCTCGAAAGATGCAAGATGTGTGTGTTTCAATGCAAAGTATTCTTGGAATCCGCTTCTTTGTCAGAATGTGACATAAATAAGTTGTCTTCGTTTGTATTGAGTTGCAGCTTTAAATTATATACATATCCTCACGTGGCAGAACAGACAGCATGAAGGCTACGAAGTTTGCTGAGAATGTGAACCATACCATAACACCTCTTGGACTGAAACTGGTCACTAATAATTGTTTCTTGTTGCTTAATGCCGGCAAAAGAGATTCCTGGCAACAGAACCCATGTTGGTTGGCTTTGTATAAAACTTCGTGTTCTAATTTCTAACTGGATTGAAGGACGAGCACAAATGACAATACCAGAAGTACTCTACAGAGAAGGCTCCAGTATCATTTCATCAAAATCCTCCTATCCATGCAACACGTTTTAATGCATTCGAATGTTCATGTCCATAGGGCGGTACAATTCTATTTCCCCTCATGAGTAACCAGACATGGCTATTCAATCCAAAAAACCTCAATGGTGCCTTTCCCATTTGGCATCCCAAGCAGTACTCTGAGATGATTCAAAATATGGAAGACTAAACACAAAACTTACCACTTCCGACATCTGAATCTGTCGATAATTCTGCCAGTTTCCGCATTAAGCTGGTAGCTGCCGATAAGTGAAGATAAACATCCATATTCTATGAGATACATAGTATACACTATAATTTGAATACAAATCTCTCACAATAACAGGACTAAGAGAATAGGGGTGAGAGTGTAGTTTCAGTACTTTCCACCCGACTGTACAGACTCTCCAGTCGTTGCCTTAAGGTTTGTCCAAATATTCTGATTTGATGACAGATGAGTACTGAATTCTGTTCAAATATTGAGACAGACGTTATGTAACGTAAACACGCAAATAGAGGCTTTTATTAATTAAATTTGAAGAGTTATTTGTTTTCATTTTTGTCAGAGCTGTTTCAGCTGAGAAAGTGATTCTAGTTCATCGGATAGTAAGGCACACGCGATTCCGTTTTACTGAGCTGACTATAGTCTTAAAGACAACTACTACTCTTCCGGCCCGTTTCCGAGTAGATGCAAAACAGCATTTGTACACCACTTACGTCCCTTCATTCTAAGGTCATAGAAACGCTGAAATATCGTCAGCTTATGAAATATCTTGAAATGAAGTTTCTTAATGACCGACAGTATGGCTTCCGCAGCAACAGGCCCACTGGTAGCTTATCTCACCGAAAAGTGGAACTATTCTTTGCACAAGACAGGCGAAAGCAGGATAGTTGCGCTTGATACATTTTAAGCCATTTGACAGAGTTTGGCATCAAGCTCTTCTGTCGAAAATGCGTGTCGATTATGGTGTTGATGAATCTCTGTTTTTATGGATTAGAAACTACCTTTCGAACCGTTCAATCCAAGTTGTTTTTGGATGGGCTCAAGTCTGATATCCATAAAATAAATGCTGGTGTTCCCCAAGGCTCTGTTCTCTTTTCGACACTCTTTCTCATTTTATATAATTGATATCCTGTCTGCCACTTCTAATTCAATCCATTCCTTCGCTGATGACAGCTCCCTCAGCTTTTCACATTCGTTCCAAAACTCACGATCCTGCCCTTCGGACTTAGCACATTGACGGCATAATTGACTGGGATAGGAACAACAGAGTGGAATTCAATGCTTCCAAAACTCAATGCTGTCTGCTGTCTCTAAAGCGAACTCCTGATAATCAGCCATTATCCATGAATGGCGCTTGTATCGACGAAACCGGAAAACTTTCCATCCTTGGCATGTGCATCAGCGCAACACTTAGTTGGAACGATCACATATTCGAGGTCGCTAAAAATGCTGCGAAATATTTAGGTTTCCTTAACTGACGCAGGAAATATTTCACCCCTCTAATTTGGCTTTAATCTATGAGGCGTATATTCACCCTAAGCTTGAGTACAACGTTCATATCTGGTCTGGTTCCCCCAAGAACACCTTGCACCTATTAGATAGATTAGCGATACAACTTATAAGAGACAACGATATCGCGGGTTCATTAGACTCGCTGGGACATCGACGTACCGTGTCTTCTTTGTCCGTGTCTTATCGATATTTTAACAAACGATGCTCAAGTGGGCCAATTGCATTCCTCCTCTCCTTGAATTCACCCGCAATATACCTTTCGCCAGGAATGCACATCAGTTTACCCTTAAGCCTGCTTTCGCACGCACAGTGAAGTTTAGAGACTCGTTTTTCAGCCGCACCACAATGCTCTTTCCAGCTCAATATTTCCCATAGACTAGACAAGGGTTCCTACTGCCGTCCCAGTACCTAGTTCTCCGTCTCTGCCTCTATACCGTCGGCCCGTGCTGTGTCTTGACCCTGGGCAATTAAGGGTATTGATAACCCCTGGAGCACGCGCTAATTATGAAACAAAAACTATTGCCAATGGCGTCTTAAAAAAATTCGGCCCCATCACTGGTCCGGCTCAAGCGCCCTTGCGGTGTACGACACCGAATAAATTATAACATCTTCCGATAGCATGACTAATTTTGTGGCAGCCTTTATAATATCCCTTAGGAGACATAGCCAAACGAGCCAACATACGGAAAAATCAGTTCAAACTTCTGTTCGTTTCGTTAAGTTTCGTTCAATTTTGATTAATTGCCAACTGAAGGTGGATAAAGTGAAATGCTTTGGTCTCTTTGTGCGTAAAAGTAAGTTTGGGCTGCGATTAATTTCTCAGAAGCAATTATGAACATTCTCGAATTGTACAAGGGATCTGGCAACTTTTCCGTCAGTTCTGTCACGAGCCTGAACCAAATGTGGTCGGACGCTTCATTTGCAAAATCAGCCTTCTGTTGCTGTCAGCTGCCGCATTAAGAACCCGACGACCCGTTCGTCGTTTTTCGTTAACATTTCGATTACAAACGCAATGTCTTTGTTCTATCGCCCGAGATGTACTGACTGTTTCAAAAGTTCGTCAAGAAGAAAGCGAAGCCAGATCCTCACACACTTATTCATCAGTGCAAAGCGCTATGCAATAAGTTAGACAAAATTAAGGTTAATTTATTGCCGCACAAGATGACAAAGTCCACACACTTCTGAGGAACAAAAGCACGCGTGTCGCCGTAATGAAATGTTCCATTGATTCATGCGCATCTCCCCTAGATGTCCAAGTTAGTTATGAGTTCCTCGCAAATTCAAGCTTCAACGACAAACTGTACTCTGGCCTATAAATCCCTTCCTTTGCCCCAGGAAAATCCAGCAGAAAGCCCATCAGAGTTTCCCGGGAAGATGGCGAAATAATTGCCACAATAAATAAGGTAAAACAATTGTTTCCCTTCACGAATCCTGCCAATCAACTAATTCCCATGGCAACAACTTCTCCGAGCAGCTTCACACCAAACGCTGCCGGACACAAGTAATCCCTCCAAGAGGAAAGTTACAATTCAATTACAGCGAACGGGGATGGACGACGACAGTTGTGCGGCATGCAGGTCGGCGACTGGTAACTGTGTCAGTGGCTCCGTGATTTGAAACGGACGCCGTCCTTCTCTCTGTTCGATTGTCTTCTGTCCTAATGGCATCTTAGCTCAAACGAATGCGTCAGGTAATCGAATTAGGTGGCTTCCTCCAGCTTAATCACAAGATGGTGATTGTTCTATTAAGGGCGGTCCCTCTGGTTTCCGGGCGCACACACACCGGACTGGCCTCATTACCCGTCACAGTGGCTCCCTTTCATTGCACAAAAGATGCTACAGATCATCCGGCCACCCACCCAGCTCATTGTTGAGTATAAACACTGACGATGATGCATAATGTAATTGCGGAGTCCATGACACAAGAGAAGGTCCTTTTAACCTAATTCCACTACACGATGTTAACCAATGCGTTGCGGAGCACATTACCCTCCACCTACCCGCCTGCACACACACACATCGGCGCTTGGGGGGTGTAACACAATAAGGATATCCCCATGACATCGTTCCTGGTGGCGCTGTTGCAGTCGTACGTCTATAGTTCTATAAAGCCATTTAGATGTAGGGAATGCTAATTCCATGTCGAAAGTCCTCATCGTGGTGCGGTTAAGTAATATTGAGGATGTTTTAATATAAAATCCTCCAGCTGCAGGAGATGGAATTTCCTCTCGCCATGACAAAGGAAGAGGAAAACTTTGTTATAAGCCGGGATAAGGATACCATGGGGACGATTCATTTATTATTTTCCCTCTTTTTTTCTGCCCCGTCACTCCGCCCAGCAGCGGCAGACAGGGCATATGTAGGATGTCTGCGCCAGTGGTTATCGCTTTACATATAAATTGAAGACGTCTTTCATAGTGAACGACGAAGGTGATACTCGAGGTGGATGTCGATGTCGCTCACAATGGGAGGTAATGATTTGAAATGTTATTTGATCTCTCATGTGGATCCGGTGCGGCAGGAGGCTGCCGCTTACTACAGTCGTTTAGCACGGTCTGAAAATCGATTGCCGGATAGTGGGATTTTGAATGATAACAAATGCCGGTGTGACTGGCAAGGATAAAAATATGGATGTGCTTGCAATCTGAGGTGGTACTTGTGCCTAGGTCCTACAGCAAGAAAGGGTGTCGTTCGTGAGAGGCCTGAGAATGGAGAGACTTAAAGTTGGATGTCGACTGGGAACGGCTCTTTGTAAAGCAGGTACAATCTGTGATTATCGCTAGTGACTGGAGAGATGTGGGGTAGTGACTTAGAAAAGCTTTCCGTGTCTTGAAGTAAACATATCATAGAAGTGGACCACCTACCCACTACTTCGCGACGAAGCTCGTCGTAAATAGGATTTTATTCCAAAAAAGTTTATGTCAGAGAATAAACCAAAGATATGTCGACAGCTTCACAGTGTTAGTTGGATTGCCTACATTCAATGCCAATTGTGGCTTATTTCCTGAACTTCTGCTGCGTAGGCTCCAGTTTCTACCATTCGTCGTCATCATGTGACGATAGTGAAATGGTACGTTCCATAGATTCTGCTTCTTCTTTGTTTGACGCTACAGTCCGGGGTGGACCTTTCTCTCAACAAACAAGCCTCTCCAGCTGGCACGAATTTTCTCCAGCTACGTACACCAAGTTGGTTGAGATCCTTCTCCACTTGTGTGCGCCATCAGGTTCGAGGGAGTCCACTGTTGCGTTGTTCCAATGCCTCAGAATCGAAGACTCTTCCGGCCGGAGCTGTGGTGTCCATCCTCTCTACATGACCTAGCCATCTTAAGCGTTGGATCCGAAGACGCTTAAATAGCTGCATGCCGCTGTACAGGCCGTACAGTTCATGGTTGAATTTTCTCCTCCAGACGCCATCACCTTTGGTCCTTTTTCAAAGATGCCACGCAGAACTTTTCTCTCAAGACGACCAAGAGCTTCGTCATCCGCTTTCAACAGCGTCCACGTCTATGCGCCATAGAGCAGGACAGGGATGATCAGTGTTTTATTCAGAGTCAGCTTGGTGTTTCGAGAGATTGTTACTCTTGAGCCCAAAGAAGCAGCGATTGGCAATCGAAATTCTGCGCTTGATCTCGGTACTGGCGTTATTGCCCCTAATTACTCCAGAGCCGAAGCGAAGTAAAGTCCTTGACTGCCTCAAAGTTTCTGTTGCCCATTGTGAAGCTCTCTCCAAAACCTCGACCTTGTGAGTCCTTTCGTGATTACAGCATGTGCTTTGTTTTACCCTGCCTTACCGCTAGACCCGTTTTAACCGCATCCTGTTTTAAATGCCAGCAAACGCCTCATTGACGACTCGCTGTGTTCGTTCAATTACGTCAATGTCGTCCGCGTAGGCAAGCAGTTGAACGGATTTTGCGTCGGGTTTTTACATTTGAGTTTCGCACGATCTTCTCCAGGACGATGTTGAAGAAATCATATGACAGCGCGTCGCCTTGCCTAAAACCTTTTTTGACATTGAAAGTCTCGGTGAGTTCGTTGCCGATCTTGGTGAAGCACCGAGAGTTCTCCATCGTCATCCTGCACAGCCTGACGAGTTTGGCAGGAATGTCAAAACTAAACATGACGCTGTGTAACTATGTTTCTATGCACGATGTCATATACAACGTGCATTGGTTCCGTGACTATACTGTCCGCGAATCTAATTACGCGTGAAGTTACAATTTATCTAATAATAATAACAAGGGTGGCTCTAAAGTCCGAAGAGAGCCAGTGCCCAGCTTCTACAGCAACCACTTGTGTTGTGATTGGTGTTGTCCTCTCATGAGTGTAAGATTTTTATTACACTTAAAATTTGTCTGTGATATGCTTGTGCCAATTGGGATTTCTATTTTACTCACAACAACAATTGCATTGCAATACAACTTGTTCACATAAATGTTACAATCTCCAATCTAGCGATTGGGTGCTATAATGGGTTAATTTTCACCCGCTCTTTGGTAACTACGACTTTAAGGTCAACTCAACCCGCAACATTGAACCAGGAAGAACACGTCCAGTGTTGGTGCCTTGGTCAGATTTCCCGACATTTATATATCTGCGCTCCAAATAAGTCGTAGTACTTGTAGCTCTATAAAGCGGTTCTCTAATTTATGCTTCCACCTTACTGACATTTTTAGCACCATTTTTATCTGTAGACAAGATGGTTAGACTGCGTCCCGAGGTAAAAGAAGAAGTGGCACACCTTTCTCTCTATCAACTACTTCTTCTTCTTCTTTGTGTGGCGCTACAGTCCGGGGTGGACCTGGGCCTCAACCAACATGTTTCTCCAACTAGCGCGATCTCTGGCTAGGTGTATCCAGTTTCGTACACCAAGCTGGTTGAGGTCCTTCTCCACTTGGGTGCGCCACCTTAAACGCGGGCGTGCTCTGTTGCGTTGCCCGACAGGTTCGGATTCGAAGATTCTTCGGGCCGGAGATGTGGTGTCCATATGCTGTACATGACCTAGCCACCGTAGGCGTTGGATCCGTAACGCTGTACAACCCGTACAGTTCGTGATTGAATCTTCTCCTCCAGAACCCGTCAACACAAACAGGACAAAGATCGTGCGTAGAACTTTTCTCTCAAAGAGACCAAGGACTTCTTCACCCGCTTTCGAGATTGTCCATGCCTCCGCTCCGCATAGCAGGACTGGGATGATCAAGGTCTTATATAGAGTCAACTTGGTTCTTCGAGAGAGGGGGCTCTATTACTAAATTGTCTCTTGAGCCCGAAGAAACAGCGGATGGCAAGAGTTATCCTACGCTTGATCTCGGTACTGATGTTATTTGTACAATTTACTCCGGAGCCGAGGTAAGTGAAGTCCTTGACTACCTGCCTATTGTGACGCTCTGTCCAAGACGTCGATGTTGTATGTCCTTTTTTGAGGGCAGCATATACTTCGTTTTGCCCGTGGCGTTGTGGGTACGTGCGTCAACCCCAACCTCGACGTCGTAGGTTCGATTCCAGCTCTGAGCGACAGAAATAATTTTCACGGCCCCACCTCTTTCGAGTCACTGACAATGCTCAAAGAGTATTTCCTGTCTAGAAAAGGCTTCTCAAACTTGGCCGTTCGGATTCGGCGTAAAACTGTAGGTCCCTTCCACTCGTAAGAGAACAATAGCACGCACAACACGAGTGGTTGCTGAGAAGCTAGGCCCTGGCCCTCTATGGGCTGTAGCGCCACCCATATTATTATTATTATTATATACTTCGTTTTGCCCTCATTCACCGCCAGACCCATTTTAGCCGCTTCCGTCTCAATGTTAGCAAAAGCCTCACTGATGGCTCGCTGAGTTCTGCCAATCACGTCAATGTCATCGGCGTATGCTGACAATTGCACGGACTTCTGTAAGATCGTGCCTCTAGTGTTGGCGTGTGAGTTTCGCACGATTTTCTCCAGGATGATGTTGAAGAAATCACATGACAGCGCGTCGCCTTGCCTAAAACCTTTTTTGACACTGAAAGTCTCGGTGAGTTCGTTACCGATTTGGTCTGTCGTGGACTTTCCTGGCCTTAAGCCAATATGATATGGACCTATCAGATGATTAATGAACTGCTTCAGGCGAGTACATAAAACGGCAGAGAAGATCTTATACGCGATGTTAAGAAGACTGATCCCTCGATAGTTGGCGCAGTTGAAGGGGCCTCCTTTCTCGTGGATCGGGCAAACGATACTGAGATTCCTCTATCATATCTATATCCTCTATCAACTACAGCTCCATAAAATCATCCCAAGGCAACCAAAATCTCCCCATCCAGCCACTAGGTACCCAAGAAGCCCCAAGTGGAGGTGAGAGTAGAAGTTTGATAGACAGACGATAAAGTGCCGTAGCTTGTGTCCTCATAAATCGCTTAGCTATCATTTTTTGCATCAAAGTCTGGTGGAATTCGGTCTATTTGAGTCAGTGGTCGATACTTCGTCTAAAATGTGTAAAGTTATCATCTCCAAGGGCAAATTCTAACCGGCCATGTTTTGTTCTTGCATTAAATCGAGGATGCGAGTTATTTCTCATTTTATTGATGTGGCGAACAAAATCGTCTGAATTTTTGTTGGAGCGTTGTTTGTAGAGCGTTGTCTAAACAGATATGAAAATTCTAAAGAAAATTTCATCAAGTTAAAGTTAAGTCATCTTTTTCTTTGCTTGGCGCTACAGTCCGGGGTGGACCTGGGCCTCAACCAACATGCCTCTCCAGTCAGCACGATCTTTCGCCAGCTGCCTTCAGTTGCGCCACCACCTTGGTTGAGGTCCTTTTCCACTTGTGAGCGCCATCTTGTGCGAGGACGTCCTCTGTTGCGCTGTCCCAATGGCTCGGTATCGAAGACTCTTCGGGCCGGAGCGGTGGTGTCCATCCGCTCTACATGACCTAGCCATCTTAAGCGTTGGATCCGAAGACGCTTAACTGGGTCCATGCCACTGTACAGCCCGTATAGTTCGTGGTTGAACTTTCTCCTCCAAACGCCATCAACGCAAACAGGACCAAAGATATACGCACAACTTTTCTCTCAAAACAACCAAGAGCTTCTTCATCCGCCTTCAAAAGCGTTCATGTCTCTGCGCCAAAGAACAGGACCGGCATGATCAGGGTTAAAGTTAAGTCAGATAAGTGGAAATGTCACTGCCTTGGCGAACTTGAGTACATTTGAGTAAGGTAATCAGCAACATCATAAAATCCAATAGGAACTACGAATGTATATTTCCTCTTCATTCGTATTCAGTGAGTACAACCTTCACGAAATTTGTGTTCTATTATAGATTATTCGGTTGGTTGGTGGTTTCGGTTCATATTTTTTCCGAGGCGATGTTGTATTGTTTTTTCTTCTTCATTATCCCGGTAGCTTCTGCAGAATTCGTTATATTATGCCCAAGCTTTCTGGGAAGTACGAGTACAATGGACGGTTAGCACCCCTATTGCTTGACTAATATCCTTCCTGTTCAATTTTCGGGATTTGAACAGTTGGTTGATTTTTAACACTAAGTGGGGGCTTGCTACCATTCTTCACCAACTGTTGCTCCCTTACGTTGGTGAGTATTAGTTTCCCGACGTCGACGGTATCGAGCATTCTTCTCTGAATACCGAGGACCCGTCAGATTTGTCAATTCTTACTCGCCGATTTCCCCGATTTGCACGGTCGTTGCTTTCACTCGTCACGGTTGTCTGAAGAATTGAACGTTTTTCTAATCGGAGAGAAATATCCTGTGCAACATTTAGTGCCTCCGACAGACACGTTGGACGATTTACTGCTAAAAGATTCTGTACTTGGCCGTCTCGAATGCCTTCGATAAACTGGCTGAGTACGATTTTATGTAACACGTCCGGAGGACAGCCATTTAAGACAAGGGATGCCAGTTTTTGTATTTCCAATGCAAATTCAGCCAGCGATTCCCTGGGTCGTTGAACTCTATTTCGCAGATGTGTAAAATTTGCATGCGTGTCTATAGAAAATCGTTGTCGCAGCCAAGTAACAAGTAGTGCGTAGCTCGGTGGCTGACCAGATGGCAAAACACCCAGTACTGCCATGGCATCACCTCGCAAATTAACGGCTAACACCTCGCCTTTCTCCTGCTCCGTCCATCGTTGGTGTTTCGCAACAATTTCGAATTGACGCTCATACGCTAACCAAGAATCCTTGCCATCGTACGGTGCAACCGAAAGAGAAAGAGATTTTCCTTCGTTAACATTTGATTCAGGGGGATTCATTGTACGCACCTGGTTCACATGGCTCTCTTTTGGCAATTGCCAAGTGGGGTCAAATTGCCTGGGACTTACCGGCGAGTTTGTTTCAGATGTGCCTGAATCTGCTAGGTGCGAGTCATTGAAGTCTGTAGCGATTCGTGTGGATGCAGCATTGACTGGAGGGGACTGCCGTTGGCGTTGCATTAACCCTGTTAGGTTCCAGTTGCCGATCGTGGATTCCAGCTCTCCCAACCGTTTTTCCATAGATGCGTTCTGATTGGTGAGTTTTTCCTCCAGTTTGATGTGCTGAGCAGCCACAGTTTCGCTTAGCTCACGTTTAACCGCAGCAAATTCCGAAAAAATTTTGTCGAATAACTGTTTGATAGATTCTTCGTCCATGGCTCTTGTGGGTGTATTTTAACTACAAATAATCACCCCACACCTGACACCAGTGTAACGAAAATCCTCGTCAGCCAGGGAAACGCAGCAATCTTTTTCTTGTTGTTTCTTTTCCTTGTTGTTCTTCTTCCTTGCTGTTGTGCTGCCAAATTTTTGTAACAATATTATTAATTTTGTCAAAGTTTTAATAAGAAGCTATATATTTTGAAGGACTATTCCATCACGTGTCAGATGTTGGAATTTTTTCCCGAGATGACTAGTGAGATCTAATCCACATAAGGTACGAGTCTGCAGTCAATCAAGCATAATCTCATCAACTGCTCCTCCAGAGAAAAAGGAGAGAAGGAGACAGGACTCCCAATTGTGGTGTTCCATCGAAAACCCTTCCTTAAATAATTAAAAAGTGAAGCAAAAATGTTAAGTATTCGCCCCCAAACTGAAATTAGAGTGTCTCGTTCGACATACAATTTCCCCCGAAAAATCAATGAATGCAAGTTGAGTCAAGGGGGAACCAACGTCGTTCCTTAAGCTTAAGCGATTATAAGTTTCGAAATAATTCCCAGTTTCGATGTGATTTTCCATTAAATTCTGGGAACAACTGAAATATCTTAAGCTCTACCTGCTGCCCCCCAAGGGTACAAGTCCATTCAAACTTGTGTCATTTTGCAAAACTTTTTGCGACTCATCTAATCTCATTACATGATGAATGTCGCCCTGCCATGGCCGGCAATGCTCTGCTAGCAGTAAAATAAAAAACATCAGCCCATCCCCCATGTCTCCGCAGAATAATTCCTGCCAAGAAATTACGAATACCCTCAAAATGAATCACCATTCTGAGACGCTGCCGGAGTCCACCCTTTCGGTCCGTAGCGATAAATCTTTATCTTATCGTAAATTCTTAACTATCCCTGCGGCCAATTGCTCCATTCAGTCTCGGCTCTGATTCGGACTCGTCGAACGTCGAACACACAAATCCCGTCACTTTGGCAACATTAAATTTATCACTTGCGTGTGCGTCCCGCTCGCACTCGTCCATGTCGATATTCATGTGAATGATAAATCTCGCTGTACACGCGTCTGAGTCCTCTCAGCCCAGACCGCCGGATCGTCAGGTGAATCAAAGCACGTGAATCGCACTCATACACACCCTTTTCCTGCCCTGGGGGGTGCAGTTGAGTTTACATGGAGTGTCTGGCGACACACAAATGAGGGGACCTTCTCCGCCGACTCTCCACCACCCAGCGATAAAATGCGTAAGGGGGAGCATTTCGCACAAATTTTTATGGCTGCCTACCCTTGCGCTCTTCCAATTCCGCCTGCCTTCGCCTGGAGTGTGCTTTGTTTAAAGCCAAGAAGCGTTGTCCTTTTTTCGTCCTGTTTTTATGGGAAAAACGGAAAATCTCTGCGCGTGCCTCGGATGGTATACACAAACTGGGAGCACTCTCTCGCACACGCACACCAATGCTCAGTGGAGAGAGAGAGAGCATGTCTGCTGTCGAGAGAGCCGCTTCGGGTTGAAAGTCCTTTGTCCTCAGCAAGTGACTGTCATTACTGTGATAGCGTGCGTTGCGATAAGGACGTTTCGGTTGGTGTTTCCATTTATTTTGTACCACTCATCCAAACTACAACTATTTTTTGTTTGTTCCTCGTTCACTGAGCCCCCGCACGGAGCCCAGTGAAAAGGATGTACGTGCGTCCTGCGTGTGCTCTTCGTTGGTGGGCGCTTGTCGTTCGCGTGCTGGTGTCTCGCCTTAGTTGTGAGTGAGCAATTAGAGCCTTATGCTTAAATTGTTTATCCCCTCGTAGTTCAGTGTGCTCCGGGAGATTGTGAAAGAAAAAAGGAAAATCCGGAGAAGCAAAGAAAATAGCTGAGTCCTTTGCGGAGCAGCGCTTGTACAAATTGTTGAATGTTTGTGAAGAAGTGATTTTTTCTGTTGGTGTTATTGTGATTTCTGCCTAGTGAGTGAGAGTGGAGGAGAAAAAAAAACGCGCGAAAATTAAGGGTAGCCCCACACAGGTTCTTGCTGCCCTTCCCCAACGGGGACACACTTAAGGATTCATTTCGACAAAGTGAAAGGTAAGTCCTTCAGAGATATCCTTGCCGAAGGGAGTGGCGGGCGGCCGGGCAGTCCGTGACCAACCTTCGTAACTTATTGCCACCAATTCGAGGGCGGATCAGGTCAATAAATATGAATTCACGTCAGGCGAACAGTATTTCCAGCAGGAAATGACCCCGACCACGACCATGAAATTGCCCCTATCCTGGTCTGATGAGGACTGGCTAACCGAATCGGTGGCGGATATTTGTTAGGAAACAACTTCACCTTCCTGCGTGCCCGTGCTCGTCGCAGTGACACTGAAAAGTTCCTATTTTTTTGTCAACGGAAACCTAATGAGTAAAGTTTTTGACGTTTAACTTGTGCACGGGCATGATGTTTTCCGGTGTCAGTGATGGATGCAAGATGCGAGGAGTTTGCACGCACTTGCATGCCACTCTGTCCCTGCAGCGGAGTTTTCTGCTGTTAAAGTTTATTTGAAACCCGAGCAGCTGTGCTGATGTGTGTGCGCGCTGAATAGTGCGGCCAACTTTTAATGGAGTGGCGGCGAGGAATGCTGAAAAACCAACGCACGTGTTATGAGAGTAAACTTTAAAAGCGGAATTCGTAATTTGCCAGAAAAGTTTTCTCCGCCAGCCAACGATGGAGATGAATAGTTTCGCTTTGTGGATGTAACAGATGTCGGAACGCGGAGTGGATGTTATTCTTTGTTGGGAAGGGGCTTTGAGCACTTTCCCAAGACATGTCGGGTTAATTGGCATTCGATGGAATTGGTGGAACTTTTAAATTGAGATTGGGACGGTTATCATTGCTCTGCTTCGCCTGTTGCTGGAGCTCTTCCCTTCGACTTAACTTTCGACGTAGAAGGTTCCATGGCAACTTGGCGATATCTTCTGGGTTGTCGACCATTTGAGTTCAATTTTGGTTGGTAGTGTCTTCGAAGGTAGGTCTTCGTGTAAAAAATCGATGGAGCCTCTTTCTCTCTTTATTCGTGTTGCAATGTTGTAGGAGATGCGAAGACAGACCTTGATTGGGATCCGCCGACTAGCCACCGAATTCGCAACACGGATGTCGATGGTCTGTGGTGGTGGCCAATGGCGTTGTGGGTATGTGCGTTGACCCCAACCTCGACGTCGTTGATTCGATCCCTGTTGTGTGCGGCAAAAATAATGTTCACGGCCCCACCTCTTTCGAGTCACTGACAATGCTCAAAGTGTATTTTCTGTCTAGACAAAGCTTCTCAAACTTGGCCGTTCGGAGTTGGCATAAAACTGTAGATCCCTTCCACTCGTGAGAGAACAATAGCACGCACAGCACGAGTGGTTGCTGAGAAGCTAGATCCTGGCCCTCTACAAGCTGTATCGCCACCCACATTATTGTTATTATGTCGATGGTACAAAAATAAGACCGAGTCCAATCTCCATGGCAGCTCAAGCCAAAACTGACAATCAACTTCATGACATTCGATCCCTGTTGTTTAATTGAAATTGAATCTCTGGCGGACTGTAACCCCCACCTAACACATTTTCCTGCTTTGAAGCTGTGTAACTAACTCAACTAATTAAGTGCGCCAATGTTATATGTCTTGATCAATTATGGCTTATCTTCTGTCGTCTTCTTCTTATCAGGCCGACGACCCATGCACTGTCCGCGTATAAGCAATTGCTGCCTAGGTGACGGTCCTGGACGCGCTGCTTTCAATCATCAAGGCCAAGCTGTCCTACATCGGCGATAACTTGGTCTTTGTACCGGACGTTCGGTCTTTCTCTCCTTCTCGATCCAAGAGGCTCGGATTCGAAGACCCTCTTTGCTGGAGCGTTGTTGTCCATTCGCTCAATGTGGCCGAGCCAGTTTAGTCGACGGATTTTTGCCTTCCGGACTACATCCACATCCTTGTACAGCTCGTAGAGTTCGCGGTTGTGTCTTCTGCTCCATTCGTCTTCCTCGCAGACGGGACCATATATCCGACGTAGAATTTTTCTTTCGAAGGCACTAAGAATCAGCTCTTTAGTTTCGCTTAGTGTACAGCTTATGTCTCCATAAACCAGGAGTGGCGGAATAAGAGTTTTGTAGAGCATGACTTTAATCCTTCGAGTCAGGAGTTCCGAGCTCAGTTGCTTAGACAGACTGAAGTAGCATCGGTTCTATGTCGGATCTCCACCACGATGTCATTCGTAGAGTTTACGTTTGCCCCGAGGTAGACAAACTCCTTTACTACTTTGAAATTGTAGCTGTCGATTGTAACGTTTTGGCCTAGATGTTGTGCGGCGGATCGTTCTTTGCTCGACAGCATATATTTAGTCTTGTCCTCGTTGACCTTTAGAATATCTCGTTCCTGTTCCTCAGTTGCCGTGAAAGCTTCCACTATGGCGCCATTTGACCGCGCGATAATGTCGATGCCATCAGCGTATCCCAACAACTTAACTGACTTGTAGAAGATAGTGCCTTCCATTTTTACAGGAGCCTGCCGCACTATCTTCTTACGACAGCGCATATCCTTACCGAAATCCGGTGCAGGTTTCGAACGGTTCAGAGGTTTTTGAACCGAACTGCATGATGCATCGCGAATGTGTCAGCTTGGTGCGACACAACCGGATCAATTTTTTCCGGGATCCTATTGCTTCGAATAACTCCTTGCGATGAATGCTGTCGTATGCGGCTTTAAAATCGATAAAAATATGGTGAGTATCGATTTGAATTTCGCTTGTTTTCTGCACGATCTGCTCCAGTGTGAAAATTTGGTCTATAGTCGGTTTGACGGAAGTTGCATTGGTTCGTGCCGATTAGTGCGGTGCAAAACGACTTTAGACTTTCACACAGTACGTTGGGCAGGATCTTGTAGGCAACGTTGAGCAGGGATATACCTCTATAGTTCTTGCAGGAGGTAGGATCGCCTTTTTTGTGGATGGGGCATACGGAGCTGATATTCCAGTCGTCGGGCATGCTTTCGTCTTCCCAAATTCGGTAAATGATCTAGTGCATGCTCTCTACCAGTACATTGGCTCCAGCTTTCAAAAGCCCCGATGGGTTTGAACCTGCGGCTTTGTTGTTCTTCAGCCTACCAATGGCTTTGCCGACTTCTTCACAGCTGGGTGCTTTTTTCCCATCTTCCTGGCAATTTGTGGATCCCATCAGAAAAGCACTGCGCCGGCTAGAATAAAGCCAAAAATAAATCAATCCAAATTTTGATATTTTGCTCTGATGTGAACCGTATTTCAGTGAGGTCGGAGCTATGAGGCTGGTAGGGTAAAAGTTCCCATCGACTGTTTTCCAAATAGTTCTTAACCGGAATAGCAACATGGTACCGAGCGTAGTCATGTTGAAAAATTATTTCGTCGTGTCTGGTCGCATATGCCGGCCGTTTTTCGGCTACTGCTCTCTTCAAACGGACTAATTGTGTTCGGTAGCGTTGTTCATTGATATTTTCACTCGGTATATAGAGCACACCTTTCTGATTCCACCAATTACAGAGCATTACCTTCGCGCAATGGATATTCGGCTTTGTCGTGGTTGTCGTAATGGATCCATTTTTCATCACCAGCAACAATCCGATGCCGAAATGACTATCTTTTGTGGCTTCCAAGCAGCATTTCGGACATGCAACACCGCCTTTCTACGTCTCTCGGCTTGAGTTCATGTGGAACCCAATTTCTTTGCTTTTGAATGTATCCAGCTGCTTGAGTGACACCCAAAGATTTGCAAGCTCTTCTTGTGTTTGACAACAATCTTCATAGAGTAATGCTTCCAGTTCTTAATCTTCAATTTTTTTTGGCTGCCCAGGACGTTCGTCTTCCAAGCCAAATCAGCTAGCGCATGTTCACCATAAACTTCCCCCAAAGCACGATGACTTTTGGTAGCAGTTTTCTTCATATTAAAGTAATGAAGAAGAACTCCCCGCAAAAGCACTTTTACGACATATTTGCTTCAAATGAATGACATATACTCAAATGACGTACAATGACAGTTGCTTTCCAACGCATATTCCAATGGAATAATACAAGTTACGCCATCTCTTAGTAAACACGAAGTTATAGACCCACTATATTTGGAACACAGAACATTTATGAGCAGATTCATCACACTTTACCGAAATATTAAACGTACCTAGAATTGTAGTCACAATTTATTTGACAACGATAAAATTATGAATGATGCATTTTCTAGTTTCTAGACTAATGAATGGCCGAGTACTGCTGCACTTACCCTACCAATCCATCAACGCCAACAAAATTCTAAAAAAATCCATTTCAAACCACAGACAAACGCCACAAATTGAAATCCTTGCAAATGGAGACAACAAGAGTCCGTTTGCCGTTGAGATGACATCAAGTCAGTCAGTGTCTGAAGAGTGCATTTCTTTGCATTGCATCATCCATCTCGAGATCAAGTTCGCATCAGCCAATCTGACTCGGGGACGGGGCACTCGGAAAGAGTACGAAAACAATTTGATACCTTTCTTAATGGAATCGAGGATTGCATTTGATATGTTTGCACAGAAATACTCATTCCCCGTTGAACATTGCTCTCAGACACTCGAACACGGGTTCTCGTCGCACATTCGTTCATGTGCACATATGTACATCGGTCACAAAGACCGATTTGATTGCTGGAGACTGCAGGTCTTGAATTACCCGAAGAGGTGAGGTATCCAATTACAATACAAATACGGCAAGAGGAATTGAGACAGCCAATCAATGCAAACGACATTTGGTCTGTCTGCTAGATGTATTCGAGGGAAGGAGAGCTTATTTGTTCAAGTAACAAGATGACAGCGATTCGGGATTAAAGACGTTCGATATTAGGTTGGGTTAAAGTTCCGAAAAGTACATTTGACTAGTTCCATTGTGCTACACCGTGGACTGGACAGAACGAACTCAAATGTCTGCAAACAAGGCCTCCTAGGAAGAGTAACAGACTATCACATGAAGTGTCTCGCTTCTTCTTCTTCAGTTCGGGGTAGACCTGAGTCTCAGCCAACAAGCCTCTCCGGCTGACACACTCCTTAGCCAGAGCCTCCAATTTCGCATGCCATGTTGGTTGATGTCCTGCACTTGTGTGCCATCGGTTTTGTAGGCATCATTTATTGCGTTGTCCCACTTCTTCGGAGCCGAAACTCTCCGGGCTGGAGCAGTGTTATGAGCTCTTTGAAGAAACAGTTCACAAGTTGCTGTCAATATACAATATGTCAACCGGAAGTAGCTTAAAATAATTTAAGAAATGAATATACATCCAGACTTTGTTAAAGTTAAAGTAAAAGTGATAAAGTCATATCATGACCTCGACATATCCGATGCTATGGAAGGAAGCAAAGATTATCCCAGTACCCAAGAATACCAACCCGGCCGATTATCGACCCACTCTCCCGTTTCAATTGAAAGCATTTGAATCGGTCTTTAGCAAAACCATTAAAGACCACATTGACCAATCTACGAAAAGGACATAGCTGTATTACAGCTTTATTTAAGGTATCTAACGACATACGAATAGCCATCGATGAAGATGAAACTACACTACTAACCTTACCTGCCTTTTCGAAAGCATTCGATTGCGTTAACACACCAATTCATTGTCAAAAACTGAAGTTCTAATTGAATTTTGTAATTGCACCAATAAGTCAATCACGTACGTAACAACCAGTGTCCAAGCTGTGTCCTTCAACACTAGATTGAATCCTTTTCCATAGGTGTACCCCAAGGATCTATTCTTGGACCACTATTATTTTCAATGCTCTTTAATGATCTTTCACAAGTGTTGTCGTAAACGACATTCAAATAAAATAATGTTTTCCTCTTGGTATGGTTGAACACTCAGCTGCTAATTTGAACGAAGATTTCAATTCTAGTACGAGGTGGGCTATTCAAAACGCTCTTATACTCAATCCTGACGGGACCAAAATCATCCCATTTTCTGAACACCGGCCCTGTTTATTAGCATTTCTCGCTTCCAGAACTTAACTCTATCGCCGTTGAATATGTTAACTGTGTTCAGAATCTTGGAATAATATGTAATAGTGTAATAACGTGGGCAGAGCATGTCGATAGAGTAGTGTCCAAGGTATATGCGTCTTTAAGAGGTTTGTCAGCTAACAATTTCATACTCCCTGTTGGAGTAAAATTAAAACTACAGAAGCACTGCTTGAGCGACCAAAGTTGATATATGTCTCACAGCAACGAAACTTAACGAAGCTAAACGAAATGTCTGCAATGGTCATAGTGTAGGTACCTCCTAGTAAGTTGACCTAGGTTAGGTTAGGTTATTAGGCTGCAAGTGAAAATGTCAGCACACGTAGACCATTGTTGGACCACTGCGATATCCACTGCCGTTAATTTTCAACGCCAACAACTGGACTTGATTTGAAACCAAGATTAAAAGCATACTAACTTCGCACTGGGATTCGAAACGTGGACATCTATAAGCAAGGGCAGCCACTCAACCAACTGCGCCATCACAGTTTTCTTCAGATGACCTTACTCAAACGTAACTTAAGTCTCTTTAGTCCCTCATCTACTTGGAGCGAATCATAGCACACAACTTATACACACGTTCACTTGATTATAAACAGAGTTCTCTACGAAATCTTAGCACACAGCATGCCATAAATGAAATTGAAAACTCTCACACGGATGTTGAACAAAAGCGCACTAAATAATCACGATTCTACGGAATTTCGTTCCTTATTTGACAATTTTTGATTGGCAGCCAATAAACGTACACATTCAATTGAAAAACAAACTTCGCAAAGAACTTCCGAAAATCAAAATCTTTTGATTTCTCTACAACCAGTTTGGCAGCCATCAAAAGTGTGCTTATTGATAATGTCGCACACGAGTTTATTTGGACAATAATAGCTGGAGAGAGAGAATGAGTGTGAGTTGAATCGAGAATGGTGTATTTTGGGTTTGGTCAGGGTGACTCCTGGTAATGTTAAGGAATGTCTGCTGTAAAGACCAAGTCATAGCTTATGCAAATAAGTTCAAGGCGCCGCGTCTGTGACTGTGAGGCAAATACCCGACCGCACCCCAAGGTTATCGCAAGTGGAAAGGACACCGCAATCTAATCATCGACTGAAGATAGAAGGACCCACCTATAATTGACTAAAGAAATCTTAAGCTGGAACCGAATGAAAAGTTGTTACACCGATTTACCAAACTGCGAACTCGATCGGGAGTGTGCCCGAGGTCGTGGAGAAAGGCCGTTGGTCTTGTTGTACCGCTACGCCATTGACGTCTCCTTCGATCAAGGACCTCTTGAAAATCGACAATAAGGTGGCAGTCCGCTTTTGGTCTTCGTGTACAATCTCATTTTATTTTAGCCTCGTTGCCGTTAATCCGCAGGAGGCATAAATGCTGAAGAAACTTCTTTGTCAGGTTCGTCGCTCGGTTTATTTCTTTTTTGTCTCACTAGCAATGCTACTTAACGTCTGGGTACTTACCAGAAGACTTAAATCAACTCAAGCACACGAAGTGAATAAACAAAAATGTGACAAATGTCACCACTTTTCTCGTTTCGTTAAGTTTCATTCAATTTTGTCGTTCCATGTGGAATGGCTCTCAACACACATATGTGATAGGGAATTTCTGTCGCAAATTTGCTAAGGGATCATTCTGAACATACTGAAGCCTTGATCACTAGAACATGTTACAGGTATGGATACTGACAAAATGGCAATTCGTGGAACACTGTCATGACAAAGCTCAGAAATGGGTGAACAGTTGACACACACTCGTTGGATGGCGGGCCATCGAGACACAGCTGGCAACTTTGAAGGGGATGAACTTGTTAAGCTTGTAGATCACGAACTGAGAGACGTTCAATGCAACTAAGGAGCATTCGATTGGCAGCAGATTAGACGTGATTTCGCAGAGCTCAGAGCAGTAACTTGTCCGGAGGAGGTCTTATCGGGGAATCTGCTATAAAGTAGTCCTTACTGAGTTTGAAAGAAGGAGTCTTCATTGACGTCCACTAACGCATTTGCCTCAATCATAGTGCACAGTCCGAACATTGTGTCACGTCGGAAACCCGCTTCTATGTAATCATAGAGGTCTGAAGCACATGCCTTTAGAGTATAAAGTTAAGACCGTCTTCTTCGCCTCACTGACAGCAATGGACGGCATCATATATCTAGTCTCAACGCAAACATCAAGCAAATTGTAAAAGAATTCGCCTGGACAATCCAAAATCAAATCAGACGCCTTTTTACATGACAACAGCTCTTCACTCAAGCCCCTTCGCACACTTCACTCACAAGCCACCACGGGGCCGAAAACCGAGACGAACAGCCCTTACAAGACCACGATATGAAAAGGAGTGTTTAACAAGCGGTTAACAGCAACACGTAATATCCGGAGGAGCACAGTGCAGCATTGTTGCGGCTGCAGGACCCCCCTCGAGCACTCGTCAAATGCAAATTAATTCAAAGTGCCACGGCAGACTAAACACAAGGATGCAACACGAGTAAGGAGTTTAATATCCATGTTGTCATGGAGACGAGCCGTAAGTATACATCAGACGAGAGGCTGGTCGTTCGTTCGTGTGCCAGTAGGTCTAATAATTGAGTATGCCCTGGCAGAAGATGCATCCGGTGCGCCCAGATTGCTGGCGAAGTGCTAAGTCCTTGTGTCTGTATTGCTGAAGTGCCCACTAAGCAGGGAGGGACTTCGTGTGTACCTTTCAGATGACATCTCGGCGTTGGGTAATTTGTTGACTCTGAGCCTTCGAGTGGTCTGACATTTGCTTTGCACTCGTGTAGTGTGCAGCACACACATCCCGGGCACTTTTCGAATTCATTTACACATTTCATCGCCCCCAGGCTGCTTACAATTCAGGCGCCACTTTAACTCGGACGTCCGTTCATTCGTTCTGGCTGTGTGGTCCCCGTGTGGCTCCCGTGTGGCTCCCGTGCGGCCCCCATGGCGGTCATTGTGCTCACCGGCAGGTGAATTGCGATCTCAGGGACGTCTCGAAAGGGATAATGTATTCGAAGAGGTGCGCGAGTGGGCACGTCAGGCGAGCCGAGCATAAGTGTCAATCAATTCATTGTCTACTCCATCTGTCCATCTGGCTTCTCGGCCATCGCCACCTCATCACCGTCGGCAAGGTGCGACCTCCTGCTCTGCGGCGTTCTTCAAATTCCAATTTGCCAAGTTAATGGATCCGCACGATGCCCGCCGATGACTGGCCGCCTTGGCATTCCTCCTCGTCCGACTCTCTGACATAATCTAATTCCCTCTTCTGTTGGCCTTTAATAATTTTTTGTTTCGGTGCGGCACTGGTGGGCGTTCGGTCACGCTAAGGACCGCATTATGCGTCTTCCCTCGGTCCGAAGAAGTGGCCAAATGTCGGATGTGTTTTGTGGAACAATTGTTTGCACAGCGCTCTGACGTTGACGGACGAGGGCGGACGAGGGCGGACGGAAGACGGAGCAGCAAACTTTTCGCTTATTATCCTGTCAGCTTGAGTCCATACGGAATGGATGATGCCATGGCATTGTTATGGTGCTCATTTCCATTCCCCAGGGCAGCCCCCACTACCCCCAGTCCATCCCGGTGTCTGCTGTCATCGCCATCATCAGCTGAATGATTTTCGCATGATTTGCTCGGAGAGTCCGTGAAGAGGGTCGGCTGGAATGCCTCAAACTTCTTTTGTGAGGTTTTTCCTTCCTTCTGCGTGTCCTTTTTCTCACCACCCCACCACCTGCACTCAACAATTTTTGACAGCGTGACAAATTTACAATCGAATGGAGATTTGACACATTTCGAAGGGATACATAATTTATTTGCCTCGGCAAGTGGTGTTTTGCAGGAAAAACGCCAAGCCCTCGGACTCCGCCGGCATGTATTAGCGGTAATGGTGTTGGGACTGTAATAACCATAAATCTCGTGTTCCAGCAGCTGCTGCTCCTCAATCCGGCTTAAGAGAGTCGATTGTGTCGGATACGTTGGTCGGCGTGTGTTACGCCCAGTATTGTGTGTGGCTGGTCGCCCATTTCTCACAGAGAGGGATACGCGTTCGTTCGTTCGTCGTTTTTTTCTCCTCTGCGGCGCAAAACAAATGAGCCATCGGAGGAGTTTATCAAGCGCCTGTAACTCATCGAGACAGGCTGTGGAAGATTTAGGGGTGACAGTGATAGGATAGAAATTTGGCAATCGCTGGCAGTGACCACAAGGCGTGGACGTGAATGTCTCGAGATGTTTGTGGAACTGCTTCTGGTTCCAGTTTAAGTGGGTCGCTGGGCAATTGTAGGCGTCGCAGGCGGTAATGGTGTCACGCACAAGTGAACAGGGACCTTTGGCACACAAATTATTGACCAAGTAATGGCTTACTTTGAGTGATGTGCTATTCCGGGGTTGGGGTGGGCTGGCCTGGACGGGGATTGTGGTTCAGGGTGACGCTATTTTGAATTAATTACGAGGAGCGGAAGCAGAGATGGAGCACAGAAAGCAGTACGATGAGTGTAAGGGGGTTTCTCCAACGTCACATATCTGTCGAAGACGTCCCCAGAAAACCAGCCGAACTATGAATGTCGCTGTGGTTGCAATACATTCCGATTAATTTCTTCTCATTTTTTGTAAGACAAGCCTATCATCGGACTGGCTTCCATTATAGCCTAGTATAAGGCTTAAAAAAGTGGTGTCCCGTGGCGTTGTGAGTATGTGCGTCGACCCCAACCTCGACGTCGTAGGTTCGATTCCAGCTCTGAGCGACGAAAATAATGTTCACGGCCCCACCTCTTTCGAGTCTCTGACAATGCTCAAAGAGTATTGCCTGTCTAGAAAAAGCTTCTCAAACTTGGCCGTTCGGAGTCGGCATAAAACTGTAGGTCCCTTCCACTCGTTTGAGAACAATAGCACGCACAACACGAGTGGTTGCTGAGAAGCTAGGCCCTGGCCCTCTATGGGTTGTAGCGCCACCCATATTATTATTATTATTATAAGGCTTAAAACTAAAGGCTTGTTACTTAACTATTGCTGCTTTGGAGAAGTCATGTGTGCAGACGTTGGTAAGTTCTGCTCGCTTAGAAGATGCTTAGCGCTGAATGAGGCATGTCCAGGGATGTGTTTCTTAGGGCTGCCTCGTTAGAATGGTTGTTGTCGTCCAGAAGCTGATGCTTTCAACTGTGCCACCATGTACTGTTCCAAGGGGATGATGCATGTTTCCTAATAGTCTTAATGTTGTGATGATCAGTGGCGACCTCGAGTTGGCACTAGTCACCGAGTCATCTGCATTATTTTAGTTCACAGATGGTTTGAAGGCGGTTGATCTGCTGAAGAGTATGCTGCCATTAACCGAAAGGCTGTTTTCAACCTTATTTTCGAAGAGGCTCCGCAATCCTATCTCTCCTTTCATCTATGCGACGATGGGGAACATGTGTTGTCCACTAGCACAAACTTGTGTTCAACAGTCGCTGGGGGTGCTTCGTTTCGTCCAGAAAATTTGAAAAAGTTCATGAAAAAAAAAAATATTTAAATAAATATTCGTCACATATTCGTGACTGTCATTTTTTCCTCAAAATTCAAACTCATTGCTATGCTTCTATTGAATTTAATTTGGACTGAGACTTCCGACCTGTCATAGCACAGAACAACTTTGACTGTTCCCATGTCCGTCTGTCACCTCGTGCTAGAAAGCTGACTTTAATTCCCCTCCGTGCACATTACATTTCGATATACTTCGTCGAAAATCCGCTCAATACGTGTACATTACTCATTAAAATTATCATATTGCTGGGGCTTCTGCGGAAACGACTTTCCACGTATGACGAGCATCCAAATGGCGGTATCTAATTCCGAGAATCTAAGATGGTTGCCCACAGTGCATCTGAACAGCAGGAAATGCCTTTAAGTAGATTAAAGTGTGTCGAGCACATATTCCATCCTTTTTTCTGAAGTCTTTGTCAAAGAACTTGTGTCTCTCAATGAAATCAGATTCCGGTATGTTGATATGGGTAATGCGCTCATGTGGCTAGTGTTTTAGGAGAAGCAACGGAAGGAAAAAAAGGCGATGGTCTCACTCGAAAAAAGAAAAACGATCTTATGGAGATGCCCATTGTCGTGTGTGGCATGTGAAGCTGAAGATATCGATTCCCTATCCTGTGCTTTGGCGCGGCAGTCTGGCCTATCTCAACAGCGTTTGAAGACGCCCTGTGTTGGTCTTGTCGAGACAAAAGTTCCGCGTTCAATCTTTGGTCCTGTTTGCGTTGAAGGTTTCTGGAGAAGAAGATTCAGCCACTAACTGTACGGGCTGTACAGCGACATGCGTCTGGCCAGGCGTCTCAATGCCTAAGATGTAGAGCGTATGAACAACGCTGCTCTAGCCCGAAGAGACTACTACTCCGAACCAGTGGGACAACGCAATAGAGAACGACCACGACCACGATAACTTGGTGTGCACAGCTGGCTAAAGATCGTGCCAGTTGGAGACGCTTGTTGGCCGAGGCACACGTCTCCATCTTCCACCCCTGGAAATATTCGGAGAACAAATAGCAGACAGCGCAGCCTTGAGACTCAAAACACTCCGACTGTGGTCCGAACTCAACGTAGGGCACTCATCCATTCTCAAGGAAATCTGTCTTCCAAGCGACACTGACCGACTAATACCCCAGGCTATCTTCGAGAAGAAATTCTCGATCAGCATTCCCTCCAGATCGGACTGAATGTCTGATAGACAGACGTTGGAAGATCCTCTAAGACCTTGATAAACCCAGTCCTGCTGTATGGCGCAAAAGCATGGACACTGACTACAGCGAGCAGGGATATTATTGGTTGCTTCGATAGGAATAATAAAAATAATATGGGTGGCGTTACAGCCCCTTGAGAGCCAGGATCTAGCTTCTCAGCAACCACTCGTGTTGTGCGTGCTATTTATTGC
The DNA here is from genome assembly GCA_916610145.1 of Eristalis arbustorum. Taxonomy (NCBI): domain Eukaryota; kingdom Metazoa; phylum Arthropoda; class Insecta; order Diptera; family Syrphidae; genus Eristalis; species Eristalis arbustorum. Next base: position 15,461,352 of record OU744318.1, on the reverse strand, counting down.
CTCTTACGACTGATAGGGACTTACAATTTTATGCCAACTCCGAACCGGCAGTCTATTCTAGAAAGAAGTACTCTTTGAGCAGTGTGAGCCTCAGTAACTCGAAAGAGGTGGGGACGTGAAAATTATTTCTTGTCACTCAGGATTGAACCTACGAAGTCGATGTGAGGATCGGCGCACTTGCAGCGACACGGGCCACCAATTCGAGAGGAAAGTCCTTTGAATTATCTTCCTTCCCGTGTGTACGGATGGTGTTTGAAGGAGGAGACGGAACGGGCTTTACAGCGACATCGATCTGGTTAAACGAGTTCGAATCTCTCGTCTTAGATGGCTAGGTGATGTAGAGCGAATGGACTCCAATGTTCCGCCCCGGAAAGTCGTCGAGTACAACCTCGTAGAACGCAGTAAGATAAGATTACGCGGCGGGTGGCACACGCAGCTAGAAGGGAATCTGAATAAGTTGAACCTGCGTGGCTGGAAGCGACTAGCACAAGACCGGGCTAGATTGGGAGCATTTTGGCTGAGGCCCAGGTCCACCCCGGACTGTAGCACCAGTCAAAGAAGAACAAGATTGGGATCTTAGCAGCGGCACTAGAAAATCTGCAATTCGAACGACTTCTCAAGTCGTTCCGTTGCTGTGGGCGAAGCCTAGATCCATCACAGCAGAAACCAAGAAACAATCGTTCTCCTGTTCAACGCGTACGCAAAGAAAGAGAAGGGTCTCTCACCATGGCAAAAAATCAGATCTAGTCCCCACTGTATCCTGCTTTTAAGCCTGACGAAATGCTTTAACTGCTTTGGAGGGGAAACTCTGGATGATGAAATGAGATTAGTTTTAAAAGTCGAACGCATATATTTGGATCTCTTTAAACTGTCAACCCAAGTTCATGAAACATTTTGACTGGCAGTCGCTCTCCTGTCCGCATGATGTGCGTTGCCACCGCTACTATTCTTTGAGACAAACGCCACTAAGAGAACTGAAGATAACAATCGCTTCCACTAGCTTGCCCACTTATCGCCCATAGTGACGTCAGATTCTTATTTGTACCACTTCAGTTGCTCACCTTGACGTTGAAGCACACTTAATGATTGCGGAACGATGTGCTGATCTACTTTCAAATGGTTTTGTGTTTCAAGACGTCATTCACTTAACAACAATGTCTGCTTTGAGACATAGACAGCACAAAGGCCACAGGAGATGGCATTGTTTTGGTTAAATGCTGGTCCCTTTCTCCCAATTAGTACCGTAGACTCTTTTGGTTTTCGCACAGCTCTCTCCTTTGAAACCGAATCGCCTGTAATGTTCAGTAACTGCTCTCGATAACGAACCAGAATACCTTTTCTTTTGATGGCCAGTACAGGATATTAGCACAGTGTGCGTGTGCGAGTACTTCAATCCTCTAGGCATACAGTGTCAGCTGCACAAATGAGCGGTTACTGCTGCTCCTGTTGTCGTTGATGAGCAACGTGTTTATCACTAAAGAAACATTTCTAATGAATTTTGCGAGTTGTTTCCATTATTTAAATAAACACACAGTTTTGGTCCTCACGAATACAATGAGTGAGCAATGAACCCCAATGCATTGCACTGTACTGTATGAAAATGTGTGAACATTGATGAACCATATTCTGGTCGAGGTCATTACCGATTTATGATCCACGGTTGGCTTCAATTCTTGAGTGAGCTGGACCTGTGTAGAAGTTGTGTAGCTAACCCCAATGAATACGCCGTAATGTGCCATGAAACAAAACAAAATGCTGTGACCTCTGTGAAATCAATGCCTTCAATCGTCTCCAACAATTTTAAAATGCCTTTCATTTGTCACTTTTTTTTTAATTTAAATAAAATAAAATCTGTCAGATCTTATCGTATTTTTTTACTCGTTTGAAATGCCCATCAATGTCATTATGTATGGAATATAAGGTCGTTCAAATGATCGACGCGGCTTCTCTGGGTTACTTCTTCTTTGTTTGGCTCTACAGTCCGGGGTGGAAATGGGTCTCAACCAACATGCCTCTCCAGCCAGAACGATCTTTCGCCAGCTGTCTCAGCTGCGCACACTAAGTTGTTTGAGGTCCTTTTCCACTTGTTGCCATCTCGTTTGGGGACTTTCTCTGTTACGCTGTTCCAATGGCTCGGTATCGAAGACTCTTCGGGCCGGAGCTGTGGTGTCCATCCGCTCTACATGACCTAGCCATCTTAAACGTCGGATCCGAAGACGCCTTACTAGGTGCATGTCGCTGTACAGCTCATGCTTGAATATTCTAGTTTCTGCTGCCCATTGTGACGCTCCCTCCGCGACGTCGATGTTGTGCGTCCTTTCGTGATGACATGATGTACTTAATTTTTACCCTGGCTAACGGCTAGACCTTTTTTTGGCCATTTCCACTTTAATGCCAGCAAACGCCTCATTGACGGCTCGCTGTGTTCGTCCAATCACGTCAATGTCGTTCGCGTGAGCAAGTACTTGAACGGGCTTTTGGAAGATCGTGCCTCTGGTGTTTGGTATTATATTAAAGAAATAGCATGACAACGGGAAAGAGTACCTTGTACGCGATGTTGAGAAGACTGATCCCTCTACAATTGGCGCTCATCGGACATGATTTACTCCGACCATGTCTAACAGATTAACAGGTGCATGCGCCCAACTTCCTGCCGTAGCTGCCACTTCCTGCCACTCTCCATCCCCACGACCGCGCGCTTCCGGTGCTCTTTCCTTTTTCGTCTGAGAAGCCGGTTCTCTTCTGTTTGTAGAGCTCTCGTTGTTCGATGCAGCGTTGCCTTGTAGCTTGTTTAGCTACATGTGCCTGCCTACACTCGTCGTCAAAACATGGGTTTCATTTTGGTTGCGTGGAAAACCCAGCTCCCTTGATGGCTTCTTGACAATGTTTCCGGTCTTCTTTATTGTATTTGCTGGCAGCGTCGAGCTTTCAGGTAGTTCAAGGGAGACTCGTTCGGAATAGTTCCTAGCGGTCGATTGCGATTGTAGCTTTACGACGTCAAACGGTAGTGTCCTTTCCTGTGTTTCGTCCAACCGCATTGCGGAGCATGCCCCCGAATTGCTCGAGCAATCAATTTCAATTTCAATTCATTTTTGTTGTATACTTCATAACAAACTTATATCCTAGACAAAAATGCTTAAAACTAGTTGGACGAACAATGTTTCTATGTTAACTGACTGGCCCTCTGCAGGTACTCTAAGCTAAACATAATCTTATTGTATATCTTCCGACTTTGGGTGAAGGTAATTATGAATTAAAATGTATTGCATGAACATTTGTATAATAAGGAAAGGATATATATATATGTTTGTACTTATGCTATGTACAATTGCATACACAGTAGTAGACAGCAGTCTACACTTGTGAATGCATTTTTTTTATTTTATTTTTTTTTTTTTACATTTATTCATATCGCAAGACAAGACCGACTGTTCTCCCATTCGGGGATCAACACTGCCCTTGTTAACCTGGGTCTATAGGGTTCGAAGAAGGAGTTCTCTCACTCCCCAGCCACCAAAATTTTCGATGCTGCATTGCAACATCCCGAACATCGCGCCTTGAAACCGCCATACTGAATCGGAGGGGGCCTTCCTCAGCTCGTTGTACGACGGAACGGTCGTGGTTGAGTCGCCCATCCACAGTTGATCTGGCGATGTGATAGAGGAGCGGTACCGCATTTTTATTTTGTATCAGACCGTACTTATCGATATGGAGGAATGCTTCTGGGGGGACGAAGCCAGTTTGACGTACCCTTTCGTGGTACTGTGGATTGGGATAGTAAGCCCCAGAGATCAGGTTATTAACCGAGTTCATCGCCCTCGCAGTGTGGCCTCGAATCAACTTCACCAGGAAATTGTCCACTCGTATCAGTTTCGCCCTGTTGTATAAAACCTCATTGGAGTAGAATTTTCTGTACTGGGACTCTGGTGTTCTGTAGAGGCGAAGGCAAGCCCTAAGACAAGCCCTCTCAAACACCCGAATCTTTTCCATCAAGCTTGCACTCATGTTGAACCACACGGGACAGCCATAGGTGAGCATTGGCCGTATAAGAGCCATGTAGCAGATTATTTTGCCCTTGCATCGAGTTGGCTGTTGTAAAACAGTCTCTTTGTAAGGGCGAAAGCACCTCGGGCCCTGGCTAGAGCAGCATCTACATGTTTGTTAAAATATAGATACTGATCTAGCCAGATCCCCAGGTATCTGACTACAACCCTTTGCGCCAGTGGTTGCCCGTTCCGTCCAACAATTGAGAACTTTCGCCAATTCTTTTTAGTATCCGCGGAAACCTTATACAACGGCGTCCTGAACAGAATAGCTTACGAATTGCTCTAGCAAAATTCCACTTTGTGGCACATAGCGGCGTCCTCTTGAAACAACGTGTCATTGATTTATAACATCCAACTCCGGACAAAAGCAGTTGGTAATCAGCGAACTATAGCTCTCGCCGTTGACGGTGATGGTATGGCCAACTTCGTTTACCTTCTGGCCTTCGATAAGTAAGAATCTACTCACGCCTAGAAGTGTCCGAGTTAGAAGAGGCCTATCTCTTTGCTTTCCCTTCTCCTTCTATCATCTTTCGTTGTTTAGCTTAAGTCAAAATTATGTACATCCGCCTTGTTTCCGACGACGTTTCCTAAAAATGCTCAGAATTTACAAAACGTCAAACAAATATTTAATTTTAAACTTAAAACATCTCAAACACTGATTCTCCTATTCCATGCTATACATGTGGAGTTTTCTCATTCGCTGAGAACAAAGCAATCGTTTAACAATCTTTTCTTTGAGCTCAACGACTGAGCTTATGTATGAAATATCAGTTGTCTTTCAGATTGACAGTCAATTTTCTGCCCACAGTCAGGTTTGTAGCAGAAGTTCGCTGTGTGCATACATTTTTTACTCTCTCATGAGCTCTCTCTTTTGTGAAAAACTACGAAAAAATCACCAAATGGAACGGCTTTCGACCAATTGGAACAGACCTAATGACAGCTCTAGAAAGGCTAGTCAGCTCTAATCCAAGACATCGCCAACCAAGTGTATCCTCTTTATACTGCCCCTCCCGGTCTGCTTTGTAAGGCTTATGAAACCTACAAACAATCCCACTGTGAATGAGTTCCCACCCCAATATCAGCTGTCACACGTCAGCCACCTTTCTCTAGATACACCGAACCGATGTCCCTTTGACACTGATCCCTCAAAGGCATCACTGGCAGGCACGTTTCAAAAGTACATACGGCATGCGTTGAGCTCTTCCTCTGCAATGCACACACTGTGCACATTCCGCCCACAAAAACGAACACAAATTCGCGGAACAACATTTTTTCGCATGGCCGCTGCCGAATTAATTACATCCCGTGCATTCCATTTTGCATATTGATGGCCACCGTCCGTCATCGATCCCAACAAAAAAAGCGGGGTGGCTCTGTGCTGGATTTGAGCCGAACCATATGCAAATTACCGGCGAACAGCGTCCGGATTTGAAACCCACTCCGGCATGTGAAGTTGCCACTCGATGGATCTCCGCAGCCCCAGTCCCCCTGGAGTTTATAAATATTTGTAAATTAATTTCACATAAAATCCACGCGAGCACGGGTGTGTTCAATAATTGAGTAACTATGGGCAGCCAGTCGAAGTGAATCCCACCGAGCCCGGTTACGTATCGTCGGTCCCATTTGGGAGGCCTCAAAATCGAAAACAAACACTCGAAGTGAATTGATTTAATTGGCCAGGCGAGTGGAGCGAAAAGAAGTTACGAACGAGCCCGTGAATTGAATTGACAGTCGGTTAATTTGGGGCGGCGGAGCATTGTTTTTGATGTTTCCCCAATCCACCCGAGTGCCGACGAGGGCTTGTTGGGACGTCCTTTGGGCGAAGGGATCTGACGGGATTTACGAAACCTTGATTACCCTGTCGACACCAACACGTGCCGTGCGCGTGTGAAGAGGAGAGGCACAAATCGGTTGAGCGTGACAGGTGACCGGGGTTTCAGTGGAAGGCGTCCTGTTGAATGGGATATGTCAAGAGCAGGCCATTTCGCCAATCGGTGTGTAGTCGCTTTGTATTCAAGTTCGACGAAGGGGAGCCAATTTCGACGATTTCACTGAAAACTTCTCGAATTCATGAAGCAAACGTGTCCATTCATCGATGTGAAGAAAGTATTCAAAGCCATCGTGCACGTGCTTCTGTCAAGTGTTAGCTTTCTCGCAAATCCTTCGGGTCATTGCTCGAAGGTCGACCGAGGACTGGAGAAAAATCCCGCAACGACACCTGACACCGATAGCCTCAACCCCTACCCCTGCCACCAGACGACAGTGAATCAATGCACATCACCACCGTGCTCGATGTTTGTAATTTAATAGAGTGCCTGTCAGTTTTTGGCGAAAACCGCCCATTATTGGCTGAAGAGGCGGCCACTGTGTCAACTCCATAAAAATGTCATAAAAACGTAACACTCCCTGTGCCCCGCATCCAAGCACCGGGGCGACCTTATCCAATTAAAACCACAGCCGGAGGAGGATCCGGCCGACCGGGCTCCTCTCCACACCCACGCTCGGACGTCAGCGCCCACTCAAGGAAACAATTTGTTCTCGAGTGCGTAAATATCGGTCCACTTCTCGGTCTGTTTGTTCCCGCAAGTAGGCCTTCCGATGCACGAATAGACCGAACCGGAAGCAGGTAAATCCAGTCCTCTCCGAAATAAAATTTTCCACCACTTGATACAAGGTGATCCATCCCATCCCCCACCCCCTCCCGGCGGGGTGCTCGCGTGTGTATCCTTTGCCCTGAAAGTCCACACGCACAGCCCATGCAGCGGCTGTTTGCTTTGTTTGAGTTGGATGGCCAGGGAAAATAAATAAGGGTCCCCACTCGCATCGCATCGAAGTGGGAATTCATTTTGAACATGGGTCTCGGTCTGGACAGCAGCCCCCTACGCCCTCCGACCACCGGGGGGTTGCATCGGGAGGCGATGATGAGGCCGATGACGAGCGAGCGGTAAACAAAGGCGTATCATCAGTGAGTTTATTGAATATCCTTCCTCTCCTGCCTCCCCCCCGCTCCGAACGGGTTTTGAAATGTTGAAAATTTCCCCAAGGAATCGACGATGTGTGTGCGCGCTCTGATTCCTCGCACGCAACAGAGCGTGCAGCCCGGTGGGTGGCCGGGACACGGACTGCATTGGAAATATTATTTGAAATGATTCGATTTGCATTCGTTGGAACGTGCCGTCGGCGTGTGCCGGTCTCAGGGAAAAAATGCGCATAAAATAAACAAGAACACTGACGCTTCCCGGGATTTAATGAAGTCAGATGTGAATTGCAGGCAGGATGCTCTTAAATTGAGCTCCAGTGCGAGAGGCAGGGCGAACTAAAGTCAATTAGAGGGAAAATTCAATCCATTTGTCGGCCGGAGGAGGTGCTGGTCCTGTGGTGTGGGGTGCCAACGCAGGACGTCCAACTGTGATTCTCAGTGCCGCCCGATGGAGCTTCGACTGCAGGAGATTGGCATGCAATTGAGTTACAGCAAGATGTGGAATGTTCATTTTGAAGATACCCCAAATTCGTTTAACGCTGCGTGTGGCTGGGTGTGTGTTGTCAATCGATCAAATTCCAATTCGACTGGATTCATTCCCAACTGCTCGAGACTGTCTGTGGGAGATGTAATTAAACTGGGGCCTCGTCTTGAGCTGAGAACGTGGGTGTCTTCTGAGAGCACTGAGTCTGAGAAATGCTCATGTGGCTTTTTCTGGGGAAAAAGTGCTTTCAAATCGTTTGATGTTGCTCTTGATTGCATGGAGAATTACGCCGCAGTGGAGGAAGCTCAATAAGTTCAGAACACCACCGCCTACGTGGCGAGTTCAAGGCAGTAGACAAGAGCATGCATGCTAGCAATAAGTCATCGTTATGAATAAAAGTTCAGTTCTGCGGCACACAGTCAACACAGACGTTTGGCTTCTAGGTTTAGTCTCACTCCAAAAACACTCGCTGATCTGATGAAAATCGCCTTGTATGCAAATATACTGGTAATCTATAATGCATAGCGACGAGGTACACAACTCCATGTCTAGTCTTAAAATCTCCGTCATATTCGTCACGTTATGGAGGATGACGAAGCAGTGGGCGTACTTCTCAGTCCAAGTTGTTAATGAACTCACCGAGCCCATCCATTTCAAAGTGAGTTTTGCAAACCGTGTATAATAGATGCCAATACGTTGGTAATTGTTCCAAATTGTGTAAGACACAGTGAAACAATTGATTTACAAACCATGCATTTAATTCCACACACATTCATCAAACCACACATTCTTCAAATCGACAAATTTGCAGATAGTGCGAAAATAGGGACGGCGTATTTAGTTCCACAAAAGTTCAGCACACACAATTTGAAGACCTTGCATTTATGTTCACGTTCCCATGATCGATGGCAGACGTATGCAAGAAGCTTCAAATTACGAGCGATCAACGAGCAACCAACCCGTGAAGAACGAATTTTGTAGATCTAAGCAATTTAATTGTATAAATAGAATTAAAATTTATTGAATAAATCAGAATTAGTCAAACACTCAAACAGTTTACCAGTTCTCTGAATAGCTATCCCCCCACCAGTGGTAAGGTGGCTATTCAAATCAACACAAATTGTTGTGCGTTTTGACGACTAGCGTCTGGTAAATTCGTCTCCATTCTTAGAGGCGTATTATAAAGCGTCTTCGATAAGCTGGAAGTCTGGTCAAAAACATGGGTACTTGGCTGGAACCAACATAGTGGACTGTGCAGGACCTTGAGTAAATCGCAGAAGCACAGATTTGATTTCTGCAGCTGTTACCCACTACGCAGCGGACTTAAAACATCCCCGATGATTTGCATCGTTGGCCGAGGCTCAGGTTGAGGCTCACGTTCACCCCGGATTGTAGTCATGATCTGAACCCTCAACTGGAATTTGATAGCATTTTTGACAGATTGAACTGAACCTGAAACTTTTTCTATGTAAAATGGTGAATAAGAGAAGTTTGGAGAAATTGTATCCCCTGCTATTCTGTGCAGTAACTCGACTGAAAGCTCAAAATTCAGGACGGATTTAGCGTACTGCCTGTCCTGGGATTGAATGCAATGTCAGAAGAGGCATGCATAGTTTACTGACACTAATGTACGGGACCTTACATTGATGGACATCACTAAACAAAGCTGTCTGTCCATCATAACTGTAAGGCAATCTTCCGGTTACAAAGACTGGCTAACATATTGTTACGTTTTACACAAAACTGTGTCTACGTATTCACAATTAATCTGTCAAAAAAAAGGGTCCGATCACTGGATTGTGACAAAATTAAACTCACAAGTTCAAAAATTCTATTCACCATTTATTTACTTATACTGAAAAGTTACTACTTTAACTTTACTACATTTTTACACCACAATTAGCGTGTCACTCTTCTTTGCTGCCTTTCAGGCTTACACTTATAACACTTTGATCACTTTTATACAAATTCCCAAACAAATTGTAACTGCTTCGGCCGGCGTTCCGATATTTATATCAACTAGCATTCCTTCTAGAGAACTCTGTCGCCATCTGTCTGTGGAATTTTCCTATGGGCACTGCACGGCGGCGCCGGCGCGGTGCTGTCTAGTTCGCTTGTAACACAACAACCACCAAATGATTTCACCGTTGGTAATATGAACAGGAAGCGACTTACAACATAGACTTTGGTGGTTTGTGTGTAGCGTTATTATAGCGACGTATTATAGCTCGTGGCGCCCCTGGATAGCCATCACAACAACCGTTGTGTGGTGAACTAATGTATGCAGCGATCCCCCTCTGCCCGAGGGTCAAATAATGGGCCTGGCCTACCAGTTGTAAGTTGTGCGTGAGGTTAACTCCCTCACCACTTAAAAAAACCAACGGTTACGAACCGACAACAGGCCTCGGATATGGACGGATTCAAAGTTGACGACCCCAGCAAACGATCAAAGGACAATGATTTTCGGTTCTGCACGTGGAATGTGAGGTCCCTGAACAGACCACGTGCAGCCGATGAACTCGCCGAGGCCCTAGACTGCTACAAAGCAGATGTCACCGCCATCCAGGAGATGCGATGGGATGGGCCGGGCAAAAGGAAGATGAGAAACTGCGACATTTACTACGGTGATTGCTACAAAGAGGGAAGGCAGCGCTTATTTGGATGCGGATTCGTTGTTCGAGGCAGACTTAGGCAAAAAGTCTTAAGCTTTGATTATATCAGCGAGCGCCTCATAACAATCCGCATCCGGTTTTAGGCAAGGCGACACGCTGTCATGTGACTTCTTTAACATCATACTTGAGAAGATCGTGCGAAACTCTAACGTAAACACCCGAGGCACGATCTTCCAAAAGTCCGTTGAACTGAACACAGCGAGCCGTCAATGAGGCGTTTGCTGGCATTGAAGCGGAAGCGGCTAAAATGGGTCTAGCGGTAAACCAGGGCAAAACAAAGTACATGCTGTCATCACGGAAGGACGCACAACATCGACGTCTCGGACAGAGCGTCATATTGGGCAGCAGAAGCTTTGAGGTAGTCAAGGACTTCGTCTACCTAGGCTTCGGAGTAAATAGGGACAACAACACCAGTACCGAGATCAAGCGCAGAATTACTCTTACCAATCGCTGTTTCTTTGGGCTCAAGAGGCAATTGAGTAACAGAGCCATCTCTCGAAACACCAAATTGACCTTGTATAAAACCCTGATCATCCCAGTCCTGCTCTATGGCGCAGAGACATGGACGCTATTGAAAGCGGATGAAGAAGCTCTTGGTTGTTTTGAGAGAAAAGTTCTGCGTACGATCCTTGGTCCTGTTTGCGTTGATGGCGTTTGGAGGAGAAGTTTCAACCACGAACTATACGGGCTGTACAGCGCATGCACCTAGTTAAGCGTATTCGGATCCAACGCTTAAGATGGCTAGCGTCTTCGACACCGAGCCATTGGGACAGCGCAACAGAGGACGTCCTCGCACTAGATGGCGCACACAAGTTGAAAAGGACCTCAACCAACTTGGTGTGCGCAACTGGAGGCAGCTGGCGAAAGATCGTGCTGGCTGGAGAGGCATGTTGGTTGAGGCCCAGGTCCACCCCGGACTGTAGCGCCAATCGAAGAAGAAGAAGATTATAGCTATTATTCCGAATGGTGTTCGATTGTTTCCCGCAGATGGTGTTACAATATGTATCAGCGGTTGGCTGAGAAGCATTCGTATTCGGTAAATACGTAGCAGCCAGCAATGGTCTGAAACTCAAGGTACTTCGTCTGTGGTCCGAGCTCACCAACCAAACGAACCCAGCTTTCTTAACAAAGGCTACGTTCGCATACCAACACTAGCCATGGCAGAGAAGAACTTCTTCAGCAGTTCAGTTTATAAGCAAACAAGCAAACAAGCAAACAAAGACGGTGCCCAAAAATTTGTCCGCTTAGGAGAGGTGTCCTGTTATAATAAAAAATAAAAAAAATATTAAGTTTACATTCTCTATTTTTTTTAAATTCTATTGTTTGGCTAACAAGGGAAACTCAAAAAGAACAGAAAAACAAAGTAAACAAATCAAAAGATAATGATGTGAAAAGTGCGTTTTGTCCGTTTAAGGGAGAGTTAAATTCGATTGCGATTATTAAAGAGTTCGGTTATGAGAGGATTCACGGATTCCTATTTTTAACTAGCTTTACGGAGTGATTTCTGTACTGTATACTAATAACCTTACATTTTATCATGAGAGCACGCGACTTTGAGTTGATTTCTGCTGTCGAAAAAGCTGCTGTTACCCACTACGTCACCCCACACTGTTCGGACTGCTCAATGAACCGGGCTTGGGTTTGGTGGACAACAGCATTCACCAGAGTGCAATGTGTACCAACGGAGTGTTGAGAAAAACTCAGTCTGATGTATTTTCATACAACTCCACCATCATCAACTGGAAGAAAAAACACTTCGCCTAACCATCGGTCACCCAACCATTCTTAATGAATTCAACTTCTTTTCCAAGGACAACCATCGGCCTACTTCATGCTTCTCCCAAATGGGATTTTATGTGCGACAATCACGCGCTGCATGGTTCCCTGTGTCTCCTCACAGATGGATCCGAGACGGATTGAGAGGTGGGTGAATGTGTCCACTCCAAACACATGAATACACAGTGCACTCTCCTTGAAGATTCTCTACCATGGTTACGTTTTCCAGGTAGAAATAATTGCGATTAAAATTCAGACCGCCAGGCCGCATTTTTGTAAGGCAGTGAACAATGTCACGTTCAACTCTAAGACATCCCTTCATTGCAGGTTGTCTTAACGAGGTTGCTGAGCATTTAAACATACACCCAATACTGGTTTGCCCAGGCACTGTAAAACACCAGGGAAATGCAAAACAAATTCTTCCCTGGCACCAGGAGGAGGTCCACCTTCTCTACACGGAGTCATATGCGATCACTTTGTCTGGTCAGACTAAGCAGACCTATACTCAGAAGGCATCATAGCCCATTGACATACACTCCCGCAGGAAGGCTATCTCACTCAATGATTTCTGCTGAAGCTGAATGAATGAAGAGAAGGACAAATCATCTCCTCTGCTCATGTTACCGCCTGGCAGGTCATAGTTATTGACATCTACGGCTACTCTGTTTCAAAAGTCGCAGCAGACTAAGTAGCCAACATTAACAACCAAACCGCTTTGTTATAAGCAGTTAAGCCGCGTGGTTTCCTAATGAACCTATTGTGGCCTTAAAGTGACTGCCACTGCTAAATCGGACAGCAAGCTTTTCCATCTTTTAGGCAAGGGAGGTGAAGCTTTTCCTATGTCTCACCTCTCTTACCAACAAGATGGGAAAGCTTGCTGTCGAAATAAGCTCGTGCAAAAGTACTCTAAATCTAAGTAAGTAAATAAGTAAGTAAGTAAGTAAGTAAGTTTTCTACTCTACTCTACTGTACGCAGCTGAGCGCAGTGCTCTATCACATCGAATGCGACTTAAGACGTGAGACATGAGAATGAACACCTTTGCACACAGGACCCTTCCATTGACCTGTCGTGACACAGAAACCTTGCCAGTCTAGGTCCACCCCAATCATGTCTCATTCACCTCGTCGCTAGAACCTTGAAGTCCTAATGGTTCAACTAAATCATCCGACAGACGCGATAAAATTCTTCGCTGCAACTTGCTCGTCTCCTCGTTGCCTTCGGCGCGAAATGTGAGCAAACACTCGGCTGGCCCTCCCGCACCGAAAATAACTTACAACATCCCCAGCTGGCCAAGACGTTGTACAACCCGTTTTTTGTTTACCCTTTCAGCCACTCCAGACACCGGAGCAAACCGTGTATAAATCGATGCTTTCTTCGCTCCGTCAGCAGCGTCCTTTTTCCCTGTGCACTCGCTGTTTGTTCGTTCTAATTGTCTGACGGTCTTTCGTCGTCAGAAAAAATGAACCACCCACCAAGGCGCCACGCCGTTTGTTATGCTCCGTCTCGTCCTAATTCACTGACGGCGTTCCTCAGTCACTCGCAGTCGTGCTTGAAAATTGGTTAATTGCAACGGTAATTAAGGGACTTAACGAGAATTCATCAAGGATCCGCTCCAAGAGGGTTTGACTGCTTCCGGTAAATCAATAATGCCACTTCAGGGCAACGGCGTGGCGCGTCCCTTTCACTCCGGATGACTTAGGGTTTCCATTTTGAAGTGATGTTCACCCTCACCGCCCCAACAACCCACCACCCGTGTGACAGGGTGAAGCAATTAGCTTTGGTTTTGGTTACGAGGCTACCCTGTGCTCGGCTTTATCCACTTTAAGGGTGCGCATCGCTGGTGGGGTGTCTCCGAGCGACAATTGAAAGCCATAAAAGGATTTTTTTCGACATCTGCCGGTTGATGGTTGATGGTGGTGCTTCATGTAGGAGGTCGTTAAAAGTTCCCTTTTTTACGAGGGAGGAGCAGAGGCTTTACGACGAAGCGGAAACCCGTCAAGAGATGACCTTACGATAATCCCTTTGCGGGCGGCGAGAGAGAACATGTGTGGCGAGAGAAGAAGGATGTGGCGGCGTTTTGATTGGTTTTCGGCAGTGGTTCGGTGTGAGATTTGCAAGGGAAATGGAAAATAAATCACTTTTAAGGCATCGTTATGAGGATCGGATGCAGTGCGTGATTTCTAACCCCAATCACTCCGCGTTTCAGAATTGAAATTCCCGACGGGTCCTCTGTGAAGCACAATCAGACACGCATTGTTTAGAAGCTGACCCCAAGGAGGCATGCACACAAACTCGATAATTGGCGACGTCTGCGGCCGCAGATGTGAGCTCAATTCTCCAACGCCTTCCCTGAAGGTACTCAATGGCCCACGCACTTCACAGCACGTTCCTAACGGCCTTAAATTGTAATTTGAAGCAGAAGGAGAACACAAATGGCCTCTTAGACCGCGCACCCATTGACGGCGACTGCCCAACCGTGGCACAGTCCCATTAGAATTCAGCTGCAACCCCGTTCGGGCAACGCACACGTACGCAGCATTACTTATCTGTGCGCCGTGCCATACGCCCACACCGCCTCCGATGACTTTTTAATAGATATGAGCCCTTTTCGTGTAACAACCAGAAGTACCAGTATTTGTTTGGGTTCAAATGCCGCCGGCATCGATTCGCATGGCACCTATCCACACGCACACCTGCCCTGTGTCAGCCACGCAGATCCCGAGACTAAATTAAGAGCTAAAATGGCTGTTCTCGATGCGTGACCAGAATTCTGCAGGAATCACCACCACCAGCGGCAGGTACATGTGCGGAGCATTCATTAGTTGCGCCCTCCACTTCGACCTTCCCCCCTAGCCTGGTCCTGGCACGCCATTCGATACGTTGAACAAATGTCAACAAGCTGCCGCTGTCAGAGGAACAAACAAGTGCTCAAAGCGAACAGAACTTTAATCCACTGTCCACACGGCCCACACACTCACCGCCAAGGCCAAGGGATTATGACAATCGGCACCTCGGCTCGATGATGGATTTCAAGTGCAGATAAAACATTAATTACGGCCTAACGGTGGGAACAGGTAATTTCATTAAGAACCAATTTTCCCGACGGTTAAGTGTGCACTTAAGCACGTGCGACATTACTCGGGTCGTAGCCGAGTTTAGCGAGTGCTCATCCGCCGGGATGTTAGATTTATTTTCTTCCTGTATCTTCGGCGTCGTGTTGCCAGCGAACATTCGGCGTCATCGTGTCTTGTCTGTCAAATTGGCTGGCTGCCGGATTTCCTTTTTGATTCGGTTTTATTGGCGTCACTCGTAAAATCCTTCGAACTGATTTCCGCTTTATGACCTTTTGTTTGGAAAGTCAGCGGGGTGGCCTCGTGCGTGTGGCCGACAACATAAACAAGACGACTCCTTCGCCTTTAATGATGTTGAACCAATAAAGGTCGTTGGGGGGAGGGGGGTTCGATGACGCTTGACAGCGGTGACACGTTGCTTGCTTATTTAACTTTTTATAGACGATCACCGTCGGCCCTCGGTTTTGTATTTTTAGTCTAATTACTGTGGAAACTATCGTACGTCAGCGGGTGAAGTTCGGACGTGGCGCGGCTGGCGCATATCGCCCGTGGATCCTGGCAAGTTGGTCATTTTTCACACGATTAGCGCTGAATTCGAGATTAAAGTTTCATGGGTGCGCCGTCATGTGTGCCAGTTCCCTTCGATAAAAGGGTATTTCCGATGGCTTGACGAGCATGCGACCGAGGGATGCCCGATTTCATGATTTTACGCGTCATCGGGTGGTCGATTCAAAATGTGGTCAAACGGAGGAAATAATAGAGCGTGGCCTTGACGACATAAAAACGAGAATGGAGGTCCTCGGTGGAAGGGAAATTTGATTTGACCACGGTGGCGTATACACAATATTTTTCTCATCAATTTTTGCGTCCTGCACGGGGTACTCCGAAAACCACATCTCCCAAATGGAATCTTTATAGTTTGGTCTGCCCGTCCGTCCCTCCGTCATGTCTGCCACATCTTTATAGCTCCCAAGTTTATGGAAGCGATTCACATGAAATTTTGTATTTTGGCTAATATTTCAAGTGGTTGAGTGTTGGGTTGTGGCTCCAGTGTGCGTCAAGTTGAGGTGGACATTTAAATTTTTCCGCAACGCACTTATTGATGTATCAAGAAAGTTGAAGCAACGTCTTCAGAATCAGGGCACGAATTTGGAGGTATCTGCAGCGCGCAAAAGTTATTCTCCCTCTGTCGTT
Source organism: Eristalis arbustorum (assembly GCA_916610145.1). Taxonomy (NCBI): domain Eukaryota; kingdom Metazoa; phylum Arthropoda; class Insecta; order Diptera; family Syrphidae; genus Eristalis; species Eristalis arbustorum. The sequence goes on along the minus strand of OU744318.1, from coordinate 15,445,128 downwards.
TCCAAACCAAAGCACCAAACAATTTAAAAACAAATCACAGAGACTAGACTTTGGAAAGTATTTTCATTTAAAATTATTTCAAGCATTTTGGCAAGGCACTCTTATGCGCATTCATAAGAACGGCTGGAAAATAAATTTGAATAAGCACCAGTGTGATGCATAAAGATGTTGGCTTTAATTTGAAGCTAAAAGCAAAAACTGAGTAGACTAAGGTAAAGCAAAAGGAATAGGCTCCGACTACCTCATCTGAACATTTTTTTTCGACTGCACCGACGACTTCATATTGATCCTTTTCTATACTCGCCTAGAAGTTCCTCTATTACCCTTTCCGTTCGACAAGTCTCTCGTGCAGTGTGTTCTTACGACGCATTATGATGGCGATATTCAGCAATACAATATTGGAACCGCAATAGAAAAGGCTCAAATCGATTTTATTATATTTACAATCAGCACAAATGTCCGCATCATTCTGAGACGTGCCTTAAATGCGACTCCATCAGAAAGACAACTCTTTGGCAGACCCAGTACGAGGTGGTTGGACCAAGTCCAAAAACTCGCTTGGACATAAACCCTGATGAGTTACAGGCGATGGCGGAGGATCGAGTTGCCTGGAGATCTCAAGTCTCTAGACTGGAGATCTCTATTCTCTAGCCTAGAGATCTCTAGTGCGTGCTTTACACCTTAGTTCTTTACACCACTTTAGTCGATCATGCAGGTCGGTGATGATACATTCTCTACGGATATTTTAGAATACACCAAACACATTAAAGCCACAGACTTGTGGTATATTTTGGTAGAGGGCCAGGGTAGAGGGCCAGGGCGTCCGCAACCAGTCGTGTTGTGCGTGCCATTGTTCCCTCGGTGAAACGGACCTACATTTTAATGCCGACTCCGAACGGCCTTTCCGAACGGCCTCTTTGAGCATTGTCAGTGACTCGAAAGAGATGGGGCCTTGAATTGCATTGAGGTCGACGCACATAAACACAACGCCACGTTCTACCACTGGGAAGATACTTATTGTATTTATCGTCTTTAAGGCGCTTACAAACGATAAAAAAAATACACCCAACTCTTTTTTTACACGGTTTCTTTTTACACGGATTTGAATTTACACGGTTGAAAAAAAATAATTTTTTTGTAAATATTTTTAATCTATTACGGTTTGAAAATCACTGTCTTGTCTTGTTTGGCACTTGGCACCATTGCTGAAATTCCTTGATTCAACCATTAGATCAGGGTATAATTGCTACATTTAAGCTTTATTATATTCAACGAGCATTCCAACATATTTTAGATGCAGTAGAGCAGGACAACCTTACGATCGTTGATGCATGGAAAAATATATAATATGCTTCAATGGCCAAAGAAAAATTAAGGGTATCAACATTAAATTCCTGCTGGAAAACACTTTGGCCAGAATGCGTCAAACTTCTGAAATTATAGCCTTGGCACACGAAATCGGAGGAGAAGGATTTGAGGACCTACAAATTGAAGATGTCGACGAATTAATGATAGATAAACCTCTAGATGATGATTGTCTGATTCAATTAATAACAGATGACGGAAAAACTGAGAACCATGTTAGCGATAACGACGAAGAGACCGAAATATGCCAACTAACTGCTAGTTTAATAGATGACGGTCTATCATTTGGTAAAAGTATGGTGAATCATTTCTTAAAAAATGATCCTAATATGGAACTTGCCCTGAAATTCGAACGAGAAATTAATAATTGTATTGCTGGGTATAAAGAGTTGTATAAAGAATTTAAAAAACCAAAAGTTCAACTTTCTATAAAAGATTTTTTAATAAAAAAATCGACGGCGCAAGACCTTTCGGAAAGTAGTCCGACAGTTCAAACTCTATTACCGGACGAAAGTCACCATTAGATAATTTGATGGAAATCTCCAGTGATGATACCGATTTTAGTCCAGTTCGTCGCAAACAATTGCGCTTGTTATCAAGTAGCGACGAATAATTATGTAGCTATGTAAATATTTTTTCTAATTTTTTTGTTCTTAATTCTGGATTAACATATTTCTTTTGTTTTTTTTGCTTGCTTTACCAATTTTTCATCTGTATGAATTATATATTTTAAGTTTTAATGTATGTACAATAAAATGCCACATGCGCATACAATTTTTTTTTACACGGTTTTTCGAAGTAAATATAGTTTTTTTTTCAACTTACACGGTTTTCAGATGACATGGAACGTATCCCCCATTTTACTATAGAAAGCGCCTTTTTTTACACGGTTTTTTTTACACGGATTTCTGAGGAACGTATCTACCGTGTAAAAAAAGAGTTGGGTGTAACAAGTTTACATTAAGATAACTGTGACTGAAGACAGGCGTTATTAATTATCATAGACTGCTCGGAGACCGAGACCAAAGCTGCTGTGACGAGAAAGAAACCGAGATGATCCAACATCTTCTTTGGCACTGCTCAGTTCTCCAAGATCGGCGTTCTAACTTCGCTGGGCCATAGATTCTTCACAGAGACTGCGGACGTAGCGGATGTAGATATATCAGGTCTTCTAGAATTCATAAAGTACACAGGGTGGTTTCAACCACTACATGTAATTTTTAATTGATGACTCCATATTTTTGTGGGAAGTGATGATCCGAGTTTGTTTTCCTTTGACATTAGTGGACATTACGGTCATTAGGGAATAGAAAATAATTCAAATGGCAACACCGACTTTGCTGGCAGTTCTTCAAGCGGTCTGTTAAAGGTACGACGAAGTTAGGTAGGTAGGTGAGAAGGGGGGTGGTGCACTAAGCTCAAGTTTGGGCCGTTGTACGTGGGCTAACACAAAAAGGAGCTGGGTCGGAACGATTGACACGACAGCCTGACTGTCAGTGAAGTGCAACAGATTTTCACTAAGGTCGCCTAAGCTGTCATAGTTGGAGTACAGTGTGCCTTTTCTACTCGAGCCGAGAGCAGGGCAGCTGCAGAGAAGATGATGTACACTTGTCTCCTCTTCTGCATCGAGGAAGCTTCATAAGAGAATCGTCTTAGTCTTTTCGCGTGTTGTTCCAATAAGCAGTGTCCGGTGAATATACTCAGTGCAGTGCTTATTTTGGATCCCTGAGGGCCATGAAGCTATTAGATCTTTTCAAGACTAGGCTAGATTTGATTGGAGATTTGGCAAGTGTTGTTACAAAAGATTCCATCATCTGCAGTGCAGTGGCGAGTTTGTCAGCTTCACAGTGTAAGAGGATGGTCTCTGAGGCTAAAGATGAATACTTGCGGCGTTATTACGGTAATAGTGCGATGGTAACGATTGGATGTAGCCTTTTGCGACGACTTTTCCAACTACTCCGCACTGTTGAGCGATGTTTCACGAGGAATACAAATTAACCCCTTTTCTCACTCGACTCAAGTATAGTGAAGAGGGACCCCCTTGAGTAAAATAAAGAGTGGAGTGCCAGAGGCAGCCATCTTTTGATCGCGAGAGATAAGGGTCGTTGGTTATCTCGTGGTAGAGCTTTGGTGTACACCCATTATCTCTCAGACCTCTGTCATGTGTTACAAGTCACCCGTCATGATCTCTTGAATCTTTTCCAGGATGTGTCGTAGTGTGAATATGTGGCCGATGGTGGACATCTCCGGCCTGCAATCGCAAAGATTAGGACCTGTCAGATTATTGACGAATAGTTTCAGGCGTTCACACAAAACGATAGAGGCAATCTTGTACACGCTGTTAAGGCGAGTGATCCTTCGATATTTGGCGCAGTCAAAGGAGTTTCGTTTCTTGTGGACTGTATAGGAAGTTGTGCAGATATTGTTTGTCTGCATCGGTAGAGCGGATGTTCGCACCTTGCAGTTTCACTTGAGTCAAACTTGTCAATTTCCTGTTTGTCCTGAAAAGAACAACCTGGGTTTTAAGACGATTGGTAAAATATAGGTAGGGACAGCCCCTAGGCAGGTTCCGCATAAGCCTAGGTGTAAGTGTCAATACTATTGAGAGCACCGAACAGAGAGTCAACCATCATGCAACATGGAAAAGGAGACAGGAAACATTCAGCGGGTAGCCTGTTTTTCATCAGGCGTCATTCTGGATCCCAAGCTCAAGTGGTCTAATATCAAAAACCGGGTGAGGAGAGCAAGATCTATTGTGGTGGTCGTGGCGTTGTGGGTATATGCGTTGACCATCACCTCGGCGTCGTAGGTTCGATCCCTGGTCTATACGGCAAAAATAATTTTCACTGCCCTACCTCACTCGAGACTGATTTGACAATGCTCAAAGAGTACTTCTGTCGATCTGAGGTCTTAAACCCAAAATGGCACCAACGGCAGCATAGTATGGTGGCCTACCTTAAGCAAAACAAACAACTTAGACAAACTAATTAGTCCTGAGATCGGCAGCTCAGGGGCGATGAGATTATGCCCTACTGAAGCACTGAACTTGCTCCTACACCTCCTCGCCTTGGACCATTACATCAAGTATGTTGTCCCGCGCAGCGTCATTACACTCAGAGAAGCAGGACGTTGGTGAGCCATATGGTGTATGGCCATAGCAGAACTCTGCAACTACTGCATCAGCACCTAACCCTTTCTCCTTACTTCCGTCTGAGAGTTCGTCTATTTGATAATTTTTAATCCAGGAAGGGACTAGAAAACACAATTATTCGCCTCAGAATAGCAAGTCCTGATCTATCAAGGCTAGGCGACTGATTTCAATATCTCCAACTCTTGCCGCCTCTCAGATTACTCAAGTATCTTCCAAGCTGAAGGAGAAGACTAGGGATCAAAGAAGAGTGTAAACGTCTCAGGACCACCTGCTCTTAAGAAAGAACTGCAGCTACAGCCATCACCCCTACAACCACATCCTCAAAATTGTTGGAATAGCGCAAGGAAGAACTAAAACAGGCCAGTAGAAGCTGCAACATTACTCTCCTCTGGATTCGAGTTTTATCGCGTTCGGGAAATCATTCTTAAGTGAAGTCGCCGAGATTGTTAACCAAAGCAACTCGTAATTTCTTAAACTCTTCTTCATACCTGTTGGGGTGGATTAAGCTATCCCTAACAACACTGGTCTACGAGTTATGGTATCACTACTTGTACTCGGTTTAAGCCAAGCCGGGTAGCCACTTGAACCAATCAACCAACCAGCCTATTTGTATCATCGACATGGCATACTGGTCACAGTCCGAAATTAGGGTTCTGTTCCTTATCATTGCTTTGATGCACAACAATAACAATTTATTCACCTCTTGATTTCGGGCCGACTTACACTTGCCATCATAAGACGCATTGTCAGAAGCACCCTCTATATTGATGTAAGGACAGCATGTATTCTACACCGGTTCATCGTCAATAAGTAACCCCATCCTGAAGGCGATACTTCGAGATCTTATGTGAAGTTTGAAAAATTGTCTGAAAAGGCTATCCTAATTTTTCATCTAGCTTCGTGTTGTAGTATCAGATCAAATCAAGGTCTCCCTGCCTGCGTTCCTTTCCCAGTAGACAATAATTCTCTCTACCAAGTGGTATGTCCTGGACCTCCACAAACATCCAAGCTTTCTAGTTGATCGAATACGGTGATTAGTTAGAATGACCCCTCTGACGGTACCTTAAGCCAGCTGACCATGGTGTCCGTAGATTGTACCCCGCTTGAGTACAATTCAGTGTTTGGATGATCCATATTCACACACGACGTGCAGTGTATAGAGACATTTGTAGACGTACAAGTCCTTCAAGGTCGTCTCTTCAAGTACACGTTCCTAGTTGTGACTAATTAAACACAAGAAACCGCGTTCATTCCACGAATCTGCATATTTTATATCCATTACCCTCTAATTCTATTCAGATCAATTCCAAGAAGTAATCCACAAGTAATCCCAAAACGTTAACCTTTGATCCTCAATTAGAGAAAATGAAATAAACTTAATGTCAACTGACTTCCTTCGACTGATTTCCCCCCGATAGGCAGAGTATTCTCAACCGCGAACCCCCGCAGAGTCCCAAGTGAAAACTGCAAACCTCAGCAAATCCCGTGCCGCGTGGCGAACCCACCTTTCAATTATCTTGTCCAAATAATTAAAGAAGAACCCGCACAAAGTGCGTAATGCGTAATGCCGCCTCCATAATTCACCGGCAGTGATAAGCAAATTAGTTTGCCGAGCAAACAGCGGAAGCCGTCACATCATTTCCCCGCAAACCCGTCGAGTGCTCTCAGCCCACGTTCCCCATCTTCGAGTGACTTATTCCTGGTTCGGCAGCGTTTCTTGACGTAAGGAGGCAGCCTGTTGACCTTCTCAAATTTCGCCGAAACAAACCGTCGATGAGTCCACATTTGCAAGAAGCAGCCGAACATTTGGACTCAGCCCAATTAGTCTCGTAAAAGGCCGCCCACGCACCAAGCACTGATAGTGTTACGAAATCCACTTACGGATTACGTGGAACGTGATTTTCTGTGAAGATTTCGAGAACTCCAGACGGTAAGCCCATTAAAAGCGTACGCAACAGCGTCCTGCACCGGAGCCCAGTCATCAGCCGTCCGAGTCAAACCCACGCTCGATCTAAAAATATTGCGCTCAAGAATGGTGCCGACAGAGAGTCCTTAAATTGAAATTTATGTTTGGAGTGGCATCCCCCGGCAGATGGACCATGGATTCGGTGGGAATTTCAATGATTTCCTCTGCTTTCCGGCACTGGCATCGATGTCACACTCGATTCGGTCGGTCGTTGGCATTCGGGATGGATTTGAGAAGAATGCGGAAGTGTGTTTTTGGAAATCGATTTGACACTGTTAGGGTGGTGAGTTTGCTTATGGCGTGTGGAAGGAGAGTGCTTCGATGATGGGTGGTCATTTAGAGGAGAGAATCATCCTTTTACCACTTCGGGTGGTGATGGAATCTGGGGTGTGAATGGGGCAGTTAATTCGCGCTTGGGACTGCCAATTTTCATCAGTCGAACACAGTCATTCTAGTACTGTGGAACTTCATGGAGCTGGTTCGGTTATCTTCTCCTGTTAGTCGTCTGCACTCTGTAGGTGTTATTGTTGCCGAAATTGGCCATTACCGGCAGCATACGTCATGTTTGGCGTGCGCTACGTCCAGAATTTGTGACATTGCATTCCGTTCAAAGAGACTACGACGCATTTCAATTTACGCGGCGGACGAAGGTGGAGAAGGCACTGTCGTGACAGAACACAACGACCGTATCGATGTGAAATTACATCTTGCAAGATCGGAAACGCTAACTAAGCTCGCTGTATCATTTGCCTTAGCCCTATCAGAAAATGGATAAGGGGTTTGGATGATAGAAGATGACCACAGATTGACCAGACAAAATTCTGACAACAAGCGATGCAGATGCAACCGCACCATCGACGAAAGCGCCTGATGATCCCGAATTTGTCACAGAAGTCAACACCTTTGTCAGTACACTTGAGAGCTCATTTGCACCAGACGTCGTCTTCAATGAAACCAACCCAGCTGACCGGTAGGAAACGAAGTCCTCACTACGATCGAAGAAATCACGGTAATTATTTAACGTAGCACGACGAGGACGGCAGCCGGAACCGACAACATCTCGAATTTCGTCCCGACGCAACTGCCACAATGGGTGATGAAGCTTCTCTTGAACTATTGTGCCAATAATTGCCTCATTCCTGGCAAGTGGAAAGTTGCACACATTTTTGCAATACGCATAGAGGTGAACGCTTCCTTTGCATTTATCGCTCTTGAGCAACATAAGCAAGTTCCTGGAGCACCTGGTAAAGCAAAACCAAGATGATGTTTCATCGACCTGAACTTCAACCCGGACATGCAATATGCAATATGAATTCCAATTCCAACATTCGGTGGTGTGCACTCCAGAAGATTCTACGTCCAAGTGGCAGTCAATCAACTTAGCAGAGTGCCAAGGCGGGAGAAGTTCGAGGGTCGAAGCTGGAACCGATGCTCTCAACATCTTCGCCGCAGATCAACTGCCTCCAACTGACACAGTGAACTGTTGTCTCTTTGTAGATGGTTGACTGATCCCAGCTCGTCACCACCAATCGCCAAGCAAGGATTCGAAATTCAACAACCAGCTACTTGGTACTTACATATTTGAGGAGAGCATGCCGAAGTGGATGTAGGTAGCAGCCAATTGTCGGAGCATAAAGAGAGTGTTCCCAAACTGTACGAAAATATCGACTGGCAAACAGAAGAAGTCGAACAACCACTCGAACCTTTGATGCGTACGCAAAATTACTAAGCTAGAGGATAAATCTGCTGCTCTACAAGCAGCGGATACCACCGGTTTTAACTGACATCTTCACCTTCAATATGGCACACCATCTCTAAGACCACCAGGGAGAAGCTCCCAACTTTCCAAAGGAAAATACCGGTCTCAACTTGGGGAGGCACCACAACAGAAGCAAGCTCTACTCGGAAACACGCATCATCCCCCTGCAACAATAGATGCTAAGACTATTCGGAAAACAGCTTCTGGACCTCAGTAACCATCCCAACGAGATAATCAGACGCACCTAATATACAGAACTTTCTTAACGCACTAAATCTGCTAATTGAGCAGAACTTCCCAATGACATCTAACAACGAACTGCATAGTTTCTACGAGAACAACGGTAGCAGTCACCATGGAGGCTAAGTGGGCTACTACACTACCACTCATCAACAACATGGGCACACGGATTTTAGCAACAGAGGACATCATAATAAGAAATGCTAAATTAAACACTTTTCATCAGTTGGGTCCGTATGAGCCAGGTTAGGTTAAAGTGCTTGACTGCTGTGCAAGAGGACAGCAGCCACACTTAGGCCGCAAACCATTGTGAAGCGAAGCAGATGACCGACGATTATGTTGTTTAGCTAGTTTGATGAAGTGAAAGGATTCCAGAAGTCTGTATCTGCGGGATGAAAGAATTATATAACAGGATTGCAATGGTTTCTTTCTCATCATCGTCTCTGCAGCTCCTGCAAAAGTCGTTATAAGGGAGGCCTATCCTAGAGGAGTGGGTACCAATGCCGCCTTGTTATAACGGCGACGAGGGTTCCACGATTAGGCCGCCTCATGTCAAACAGGTTAAGTGATCTCTAAGGATTCAACTTAGGGCACAGTTGTTCAGTTATGAGACATCCATGATGATGAGATCATCTATGATTTGCTTGGACAAGTGTGTCCATATTCAGTAAATGCGTTACAGTAGCGATAGGCATGGACAGCGTGTCGCCATCGGGAAAGAGTACAGAGTTTCTACACCTTCTAGAGAGTTCGTCAGCTTTGCAAGTGTCTTGGATGTCATAGTGTCTCGGCACCCATATAAGTAGGATATACAAATAATTGGCCATCTCGTTCAGAGATTGGCGGGAATTACGCAATGTCTTGGAGTTCCATGTGACTGAGCTTAGAGATTTAATTGCTGCTGACGATAGCTGTTCTTGATATCACACTGGTTCCTAGTCGGGATAGAGCTTATCGCTTTAGTTTCAGCCGACGGATGACGCTACAACGTTTTGGTATTCGGAAAGATAGCTCGATGCTCAGATCCTTGGAATCAGACACACGTCCATCGTATGAGCCAACACATTAATCTATAGTCTGAAGTCTAGTCGTAGTCTCAAACTGCAAGATCGCCGTTACATTTGCGTCAACTCGAACGATGGCCAAACGGAAAAAGTCACCGCGCCTGCCGAAGATGACGCCAATATTTTGATAGAATGAATGAGATTTATCTCTTCCCGTGTGTTTAAAATTGAAGATGCTATGTTCACTTTAAAAAAACAATAATATTTGTTCACTATAACATTCTTAAGCTAAAGCTCTAAAGCTTGCGTCATAGTCGGGTCTAACATCCATCGAAACGGAGAGGAATGGTCTATACTTCGATGGCTTGGAAGGGCCAGATGAGACATATGGCCCAATCATCACGACATCCGGGGACTTGAAACGACCGCTAGGCATACTCAGCATAAGGTGGTAAGACCAAGGCCAAAAACCCGTCTGATGGCGCTTAGGCATAAGTTCATGATAAGCTAGAGTAGAAGGTGGTGTATGTCATGGAAACCTCCCGTGCATACCATGCCCAGGACGCCCTTTAGTGTAAACATGAGAGTTACTGAAAACCTGCAAAAAATTCTATAAAACAGAATGTTTATCTGTAGGACTCCGAAACTACAAGTCGCAAGACTCTGAAATGCGACATACGATTCCAACGTTTCTAGTCCTTTATGTCCACCTGCATGTGTGCACAAAGGTAGCTGTGTGTATGCTCTGTATGTGTTTTCCCTAGTTCTTTTCTTAGCTCATGAAGTTTGACTTCAATTCGGACAACAAAAACCTCATCATTCGGACATCAAAAACGGAAGTTGCCTTCAGTTTTACTGTAGATAACAAACTCTACTCTAGCTCTACTACTAGCTCTACTTCACATGTGCGTGTATGACTGTGTGCATAAGTCAACAAATTGCTTATTGAGTAGGGATGTGAATTAGCAATATTTTGAAAAACTATAGTTCCAATGCAGTCAACGCATCGGTAGAAAAAACAAATTCGGATAAAGCCGAGAGAAAAATCGAATGCACGTATATATACCATATAAGTAGGATTTCGTCATATTTAAAGAGCAGGACACGAAGGACAACAGCAGGTAGCACATGTGAAGCCATTAGTCTAGATGTTCCTCAAGGTTCCATGCTAGGCCCCATTCTTTTCTTCACCTACTCATACACAACCCTTGAGCATAACAGCATTGAAATCTCTTGAACGATTTCGTGTAGCAGCTGGGACATCGATTGTATGACACCAGAGAAGTCATCCTTGCCACATCAAAAGGGCGCTCCCCTTCCAGCCAACAAAGCACACCACTGTTCACCAAAGCATGCCGACATTTCTTTTGGCAAATCCTTCGAAACCCTTCTTAAGTCTCCTCTAACCGGATGAACCTATCAATTCAGCGAACCGTCAACGTAAACACAAAGCCAGAGAATAGAGTTGAATCCAAATCGCTTCGCCGCACCGGGCCTCTTCGAAAAGGCCGTCTATCTACCGGTCCCCGGGCCCATTCATCAAATGATGCCGACTAATTCATTTCCATCTCGGCCTCGTCGCCAGCCAGCCTCCGCAGTCAAGGCATGGCCTGGCTCCCCCGAATCCCTGAATAAACAAAATAGTCACAGTCGTCCTTCAAGTTGAGAATTTACATCGCTCCCCCCGTCCGGCGAGCAAACAGAAACGTGACTGAGTGCCACAACATCGGCAGAGGTGGGCACTGTCACATCTGTTCCCGGGGTAAGCGCCTTCGCCGAACATCGAATACCTTCACACACTGCCGACACGAGTTTCAGTTACACGGATGACGGTGTGGATGGGGCCGCCGGCGGCGCGGCACGGCGCTGTTGCCGGCAAAGTGAAACATCACTGAAAGTTTCCAATTTAACGGCGGAAAATGTGAAGAAAAACTTTTCATTTTCGTCGTTTTTTGCAGTTGTTCTGCTTTTTTCCCGTTGTTCCTGTGCGCAGTAATTTTATGGGCCTCTTCGTCGGGTGGAGTGGAACACACGCCCACACACGGGAGGTGGGCGAAGGAAAGCAAAGTCTTGCATCCTGTTTGCTGGAAGTTTGCAACACTTTGTGTATCCTTCCGTGAGTTGCCAGCGTTCCTAGTCAGCCTTTACCCCCTTTTCTGGTTTTTGTTCTTTTTTCGTGCACGTGATGGGGTTGCTGCTTTGTGTCGTCGTCGTCGGTGGGTCTGTGAGCGAACATTTGATCTGCTTTGGCATGTGATGAGAATCGCTGGTGTAGCGTTTTAGTTTCCCCCCTCCCACGACGCCGCGGGGGAAATGTTGTCGTTTGCGGAAACATTCTGCTTTCGGGGATGCTCCTGTCGGCCACGTGAGCGAGCGAACATGATGCCATTTGTGTGTTTGTGTGAATTTATTGCAGTTTCTGTTGTTACCAGCTTTTTTTCCGCCTTCGCCCCCGTGTCGCCCGTTTCTTGGGGCATCCCGTATCCCGTATCCGGGATAATTTATTTTCAAATCATAATTCGTGTTTTCAGTTTTCACACGAAGTATGTGCTGTGGTTTGGCCGCGCGGGAATGGGGCGCGTCGGGGCTTGTGGCCCAAATTGGTTTCGTTCATCGTTGCGGTTTCTATTCGGGTTGCCGCACCTGAGCAGCGGTTGTGCTGTTGTGCGGTGCTGCGGGAGCTCATTAGGTGATTGATTGAGTGAAATGATTTTAATTAATTTTTTTTGCCCAGTTTCCCTTGTCTGTCTGGCTTGGGAGGGAGAGTCCGGTTGAGGGCGCTCGTGGATGGTTTGCGAGGAGCTTGGAAGATAATTAGAAAATTTGTAAATGCTGCCAGATGATGACTTTAATCCCTGGTGGGGAAATTATCGACTTTGGACGGGACTTTGGTGAATTTTGACCGCTTAACGCGGAGCAGGTGCGTGGTCATGATGGAGTGGAGTTTCTCTCTGCAAATGATTTCCCGCTTGGTCGTTAGTCGGCTTTGGCAAATTCATCAACAGATTGGACGAAAGCAGACCTTGCGAGAAAAAGATGTAGAACCCTGGACAGGAACCATGGCTCGACTTCAAGAAGGTCTTTGACATTTGGGATCACAAACAGGTCCTGAAGTGCAGGGCCACTTGTTAGCTTGGCTTGCAAATTACTGAGCAAACGATAATCTCATTAGAAAAATGTTGAGCACGACATTGATAAAGAAAATTCGATTGCAGTCTTCCTCGGGGCTCAAGGCTAGGTCCTATTCCTTTTTGTGAAACAATATAGAGAGCATGATACATACACATCGTGGCTGTTTACTAAGAAAAAATCTACGAACAGAGTAAAATGGAACAACAGCAGGTCCATCGTAAGTCACTGTTGCGTACTAGTGTCCGTTCTAGAGGGGTAACGTGCCTTAGAACGGACACCACAGTACGCAACATCGCATTACGATGGAATTGACAAATAAAAAATGTACTAGCATTTAAAATAATTGCTCTCACCTTGGTGAAATGCCAGCAATGATTGTTATTCCTGCGCATGGCGAATTTCATAAAGCCACCACGGACACCGGTCCCTCTGTTAAGGAGTTGAAGTCCATCTAGGAGCTGCGATGTGTTAGATATTTTCATTCTATGCAAAAGCGAATGATAAACTGCTACAGGGTAGTCGATGGCAGAGGATCGAGTGGCGTAGAGGTCATTAGTGCGCGCTGTACCCCTACTTTCATGCGGGTCAGAAGATGATAATGAAGATGCCCCTGATGAAACTGCCAGGTATACTGCGTTACACTACGGGATTGTTACTGGGAGCGAAGGCAGCGCTTTTTGAGAGCATGGGTTTGTTGCTCGAGGACTTAGACAAGGAGTCTTAAGCTTTAAATACGTAAGCAAGGGCGTCATAAAAATACTCATCAAGGCTACATCCATCAAGACAAATCAGTCCAATCTGCTCTTACACGCCAATGCAGGCAATATAGCATAACGTTGCACTATCTTGTAGAGTTGTTTTTCGCTGTGCAGATGTTTCATTAGTCTCGAGCACTTATGCATGTAGGTTCTCCCCTCTTTCCCAGCCGTTTGTGCAACCAAAAGCGCTAGCACACACGTCCCCTTCACACATTTCACACACTTTGCTCAATTTTCAGAAATTCGAAACTTCAGCTTAAGAGGATTAAGGCAACCAAAAGCAATATTTGTTCTTGTCGGAATAGATGCTGAAGCCAGTGAAAATCTTCGAAATATTAAGCTGGCCGTAAAGCCTTAACCTAAGCTATGTGACGCAGGAATGGAAAAGACTTAGCCTTCTCCCTGAACCAAAAATCGTCAAAAACATCGCCCAGAGTTTCGTTTAAAACATATTTAATGTGAAACTAGCAGATGACTCACCACTTTAATGGAGATTATTTTCATGGATGACTTCATCCACAAGAGCAGATGGCAGATACAGAGAATATTCCAAAATAGGGACGTAAGCCTTTACTTTATTAATATTCTCTTTTGCAATAAACGTTTCAGACTGTCTCGGTACCAATCGACTTAGTATTAGGTGCTTCATTGATTTTGAACAGTGCGGTTGATCAAAGAAGGAAAGCCTCGTGTGTCGTTTTATGAAATTTATTCTGTACACAAATGGGACGTTCATAGGTTCTGGGCGCTATGCATTGGCGACCGATTCGTATTTTTGCTTTCATCGTTGACAAGAGCCATGGTGTAACCAATTTATCGTGAAAAGTTAACATTTTAAATATTTTATTTTGCCATCAGAAAAGATCCCTCGCAACCTCCCATCTTAAGAGTACAGGGACAGGCTAAAAATACGCACATTTTATGAAAAAGCGCAAGGCCTGGTCTAAGGAGTTAGGAAAGACACAGGGATTGTTGTGCGGATGTGTTTTTCCCTCTTGTTCAACCCTTGCAGTAAAGTGAGTAGATATAAGTGTCACCCTATAAAAGATGCGTTTTCATAACTAGATTAGTGGTTTTAAAGTGGGATTAAAGCCGACAAACCTTGTCTTCAGGCAGCGATTGAAAGACAATCCATGTGTGCTTCACCATTCCAGCACTTTCAACAATGCATTTTGCATTACACTAGATATTATCGCTTCGTGCCTACCCCCAATCCTATAATCACCGTCATCTGTATGATTTTAAGGTAAAATCAGATCTCAAAGATCTGTTAGCAGATTGTCAATAATTATTGTCCACAGCAAGATAGAGAGAGTCCAAACCAACCAAAAAATGTTGCTTGTTGAATACGAAAGCATGCCCGATGATTGAAATACGTACTTCATCCACAAAAAAAGGCGATCCCACCTCTTGCAACAACTATAGAGGTGTATCATCCATGTTCAACGTCACCTACAAGATCATATCCAGCGTATAATGTGAACACCTAAAGCCGCTTGGCGTCGCAGTAATAAACACGTCCAGTGCGTCTTTCAGCCCGGCAATATCGACTATATTCAAGATCTTTGTACTAAAGCCAGCTAGTTTTAAATCTATTCTTACCATCTCAATCGATTTTGAAGCCGCATACGTCAACAACTCTTCAAAGGGATGACCGGATTCGAGAAAAAATCTGGAAAAAAATGTATCCGGTTGTGTCGTACCACATTAACACAAACGTCATGCCGCGTGCAGTTCGGTTGGAGGACCTCTGAACCGTTTGATAGCTTCACCGGATTTCGTGGTTGTATGACTTCTTGAATTTGATACTGGAGAAGATAGTGCGGCATCATCAATATCGTCGCCTGTTTCCAACGAGCCATTGGCCAAACGAGCTGGCCTTATGGTAAATGCGGACAAGATAATTATTTGCTGTCGACTGAGAAATGATCCGCTGCACACCATTTTGGCCAAACCATCACAATCGAAAGCTACCATTAGTGAAAAAGTGTGTCTGCCTCGAGTCAGATGTGAATTCCTCCAATGACGTCTTAGTCTAGATCCGATGTGGAATCGCCCTTGGCAAGTGATGCTACTTCTGTTTATTGAAAACAATTGGGGTTAAAACTCCTGAATCTAAGGACCAAGAGATCGTGCTCTATTAGATTATTATTTTTTGTTTCAGTCTAAGGCTATGGAGTTGAGAGCTGGTCGATAAGCGAAACTGCAGAGCTAATTTTTGGTGTCAGTGGAAATAAAAATCCAACATCGGTTTTGTGGTCCCGTCTGTGAGGAAGGTGAATGGAGGAGAAGACATAACCGCGAACTCTTTGAGCTGTACGAGGGTATGAATGTAGTCTGTAAGGTACGACTACACTGGGCGCAGCGTATGGACGCTCTTTCAAAGAGTTTCTTCGAATCCCAGCATCATGGTTCGAGAAGGAGAGGGAAACCGAACCTTCGGTAGAGAGACCAAACCGTCGCGGATGTAAGACAGCTTGGCCTTGATGACTGGAAGCAGCGCGCCAGGACCGTCACCGATGCAAGGCAAATATTGCTCAGATTCGGCTTTCCATGGGTTGACGGTCTTATAAAACCAAACAATGTTTATTACAGTCTGAGGTCTGCTAAGAGGGTATTAAAGTAAAAATGTATCACTGAGGCTTACTATTGCAGTAAAAGGCATATAAAATTGTGTCCCCTTGATATGGCGATTCATGGTGGCGTTGTAAGTCAGTGCGACGCGTCGACTACAACCCTAGTGCTACTCTCCAGCGTCACTGACAATGGTCCGAATGTATAAAAAAAGGTCTAAGGTAATTTCATAAATGCTTGGAGTAGGCTAGGAATCTCTGGGCGCCTTGCACGAGCAAACGAACAACACGAGCAATTGCTGTAGAAGCTGGGTCTAAGTTCAACTCAGGCTGTAGGCTGTATTTTTTTAATAACCTTTTGGGTGCTGGTAACGAACATTGGCCTAAGACAAGCAGCCATGGTCTACCGACTTATGGTCAGTCCAGTTCCAATTAGGTGTAGGCGTGTGTCCAGATTTAGCCCATAAGCTTTGATGTGATCCGTTTGATCGATCGATTCAACACGCGATACCTACATTGAAGGCGCCATGAAGGCACACACAAAATTTGTTTGCAACTGATTTTCATTCAAAGTTGCACCGCTTCGATTGTCCGAGTGTCGAATAAGGTCCCCTTAGGCTTACACGCCACCCACCAAGTTTTTCATTTCTCCTGCTCGTCTGACGAACCAATGAACTTACTGTCATACATCAACGCCAGCAACAAGAAAGAAAAAAACACCTTCTCGGCTGAAATTCCGGATTCCCACTCCACTCTTGACATACTTTCATGTGGTCAGCATTTATCTCATCCCGTCACGCCTCCGTGCGTCGTCGTCCCGCCCCAAAAACCGCCCCACGAGTCCGGACTCACTCGTAACAGTTACAGTAACAATTATTCACTTTCATGCCCGGACATCAGTCCGGTCGCCCAAAAGGGGATTATGTCCTCTTAAGTTGGCTCATAAAACTCATTATTGACTTGTATCTAATGCCTCAGAAACTTTTAATGATTCCCCGCAAGAGCAAAGTGCCTACAATCACGGCGCTCCTAATCTTTGCGCCATTTCCCTTTATGGGCTTAAATACTTCCACAAACCTCAGAAGTTTTGCCAAGTCCTCTTTATCTTCCGCACCCCGCTCCACCGCTCGCCAAGCGCTCACACAATTTCCAATCGAAACGGCCACGGTGAAAGTGTAAAGGTCGCCAATGAATACTTGATTTCAATCAGACACCGACCAGATGTACACAGATGTTTGGCCGCTTGTACTAATCACTTGACATCTCACTGGATTTTCCCGGTTCACACACGAGGTGATGAAGTGCCGCCGGGGCTGGCTGCTCGCTCCACCGGAGGCTCTGCTCTGCATACGAGATAACCATCGCAATTATTTTTCATTCCATGGCCGCGTATTGGTATCCAAAGGGAGGGCGGCCCTCTTCGATTCCGAGAATTATTTTCTCGATTTCCGTTTGGCTGCCATGGCAGCAGAAGAGGACGTGAATTATGTCAACTCCATGAGATTGCCGGGAATGCCCAGGTAGCAACCGTCTCGAGGCGGGTTGGGGCCAGCCGTGCACACGTATCGTCGACGAGAACAGGTGTAGAGGCTGCCGGCTCGAAGGAATGATCCGCCGTAACGTGCAGGGATGTTGCCACAGGAGGCAGTTGCCTTGGCGAAGAGTCCCACCCACCCACTAGGTCACGTCGTCTGCCGGATGGAGAGGGGAGGGGGCTCTTTTTTGATCTGGAAGCATTTCAACTCGAAAACAATATCACCCGCCGCCCGAGGCGCACTGAGTGAGTTATGAGAGAGCGTTCAATCGAAACGGATATCCTATCCGAGGGCGCGCTGTGGTAATTATTTCATACGTTGGAGCATGTACGCTCATAAATTCATCCTCCCGACCACCCACCGAACCCAGAGCCCATGTGCCGGTGGTGAGCGGTGCGGTCTTACCGAGGGTGAGGCAAAATTTGGAAAGTTTCGTTGAATTTTTGAAGAGAATCACTTGCGGCTACCGCCCCATGACGGGTGGATAATGTGTGTGTGCGAGTGGTATTGTAATAAATGTCGAGCCGTCATCTAGGGGCGCGTTCAAGGGGCGCTTAAGGAAAGTTTTAATTATCGCGTGTTGTCTGTGCGAGAGTTATTGTTTACCAGCGGTCTGGGTGCGGTTGGTGTGGGCTCTTGAAAGGAATCGACATGCCTTGAGCAGATGATGGTGGCAACGGCTTGAATGGAGATGTGTTTTTTTCTTCTTTCGAGGGAAAATACAATCTGTGGTGGAGCAAGTTTTATGAAGGGCGTTCGGGTGGAGGGCGAATGTGGCGGTTAAACTTTTATGGGCGTGTTAACAGTGATCTTCGATTGGACTCGATGTTGAGGGGGGGTTTAAAGTTGGGTGTGTGGGCTTGGCTTTGTTGGGGGAATCTCTCGTAGTCCTTTAAAGGGATAAATCATTGAATTCTATTCGCCATTAAAGTAAATTGAACCATAAATTCAAAATTCATTCGAAGTGACTATAGACTGCGGGGAATCGAAGATATTCCATATTCCATGTCTGCTACGTGGTAATTGAACGTTCGTAGTACGTTTTACATGAAATTATTGCTTTTATTTCATCTTATGTAGACTTACGTTTTTCTTTTCTGTCTTTAATAATAGATAGAAATATGGGTGGCGCTAAAGGCCGTAGAGGGTAGGGCCTAGCTTCTCAGCGACCTCTCATGCTGTGCGTGCTATTGTTCTAAGACGAGTGGAATGGAGCTACAGTTTTATGCCGACTCCGAACGGCAAAGTTTGAGAACCTTATTTTCGATAGGAAGTACACTTTGTCAGTGACTCGAAAGAGGCGGGGCCATGAACATATTTACTGTAATACATATAAGAAAACGATTCTAGACGTTGGGGTTAGTGTGTAGGGGTTGACGCCGACGAACTTTGAGCCTGATAAAGTGTTTTTTTTTTGTGGGAAAATCTTCTTCATTACTTTAATGTGAAGAAAACTGCTGCCGAAAGTCTTCGTATTTTGGTGGAAGCTTATGGTGAACATGCGCTAGCTGAGTGAACGTGCCAAAAGTGGTTGGAAGACGATGATCGTCCTGGGCAGCTTAACAATTTTGATATGAAGAACTGGAATGATTACTCTATGAGGATTGTAGCCAACCACAAGAAGAGCTCGCAGAAACTTTGGGTGCCACTGAAGCAGCCATTTCAGAACGTTTAAGACCAGGTGGACATATTCAAAAGCAAGGAAATTGAATTCCACATGAACGGAAGCCGGGAGACGTCGAAAGGCGGTTTTGCATGTCCAAAATGCTGCTGGAACGCTCCAAAAGGAAGTTATTTTTGCATCGGATTGTTTCTGCTGATGAAAAATGGACCCATTACGACATATGTGAAACCAGGCCAACCAGCCAAACCAACGCCAAAGCCGAAAATTCATGGCGTAAAGGTAATGCTCAGTAAATTGTGGGATCAGAACGGTGTGTTCCATTATTATACCGGGTGAAACTATCACTGGACAACACTACCGAACACAATTAATCCGTTTGAAGAGGGCAGTTGCCGAGAAACGTCCGGAATATGCAACCAGAGGCAATAATGCTCCATTATGACAACGCTTGGCCCGAAGAACTATTTGGATAACAGTGGATGGGAATTTGACCCCTTCCGCCTTATAGCCCAGACCTTGCTATTTCTGGCTACCATTTGTTCCGGTCGATGCAGAACGCCCTCACTGAAATATAGTTCATATCAGAGCAGAATTAAAAAAATGGTTCTACACATACTTGGCTACCCAGGCGGTGGATCCACAAATTGCCCGAAAGATGGGAAAAAAAGTCATAGGTTCAGATGGGCATTTGTAAATATTTTTTTTTAAAACAACCTTCAGTTTGCACGAATTAAGCTGTATACCCAATAGTTCCTGAGACATGTCCTGCCAATGACTTGGGAAGTTTCTCTTTGAATTCACTTCATTCAATTACTAAGTACTAAGAGCGTTTTCACTTCAAAAAGTCTGTCTTTCATTAAACGTGAAACTCATTCACAATTAGCATAGAAAGCACCGGGTTGTAACGAAAGCAACAACGGTTCACTGAACTGTTCGGAGTTCTTTACTAAGCCTTTTTTTTAATACCACTCTTATAATAGCTTTCATTGCAAAACACACGGATGCCTTTTAGTCGAACTCTATGAATGCTTATACTGAACTACTTTGGGCAAGGCGTGGGTGCTACATGGACTGTCATCGCATTGGACTATAACATTTTCCGTGGTGTTTCGTACTTACTTGGTTGTTGTTTTTTAATCTGAGAAAGTAAAGGTATAACATCTACTTCTGGCACTAAAGTTCGTGGTTTACCTCAGACCTAAGCCAACTGCAACGATCTTCAGCAAGCAGCCTAGAATTTGGCACGCCAATTTGGTTGTGGTCTTTACTTTTGTGTGCCATCAATTTCGTGGGCGTCCCTTATACTTGGTCGCCGAGTAGGTATGCTTAACAATAGTGTGTGATAAAAGTTCGAAGGAGTATGCTTGATGGGCATGAAATGCCGTAGACTGACGATGTCAATGAAGAATAATCGAGATGAGCTGAAATAACCACTACAGCAAGGGATGTTATGAAATTCGGCTAAAATTGAAATCTAGCAAGTACCGGAGACTCGTCAGAGTTCTGCTCACACTAGTGAGCGAGTACTCAAACTTAATTTTGGTTTGGTTAGTTTTCGCGAAATTGACTTGACCGACAACGACGTACAAGTCTTGTCAAAAATTCGTCTAACTCCTCCGATCACGACTGTCACGACAAAAGCACCGAAGACTGATTGAAGTTTGGAAGATTGCAATTTTTCGGACGGTTCGGACATAAAGAATACAAGAAGTGTCTCTGACGAACTCAACGAGCCGTACCATGACGTGGAAGTAGGTTGGAAGGGAAAAAATAAGTCGACTACACTTGCTCGGCTACATCGACACAAACGCCCAAAACTTCTGGTTCGAGAAAAAAATGACAACTGAACCTCCGGTATAAAGACCAACTCATTGCGGGCGTAAGAGCTTGGTATACAAGACTCTAAGCAGCGTGCCCATAACAGCAGCGGGCTATTGTTCCGGCTCGGACCTTCCATGGGTCGTTGGCCTAATAAGTAGAAAACATTTCACTAGAGTCTGATGGGAAACTGGACTTACCGTCTGGAGCAACCACTTGTGCTGTGCATGCTGTTTTTCCTCACGGCTTAAAGGGGACTGGTTTGTATCACATCCGAACGGTGATGTTTGACAAATGGTACAGAACATAGTTTCTCAACATTTGAGTCTGTTGGACTTCAAGCACCGTATCGGCGGACCTCCCAACGTACAACTGTAGTGGAATTACAAAAAGACATATTTTACATGTTATTGAAAGGCTGTCGAGAAACTCCTGAAAGCGCCCCACGGCTCCGTAGGGGCCCATGTTGAGAATGGCTGGTCTATACGGTTATACTGTATGATATACAACTGTATGGCGCAGTTGGTTGAGTGCCTGTACTTGGTTAGATGGGTCGGCGGTTCGAACCCCATTGAAAGCAAAGTTAATACGATTTATTTGGTTTTTAAATGTGCAGTCATACGCAGTTGTTGGGATCAAATTAACAGCACTATTACTAGAGTTATTGATCACTGAAAAACAAGTCACGGAAACATTGGGTTTCGTTTACAAACATTTTTAACTTAACCTGCATTGTCAGTGATTAGATAGAGGTTGGACCGTGATGTCGGGAATCGAGTGTTACTCAGACGATGCACAAGCTAACCACTACGCTATACCACCGCAAATGTGAGACACGGTGTATTTTAACTTTACCATACGCGAAAATTACTTTGGCGAACTGTATTATACGGCCATCTTCACCAATTGTATCCGGATCCTGTTGACCTTGTTGACTTTGTTATTGTTCAGTACACAGGCTTGTGTGTACTGAGCAATAACAAAGTCAACAAGGTCATTCCCTGAAATGAATGTACATTCCCTGATGTCTGATTGAAATCCTCTTGAGCATGGATCTTCTCTCAAAAAGACACAATTGAATGCATATTGGGAGTTTGTCATCTCGTCTACTCCTTCAATTAAGACGCGAAGCTAATCTTCGTATTACACACAAAGGATGTGGGCAAGTTCAATGCCGTCGTGTACGAGTTCTAATCAACCTCTGAAGAGAGCTGGATATTCTCTTACTGAACAAATTGTTTCTTTTGATGGAGTTGATTACTTCATCAAGGACAGAGCTTGGAATTTGCATCATTTAAGTTGCAAGGATTCTTGCATTTCCATGTGCATTTGTGGGATTTGTTGTTGCCAAAGTGTGTTTTGTTCATGTTTGCCTTTAGAGGCTTAGTTATCCCGCAGCACGTAGTGAAGAGACTATAGCAGCTGTAGCTTATACGATAACACCGTGACGAAACGATTCATCGTCGTTTTCTGGAGCATGGCATGACTTAAACAGATTATGTGCTTCCTGAAATTCAAGCACATGGTCTCGGTGATGTCTGGTCAACAAGACGGCGTCATGAGCCATACGGCGCGTAACACAATGGCCTTGTTGGGATATCATATTGGTGAGCATTTAATTTCACGTTTTGCTACAGATATTGGCTGCGATGATATCACTCAGGTCTTCGGGAATAAGCCAGCTACGATTGACGTTTTAGACGCTTTAGACCCACATTAAGTGTGTTATGCTGCACCCTAGCTCGTGCAAGTTCTGTGGCATGCACCCAACAAGATGTGGTCGTCAGAGTTCTTCTTGCCTAGGAAGTTACAGGCTATGGGTTCGACTTCAATAATTGATTTGACAAAATTAGGTTTCTTCACGAGTTACCTAATCTGTGGCCCATTAAAAATACCAATTCTTAATTTTACTCTACTTAGTCATGGAAACTTGCGTCAAAGAAAAGAAACATTAGCCACTTATGATGTCAAGTGATATCGCAAATTGTCATTGTGCCGTATTTTATACGAGGTGGGGAAGTATGATTCGGTGTCAGCATGCTAAACGCACGTTAACATTTTTGGCATCAATTTAGGTCTTCCCGAATAGATAAATACAAAAAAATGACAAATGATTCGATAACAGAGCTGTTGGGGAAAAATGTTGCTATCTTTGATAAATAAACGTCATTTTCAGATAGAAACAAAACAAAATTAGAGGAAACAAACAACTCTTACTTCTTTGTTGCTCGGTGTTATGAATCAAGCCTTTGTTAATGGAACCGGAAGCAATGCACTATTGGCGGAATATTGCCAAAGTCTCGGGCGGATAAATTATGAATTAATTTCCCTGACCTATTCAATGACATGACATAAACATTCGATAGACCAAGTGTTGTCCAAATGCGAGCAGGTGATTGAGTGGTTGAGCTCCACAAACGCCCACAGAATTCTTTCACAAAACTCAAGAAATAAATTAAAATATTTGTTTTCTTTCATTTCAGCCTAAACTTTTGAGGATAGCATCACATCAGCAAGGTAAGTTACATCATTTTACAAAAATTGAAAGCTTTCTTGGATATCCAATCCTAGTCCTCTGATATGAGATTGCCACTAGTCATTATTACCGACCTTAAGTCAACCATTCGGTAGATGTATCCACTAGTCTCCATGTCTTCATATAGACAAGTCCAAGAGAGTAGGGCGAACAGCGGATATAAGTCTTCAGTGTTCACCCTCTCGACATCCACGTCTCGGCTTCTCCCGTCCAGAATCTCAGTCATTGTGGCTTCTCTATCTTATCGATTATCTTTCGACTTCACCACCAGATCACTCCACGAGAACAAAAGCAGCGATAATGATGGCTTATCAGCATCCAATGCCATTCCCGATTGAATGTGGCCCATGGTCAGTGGATCGTGTACACACTTGACGGCAATCGATATCGACTGACGGCTCCCTCGGCCAGCGACAAGTGGTCGAGATAAGCATCCGTTCGCGCCCATCGCTAGCGCGCGTTACACGCGCAAAGAGTAGCTATCCGGTGGAGGAGTATGGTCGAGCCTCTTTGTCGATTGCTTGTGGCGTGTATACTTGCGGTGGTCGTCCTCTTCCTGTGCTCCTTCATATACCGTCACCATTTCATCTGTCGTTCTGCAGTCAGTTCAGGTACGTTAAGCGGATGCTTCAATCCACTCGTCTAAGACAACTCCCGTCGACAGAGCTGACAGGCAACCCTCAACTCATCAGCGAAGCCTGCCTGCAGTGCATCTGCGAGGCACAGGTGACATGTGAGCCGCCCGAGTGCAGGGCGCGCCGAATGTGCACACACTTCAGAATCTCGCAGTCGTACTGGGCGGACGCAGGACTGCCGACAGTGAGGGGATCCCGTGGCCTCGCCGAGGGCGCAGAAATCGGTAACTGCTGAAATACGGTCCATAAGCTGCGGACATTGTAAGTGCAAGTTGTGCGAACATTTTCAGCATACGTTCGATGTATCCGTAATCCCTTCTGCGCTGCACGGGCGGTGAGCGGATATGTAAGCAGACACCTGAGTGACTGCGACGGCGACGGGGTGCTGAGTTGCTATGACGTTGCGAGGATTCACCTGTACGGGCACGAGGACTGTTCGAGTAGGAACTTCACGGACGGCAGTGAGGGTCGTTTGCGGCAGTGTTTGGCGATGTTTTCCGAAAAGTGATGGCGGGGGAGACGAGTCAGATTATGGTTAAGTTAATAAAATTAAGTGCGGGGAATGTGTTTGCAATTTGCGTTTGGCTGGTAAGAAGAGATTTTCCCACGGAAGTTTAAGGCACGCGGGAGTGCAATTAAATGGTGGTGGACGGCAGGATGTGGGAGGTATGAGTGATTGGATAAAAACCTGGTTTGTGTACGTGGCTTTCCACTAAGTGTTTATTTGGAACAAGGAAATACTGTTTATAGGTTAAGGCTCTGGCACATAGAATACTTTACTAGCGTCAGCGTCAAAGTATCCGTTGACTTTGAAGCATCTGGCGCAAGGAGTGCTACAATGAATTCTTCAACGCAAAGTGGATTTCATTGCCCAGTACATACAAAAACGCACAATCGAAAATTAATTTTTTCATTATAAAAATACAATTACAAAATTTACTTAGGATCGGGTGTATTTTCAAATCTTCTTCGGCAACAACCAACCCTTAGACTTAAATTTTAAATTGGATTACTATCAAAATGTCACAATGTGGTGAAGGAAAGAAAAAAGTTAACTACATAGATTGCGTTGACTTCAGCGTTGGTCTATGTGCGACCTTCCATAATAACGCATGTAATTGATGCATCTGTCAAAGTATCGCTGACGCTGACGCATGTAAAGTATTCAACGTTCCGGCGCCTTAAGGTGTTCACAACTTAACGATTTTTATGATATTTGTGCTGTAGGTGACTGCTCTTCTACTTTTGAATTTATATGAGATTGGATTTGGAAAGCCAGTTACTTACTTCTCCTTTGTGTGGCGCTACAGTCCGGGGTGGACCTGGGCCTCAACCAACATGCCTCTCCAACTAGCGCGATCCCTGGCTAGCTGTCTCCAGTTTCGCACACCAAGTTGGTTGAGGTCCTTCTCCACTTGGGTGCGCCACCTTAAACGCGGGCGTCCTCTGTTGCGTTGCCCGACAGGTTCGGATTCGAAGACGCTCTACATGACCTAGCCACCGTAGGCGTTGGATCCGTAGACGCCTAACTAGGCTCATGTCGCTGTACAGCCCGTACAGTTCGTGATTGAATCTTCTCCTCCAAAACCCGTTAACACAAACAGGACCAAAGATCGTGCGTAGAACTTTTCTCTCAAAGAGACAAAGGACTTCTTCATCCGCTTTCGAGATTGTCCATGCCTCCGCGCCGTATAGCAGGACTGGGATGATCAGAGTCTTATATAGAGTCAACTTGGTTCTTCGAGAGAGGGCTCTATTATTCAATTGCCTCTTGAGCCCGAAGAAATAGCGGTTGGCCAGAGTTATCCTACGCTTGATCTCGGTACTGATGTTATTTGTACAATTTACTCCGGAGCCGAGGTAAGTGAAGTCCTTAGCCAGTTACTTTGCCAAGGTAAATTCTCAAAACTGGTACAAAAACTTCATTTGACCAAACTTGACTTTTTTAAAGCGGAGGTCCATATGGTTATCTATACACCGCCTTTTATTTACTATGCTATGAGTGTTGAAACTGGCGTACGCTGCCATTCCTAAGACCGATCAGACGTGATCGTGAGTCTTTAATAGTGCAAAACATGATATCATTTGAGACAGAGTGTCGAAGCACCAGTACAGAGCTTGGCGAACACCAGCACCAAATAAAAGCAGACATCGGACATAAACTTATCCCCGACTGCATCAGTTGAGCGGTTGGGAACTGGATTTCTACTCTCAGGAAGGAACGTATCGATATATCGATCAAGCTATGTACGTACACGGAACGTGCTGCGTACTTCATCATTTAATATTACGTGAATTTAAATGAAACGTCACAGGTGCTCCTGTGAGACTGTCGATTGATGTTACGCCTGCTTTTCCCTGTATCCTTAATAACTTTACCAAATCTTCTAACATTGTCAGCGTTCATATGTTAAATGCTTTTGTCAGACAATGAATTGAATAGAATATGTCCGGCAGGCATACTTATTGACAGAAGAGTTAAAGCTATCTGCGTTCGAAATCTGAATGGGACCGCATATTCCATCAGAATGACAGGACTATGTAGCAAATTCGTAAGGCACGATGTCGTTAGCTACACTGTATAACTGTCTAGAAAGAGCGTTTCCGATAGGAGTTGACATACTCGAATAAGGAACCAGGAAAACGCATACATTTTTGACCAAGAAAGTAACTCTGAAGTTGCAGCATGATGAAGGACAGTCATGACGATCATTGTGTCTAGATTCAGTTCAAAGAGTGAACCTGGGGTCTCTACCCACAAGCCCTTTTACGCGATCTATGGTTAGCTGTCTCCAGTTTGTTGTTATTTAAAGTAAGTTGTCACTTGGCTGCACCACATTAGACACGTTCAGACCCAAAACATACAGTCACAATTTTGCCTTCGAAGAGACTTCTTCCTTCGCGCGTCTGCTGAACTGCGATGATCGGACCACAATTGCATCTTGAGCTGCATGATAGCTGCCCATTCTGACGTTCTGTACAAGATGTCGATGTTGTGTGTCCTTTCTGGAGGACAGATTATTCTTCGTTGTGCTTTCATTCACCGGTGGACTCATTTAGAAAACGAATCATTGTAGGCTCGATGAGTTCAAAGTTATGCCAATAATTGTATGAACAACTGAAAGATCGTGTCTTTAGCGTTGGCGTAAGAGTCTTGCACTTAATCTTCTTCAGGATGATGTTCACATGAATGATCGTCGGGTTGCTATACTTTCCCGGATATGTTGAAGTGTGAAGATTGTCGACTGTGGGAAAGATCTTATAAGCGATGTTAAAGAAACTTATATCTCTGTAGTTCGGTAGGCAAAGTCAAAAGGGTCTCGTTTCTAGGGAAATACTTGTGATCGCCATGTGTTTACGTGTTTGAAGAAGGAGCTACTCGCGTACTGTCGTGTCTCCTTATTAAACACGACAGCATGAAATATTCTCATCTTGGCAGCTTGTACTCGCTATCTTATAGACACTTCATGACAATAGGTGAGATGAAAACCGATAACTTGACTTGGACGCCTAACTCAACATTTCTGATTACAGATCTGCTAAGCTTTATAGCTTAACTTCTCAACTTGTTTCAGTGGGACTGCACATCGTCAGAAGCCGTTTAGGAAATGACCGTAACATCTGATCTGTCCACATTAACCTTCATGCCAGCTCATTGGATGGCAAAAATCTTTGGACTTAGCTCCTTTTGATTTTGAGTTCTTCCTCTGAGTCGGCGAATAGTTTTGCAGAACACTTTTCTCGCATGTCTGTGGTTGCTTTCTAACTTCTCGCCTAACTCGAACCAAGACAGCTCTCTTCTTGCTCTACATCTCTACATCCTCGCGCCTTGTTACCGGTCACGAGTAGCGGAGTATGCCTATCGAGTAATGATCTCGGTGCCATTGGAAAATACCCAATTCACTGCAATAATTCGACGTTTAAGCCGTGTTAAATTTGAAGTAGAAAAATAATGCTTTTTTCTAAAATCTGTCTGTCACTTAAATTTCAAAACATGTCGATTGTTCCATTCACGCCAACAATTGATTTGCAATTTCATTTGGGATTCGAACTGGGGACCCCTATAACCAAGGCCAGGCACTGAACCAACTGCGCCATCTAGCCGTTAAGCAAAGAAGTTGCGTTAGATTTTGTTTGTGGATTGAAATGTCTGCTCCGGAAACACAAAACAGAAATGGTCTTCGTTGACTATGCTATGTCATGGCAAATGTTTACAAATGGTACGAGAGTGTTAAGTACAAACATTGCCTTGGACGGCCATCAAAATTTGCAGTTGAGCACCATGACAATTAAATCAAATTAGCATGGCCTTTGGTTCAATTAAGACAATTGTAAGCAAAATTGTGGGGAGACAACTTTTAGTTTTGGACCCATCTCACGCTGCATGGGTCTTTCGGATAATTTCGTTCAACTTACATCTCTCTATAACCACTATGTTGGCATGATTTAACGCCGAGTGCCTTCTGGCTCGAGGGAGAGAGTCCACTGCCTTGACACGGGTGGGGAGAGATAACAACCGCACTGCTGCGCACCTTAAAGGTCACTCCCCGAATCGACTTAAACAACTTTTGCATCGAGAGGATGAGAGCACCATGAAGGCCATGAAAATAAAAAGCTATAAACAATTTCACCTCATTTGCTGATCGCAGTCTGAAAAGTCTGAGCACATTTCTTTAATCCACTTCGTGTCGTGCAGAATTCAGCGAGACGAAAAGTTTCTCCACCCACCCCTCGAACGTCCTTGAAATAGTCGTTTCTACATTGTTCCCCATTTTTCACGCCACACCTCGCACCTTACAAGCACCAAGCACCCCCGTTTCCCGGGCAACACGCGCTGAGCTCCCATGAACCACCGTTCGTATTTCATTACTTAAAACAAATCCCGTGACATTTGTCACAGAACATCGCCCTGCACTCCATAGCGCGAGAAAACCACGACATCAATACACACATTTACATGCCGTGACGACTCCTGCTCTCCCCCACGAGCTGTCTATTCCAAGGCCACCCCACCGCGGGGCACATCCACGTCAGAAATTGCTCCGCTTTGAGTAAGAAAAAAAAACACTTCTTCTCACATCCCCCCTCAAGATGTACCGCCTGTCATTATTCATAATCTGATGGTTTTCTGTTTCCTTAAGGGGGAGGGGAGGATCCCCCATTCTGGCCGCAGAAAAGTACCCCCTGACCTTGCGGCCACTTACTGCGTCAAGCGGGCACAGCTGCTGCCAATAGATGTCACGGCGTCGACCCCCGCATCTCCCGAAGACAAACATCTTATCATCCGTCAAGCCGTACAAGCAGCCGCCGTCTGCCCACATGTGCTTCGCCGGTCTCATGTTCCCAGCGCCGTCCCCAACGACGACACGGCTCAACAAAAGAAATCTCATCCTTAATCTCAACGTAAACAGTCTTTATTTAGATAACCATGACAGAGTGCCTGCGCCCTCCGCCCCGGTGGAGTGTGTCACTCGGGGCTTCCGTGCAAACATTTATCCAAGAGATCCTCCATTCGCAGGTCTTCATTCAGCAGACAGCCTTTGGGCCCGTAGTGATGTATCAGCATGTAATCGACGCAATCAATCACGCCGTCCTCGTTGCAGTCGCGCCTGTATACGCGCACGTACTCGCTGACAGTCCGAGCGGCACACTGCGGGCTGTTCACGCAGTCGATGTACTCTGTGGGAGTGGACACGATGTGCCGTTAAGCGGGAAGTGCGTCATGCAAGGAAATACGTACCACTTCGGGAGTCGCGAGCAGCGCTGCCATACGAGGCGTCTTTTGTTGGCTTGCTGGCGTCGATCCAGTACGACTTGTGGATCCTGAACGTGCCGCACGGATCGCCCCGGCCGCAGGTTTTCGGCTTGCATCCGGTCTCCACCTGGCAGATGCACTGCAGGCACTCGTCGCTGATGTGGAAGCCCCCGTTTGTCGGCGGTTCACTGGATGTAGGTGCGGCCGTCGATGGCGCCTCCAGCTCGGTGACGTTGTCGCAGCCACCAGACGAGCAGGGATCGGCAAGAGGTGCAGCGTGCCTGAGGGGTGGTAACAAATCCGGAGAGTAGGTGTGATGGCGATGATAGTGATGTCTCAAGAAAATCACGCTGCTCAGCAGAATCAGGGTGACCGCAAGGGACGCCATTGCCACTATCCGACAGTCGATATTGGCCATATTCGCTTGAAAAACTAAACAACTGCGCGGCAATTCAGACAAGACCGAACGGCGAGGGTAAACTGAGCATCGCCTGGGAGATTCTTCTCTGGAAACGCGATTGCCAGCCGGTGACCCTCCGATAACCTGGCGGGGTACACACCGCCGCGCTGGCTTATCGGAACGGGTGTCGCTTCGGAGCATCGGCGTCGTCGTCGTTGCCGGTGTGGATGTGATTTGTTTTTGAAAAGAATTTTTTTGCGGAACGCCACGCCGGGTAGCTGTTGACAAAGACTGATGATAATCAATAATCTGTTATTCTCCCTCGGCGCGGCGTGAGGCGGGTATTGAATGGATGCAGGAATGCAGAACGAGTGGCTGTGCGTCGTTTGCTGCGAGTGCATTCTCTGTTCGATTGGAAAGAGTTTTTTTGCTTTCAATTTCTTTTCGAGGACGCGAATCAATAAAACTGGCTGTGTAACGTCTAGGAGAATTATTGAAAAGTTCTTTAGAAGAAGTCGATTCCAGAAACTATGAAAATCTGAATTTGATTGAAGGGGGGGCTTGCGGTGAAGAGAACTGGTTGAGAGCAGTTGATGCGCCTTTAGTTGTCACGGAGAGCTTATGGAAATCACGATTTTGACATGGATGAGTACTTTTACACGGCAAAGGAGGTGAGCTTTTCCTATGTCTCACCTCTCTTGCCTACAAGATGGAAAAGCTTGCTGTCCGATTTAGCTCGTGTAAAAGCACTCGATCAATTGAATTTTTCCAGGCTCTACTCATGGCTGGATTTGCCGGGATAGAGGAAGTTCCAGTTCTGTGTCACTCGCTTGCAGCTGCACTCTACACTATCAATTCTCGAAGCTTTCAATGCTTAGGAACATCTCTCGTCGTTTTCTGCTTCCTTGTCTGGTACTAAAGTATTGGGTGGACACTGGACTGAACATGCCTCTTCATTTAAATCCAATTTCGTTTGTTCGGCGTTTTTATTTGTACAAGCTACCCACGCCGATGCGAGATCTCTGCTTGCCATATGGCTTGGGATGATCTTTTTGTACCGCACTATCCCTCAGAGCTGGCCTCTAAAGTTGTCCGGACCGAAGCGTTGTTGTCCGTCCCCTCTGCAATTCCTAGTCATCTGAGACGAGATGATTGAGTCGATTTTGCAGTATACCTCGCTTAGTATCCTCCCTGCAGTACAGGAGAATTTGTTTCCAAGCGACCACTAATCCCTTCGTCCGATCTCGTAAGTGCCTACACATCGCCTTACCTAAAGCTTTTTTTTGCCATCAAAGGTCTACCAGGTGTACCCGTATGAAATGAGCGTTTTTTTGAACATAAGACACTAATTATTAATGGGAAAGTAAAACCATTTTAGTCAAAGTATTGGCCATTGTTTTCTACACATTTTGACCACCTTTCTGTCAATTTGTGAATACCACGCCAGTAAAATTGTTCGTCTTTCAAAGCAAACCAATCAGACACCCTTCGACTTCTTCGTAGAAATCGAAGTGCTGCTCAGCCAATGCGTGTCCCATCGATGAAAACAAATGGTAGTCGGAAGGAGCCAAGTCTGGTGAATACGGCGGGTGGGGTAGCTGTTCCCAGCCCAGTGTTTTGATTGTATCCTGAACCGTTTTTACTTTGTGTGCAGGTGCATGGTCGTGGAGCAAAATTACCTTGCCGTGTCTTCAGGCCAATTCTGGTCGTTTCTCGATCAATGCATGGCTGATCATTTGTTGTTGGTAGCGATCAGAATTAACGGTTTCACCAGGTTTTAGGAGCTCGTGGTACACCACACCTTTCTGGTCCCACCAAACACACAGCATTGTCTTCTTGCCGAATCGATCTGGTTTTGCAGTCGATGCTGATGGTTGTCCCGGATTAACCCATGATTTTTTCCTTTTAGGATTCTTAAAATAAATCCATTTTTCGGAGTTAGTTAGTCATGGACATGGCCGCTTTTCGGAGTTAGTTAGTCATGGACAGGAACCATGAGTAAGTAAATTCTACTCTAGCTTAGTCGCTATAGTTTTGTGCGTCCTGATAAAGCATTTTGCCTCTTTAAAGCTGGACGTTTCTGAGCGATTACTTTCTTCAGACATTCAAGTTGTAGATATCACAGATCCGATGAGAGTTTTGCCACAGGAAATCCTATTGGGTCTATAACCTCATTCTGTTTTTTTCCAAAATTTAAACATTTACTTAAGAAAAGGATATCATCTGAAGCTATGACTTTTTCAATGACAGCAGCTTTCCAACGTATGTTCCAATGGAATAATACCAGTTACGCCATCTCTTAGCAGTATGTAACTTAATAATTCCCATAATGGAGGAGTCCCTGCCGATCCCAGCAGGGATTAACTACAGCTAGTCTATTACTACTGTTTTCTCTTGACGTTGTCGTAACTGATCCAATTTTCGTCACTAGCTACAATCCACTGCAACAATTGGTCAATGTTATTGCCATTCAGCAGTGATTGATGCCAATGGGGTTCATTTGACTTGGTTAACTCGTGTGATACCCATACATCGAGTCTTATTCAAATGGTGCCAAACGGGTCTTTGGCAATGCTTACCTGATGGGTTCCTAGTTTAGTTATTCAACGATTTTCCTGATTTGATTGACATTTTCAATTCATATGGCCTTCAAGAGTACTTTCCGGAAGCCAATTGGCGTAACCAAATATGCGCTATGTGGTGGCCCGTGGCGTTGTGAGTACGTGCGTCGACCCCAACCTCGACGTCGTAGGTTCGATTCCAGCTCTGAGCGACAGAAATAATTTTCACGGGCCCACCTCTTTCGAGTCACTGACAATGCTCAAAGAGTATTTCCTGTCTAGAAAAAGCTTCTCAAACTTGGCCGTTCGG
This sequence comes from Eristalis arbustorum, assembly GCA_916610145.1. Classification (NCBI taxonomy): domain Eukaryota; kingdom Metazoa; phylum Arthropoda; class Insecta; order Diptera; family Syrphidae; genus Eristalis; species Eristalis arbustorum. The sequence continues at coordinate 15,412,006 of OU744318.1, read as the reverse complement.
AGTCGGCGTAAAACTGTAGGTCCCTTCCACTCGTGAGAGAACAATAGCACGCACAACACGAGTGGTTGCTGAGAAACTAGGCCCTGGCCCTCTATGGGCTGTAGCGCCAACCATATTATATTATATATTATATATATTATTATATTATAAATATGCGCTATCATGACCACAGAGACTGCTCACATTTTCCATTTCGTCTTTATCGAAGAAGAGCTGTAAACTTATGTAGGATTTCCTCAGTCGAAATAAAAAAACACTGGATTCTGTGGACACTATTTATTCTGCGATCCGCTCGCCACTATGACTTCTTACAAACTCTTCTGCATGTCAACTAAAACTTAAACTACCCTGCCTGCTGCTTTACATACATATTACATACATTTACATTGTTGCGGTTTGCGCTCTTACATTAGGTCTCTTCTATGGCTCGTCGTGTTCGTCTCTGACTTGCGGTTTGTATGTACGTTCGTGTGTGTGTGTCGTGTTCGTCTCTTGTCAGCGAACGCGTGTGCGTTCGTGTATATGTGCGTGTTCGTTTCATTCTACGGTTTGTATATACTCTTGGGTTTATGTGCATGATCGTTCGTTGTCTGTAGCGTAGCGTTGGTTTGTCTGGCTTCCCATCCCACAATCGGCTATCCTGACGGCTCATTCGACCCGAATGACGGATTCCATTTCTTCATATTTTCCGCTATCGTGTTCGTTCTCAATGGCCCCTCGTGCTCGCCGATCTTCTGGACTTCGTATCTGCCGTGGTTGAGCTTCTTGACGATTTTATAGGGTCCGAAGTATTTTGGTCTTAATTTCATCCCAGCTCCGAACTGAGTGCGCTTAATGGCGACTAATTCGTTCAGTTCGTACTCCACCTCCGGCACTCTGTTTCGATCGAAGCTCGTTTTATTCTCACGCTGAATGCTGGCGATGTTTTCGCGTACCTGTTCCCGCACCGCGTCTCGCTCCTCCTCTAATTCCTGCACCGTTGATTCAGTGAGGATATCCCTCAGATCCGGATAGTCTGGAACTCGCATTTCCATACCCATCAGGACTCGGAATGGACTGAACTTTGTACTTCTTGGTGGAGAGTTGTTCAGTACCTGTTGCACCTTATCGACGTGTTGGTACCATTCCTTGGTATTCCCTATACAGGACTTGGTCAACATTGGTATGATGATCTTGTGGATTCTCTCCACCTGGCCGTTACCTCGGGGAACTCCTGTGGAAATCACTAAATGTTGAATGTCTTCCTCTTGACAGTATTCCCTGAACGCCGTTGATGTGAAAGCTGTCCCTCTGTCGGACACAATTCGTCGCGGGTTGCCAAAGACCCTAGACTGCTCTTTCAATCTTTGAACTACTTCAGCTGTTCCCGTGCTCTTCGTTGGATGTAGCCATACGAATTTGGAGAAAGCGTCGACCACCACCAAGATATGGTTGTATTTCTTGTGGGTCTGTTCTAGCGGCCCGACATGGTCGACGTGGTACGTTCCTAGCGGCTTGTCTTCCTTGTTGATGGGGTTAAGGTAACCCTCTTTCTTTCCCACCTTTGCTTCCGTGACGACGCACTTTACACAACCTCTAACAACTCTGGTCACTTTCTCGTTCAGATCCGGAATAAAGAATGTCCTCTCTACCAGGTCCTTTGTCTTTGCAATGGAAAAATGTCCTCGACGATGTGCCATATCGATTATCTCTTGCTCCATCAACGTAGGCACTACTACCAGCTCCTTCACCGAATCCTTGAACAACACACCGCCCTTCAGATAGAAGTCTTCGTATTCGTCCTTCTCAAGCACTTTTCTCACCGCTCGAATCCAATTGTCCTTGATCTGCGCCTCCTTGATTCGACAATTCAATGAATCCTCTATTACGAGACAGTGCACTCTACTCAGCGCGTCTACATGCCGCATTTTCGAACCTGAACGGTGTTCGATCACATACTGGAATCCTTGCAAGTACATGGCCCATCTGGATACTCTCACTGGTACTTCCTTTTTCTTCATCGTCATGGCGAATGCGTTACAATCCGTGACGATCTTGAACTCTACTCCCGACAAGTACACCCTCCACTTTTTCAATGCTTCAATTATAGCAAGCACTTCTAGCTCGTAAGAGTGGTATTTCTCTTCGGCTGCCGTAGTTTTCCTGCTCATAAACTGGATAGGGTGGAGTAACTGATCCTCGCTATCCCTTTGTAGCAGCACTGCACCATAGCCGAACTTACTTGCGTCCGTGTGAACTTCAATATCCGCTTGAGGGTTGAACAGCTTGAGAACAGGCGATTTGGTTAAGGCCACTTTCAACTGTTCAAACGATGTTATCTGCTCGTCTTCCCAAACGAATTCTCCTCCCTTCCGTAGTAAGTCGGTCAAAGGTTTTGCGACGACGGCGAACCCTTCCACAAACCTACGGAAATAAGATGCTAGGCCCAGGAAACGTTGAAGCGCTTTTTTATCCGTGGGCGCCGGGTAGTCCCTCACAGCTTTTGTCTTTTCTTTCGATGGTTGGATCGTATTGTTCTCGATAATATATCCAAGGAATTCGATCCTTCTTCTTAAGAATTGGCACTTGTTCCAGTTTAAACGTAGACCGTACTTAGCAGCAACTTCCAGCACCTTCCTCAGCTTCTCCATTCCTTCCGCTTCATCCTTCGACGGTATTATGAGATCGTCCATGTATACCTCTACCACACCTGCTCGGATTAATGTCCGGTAAATAGCACTGATGAACCTTGCGAACACTGCCGGGGAGTTTGATATACCGAATGGTACATACAGGAACTCAAACTGTTCATCTTGGGTGACGAACGCTGTGTATTTCCGAGAACCTGGGTCCATCGGGACGTGGAAGAAACCGTCCTTTAGGTCCAGCGTTGTGAACACTTTTGCTCCCTGCAGATGCTCAAGCACTTCGTCGATCAGCACCATCGGAAAATTGTCCCTCGTAATTTTTTCATTTAATTTCCGATAATCACAGCACAGTCTTTTGGTACCGTTCTTTTTTGACACTAAGACGATTGGCGAAGCGTACTCGGAACGACTTGGTTGTACGATCCCTTCTGCTAGCCATTTTTGAATCTGCTCCCGTACCAAAACTTGATCAGCATACGCCATTCTCCTTGGTCTCTGGAAGACTGGTATGTCATCTTTTAAAATTAGCTTCATCGTAACCGGCGATGGCTCCTTCCCGGTTGGATTGTATTCCCCGGTGATACGCAACAGTTCCTCTCTGGTGTCCACGTCCAAGTGGTTTAGTTCAAGGTCCGGTTCACCGTTTCTCGCTCCCTGCTCAGCATACAAACAAAGCCCTTCGAACTCCTCTGCCAATTCAAATACTCCTGTTCCGTGGTCTCCTCTACCACTACCAGCAACACACTTGCCGCTCACGTCGACCTCGCTGTCGACTACCTCCAGTACCTCTTGTTCGTGGTCCCCTTTGCCGCAACCAGTAGCGTAAACTCACGACTTCCGTCTACCTCAACAACTCTGGCGTCATCCACCGCCTCGCCGACGATACTCACATTACCTCTAATGTCCGACTCTATGTCCCTCTCTTCTCTCGAATTCTGCCTGCTTTGCTTGCTCCTGAATTCTACCCCTTCGTCGGTAATTACCAAGTCTACCCTTTCGAGAATGTCATTCCCGATTACTGCCGCATACTGTAGATCGCTTTCCCGCACCACATGGAAATTTAGTTCCAAAGGGATTCCATCTACCTCGAGCTCTACCCGAATGTTACCTAACGTCGTAACCCTTTGCTGGCCGATGCCCACAAGATTTCGCTTGTCCGCCTTTAATTCTCTGTAATCCATCATCAACAAACTGTCATACCGCAGAAGACATAAATCGCTTCCGGTATCCAATAACGCACATAGGGTAAAACCTCCCACCGGAATATTCTTGAACACCCGGTTAGACCCAATTGCCAGATTGACCCTCGCCTCCGGCCAAGACCTGTTACGATCACCCGTTGTTGCAGTGTGACCGCTCCTGTCTCCTCCTTGCCTTCGCGTTTGCTGCATGTCGGCCCTGCATTCGCGTGCCCTGTGCCCTTGTTGTCCACACTGGAAGCACGTGAAAGATCTCGGACGACAATCCCTAGCCAAATGTGTGGTCTCTCCACACCTAAAACACGCCCTGTCCCTTCTCTCGGATTTCACCGTTGCCGGTACACAACTGCTGGCTGCCGATCTCGAGTTGGCTCTCGAGTACGTCGCATGCAGAGCGGGACCTTTCAACTTTTCGTAAACTTTAATCTTGGTTTTAAGTTCGCTAATAGTGCACGCCTGGTACAGCACTGCTTTATTCGGTCTGGCGTCTGGGATCCCTTCCGCAAAGTATTCGATGAGACTCTCCTCATCCAAATCGATCGCGCTTCCTATTTCCAGGAGAGAGTAAAGGTACTCCTGCATACTCTCTGTTGGTCTCTTGTGGCGCATTTTCAGCCTTCGGTGAACTTCTGCCGACGATAGTTTTGCCCCAAATTCGAGGATGAGCAACTTCTTCAACGCTGACCAATTCTTAATCCCCGGTTGGCTCCGAAGGAAAAGTTTGGCAGCTCCCCTAAGCAGCTGCTAAGCGTATACGTACTTTTGGATCTCGTCCCAGTTTACGGTGGTGGCGGTTTCCTCGAACTCCTTCAGCCAGATGTTTACGTTCGTGCTGCCAGATCCGTCGAATAGAGTCATGGACTCTTCGATGTCGCGAAGCGTAAAATTTCCCGACCTATTCGGTGTAGCACGTGCCGACCCTGAATCGCCTTCAGCCTCTTCGAACGCTTCCTCGTCGAACGGCTCCTCATCGTCGCCCCTAAATAGCCCAAAGTGGTCGAGAAGCCTGTCCTGTAATACGTTCTTACGTCCGTTTGTCGGTAAATCCAGTTCCGAAAGTTTCGCTTTAAGAGCGTCTACCGTCAGAGCCAGAACTTCTGCTAATTCCATTTCTTTTTTAAGTTAACAATTAGTTTTCAAGATTACAAAAGTGAATTAAATTACGCTATTTCTAATCGATTGACTTCGAATAATGAAAACTAAATAAAGCAGCAGGAAATAAAACTAAACTATGCTATACTGTACTTGTATGTTTCTACTTATATTCCACCGCTGAAACCCGTTGTTCATCAGCAACCGTTGACTTCTGCCGCAACCTCCTTTGTCCTCTACAGAAATTACTGTCGTTTTTACCGCTTCTCCCGCTTACGGTTTCCACTTCTGCCTGGACACGGCTCTTCTTTTCGTTGGAGCACACAACGACGATACGGTTGAATTTCGATACGTGCCGTTATTTTCGCACCACTTTTAGTTTTTTCAGAATTCACGCGATATCGCCTTTCTGTTGTTGCCCTTTTTTAATTAACCTTTTCTTTTTTTTTTTTTTCACTGTTTTCTGTATTACAGAATTAAGCTTGTGCACTGCGTGCGCAACGGGATTGATGTCGCCGTTGTCACTGTATACTTTTCCCAGCCACGCGCTCGGTCTACGCACAATTGCACAAAACGAAGAAAACTGGCACACGGGTATAGTGCGAAATTTGATGACTTGCACTAATCCCGAAAACGAAAAAAAATTGGCACGCGGGTATAGTACGAAATTTGATGACTTGTACTATCCCGGACGAGCCCCCAATTGTAGGATTTCCTCAGTCGAAATAAAAAAACACTGGATTCTGTGGACACTATTTATTCTGCGATCCGCTCGCCACTATGACTTCTTACAAACTCTTCTGCATGTCAACTAAAACTTAAACTACCCTGCCTGCTGCTTTACATACATATTACATACATTTACATTGTTGCGGTTTGCGCTCTTACATTAGGTCTCTTCTATGGCTCGTCGTGTTCGTCTCTGACTTGCGGTTTGTATGTACGTTCGTGTGTGTGTGTCGTGTTCGTCTCTTGTCAGCGAACGCGTGTGCGTTCGTGTATATGTGCGTGTTCGTTTCAGTCTACGGTTTGTATATACTCTTGGGTTTATGTGCATGATCGTTCGTTGTCTGTAGCGTAGCGTTGGTTTGTCTGGCTTCCCATCCCACACTTATTAAATCCACCTTAGCGATGGGCGATTGCGAATGATTTTCACAATCGAATAAATTGGCAATTGTTAAAAATTGAATTCGAGTGTCGATTTATTCGGTCTCATCAGGAAATAATCGAACAATAATCGAATCGAATTCTACAATTTATTCTCAGTACCTACTACAACCAAGAGAATGCCGGGTACTAATAGCCCATTGTAGAAATGAATGGGCCTTAATTCCTATGTTGGCGTCAGAGTAAAAAATCAGCGTAAGGCTGTTGCTCCAATAAGAAAGTATACCTACCAAAATAGGAACATTGGGAATGGAAATACAGCCAAACCTCTGCAATTGGAACATTCTTAAGTCGAATTTTCTACAAGTCAAGAATTATTCGATTGTTTTTATTTGCAATTACCCATCGCTAAGCCATTAGTTGGAAAAAATGAATACCTTTTTACGACATTTGATATGTGGAAGCAATCGAGCCTCGTAACATCAGGAATACGTCTAGGCAATTACCAAAAAGGTATGGAACTCAATAGCAGGAACATATGTAAATACCAACGCGTTGGTCAGCTAAACTTAATTCGTGCAGAGAGAGAGATTGAGTCAGAGCGGAATATCTAAAGTTGCATTGATTAATTCTTGGCTGCCAAGCCGGCGCAGTTCTTTTGGGATAGGATCCACAAATTGCCAGAAAGATGGGAAAAAAGGTAATAGCTTTGAATAATACTATTGAACATGTTTTTCTTAAATAAACCTTCAAGAAACCGCTCGAATTAGGTTACTGACCCATAGTTCAGTAAGCAATGCAGACAGTCCAGTAAAAGCTCAGGTTCTGGAATCCGTTTAGAAACGAAATGGTGTCGAACAATACGGTGCCAACATTTTTGCGAATAAAAGACCAACACTTGTGTGTCAGACCACTAATATTTACTTCTTTCATGAGTAATGTCGTTGCTAACATCGATTTCTTTATTCCAAAGTCGTTTTAAAGTTCGCTTTTGTATTCATTCCCAGAAGTGTCAGATATGGAATGATGTCACTACTCAATCCATTAATGATGTGCATACGATATAATCGGTACATCACCCGGTCCTTCTTGTTGTCCAATGGCCAGCATTCCGAGTATTGACAAGTCTTGGTAAGGGACTCATCTGCTTTTCGTTTCACTATTTAACCAGTTCAGTATACAGTTCTGCTCTATGGGGAAGTCATAGGAAACCTCTTTTAAGAGCGATAACGAACTGTCACGCTGAAAGGGTGAGTCACAACATCGCATGTAGAGTCATCTGTTTTGATGCAGCAATGCTGCTGATGCGATAGCTGGTTCATCACCCCTACATCCTTGAGTTTCGTGTGATTTGTTGACCCCATTGGAAGCTCTTTTATCAATTTCGATCCTTTTTTGCAGGGAGAGGTTAGTGAATTGCACTTTTTGCTTCAAGAGGGATGCGTTCATGTTGGCCTGCATTTAGAGTAATGCTTAAATGTTTCTAGTTTTTGCTGCAAAACTTTGTTACCTCAAGTCTTCGTGGTTCCTTCTTTTTCATCCCCTCGGCGTTGTTCCTAATTCTTCAATCATTTTTTCGATCCCACGTCCCTGGTGGCTCGTTTCCAATCCGGACTGTATCGTCACACAACAAATCATCACTCATTGCCTCTGGAGCCATTTTCTCGATTCCTCAACGTTCAACGTTGATGGTATTACCGTCGATGTTGTCCAGATTCTGAAATGTTCGTTGGTTAAGTTCGCTGTTACCTGTTCTTTGGGTTGAACTAGTACTATCCCGGCGTCCTTTTCGTCGCTTGCCTGTTGCTTGTCACCATCACCTCTTGCCCATCGGATATTCCTTGGTCTACGTTGACCACTGCTTCCACCATCCACCGACACACTCCAAGACCCCATTTCGACCATTTCATCCCACTCCAGTGCCTGAAGTACCCTTCGCCAGGAAAACCTCATGCAAGTCATTTCCGGCAACTGAATGACAAGCCAACTTGACGCGATGCTTATCAATCAAACTCAGATGCAGGCCTAAGTACTCGTGCTTGTCGTGAGCGACACCGAGAACCCTCCAGCGTGACAAAGACTACTTGCGACGCCAGCCTAATGCGCCCGTCTCCATCCATCAAATGTACAACAATCCAATTTACTGCATAACTTATTTTATTGATGCCACAAAAAACGATAACACTCGAACGGTTATTGTGTTAAAGACAAGTCGACGGAAGCACATGAATCCTTAAAGCAAACGCGTTAGCCTCCATCTGCCCGCGTCGCCCGAGGCGTTGTCGATGCTCTAAATTGCAAACAAGGAGCAAGACAAAAAAAAAATTCGAAAATCACATCCAATCCAAGGCCAATCGGATTCGACGGCACCCCTCTCCATCGCCGCCCACCCGTAGACGAATGAACATAAATTGAGATCTATTTGCCAGCGATTCGCACATCCTGCCACGAGGAGAGGAGCCGTTAAAATGCAGAGGAAGAAAAGAAAACGAAAAAAAAGTTCCTCGCTTTATTGAATTAGAATGGCTCTAAGTCTAAAGCGGGAGTGGGTGGTGGGCGGAGGTGGGACGAAGTGTGAGCAGCCGGAGGTGTTCTCCGCAAGTTTCCTGCGACACACAGAGGGGGCTGGGCGTGAGTGGCAATGGGCTGTCTGAAGCACACTCGGTCAGGGATGAGCCTCTCGCCCGATGAGCTGAAACTATAAAGCCACCCCGAGCGTATTCATTCGACAGCGCTGGGGGTGGTCAAAAACAAAAGGCATCGTGGCACGCTATTTAAACAGAAATCAATGAAACCCACCGTAATTCGGTGAAGATTTGTGCGGATTCTCTGGAGGAGATGACCTGTTTGCACAAGAAAAACCATAAATTACGTGCAGAGCGTCGTGCGCCGCGATGCTTGTTGCCGCAGAGATACCAGCGTATGACCAGGCGCTTGAAGGCCTGTCGGGCGGTGATTAATTTTCCTTTGGAACTCGGATGCTGTTTTGTGAACTTGTCCCGGGAGGCGTTGAGTGTGTTCACTGGGTGACCACAACTTGAACGAGTTCGGAAAGTTTCTCGGAGTGGCCGGATTGTGGCGCCAGGGTATTCCTCGGATTTACCTTCGATGAACTTCTCCAGGTCTCGGTTTGGAATAAGAAGTCTTGGCTTTTTCTGGGGTTCATGAAGTTTCATCACATTCAGTCTGGCAAGAGGTTACTTTCTGATGGAGCTATTTGTGTTGAGATGAAAGTTGTGTTTTCTCGTTGTTAATCTCATTTTGCTGCCATGGCATGTGCTCGCATGAATGGCTGTGGGGACGAGACGGAGAGACTATGTGACATCGGATCTTTGATTGTTACGTTGCATGCTCCTTCTGGGAATTTTCCATTTCATTTTACTTCAGTGATGTGGAGTAGGAATAGATATCAGCACTGAGGGTATGGTGACTTCATAGAACTGCAGATTTGATCGATTGCTGTTCGCCTTAAACTCTCCAATTGCGTTGACACAGGATTTATTAAAGCCTTGTAAAGAACCAAGTAACTTAAGTGGTTCTTGCAAGAGAAAGTCACCTTCAATGACTGTGACAGTAATGCCCGAGATAGGATGCCATATTCTTGAGAAGCTTGAAGTCAGAGTCAACCAAGGCTTATTATTTCGGTTTGGAAGGCCATTCACGATGAATTCGAGCCGAAAGTAGCAGGAAGTATCATGAAGTTCAAAAAATTCTTTTAACTGGTCATGTGAGCACAATCTCAGCACCTACAGCTGTTTCCATACGTACAGAGCCATGTACTAAGCTCCCACTTAAGCTACCATTAGTAACAACAATTTAACGAAACTCAACGAAACTTAACGAAACTGAATGAAGTGCTTTTTTTCATCGCAATATGTCATTACTGTACTAAGATGAGGTTAGGTGACCTCAACGAAACTTAACGAAACTCAACGAAGTGCTTATTTTTACCGCACTATATCATTCCTGTGCTTATGATCGATAATCTACTATGATTGTGCCATAATTCGTCCAATTACATCTGAATTTCCAACGTTCTCCGTTTCACGTCTCCAATTTAAAATGAAACAAACTCAAAACAAATTGTATACACGCAAGGACAGAAGAGGAATGAACTTCGGACACCCTTAAGACATCTCATGAGTACCCCCACTTATCCACTGCTTATGATACCCAACAAACAGTTGTTGGCTGCCTTTCACAAACATGCACATTGTAGCTTCATTCCAATTTAATTTCGTAATACCTTCCACCGGGCCAACCAGCCTGGCCACCAATTTCACGTAACAGTTGTCGTGCAAGGCAACAGCAGCAATCCCTTGAAGAATACCTCCCTTTGGAAATAATTTACAACACCACTTAAAACTTTTTGAGAACATCCACATATAATTACCCTGCCTCAGGTGCTCCAAGGTACTCCCAGCGATAGTGCTGCCCGATACTGGACAGCCGGGTCCTTCGTCCTTCTTCAGCGCCGCCACACCCCAGTGTGCCCGACCGAGGCACGAACACTCGGGTTATTTCGAATCGATAACTTTTAAAAATAGTTTCTTCCGGCACATCTCCCACCTTGGAGACAGACCAGTCCTTTTGGGAGATTTTTTTTTCCTTCGTCGTTAATTGCTTTAATTGGTCATTTCGTTGCCGGTGCTTCGCCTGGGGTATGGTGGGTGACGAAGGACCTGGGGAGTAATTACATCGTTTATTCAATTGGAAGTAAAGGAGAGTTTCGTGGTGACCTTCTTCTGGTATCTCTGTGGGGATTAAGTGGCCTCGTGCATTCGAGTGTCCTTCCCCTCGTGTAGGGAGCCCGAGTGACACAAGTGTCAGGCACTGACTGGAATGAGGCCGCTTATGAATGCGATCTCAATTAACAGGAGCCCAGGGACGGGCTGCTCTTGGTCCTAAGTAATCGAAATGACACTTAACAAGTTGTTGGCAAACTATCGCAACTGCCTTTGCCATTTGTTTCCTTTCTTCTTCGCCCTCAAGTGGTGTTGTTCGTAATTATGGAATATTTTCTGCTTGGAGGGTTGAAAGGCAAGAGCAACCTCTGCTGACATGCGTGGGAATTGGTTCATTCAATTTAGGAAAATGAGTGCAAGGCAGGAAGGGAATGAAAGCTCGATTCGCAACGTAATCATGTCTGCAGAATAATTCCGTGCACTGCAAGTCAGGTAGCAGCTCGCTTCGTGATGTACTCCGTTGATTCGGTGTTGATTTCCGGTTCCCATCCCTCGCCACATCCATTAGATCAAAATTTCAATGTCAATTTGGGGAATGTTGCCCCTCCGCAGTTTGCAATTATGCACACGAGTCACACCGACTGTGCACCCACGAAATGGCGCCCAATCATAACCCAACCAACATTAGCTGGTAATTAACTGATCACACTTCATCAGAGCATCGTCTGTGTGTTGTGATGCATCCTCTGACCTACGATGCAACCACCGCGTATCCTTCGCTCTGCTGCGAATTTATATTCAGCTGTGCAAGTGGAACAATTTTGGTAGCTGTTCACGGCGGCATTTCCATTTTCTCAGCCATAAATACATAATCGCGCTGTTGGCGGCAGCAGCAAGAGCAACAGCAACAGCAGCAGTGGCACTGGAGAACGATGAAGTTGTTTTGAAATTGAAGCGAAAGGATATGCGTACGCTTGTGCTGTGAACTCGCTGATTCATTATTCATGTCAGATACTTGATTGCTTTGTTTATTCCTTAAGATAACACTGCGTATAGGGTGTTCCGTAAAATGAGATTATTTACGATTCAGTTGTCTATCAAGTTGGCGCGGGTGTATGGCGTGCTCTGCATTGGCCCACTTAATCACTTTTGGTGGGGGGCGCGTGTGTGCAGATGATAATCTGCAGATAGTTGACTAGTTTGTGCGCTTTTTTGTGTAGTGACATGGTTTATGGTCTTGTTAGTTGACTTTTATTGTTGATTTAGGTCCTTTCTGTGTGGGCTTACTGAGGTTTACTCTTGATGCTCTTGTAGAATGTGAGACAGGGCCATAAAATGTAACCTGCTGTATATTTTACACGCTTGAGCTGGAAAAAAGGTCCATTGACACACGTTCTGCGTTTGCAGTTAACTTCATTGCAAATGCGCGACACGATGCTTGACCGAGGGGATTTTAAGTATTACGACCGGGGTGGCTGGTAATAGGTTCTGTTGGTTTTAGAGTGAGAGTGAACGATGCATAAAGTGCGGATTGTGAAGTGGGGTAGTTGGTGTCTCTGGACGATGGGGGTGTGTTTATCCAGCAGGCGACGATGACGACATGAACCACTTTGTGCATAGGTATCTGCTTTGTGGGGCGCCCTTAGGGAAACAACGCGGCCGATGGATTTCGTCGGAAAGCTGAGTTGAAATAAAGAAGAAGCGGCTTGGCTTTATATCACGTCACCAACCCCATGCAACCGACATGTACAAGAAACTAAAAATCCCTCGTCTATAGTGGCTTGAAATCAAAGGCTTCCTCATGAACTTAAAAACCGACTCCTTTCGGCTGTCCTTAAATTGCCTATATTAAGAGTCCACTACGGAACATGCGACGGTGTTAATGTCATCTAGACAACCGGACAGTAGGACAAACTCGTAGAAGGTAGTGACTTCCACGTTGGCCGGATTACAGCTGCCCGTCCCGAGCCTTGGTCGGAGTCGTTGTTCACTCTACCAACACCATCGATGCTCCTGCTTCAAGACTGAAATCCCAGCTTAAAGAAACATACCTAAAGTGGCAAAAATAAGCGTACATCTTCGTTTAAAGGTGTGACAGTATAAAAATAGGTGGTGGCCCTTGGCGCTGTGTGTATGTGCGTCGACCCCAACCTCGATGTCGTAGGTTCAATTTCTGCCCTGTGCGACGAAAAAAATTTTTCACGACTCCACCTCTTTCGAGTTACTGACAATCCTCAAAGAGTATTTCCTGTCTAGACAAAGTTTCTCAAACTTCGCAGATTAGAGTCGGCATAAAACTGTAGGTCCATTCCAATCGTGAGAGAACAATAGCACGCACAACACGAGTGGTTGCTGAGAAGCTAGGCCCTGGCCCTCTGTGGGCCGTAGCGCCACCCATATTATTTTTATTATATAAAAATAGTAAATTGCACATGGGATAAATGTTATTAATATTAATTCGTTTTTCGGCGATTTTGGTGCCGATTCTACTTCATTTCCCAATGTATGTAAAATCATATGCGCCCATTACGGCCCTTTACTGGCATGTTTTACATGTTAGAGTTCGCGAGAGTCTCATAACCACAATTTACGCGCCTATTTCTGTATGGGCTAAACAATGCGTCCCGACCTCATCGTCCAAGGTGGACATCGACATCAATCATCTGGTGTCCCAAGTCAGCTAGAATTTTACCTAGTTGCTTCCAGTTTCGCACGCTTAGCAGGCTAATGTCTCCATCATCTAGCACCTGAGTCACGGTCTTCCTCAATTGCGCCGCCTCTCTATGGGAGAATTAGATTTAAGGAATTTCCGACCCAGACCTAGCTATCTCAATCGTTGAACTTCCACGCTTCTTGCTAAGACGATGTCGCTGACTATCCGTGCAATTTTTCTCCTTCACTCATCCTTTATGCAGACTGAACCGAAAACATTTCAAAGCAGATAAGAGCATCCCCATCAGCTTTGACAAAGTCCATGAACATATGACGATTGAGGTCTCATAGAGCTTTACCTTGCTTGTTCCAGAAATGGCTTTGTTTATCAATTGCTGCTGCTGTAGCCCGAAAATGCAGTCAATAGCTGGAGTTATTCTTCGTTTGATTTCAGTGCTGATGTCGTTGTCAGAACTTATTGCGGTCCCTAGTTGGAAAAAGTTTTTGACTACCCTAGAGCTATACATATTTGACTACTACGACGTTTTGTCAAGTACGTCGGTGTTGAGTGTCCTTTATCGTCATCTGCATTTACTTGGTCTTCTCCTCAAACCTACCTTCGCAATACCCAAATGTCTCACTGAATGATTTAAAAATGATGTCCAAGAAGTCGCATACCAGCGCATCATCCTTGTGTGGACCTTGTTTTTGGAATCAAAGGTTTCCATTAAATCTTCATCGATCTTGGTGGAGCAGGGTACATTCTCCATCGTCATACTACACAAACGAATGAGATTGGTAGGGATACCAAAACTACATACGGGCCTATATAGCTCGTCTCTATAAATGATGTCATACGCTACCTTAAAATCGATGAAAAGTTTGTGGGTATCGAACACCGACCAGGTTGCAGGCGTTTGTCAGAAGACCGATACTTCTATAGTAGACTCATTTCAGGGGTTCTCATTTTGTTGTGTGGATCGGACAAAAAACACTGATGTTTCATTTATGTTTTCATCTTTTCTCCCGACCATATATTACAGATGAGACTTCTGATCGGCGCGACCTTTCTTTTTGGATTTTATTTTAGGTATGACTACTTTCACTTCATCCGAGTCGGATTAGACTAAATTATTAATGGCCGATTGCGTCGATCGTTTGTCTCTGTTTTATATTAATCTGCCAGATTTTTAGGGCGTGGACATGAACGCCTCCGTCACAGCATCGATTGCTTCTTTTGCAATCCCTTCTTTTGAGCTTTACCTCAGTGACTAGAAAACACTGTGTTAGCGACCACACCCACTCCTCCTCAGTGAGAGACGAGAGCTGCTTTGTAATTAAGGATTTCTATTTTCCGGTGTAGGCCATCTGACATTATATTGCTTTTTTCTGGAGTCTTGTCTCCTGGTTGACTCTCGATATCCTCCTCTTGACAGTTCGTCATCTTGGCGTTTTGTCTGTAGCCGAGTCACAGCCCACTTGCATTTGGGTCTAACAGTGCCTCGTTCTCGGAAATATTTATTTTCGTTTTTTGTTGCTTGCAATATTGTTGCTTAAGTGATCCTTGGCGTTGTGGGTATGTGCGTCGACTTCAACCTGGACATCGTAGGTTCGATTCCTGGTCTGAGCGACGAAAAAAAAAATGTGTTCATGGCCCCATATCTTTCGAGTCAATGACAATGCTTCAAGTGTATTTTCCTGTCTAGAAAAACCTCAAACTTGGCCGTTTGGAGTCGGCATAAAACTGTAGTTCCCTTCCACTCGTGAGACAACAATAGTACGCACAACACGAGTGGTTACTGAGAAGCTATGTCCTGGCCTTCTACGGGCTGTAGCGCCAGTTTTAATATTATTATCATTAAGTTCATATTGTTGTGTTAAATTGTGGTGTCACGAGTAGGGCTGGAAAGCACTAGTCCACTCGAGCAGAGCCACATTGCGCTGTGTCTGAGGGAACGCGTTAATGTTTGGTGGTTTCACGCTAAACATACCATTCTTAGGCACGGTTTCTCACTAATATTTGCCAGATAGGACAGAGACTGTTTGCACTTGTTAACGAAACAATCTCTCTTGTACAGTTTTTTTTAATTTCATGTCGCTACAGACGGGTGTACATCTTTGACTCTGAGGCCGTGCATATTTGTAAGCTTGGATCCAATATGCTTGAAAAGCTGATATAAATTTCTCAAGGGACACCTATTTTGAGCTTCCTTTTGAGGAATATGCTTTCAATCCGACACAGAAAATGGTGCCATACTCCTCATAACACAAGTGGTAAGCATTTGGTCACGTACTCAATCAGATTTGCGAGATGGTTCGTTATTATTTATGAGCATACTGGAAGAAAAAAGCCTTTCATACGACAGGAAGAATGTCAATAAAACGAAAAGAGTGGTATTCCCTTTAAAAAAAAAGAAAAAACGAATAGCTAAAGCCGGATTCAAACACAGAAATCGAAAGCAAAAAGTGTAAGCATCGCACCAACCCACTTCGATAATGAACGCGATAACTTCCAACAGTGCAATACTTACTTACCTACATACAGAGCGCCATATTTGGAGCGATGGGTGCTTCACTTTCACAGTCTTCGACACCGAGCCATTGGGACAGCGCAACAGAGGACGTCCTCGCACTAGATGGCGCACACAAGTGGAAAAGGACCTCAACCAACTTGGTGTGCGCAACTGGAGGCAGCTGGCGAAAGATCGTGCTGGCTGGAGAGGCATGTTGATTGAGGCCCAGGTCCACCCCGGACTGTAGCGCCAATCAAAGAAGAAGAAGAAGAAGGGTGCTTCACTTACCGGCTGAAGAGTCAAGACATGGTGCGGCTTGGGTTTACGTACTCATGGCCAACATCTCGGCAAATAACTTTTGTTGAAGTTGCAAAGACGAACAAGACAATTCAAGCCATATTCATTTGGTTAGCATTATGAAGGTTTCAATTTGCTTTTGGTTATCATGCCCTCATCATGGATTATCCCTTCCGTTTTATTTAAGGTGAAGCTTTTCTTAGGTTGGTAGATGAGTCTATTTCCTTCTGTAGACCGTGACTTAGTTCGACTTACTTGGTGGCGGCATTAATGGCAGCGTGCACAAGACCGCCATATATGTAAGGTAACTCGGAGCTTCGAGGGTCGCGGACCGGAAGAGTAGGTTGGGTCCATTGGACAGATTCTTGACTTGGTTCATGACACCATATCCATCTTAAGAACGCAAGCGGCATGGTATTCGTCATGGACTCTATGACAATTAAGGTGTTTATAGTTAGGTAACTCCACTGTCAAGCTTCTACCAGTAGTCCAACTTATCAGCTTGTCTGGGACTAGGAGTGGCTTCAGCTCGGTATCCTTAGATCGAGTGTTTTTAGTTCGTACACAACAGTCGCCTAAATGCGAATCGTCTTGACACTGTGTGAGATGTGCTTCTAAAATCCAACAAAATCAACCACCTGTCGATCAAACCTCCCTCCTTCCCCTCCAGGATTCCCAACACGTTACTAGGTCACTTCCATCACAATATTGCCCCTCAATACATCCTCTCACTGATAAAACGACGACTCACGACAGCAGCTCTGCTTAGAACAATGAAGGCAACTGGCTAAACATGTCCGTTCCCTTTTCGCCAGCTGACAATACACCCGACCAGATCCGTTAATCATTGATTTTCCACACGTGTACGTACCATAAGCCATACAAACGGCAACACGGCCCCTCCTCCATCCCCCACTAGCAGATATCCTTTCACTTGTATTTGCATTTCCTTTTGAATCGAACATGGAAGTCGAAACAGCGGCACCGACACCGAAAGGACATGTGTGCTAAATCGATTCACAATACGGAATAATGTGAAGTCAGATTTTCTCGCCCGTCCGCCCACTCACCCGCTCATCCGTTCATCCGATCTATTTGAAGAAAAATTAAGGGAAACGGATGACACCCACAGTGGGCGGTGGATATCCTGGTTCTCAGCTCAGCCGAGTGACAACACGGACGATGAGAAATAAAAACCACTCGCCGGCGTTTAAAAATGATGATACATACTCTTGTGAATACAATTTGCCGATGGCCGGGCACATATGTGCGCACGTCTGTGGACGGATGAAAGGATGAATGGAGGAAATAATGGAGTCACCCTCCTGCTCTCGGTTAACCTCTGCAGCATTCGTCTAAAATAATAAAATTTCCTCCAGAAAGAGATGAGAATGCTTGAGTGAATGAGATCATCATAAGCACCCTCAACATCAGCCGCAGACGCACACACGCACACAGAGGGGGAAATTGTTTTAAAAAACCCCACAAAAATACGTATACGCACGAGTGTCCTTCAAAGTAATTCGCTCCCTCTACGATACAGTCAGAGGATGCTGGAGGACAATAAAAATTTTCCGGCACACTCGTATCCGTTCAGTCATTGCTGTGACCGGCCAGCCAGCGTCTCGGGTAACCGTATCTTAATGTCCGAACGTGACCGTATTTCACAGAATCGCATAATAACATTTTGGCTTTATTGTGTACAAATATTGACACTGGCTGGTTCTATTAGCCCGGCCAGCACCCTGGAAAGAGAGCCGAGACGAGACGATGATGGCCCCGATGATGATGGCGATGATGGCGTTAACATGGCCAGTCGGAGATGAGCGGAGCCCCGTTGGAGTGTCAATGGCGGCGCATAATCAAATTTGCTGCCCTCATTCATATCAATTTGGGCGCACTGGCAGCGGGGTCTGAACATTTGAAGGAGGAGTGGCGTTCGACTTCTGTCGTGTCACTCGTCACGGTAATTAAGCCAGTGTGAGTCATCGCAGAGCACACTCACCTGACGCAGCCCAGGGAGGGTGGCGGCCGACCTCGGTTTATGGACCTCGAGGCATAAAACCCCGAAAAGGCTCGCCGATAGATTGGGTAATAATATTCACGACGCAGTGCGTCTATCGAATGGAATCCCGTGGATTGACATAAAATAAAAACTTTCCCCGGCTTAGGCGGTCGGAATCCTGCGGAATCCCTGAAAGGATCCGAGCCTTACTGGTGCAGCCTCCAGCGGGAGGGAGGCAGGAGTGCTTGGGAATATTTGAACTTCAATAAATTCCAAACATCAAAAGCAACATATTTCGGGGAAATGCCATAAACAACGAGATGCTATAACGTCGCCCCGGCTATGATTTGTGGGACAGATGTGGGTCGTGAAAATCGTCGCCCCGTGGATGGGGTGGGGAGGTGGTGAGAGGGAATTGAAACAGATGGATGCGATGCGTCGTTCATCATTTGAATGGCATCGCTCTGGTCGTAGATTAGTAAATGGTTACGACAGAAAGTTCGAAGTTTATGTGACTTGTGAATCGTTGATGAGACTGACGGCAATTCGGCGCGAGGACGATGTGATGTGTACTTGCGAGCGAATAGATGCTTTGGCAGTTTATGCAATGAAATGAATTGTTTGGCAACACGAACGACTGTTTGATGAATGCGACGGAGAGGACTTTTGTGATGGACCGTAAATTAACGATCATCGATAAATTTTTTGCAATAAATTCGGAGAGTTGTATCGATCTCAGTGAAGTGTGTAGGTTTTGGCTTGTCGTTGGTGTTTAGAATATTTTGGGGGTGTTGTGGCGACATTGGGGGAAGCAAAACCCTTACCAGTTTAATTCAGACACTGAACAGCGCAGTTGGGAAAGATTTAGAAAAGAATACTTTCTAAGCTCTATCAATGGATTGGGTGGGGTTGAGCCATGCATTTTATGAAAGTGGCTCGTGGTGTAATTTCAAGCTAGGTGCCAATCGCATGTGGTTTTTCGCACCTGCAGCAATTTGAGCATATTACCGCGGATGTAATGAAGCCCGAACATGTGGAAACGTCCTCTCCTTTCTTTGAACGCAAGCATCAGTTTTGTACTGTAATTTGGCGAACAATGACTTCACCTCCTTCTCGAACCAGGAGGAACGGATTCGAAGACCCTCTTTGCTGGAGCGTTGTTATCCATTCGTTCGATGTGTCGGAGCCAGCGTAGTCGATGGATTTTTGTCTTCCGGACTACATCCACATCCTGGTACAGTTCATAGAGTTCGCGGTTGTGTCTTCTCCTCCATTCACCTTTCTCGCAGGCGGGGCCATATATCCGACGTAGAACTTTTCTTTCGAGGGCACCAATAGCCTGCTCTGCAGTTTTGCTTAGCGTCCAGCTTTCGGTTTCATAAAGCAGGACCGCCAAAGTAAAAGTTTTGTGTGGCATGATTTTGGTAATTCGAGGGAGTTTCGAGACCAGTTGTTTTGACACACCGAGGTGGCATCAGTTACCAAGGACGATTCTTTGCCCCGAAGTAGACAAAATATTGAGGCTGTCGATTGGTATGTTTTGCTTACCGCATGTAGTTTACTTAACTTGTGGATGGTCTGTCTTTGGTAGCATTTTCCGCCAACTTACAGTTATAGAGATGGTTTGAATTGTATATTGACAAGCTCATTTTTGGATTGTGTCCCCCCAGCTATTTAAAGACCAAAGCGCTGTAGTTGCTTCTTTATGTATTGGGTTAATATCTGTGTACCGTGTCTCCGAACGGAAAGAGCTATGATGGTTTGATGGCTTGCACATGTGGCTTATCCAGGACCTTGTGGTTGGATCAAATCCAACAACACGCTTGGTTGCACTTTTTGTATTAGAGTCGATGGCGTAGTATTGATTGGCTTGGCGGTCTCTAGTGCGTCCTGTGTATCCGCGACGTGATAATGATGAAGATGAAGATTTTGTATTTTTACCACCTATTCTAAGAGACTACTTTTATTTTTTAGCATATACAGCGAATCTCGAAGTAATGCATTGCAATGTTATTAGGGTGCGGCTATATATGAGGGAAACTGCTTTGTCTTCTTTCATTTGCCTGACACCAGTTTGTACGACGCTCTGACGATGTCATGGACAATGGAAGTGGTTTTCATAGAAATTGGACTCAGGTTCCAACTAGAAATCGGAAGAAAGTTACACGCAGCAGTCGGGGGCTTGGTTTCTTTGTGGCAGCAGTCCTTCATAATGTGAATTTCGAAGTAAAAATGACTTCGCTACCATTCTCTGTTAACAGTCGGACAATGGTTGCTTATGTAATATGGTATAATATAAACCCTTTCAGTACTTTGGTCCGTACGGCATCGCGACTTTTGCTTGTCACATGTCTTCCATTCACGGCTTGATTAAGATTTTGTTGACTTTTTAACTGTGTGCACATGCATTGGAAGTGCAGTAAAATAAAACAAAAAATACCATAGCGTAGATTCTGTCGGCTCCGTACTTTTGAATGGTAAAGGCGAACTATAAAAAACTTAAAAATTCTTACTGAACAAGTTGACCATTGCTACAAAGGATTCACAGTCTCTCAAAGAGCAAGTTTCATTGGACCTTAAGACAATGCAACCCAAGACCTCATGCAGAGTGACCGAATAAGGACGATAAATTAGAGGTGGAGCCGTGAAAAATATATACATTTAAATAAAATAACAACAAGCTGATGTAAAATTGATTCTGACACATTAATAAGTAACATTCATGACATTATGTGTGGATCGTCATAGCCACATGCACCATACAAAATCATGTTCAAACATATACACATGCCTAGCGTTGCTAGCGTAAGAGTTCTCAGTCTTGTCAGCTCCATGTCTATTTCAGCCTGGAAAGATATTCCCTTTGATGTGATCACCAGTGATGCACTAGCAGCCAAAGTGTTAAAGCAAGACTTACGAGCAACTATTATTTGCTACTGCCTGTTAGAAGCTACGTAAATCAGTCGTGTGACCTCGGGGAATTTGTTGCTTTGCTGCAACAGGTGAGGTTGAGTTTGAAAATCTGAATGGAAACACTGCTTCAATGATCTGATTAAAGTTTTCGACTCGAGATTTTCAGTGGCAATGATTTTCTGCCATCAAACTAATCAGACTCTGAAAACTGATTGAGATAGATATACCAACGTTCGGATATCACAGTCCATTTGGTTGATCTGTCAATAAATAGCAAAAATTAGCTTTTCATTAGAAATGTTGCTACCATGCGCCCTCAATACTTAAGTAGAATGGAGATGGAGTTTTCTGATTCAAGCACTACACTGCATTGTACACTATATTGAACAACGTAAACCGAACGATGATGATGATGCATCATGACCATGCTTAAATTGCTTACCAAATTATTCACAAGCAACAGCTGTAGTCCGGGGTTGTACGTAATCTCGACTCTGTTTCTTGAAGTCCATCTGCTTTAGTGAGGGCTTGCTGAAACAAGTCCTTTGCTGCAAAGCTTCACGGGTCTTGGGAACGAATACTTTTTGGATTGGAGAAGAGTGCTTCATGTGATGAATGAAGAAAGATAGTTGAGGTTAGGCTATTGGACTGCCAGCGAAGTTGCCAGCACACTAGCCATTTTTTGCTAGTTTGATCTCAACGGGATTTGAACCGGGGACCTCTTAGGCCAGGGACAGGTACTCAGCCACATGCGCCATCCAGCCGAAGAAAGATGACACGCAGAATTTTTTCTGAATGACGTTAAGGACATCTTCATCCGCTTTTGAAGTAATTTGCTTTGTGGGACAAAAGATTTTGAATGCAGTGATGTGTTTTGTTATGCCTGGAAAGTCCAGCGTTGTCTTTAATTGATTTTTAATTCGAAAATGCTGGCTCTGAGTCTTTGAAACCAATTCGGTCCCCAGTCATTGAAGCTATCAAAGAGCTACCAAAGGACACTGTTCGCATCAGTGGATTATAACCTGTCCCGTTGGTCCTTTCCCAGCTAGAATATGTTGATTCCGTGACCAGACCCTACGACAGCTCAGACGACACCATTATCATGTAAACTCACCTTAAATGTGCCCTCGGGTCGCTCAAGTCGCTCAGTCATGAATTCGCTTCAAAAGACGGATAATTACAAGTGCCCAGTGGAGCGTTTTAAAATGAAAGGTCGGTCGGTCCCCGAGCACCAAAGGATCGCAAATTCCTCATGACGGTTTAAGCGATTGCAGAGACCGGAAAAATGATTGAAGAAAGGACGCGTCACGTGCAAACCGGATCCAGAGGGGCTTACAACACAAATCTGTCATCGCCACCTGGCTGGCTGGCCGGCGAAAAGGGCTGAAGTAAGTCAAAACATTTTAAATGGATTACAACGGGGGTAACTATTTAATTTGTCGGCTTTTATTGAATCAGCTGTAATCCTTGCATGCGAAGGATGTGAAAATAACCTTTTTTCCACTGCCTCTCTCTGTCTCGCTGGTTCCGGTGAGGAAATTTCCATTACCCCATTCCATCGGCAGCAGGCAAGCACCCTGCCGGCGCGGCGCCCTTCGAGAGGAAAGAATGAAAAGAATGAATACCAACATCGGTCGCATACATTTGAAAGGGATGAAATATCCTTTCTTCGTGTTCTGCTGCCTAATTTAATTCCATTACAATGGCACTCGTAGGAAATCAGATTTATCTCCGAGTCCCCGCCGCCCTCCTCCCCCTCGGCGCACCATTTCCTGGCAACAGGACCAAAAAGAAATCCTTTGACTAGGTTAATGGCATTCCACGTTTGTGTGGGTAAACACAATTTTCTCTTTCATTAGCCTTTTATGTGTGAACCACGCATTATTATGTCCCAGCTCGCGGCGGAGCGTATGCAAAAGAGATATCCTCCTCGGCGGAGGGCATAAAAAATGTTTCGTACATTTTTTTACAACATTTTCATGCTAAGAAGTAGCCCGTTAGCCCGCTGGAGACACACGTGTACAGCCGCGTCGCGGCAGCGTTGTGGGCGGGCATACGGTGGCAGCTCGAGGCACCACACCCGACTCCAGTCATCCCGCTGAGTGCACATTTGTATTTGCATATCCTTTCAGTTGGGTCCTTCCGTATCCTGTGCTCCGTTTTCCATTAAAAACACATTTCGAGCATAATTTTGCACTATCGCCGTCCAGAGCAGGGGCAGTGGGCCTGGGCCTGCACCCAGCACCGCAGTGCTACCTTGCCTGGCAGACAATGGAGTGGCTTTTGTGGAACTTTGTATCACTCTTATGGTTTTCGGTGCTTTTGATCGACCACTGACGTGCATGCATGCTCACCGGCGTGTGTGCAGTGCGGTAACTTTGTTTTTTACTTTTCCCCGGCAAATATTCGATTACGCTCCGGTTATGAGGCACTGGCGTGGAATGCGTTCTTCGAGTGTTTGAATTAACACAGAGTTCGGGTAGTCGATACAACCGACGAACGGGGGTGTGCTGCAGAAAGCAAGTGGTTCAATAATCAATTTTGCAAAAAGGGGGGTTGATGGATGAGGGTGCAAGGTGATCAGAGCGTGTGGAACATTTTCAAAGGGTCGATGGAAAGGGGAACGAATGCCGAATACAGACTTTTTTCGCATTTCAATAGAGCGTGCCCTCGTAATGAGTTCTTCATTAATTACAGAACGGAGCACCATGAGGGAGTTTCTGTGGATATGGTAGCTGATTTCATTGATCAGTCATGTCACAGGAGTCTTCAAAGGAAGCCTGAGAATGGCAAGGAAGCGTTGTCAAAAAAGCGAAAAGAGCAGAAATTGAGAGACGTCATTTATTTTACAGCAAATCCAAAAGAACTTATAATAATTAAAAGAAATGATTTTACAACTCTAATTCAAGTGCCAACGGACCTGGAGAAGGATTGAACGAATTTGAATATATAAGTCACATTTGACATTTTGGTTCCATGTTTACTGCCTCAGGTTGGTACTACGATATGTGACAGATTACCACAGATGTTGAAAGCCAAAGGGCGATAATCACTCCACTACGAGCAACGCACTCAAACGTATCGGAACATTGCGTGGAACAACCATCCGCCAGTAAATCAAGTCATCTTTGAGTGACGCGAGCTTTGCTGTTATGCAGCGACACTCCACTGAATCCAGCACAATCCTCGAGCGGAGCAATGATCGACCCGTGGGCCATGAATGACACTCTCCACATTCCATAACTAATATGTGCCTTAGCAGTTCAGAGTACTCGCCTAACGAGCGTAAGCATGATTTGGTGGCCATTTCGTACTCATTAAAGGCCATCGTTAGTATATCCCCAGGCATTATTTACGGTGCTGTTACAAAACGACGAGTCCGAGATAAGACCTTCTTCTTGCTTCCACAGTGTGTGATCGAACCTCTGGTATAAGGTATAAGTCATCCATATACCACTGCTTCAGTTCCAATCACCAAGTTGCCTCAAGTCCCCTCAAGTCTCAACCTTCGTGCAAGACTATGATTGAGGGCGTTCTCTATAACGATCCCTGAGGAAGGCGGAGCACTTTTGGAGCTTCAACAGAGATGTCCATTGTTCAACATAGCACAGTCGTGTCAGTTTGGCTGGCTTCATCTCTGTTCGTGGCTAGATGTTCTCCTACAATTGCAATCAACGCAAACACAACCCAATCATGACAACCAATTTCACACAGAGCTTTAGATACCTTTGAGCAAGATTTTTTCCTTCCGCTTTCCATATACTCGTAATTCATGTTCTTGGGCCATGAAGAGTCAGAAAGGTCTTCTATACTCAGCCTGCTCCAGTAAGGGACTGCAGTGTAGCCGAGGAATTCGAAGTCGTTTACCATCAAATAATCAAAACTACAGTAAGACCTCGATTCATGCAACCTCGACTCTGGTTGTCTCTATAAATGCATGTTTGAAATAAGTTGCCTAGGAGAGTGCAGGTGGACCGTGGCGTTGTGGGTATGTGCGTCGACCCCAACCTCGACGTCCTAGGTTCGATTCCTGGTCTGTGCGACGAAAACTGTAGCTGTAGCGCCACCCATGTTATGTTAGATGAGTGCAACCCCTTGTGGTCCATCTTTTTTGTTTGTTTGCCTGCTTTTCGTGAGCCAACTTTGTGAAAAATATAATGTTCGCAGGTCCACAATAGGTCGCATAATGATAAAAAGATCCGCTCTGAGAATATGTGTGTCTAGAGCTGAATCGGTGCCAGGAAAAGCATAACACTGAAGAAGAAGCTTATACCCACAGCCTCGTATGGGTTGGTGGTTTTGAAAGTAGAGACCTAAAAATATTCGAATGTTTAATGACATCTGGCGTCCAATTTCAGAGCAAAATAAGATGTAAAAAAATGTAATGTAATTTACGCCAGCAACGGATGGCTAATTAAATTTAATGAACGACTTTGTAGTTGGATGTTGAATGGTGTTGAACATTTCAACAGCAACGACTACACAATTTTGTTAAACAAATGATAACCGGTGAGTGCATCAACCTCGGTCTTGCAACAGCTCTGTTTCCTATTAGTTTCGTAAATCGTATTTGTTTTCTTTAGGTGCCGTACGACATTAGAAACAGTCCAGGGTAGTCACCAACACGATTCCAAGGAAATTGGACCTTAACAAATTTTTCAAAATTATGCAACTTTACATTGCCACACAAGGTCGGAGTCCAAGACCGATTGGAACTGAGTTGTCCCTGCGATCTACATGGACCAGATACTTTAGACGTCAGATCCGTAGAAGCCTAAATAAAGCTAATTTCATTCACAGCCCGACGACTCGCTGTGTTTTTTAAATCACGAGACTGTCATCGGAAGATCTTATTCGGAAGATCGTGCTTCCAAGGTGAGTCTTGTACGATCTTCTCTAGGATGATGTTGAAAAATTCACATGACAGCATAGAGTATAAATATTTTTTGAGATCTAAGGTCTTGTTGTGTTTGTTACCAACTTTGATGTACCAGTGAGAGCTCTCCATCGTCATTCTGCACAAGCTGAAGAATTTAGCTTGAATGTCAAAACTAGGAAATGCGCTGTATAGCTCGCCTTTATGCGCGCTACCATATGCGGAGTTGAAATCGACGAATAGATGCTGGGTGTAGATTATAGTCTTTTAGAGATTCGCGGATCAGCCGAAGTGCTGTGAACGATCTGGTCGACGCACGGTGAAAAAGGCCCTGTACAAGTCAAAATTACCACATTTCTTGTGAATCAAGAAAACAATTTTGAGGTACTGGTCGAACATGCTTTCCGCGGCCGATATCTTACAGATGAGTTGTTGCGTCTCCAGCTACCTTAAATGAGAAGAGATGGATCTTCTTTATCGGCAGCCTTGTTAGACATCAGTATTGGTATTACTGTCTTAACCTTGTCTAGACAAGAGAGATGGCACTCTTGTCAATCATTAAGCAGATTGAGTGGAATATTTTGCTTATCAGCGGTATTTTAACTGCGATTAACTGCCATCTTTCCCGATACTCTAACAGTTGTCCATTTTCTCGATAGCCTTCTGAACTTTACGCCCATTGGCTTACTGTTTCAACCTTTGTTAAGATCTTCGGAAGTCATTCCTTAAGATGCACCGATCCCTTTTCTACGATCGTGCACTTCTCATGCTCATTCTTCTTCGCCCTCGTTGCAGTTGTAATCTGTAACAAGAAAAAAAAAACACTTATGTATATTGAAAGCTAAAAGTTACTCGTGTTAACCATTAATTGGTCTTATTTGGACCACCGTGCATAATCAAATCGTTTCAAAAGTCCTATAGACCCTCGTTCACACATTCACCCCTCTTATTGACTGCAACTGCTGCACAACACACTCTTCATAGTCCTGCATCCGGCGTCGTACTCTAAGCAGCCGCCACACCAAGTCATGCACCGAAAAGTTTAAGCACCGTACTGCCTCACCGTGCCCGTACACACCAAGTTTGACATGAAACCTAACTCCTGCTCATGTCTTAAGTGCGTCACGGGCCAACCTCAACCATCCAAAGGCACGGATATGTGTTTTCAATCTTTCACGAATGTTTTCGGTTGGATTTTCTGCAACAACGTCATCACCGTTTTTTCCGAGAAAATCAAATCACGTTGCCTACGTTCCCTTCCGCCCGTGAAAAGCGCAACATTTTTGCGGATGAAAACTTCATTTCCCCGAATCCCCGTTCAGGAAGCACTCGATTTATTTTCTGCAACAAAGTGCACTGCATAACCAACGGTTCCACATTTAGTCTGTGGAACTATTTGATTTCAGATTTCGCAGAACCTTGCATAAGCGCATGCCAGACAATTGGTTAGCTTACCCGACGGGGAACTCGTGACTTGTTTATCTCCTCACGTTGCCGCCGGCCCCAAGGGAAATATGAAAAATGAGGAGAGTAAGCAGAGAAAAGAACGCAAGAGAGGGGGAATTGATTTGAAGCGGAGCATAAGACCAGTGCCAGACCAGAGTGCTTTTTATGCAACCGCGGGAGACACCCACGCCGAGGGGATTGAAATGCAGACACGGAATGGCTGTCATCCAAAGATACCCGAAAATGAGTGATACGTTTTTAAAAAGACGCCTGTCAAGTGCTAGTTGGCCTCGAGTTTTGAAGGTGAATGATATGCAACGAAGTCTGTACACTTTCAGTGGAATTTACATATTTGCCAAACTGGCGGCACATTTAGGGTATAGCTGCCTTCCACCGATGACAGTCGTAGCCACGGTTCTTCTAGTCATCAAGAGCAAACAGTATTGCGTACGGCTGCCCAAAATTCCGTCCACTCTTTCTAAGATCAGGAGGATTGGTGTACATGTGCTTAAGCCATAGGGACGAGCGCTCAGTCTTCAATTTCCGATAAATCAACATTCGAACTGCAAACATAATCAAAAGAGGTTTTGCCGGTTTTTGATCAACAGCAAATTGTTTAGGGAAATGACGAACAAAGTTCTACTTCTTCTTTGGGTGGTTCTACAGTTTGGGGTGGACCTGGGCCTCAGCCAACATGCCTCTCCACCTAGCCCGGTCTTATGCTAGTTGCTTCCAGATACGAACGCTCAACTCAGGTCCCCTTCTAGCTGCGTGCGCCACCGGAGGCGTGGTCTGCCTTTACCGCGTTGTCTCTCAGGGTTGGAGTCGAGGTTAGTGTCCATGCTTCTTTCACATACAGCACGAATAGGACTATCAAGGTCTTATATAGGGATATCGTGGTTCTTCGAGAGATGGCTTTACTCCTCAGTGGTCTTCCAAGTCCAACAATACAGTGATTGGCCAGCATGACCCTCCGTCGTATCTACGCGGTGGTTTCATTGCTTGTGTTAATTGCGGAGCCTAGGTAGACAAAGCCTTTCACTACTTCGAAGCTATAGCTGTCAATAGTGACATTTGTCCAAGACGACAAACGGGCCACTGGCAGCCTGTGGTATTCTATCGATGATGTTGACGTAAGTTTCCTTTGTAAGAGGTACCACAGATCCATAGACGCAGTGTCCGGTATTGAGGGAGTCCGTTGTATAGGCGATGTGAACGATGAATAACCTTCTGCAGTAGGGTAGTATAAAATAAAAGAAACGAGCACAAAGAAAGATTAGGATACAGACATAAATATACCAAAGAGAGGCTTGCCGGTTAGGTCAGAGTACTACTCTGACCTAACCGGCAAGCCTCTCTTTGTGGTATATTTACGTCTGTATCCTAATCTTTCTTTGTGCTCGTTTCTTTTATTTTATACTACCCTACTGCAGAAGGTTATTCATCGTTCACATCGCCTATACAACAACCATAAGTTACTATTAAGACAGTCTGTGAAATGAAGCGAAAGTGATCGGTCATGAATAAAGAGACAAGACGAAGAAAGAAAAGTTTTTTAATTCAAACGGGATAACCAAAACGAGTGATAAGCAATACCAACGAGGGAACTACTTAAAATTCAGAAGTTTGATATTGCTTAATCTTCCTGCCTTCGTAAGGAATGGATTCTCTTATTAAGGGGTGTCCATTGAAAGAAGTTTCTCCCCATCTTCTTGATCCTCACTTATGTGCCAAAGACAGACCATACTGCGTGCCTTGCTGACAAGACAGCAGAGACGAGGACTTCTTCTGATATAACCAGCAATTAAAGTGCATTTCTTTAGCAATCTCCTTTCTATCAAGGACAGTAGTCGCTATGCTGAACCGGATAAGATATTTTTGGCTGCGAACGTCTTTCTCATATAGGAGTCTCCACTATTCAGTTTACGGCATGTAAGATAGTATGATATCTTACGCCAAACGTTTGTAAATAAATTAATGGTTGGAGCAAAATAAGGGCGTCCCATACAATCGCAAACTGTCCCGAATGTACTATCCGATGTGAGGATATACCTCATCTAATCCATCTTTCAAGGGATTACGACACAAACCAACCTTAAAGTTACATCGCCACATTTAACTGCGAAACTTGTCTATGCAGAATCGTGCAAAAAGGCGTCGAATGCCTCCTCCAGATCAACCTGACAGTCAGTCGGGCACTGTCACTGTCTTGGGCCATTTCTTCTGCTTTTATCCACTGAATGTGGGACATGTGGGCATATAGTATCAGGCGCCGAACTCATAAACATCGATTCCTTGAGAAAAATCATCTTAACAATGAGCGACTACAGATTCGATGTAGCTCACACGGCAGTGAACAGCTTTAGCATGCAGAATAAAGCACAAAGCACGAAGTGTCATAGATTTCTAGCTCGCTATAGCGTCGCTATATAGTACACGTGTCTAACGTGGTGCACATACATAAGTGGAGTTGCGCCTCGACATACGTAGCTGGAGAAATCTAACCAGAGATCACATTAGCTGTAGAAGCTTATCCCAAGCCCAGGTTCCCACTGAAACAGCGCCCAAGAACATGTAAGGAACCATTTCCCATCCCTTGGAACTAGTATAAGAATTCATCAAGACTTGAAACAGCGTGCCGCGGTCTGTCAGCAATAGCAGCCAACTATTTCTCAAGCCTAGACTTCCAATTGGTCTGATAAGTAAGTAAGTCGAGAGAAAGTACGCATTTCGATGAGTGACTCATCCATAGAAAATTGACACCACATTTTCCCAGTAGCGTTTCCATTGTTGTCTGTCTAAAGTTGTGACGTACCACACCTACTTCCTCATCAGGCAGACGAACCAAGAAGGGTCTGAGCCTGAGCAATTACTGCCTTCCATCGGTGACGGTCCTGGTCACGCTGCTTCTAGTCATCAAGGCCCAGTTGTCTTACATCCGCGATGACTTGGTCTCTGTACCAGGGGTTCGGTCTTCCTCTCCTTCTCGAACCAAGAGGCTCGGATTCGAAGACCCTCTTTGCTGGAGCGTTGTTGTCCATTCGCTCGATGTGGCCGAGCCAGTGTAGTCGACGGATTTTTGCCTTCCGGACTACATCCACATCCTGGTACAGCTCGTAGAGTTCGCGGTTGTGTCTTCTACCCCATTCGTCTTCCTCGTAGACAGCACCAAATATCTGATGTAACATTTTTCTTTCGAAGCGCCAGGAATCAACTCTGCAGGTTTGCTTATCGTCCAGTTTTCAGATCCATAAGCAGGACTGGCAAGATAAGAGTTTTGGAGAGCATGACTTTGGTCCTTCGAGTCAGGCGTCTCGAGACCAGCTGTTTTGACAAACCGAAGAAGCATCAGTTGCCAAGGCCGATTCTATGTCGGATCTCCACTACGATGTCATTCGTGGAGTTTACGTTTGCACTGAGGTGGTAGACAAACTCCTTTGTATATTTTTTGTATATACAGTATATTTTTTGTTTTGTCCTTAAGACCAGCTCCTTTCGCCTGTTCCTCAACTGCGGTGAAAGTTTCCATTACGGCGCGTTTTGACCGCGTGATATTGTCGATGTCATCAGCGTATCCCAACAGCTGGACTGACTTGTAGAGGATAGTGTCTTCCGTTTTTAAAGCTGCCCGCAGCTCTATCTTCTCGAGCACCGAAACGTCATTTCATATATCAGTCCGAAATATCAGTACGGATCAAAGAGCGAGTATAAGATTTTGCTTCAAGTTAGCCAAATATGCTTAAAAACCATTTTATCGCACATTGTGCATCCAATTGTGCATCCAATTGCTCTGTTAGATCGTGTATTGATCGGGGGGTCCTCTGAAGAGGACAAACGCTCACCAAAGCAGCATATCTCTGGACTTGAAAAAGAAAACTTAAGGAATTCAGGAAATGTTTGCACTCTGACCGCTGCTTGTCCGCCGAACTCATTGAGAAGCCATCCTAAGAGTGCCGTCCTCTGTTAAAGATCTGCCGACGAGGTGGCTTGTTACACATTAATTCACGAAGGAGCAGGGACACTAACTCATTGCGAAGTCAAGAAATCGGACAGTAAAATGTCCAAGCAATCATGGCATCCATCGTAACTTACGATTCTCTTAGACTCAAAAGTAAGGAAGAGGGCAATGTGGCAGTCACCAGGGACAACAGTGACGGAAGTGAATGCAGAAGAGCTTTTTTTCGTTTCCAACGCCATAGTACACAAAAAGTCGTTTTGTAAGGTTAGACAGTAAATGGTGTGTTGTGCTGAGACTGTGGAACGAAACTGATTGTGTCTGACCGAACTGCATGGAGTTGGCTGTTGAGTGCATGATAAAGCGACTCTCCTGGAAGCCGCAATTATACCAGAGTTAATGACGAAAAATAGTGACAAACCGCAGTTGTTTGATGTACCATCGCGCGACTTCCCCAATAATCTACCGACGAACCATCCAGAAGTGCCTCTAACACTCTAGTCTCGAAAGAAAATTAGTCATTTTGACTAAATCCGTTGAAAGAAGTGCACTGCCAAGAGCACTCTCATCGAAAATGTGACGGTTTGCCTGACATTAGCGATTTTCTCAAATCAATTACGTCAATCCATTTTTTTCTCCAATTTTAATTAAATCCTCGTAATTCCAAGCGTTTCCAGTTCAGAGGGCCGTTTGATGGCCTGTCACATTAATTCCTGAAATTCCAGCAAAATGAAATGTTCAAGCACGTCTCATGAATATGTGTGAATCCTCAAAACTCACCACCAGCCAAGCATGACCATGGACCTTGTCCGACACGTATTTCGGGCGAACACAAAAAAAAAACACATCACATCAAAATTGGTTTTCCATCGAAAATTAATAAATCTCTGCGACATGACGACGTTTTATCAAATGCTGCGTGAATTGAGTGTGCACGTATCCCTCCGGGTGATGCGAGAGTGCTGAGTCCTAGAGCACATCGAATTCGACAGAATTCAAGGCCACCCCCAGCCGCCGAGTGACGATGGAATTCATTAACCTCCACCGCTGCTGTTGTTGTAGCTGTCGATGTGTTCGGGTTCGCTTCGAAAGCTTGACTTTTTAATTGAAATTCTTCTAGCGGTCCTCACACAAAACATGAGAATCCCTTAATTTGCTGAAGTAAAAATTCTGTCGAAAATATTCAACCCCACCTCGTGGAGTGGGAGGGGAGAAGGACATGCCTCGGATGCCATGCCCGTAAAAGGCCGGAGAATACATAGTTCACTTAACCACCGCCAAGTTTACCCGAATTTCCCGGTCCGTCGACATCGAAAATTAACGCATACTAATGCCAGTTAGTTGTCATCTCGGCGTGGCGGCGACGCATATTTGCTCGAGAGAGGGAGCGTGTGTCTGCCTGTGTGCGTGGTAACCACAATTAGGCGTATGGAATGTGATTAGTTCGGGACACATTGCGTGTGTTTGCTCGTGACGAGAGTCCTTTTGCCGCCGAGCAGGTGTGAGAAGTATAACTTGTTTACACCTGATGTCACGATTAGACTGGGTACACAGGACCCGTGTAAATTTCTGCACAAACTGCTGATGGAAATTTTAGCGCAAGGGGTGGAGGTCTCGGTCGTGGACGGGGTCGCATAAAAGTTTGCAATGTTTGGGCGGTGAATTAATTTAATCTTTTCTAATGCCGTCATTTACGAGCTTACAAGGTGTTATGGACAACGTCGAGTAGTTTTGATTTGATTTCACGCAACATTGTGACGAACAATGGGGGCTGAGTGGAGGAAATTTAATTGAATTTGTTGAGGGAGCGCTACGAGATGTCGAAAGTGAAGATTGGAGTGCAGTGTGTGGAGTGTCTGCACAAGGATCAGGTAACTTTTTAGTAGAGTTTGCGAGTTTGATGTGAGAGGGGCACGATATATTTGAACAGCCAAGAGAGAACTAAGGATAAGAGCAGCTTACGTAATGCGACCCATGGAGGGTGTGAGCCTGAGAATAAAGAAAGCATTCTGGCGTTGACGAGACAGAGTACTTTCATGAATCAAGTCCCTGTTGCATCTTGCGTCCGTAAAGCGAAGAAGTATTCACGAAACCAGCATACTCGTGTGAATACACGGAATTCATATACCATGACCATAATGATCGTTTCCTACAGTTTCGTGAAGTATAATTAAGTTTCGTTCAGTTTCGTTCACTTTGAATTACATAAGTGGGAGCGACGTACGTGATGATGACCATAATAGTCGTTTCCTACAGTTTCTGAAGTAAGTGTCGTTCAATTTCGTTAAGTTTTTGTAGGTTTCGTTCACTTTCAATTACAGAAGTGGGAGCGACGTACGTTACTCTAATTTCATATTTCAATCCTTTTTATGCTCCCAGAAGCAGTTATAGGCATTTTTCCTTCGTTTAGTTAAGTTTGGATAACTTAAGTGGGAGCGTCGTATGTAACGTTGGCCATTATAGTCATTTCCTGGAGTTTCGTGAAGTGTAATTAAGTTTCGTTACATTTTTGGAAGCTTCGTTAAGATTCGTTCACTTTTAAGTAAATAAGTAGGTGCGACGTACGTTACTCTTATTTCATATTTCAATCCCTTTTATGCTCTCAGCAGCAGTGATGAGCAACGTGTATTTTCAGGTACGGTTTTCGTTAAGTTTCGTTCAGTTTTAATAACTTATGTATGAGCGTCGTACACTTACTGTAAGTTGATTTGTGTATCTCCCATATGCTCTCAGAAACAATTACAAGCACCTTGCTACCGGCTACCTTCGTTCAGTTTTGACATACGCTTGAATATGGTGCTCATAACATTTTACATAAATCCTTTGCAATGGCTTAAATGTCCCAACCTCCCCTAAACCCACTCGCATCCACCACCACATTACGGTCACCGGTGTACCAGATTTCATCTACCCTCCTGCCGACAACCGAAACAAGAAGTCCTTCCCGCTCTACGCTCAACGCTCATAAGTCCATTGTGCGGTAATGTCCTGGCGGTGATTCTCCGCAAACAGGTGCAGGATTAACAACATCTGACGTCACCTCGATCCATTCTTGCGTCCTGACAAAAGACACAAGTAAACCGGAATTGCCCCCGCCGCTAGTGCAAACAATTCATTTGTATGACAGTAACTCCATATTCTCTCGTCATCGGAAAGACTTCACTGCTAAACGACAAGGATTCACCCGTTTGCCCACAGGCTGCAATCCATGTCCGCCGTGTCGACGCGGGGGCGGTGTGTATGCGTGTGTATGTGTCCGGGTACGACTATTATCGTTGCGTCTTTGCTCGAATTTATCCTCTAGCAGGTCGTTTGGCCTCAGTTGTGCGATGTGGTGTCCTTCGTAGCGGCTCCCCCTCCCAACAGCGCCAACAGACCCCGGTGGCAGGAAGAAAAATGGCAAAAGCACGGAGCATTCAATTTGAGCAAGGAAAATTTGATAAACGGCGCAGCCTGTAATACGAAATTGCTCGGCTTGTTTTGCATACAACGCACGTATTATGAAATCATTGCAGAGAGAGCCGGCGCGGCAACGGGTTGGGGGAGGGCACGGCTTCAGTTCGACAAAAACACGGTCCTCCTAGATTGTCTTCCCTCCCCCGTAGTTCCAGGGCACACCAACACACTGCCACGACATGGAAGTCATATCCTTTTACCAAATACTTCCGATGGGACAGATAAGGCCTTAATGGGCGAACCGTCTGATGTGGGGCGGCTGTGAGTGGGGGAGCCCGCTACTGGGTCATTATTTTCGACATTTCATGGTGCCGGCGTGTTAAAGTTGGTGTTTCGTCTGCAAAGCGAATGGGTTTGCTTAGCCGGGCGGCGGGAGGATATCACGTACTTGGAGCGCAGTAAACAATCCAAATGAAAATTAAATCAAGAGATATTTTTATGATGTTTAAGACACTTTGTGTGATCAGTATTTTGCCGGCGAAAATTGGGCGAATTTGGGGAAATCGAAAAACGAGCGAGCGCAAAGCCTGATAGAGGGCGACAGTAATGCGCGTCGAATGAAGTGTGTGTGCGCGTGACGGAGGTCGGTGGGGAACCCGAATCTATTGAGAAAGTTTTGGCCGATGATGGGATTTCCATTTGGTCGGGTTTCGGCCTGAGTGAGTGCAGAAGTTTTCGGTTACTTTTAATGAATGGATAAAGTTGTGTGAACTTCGGAGGATAATGCGATAGTGACAAGTGTTTTTTAGGTTCCCACGAGGCGGAAATAAATGGACGTCGCTTGAAGGAGGTTTCGCTTTGTTTCGCAAAGGATAGCTCTCTTGTCAAAGGAAATGTAATACCGATTGATGAACTCGTTGCTGGTGCAGTCATTAAACTTGATTATCTCTGCAACTACGCTACACGCTACACAAAGAAGTGGGAGGAGACCGAAACTGAAATTCAAAACTAATCCGGCTGCAAATTGGTGCTCAGAATCCGTAGCAAATGATTGCAAAACTTGTCGGTGCTGACTGACAGAAGAGAGGAACGTGAACTCAATTTGGGGAAATACTTCGGTTAAAGTTGAATTAAACCAGAGACCGTGAATTGAATCGACTCGGCGCGTGTTTTTTCAGAAGACCGGAAGACAACATCTTACCTTCGAAGGCTGGTAAAGTGTATACAATTTTGCTTTGCGGTGGCAAAGCAATTAATTTCATTTTTTCACGCAAATGCTGACCACGGTTAAGACTTTGTGGGGTCCACGCGGAAAGTCCAATTCAGGACGCAATAATATATAATATGAGTGGCGCTACAGCCCGTAGAGGGCCAAGGCCTAGCTTCTAAGCAACCACTCGTGTTGTGCGTGCTATTGTTCTCACACGAGTGGAAGGGATCTACAGTTTTATGCCGACTCCGAACGGCCAAGTTTGAGAAGCTTTTTCTAGACAGGAAATACTCTTTGAGCATTGTCAGTGACTCGAAAGAGGTGGGGTCGTGAAAATTATTTTTGTCGCTCAGAGCTGGAATCGAACCTACGACATCGAGGTTGGGGTCGACGCATATACCCACAACGCCACGGGCCACCACTCAGGACGCAGCTCAATTCAAATTTCCAGTCTCTCACAGTCTCAGATGGAGTCTAGTTGGATATCTGGTGGCTCGTAAAAACGTGCAGATAGACCAGTGGAGGCCACAAGTAGCATTGATTACTTGCTAGTCTCCCTAAGTGTTACCGGAGGGCCAAACTTGGTTCGTGCCCTACGCAAACGAAGTTCAACTGATGTTCAGATACGACTGTGAAATCAGCGGGCAAGAACCAACAAAAAATATGCTAAGTCGGTGCGACATCATGCTTAGAAGATCAAATGTTCATAGTACCTTCAATAATATGCGCTAAATGGTTTCGTTGACCCGATGGACGCATAGAATAGCATTCTCGCTAAAAGATCCATAAGAGAGAAGAAAATGGCAATCTCAGGAAAATTGACGGTGGTCAAGTGTCAAGTGTTGATTGCATCATGACATGACCATGTCGCCTATTAACACGACGACTTGTATGGCATGTGGCGTAGTTTTATTGGAACCACATCTCACATATTTCCATGTTGTGGAGCTCTGGCCACACAAAGTGAGTCGCTGTTTTGATTCGTCGTCAACTGAAAAATTACTTCAATTGAAGCTTGAAGTTATTTAGTTTTTGTTCTAACACCTCCCCCAGGTTTCGATGTTGCTGAGAGGAAGTGAAATGTGAGGTCCTTAACAGGCCACGTGCAGCCGAAGAACACGCGTAGGACTGCTATGAAGCGATGTGAAGTGCGATGGAAGTGGCTGGGCAAGAAGAGGATGAAAAACTGCGACATCTACTACGGTGATTGCAGCAGAGAGAGGCGCTTTTTTGGATGTGCATTTGCTGTTCGAGGCAGACTTAGGCAAAAAGTCTTAAGCTTTGTCTGTAAAAGCGACGCCTCTTAACAATCTGCATCAAGACTAAATTCAGGAACATCAGCCTGACTTGCGGCCACGCCCCGACAGAGGACAAGGATGACAGCAGCAAGGATGACTTCTATGATCTCCTAGAAAGAACATACGATCAATGCCCCAGCTTCGACACTAAGATCGTTCTAGGAGATTTCAAAGCTTAGCTGGGTAAGGAAACACATCCTACACGACACCACGTTCAATAACCACCACTAACTAGGTTTGCGAAACTGGAGACAACTAGCCAGAGATCGCGGTAGTTGGAGAGGCATGTTGGTTGAGGCGCAGGACCACCGCGGACTGTAGCGCCACACAAATAAGAAGAGGAGTATCGATGAAATAATCAATCCTCTTGCCCCTTCAATTCCACCGATAATGCTTTCTCCTCGTTGTGGGGATCGGGAACTGGCGTGAATGGTGGCAGTATGAAAGCGTCTGGTCGACGGCCTGTGCCGGAAATCACGCCATGCACACACTTATGCGTACGGAGGTCGACAGGCAACAGACAACAGCCTCGACTCAGGATATGCACATGAAACGTTTCATCGCTCATAAAAAAGGGATCTCGAGCTGGTGGAGGAGGCTGCCTAGTATCGTTTAGATATTCTCAGTGTCTCTTGAACGAAGCAAAGAGGATCTAGAACAGTTGATCTTTCGGTTGGTAGCAACTCTTTCTAAAAAATGCTGAAGAGCTAGAGGCGATGGCGAACTATCGAGTGGACTGCATATCTAATGAATCAAATGATTCGATAACAGAGGCCAGTTGGCTATGACTCAAAAACAAGAGCTGTTAGAGAAAAAGTCTTGTCATATTTTAACAACGCGTCAATTTCAGGCAGAAACAAAAGGATCAAAGGAAACAAGCAGATTTTATTTATCAGCGAGTTAACCGAAGCATTGCCCAGCCGGCGGAAAGGTGAGGTGTTAAGGAATTCGTTAACTCAGCGTAATCAACTTTCGTGCCAATACATATCCGCTGGTAGTAACATTTGGTGTGACTGGCTGTGGAACCATTTCTCTCCAGCAGCTTCCAGCTTATGGAGCAATGACTTGTGCTGGGAGTGATATTTTACTTTCAGCAGTGGAAGGGATCTAGCCATATGCTGTCTCTGAACTGCTTTTTATCGACATGTAAGCTCTCTGCCAGTGACTCGCGAAATATGGAGCCATAAAGGTTAATCGTGACAGGAATACGACTGTCTAGGAGTCGATGGACCTACCCATCACAGCGATAGGCCGTACATTCGGCATACCATTGCCGGCTAGATCTTGTGAATTGACACCTTCTGACTATATTCTTATTTAAATGCGCCTGGTTGATATGGAATGGATTATCGTCTGCTCTCTGGATCAAAAAAAGAAAGAGCTTCTTCTTCTTCTTTGAATGGCGCTACAGTCCGGGGTGGACCTGGGCCTCAACCAACATGCCTCTCCAGCCAGCACGATCTTTCGCCAGCTGCCTCCAGCTGCGCACACCAAGTGGGTTGAAATCCTTTTCCACATGTGTGCACCATCTAGTGCGAGGACGTCCTCTGTTGCGCCGTCCCAATGGCTCAGCATCGAAGACTCTTCTGGCCGGAGCTGTGGTGTCCATCCGTTCTACATGACCTAGCCATCTTAAGCGTTGGATCCGAAGACGCTGCATGCCGTACAGTTCGTGGTTGAACCTTCTCGAAAAAAAGAAAGAGCTTACAAAACATAAAATGGACACAGGTTAAGTGTTATACAAGCTGTGCAAAAATGTCTTTTACATTGCTTGTGGCTCAGCTAGAGATGTGCCAACAATGATACGTGAACGTTCACAAAACATTTGTAATCACCGTCCATTGCAGCTTTAGAAGACAACATTTGACTGGTATACATGCAGAATTGCACTGAGACACGGAGACTTTATGAAAATTCTCATCCTCGAGTTGCAATATCAATCAATTAACACCGCCCCCGCTGCAAGCAAAATGGGATGTCCTGCAAATGAAAAATGAATCAAATCCGCCTTCGCATCAATTACCGCAATTAACAGGCGTGGGCATTGAATTTCCCAAACACACAAAGTTCATAAATTCACAGTCGACAGGTTTCATTTGCAGCCAGTCGAAAAAAAAGTGCAAATTTAATTTAGTTCCCCGTTGAAGGCGAGTAATTAAGGGTCATCCATGAGATATTCAGCACATGACGCATAAATTATGCATCGCATCCCCCATGCCGGCAGTATCGAAATTGCAAAGTGAATTCGTCTGAATTTTAAATTTAATGCCATGAAATGAGTGACTGATTACCCCTTGTGCACGGCGAATCGATCGTGTGGAAAAAATAATTGCTCGCCCTTCGCATGCAGGCCCTTCCCATCGGTTCGGTCGACTGTGAAATTGCGTATCAATAAGATATGAGCATGTCGCTGTGGCATCGTGTGCAGTGTGCAGTGTGCACCGACTGAACTGCTCCACAAATTGTTGGAGGGAGCGTCTCTGCTGAGTCCTGGGATGGGGGCTGCTTAGTACGTTGTTGCGCTCGGTTTCAAGCGCATTTGAGTAACTTTCACGAGACGGAAAATCCTCTTATTTCCGTCGGCTTCGGTGCACGGTGCACTTTTCGCTATCGTCCCCCGTGGAATTACACCCGCTTCTGGACAGCTGCCTTTCGACAACAGATAGTCGGGCTGTGTGCAGAAGTTATTTTATTAAAGCACTTATGCGTCGAAACAAAATCGCACGGGGATCGACGACGACGATGTGGATCGGATTAACACTGAGCTTATTACGTCGTTAATGAACAGCCAATGAACGGCGGAATGAGGTTGCGAAAGTTAAGCGGCAGTGCCAGGGGATGGCGCGCCATTCTCTGAATCTTCGGATTAATTATGTTTGATAAGCACTGCAAACAGCACGGCGGATGCATGGCGGATATTAACTCGTGCTCTGAGTTTCAACAATGCCACGCCGTGAAGGAGGATTGAGGAAGTATTCCGAGATCGTGAAGATGGCGGGAAGGAGGATTTTGGAAGAGTTCCGAGGACTAGTGTACAGCCTGCGGATGTGACGTGTTGATTCGATTTTGAGTCAATTTTGTAGGACCTTGGGTAACTTGGGAAACGAGTGGGCGAGATCAACTCGTCCAAGCGAATTTTCCAGCACTCACTTGTTAACCTTCTCTCAAATCTGTACCGTACGATTGATGATGTTACCGCCCACGCATCCACCCACTCCTTGTGTGCCACCCAGTCACTCCATAGTCTCTGCCAAGTTGCCCTTTATTTCTTCAAACTCTCTGTGTTACTGCATCACCATCACTGCGTGCTCACTGGCCACCATGCCGTTTCTACAGACATTCAAAGGTCAGACGGGGGCTTATCTTAAGGTTTTGGATCTTAGAGAAAGTGCTCTTCCAACTTTCAAACAGGGAAGCAGTCAAGTGACAACGGTGGTGAGAGGTAGTCTTTGATTAACCCCGAGTCGGTAGAATCTGGGGGCAGTTATTACATAGACACGACACGCTTTAAGGGGTCGCAAGAGGATATCGAGTGGCGCCTTTATTATGAGCTAGATGATAGAGGATAGGATAGTCTGGGATGCACCAGAGATGGGCCGTGTTTACAAAACACGAACAATGCCCTCAAGTTGTGGAACATCATGCGATTAGTCAAAACCAGACTCCCATCCCCGAAATTGTTGCCATGACCAAGAGTGGAAATGCAACCTGGTTGTATTGCGAATACTAATATCATTCTGATTAACTCTTGAAGATGCTACCATACTTAGAACTGTGGAAATCCATACGTTGCACCAATGGTGGATCCGGATGTCTAGACTCTTGGAGTAGTCATGGACCAACTGCACTGAACTGAACTAACTTCTAAAAGTTAGACTTCGAATAAAATGGGGGAAGGATGCTGGCTGGGTGGCCCGTGGCGTTGTGGGTATGTGCGTCGACGCCAACCTCGACGTCGTAAGTTCGATCCCTGGTCTGTCTACATCCTGGCGAATCATGTCATATCAGATTGTGCTCTTTCCCGGCCCAACCATCAGTTAAAGCCCTAAGACTCAAGAAAGTCGGAGTACAGGTTCAGGTCCTGAGACAGTTTCCTCTGATCCTTGTCTAGTAAGTTTATCGACAATCTCTTTCCAGCGATACTTTAGAGCCCTGGGACCCAGATGAGTCAGTTAAACACCACGACCACACCAGCTCATCTAAATAGCAATAAACGAGGTCACAAATTATCGATATTACATGCCACTTATCCTCACACA
Source organism: Eristalis arbustorum (assembly GCA_916610145.1). NCBI lineage: Eukaryota > Metazoa > Arthropoda > Insecta > Diptera > Syrphidae > Eristalis > Eristalis arbustorum. Next base: position 15,370,476 of record OU744318.1, on the reverse strand, counting down.
GTCACTTGTATGCACGCAGGAATACGTCGCTTGGATCGAGTTATTTTTTGCATCACTTGGGTGACCCGGAGAGCTCACTAGAAAGTGGGAACAATAGACATGGTGGAGGCATGATGAGTTTGCAGTCGAGTTGGATCCAGGGGCGAGCAGAAAAAGCTGCGTGAAACGTACTGGTGGACGGAAATACTATCCGGCCGATTTTTTAGTACTCTCTACGAGGGCGAAAGTAATTTTGTTTCACGATAAAATCAACGCTCTCGAGTGCAGTTGGAGACCAATTAGGGGGTGACTTCGAAATGCACCGCGATCAGATTTGTTTGTTTAAAGACCTAACAGCTAGGATATCATCGCGAGGCGGAATTCTTTTTGTTTTACAAACATTTTGGACACAACTTTCTCGAAAGTTTCACACGTCTGATTATTGCACAACATTCACTCCATGGGGGATTCATTCGCGTGCGAATTGCTGCGTAGACTTAAAGACTTGATTGGGACTTCATACATCTGTTCCAAGACGCCTCGAAAACTTAATCAGGAGGAGGTAACTCTAGTAGCTCTCTTTATTGTCTTTTAAAAAGACTCTCGGGAAATTGCAACATTTTTGAGGCGTAAGTTGTAGCAACTCGCGAGCCACTATCATGCCTTAAATAGGTTAAGTTAGGTTTGTGAGTGCGGTGGGGTCACGTCCCACTTAAGTCCTGTTCGACCCATTGTGAGGCACATGGCGATGCAGACCTTTCATCGTGCTACTCGTTTTTGTTATTGCGGCGTTTGGGTGTAGAGATGTTGTGCTGTTCCTTTCAGCCAGCCGGTGGTCTTGACAAACCATCTAGAGGGCTAGAGGGATATCTGCTATGTCTTTGAAATTCTGGAAGAAGAAATCTTCCAGTCTCCTCCGTCTAAGGACTTGCTCCTGTGACATTGACAACGGTAATGACTAGTATCCTCGATCCCTGCATATGGTGTCATTGGTAAGTCCCATTGTTTGTTCATGGTATCTCTGATGGTTGCGGCCAGTTATCGCCCCGACTACCACCCACAGCAGCTCTTTGCTATATTGGAGGAGTATGTCTGCTTTCGCGGTATTGCACCTAGGCTAGCACCTAGTCTTTTCAAATTTGAAATGCAAACCATATGGCGAATGCTTACTGGCACTTCAGCTTTCTAATGGCTTTAATAGACATGACTATCGACTAGTCACGGTACCGAACCCCATGTACATTCAAGAGCCTTCTTATAGCCGTGAAGGGCCGAGTATGCACAACTGATCTGAAAGCCTACCACAATATGTATGCCAACTCTAGTTTTTTCCTCCTAATTTTTCTATTCAATGATTACCTTGCTTTTGAAACCAAAAAGCTGTAAACTTATGACCTCGTGAATATCCTAAATGTACGTGAAATTCTCGTGTAATTATATTCACGTGAAATTAAGTCACGAACCTTGTTTCACGCGCTATTTGATTGCTACACGGTCATCACGTGAAGCCATACGCCATAGCTACAGACTCCCTCAACTAGTGGGGCAGCTTTTTCACGCAGGATGCTAGGCTGATCCACACTCTCGCGCAGACTAAAAAACGACCATGATTCCTTCCAAAGTCGACAATATCCCACGTCACTCACGTCAAGTCGTAGATCGAATTCCCTTTCCACGGGCCGCCTTGCAAACGCTTAGCAGCTTCACCCACATTCAATTCATAGCATCCGGTTAACTAAGCCGTCAGCGCCATTCTGTACTCCTACGCGTTCCCAATTGTGACAACATATGCCAACTGTCCACTCGCCTCATGAATTCCTAAACAAGACCGCTCACAGTCAGTCCCAGAAGCGGCCGAATATACCTGTCCGCCCGCATATCCTTCGCCAGCACGGCACCGAATCAATTTCGAAGGGCACCACCGGCCTCCACAATCAACGCAATTCGTCATAATTGCGAGTGAAAGTCCACGGAAATGTCATGACCCTAATCAACCAGAGTCCAAGCGTACAAGAGACGCTTTTCCCCCAGCGCCGCCGACATCCACCACCTGCTGAATAATTCATCCTTTTGCTCCTAATAATGAAATCATTATATTTGACTTGCAATCTAAATGGAAATTCCAACTGCTCGCAGCCCATCGACCCGACCGTCGAAGCGGCGGAGGCGGCGGCTTGGGCGACCTGCAAAGTCGAATTGTTACAACCACAATTCGCTGAATATTTCATGCACTCCCGGTCGTGTTTGTGGCTTGTTCCTGTGGCCCACTCGGCGACACAACAACCCTCTGACGTGTCCATGCGGAGTGAAGTCCCTTTGAGGTACGACGTCATAACTCGGGTAGGCCTTGATCTATTTTTAAGCGCGGCTAAGAGACGCGTGACGGCTCGACTGGGACTGGGACTTTGAACGTCCAATCGACACGTCATCAGTGAGCTCCCAGAGGAGGAATGGTGTGCTCCGAATTACACGATAAGAGACATGTGCTTGACACCGTTATGGCAATAAATCTTATCCCCAAGGCAACGGTGTGTGTCGCAAGGAGACGAAAGATTACCGAGTCGGAGCCCATTGACGGCCGATGGGGCCGATAGCGTCGCACCTAAATTATCTGACCCAGATTGGGGAATCGAGTGGGTCTCGGTAAAGGAGCACAGGAAGAAGCGCCCTCGAAGAGATCGTCTCCGGCTTCCTTCTCCGTCCCATCAGAGACCTACGCACAGGACTTCGACAACAACGTACGGGTACTCGAGGGAGGGATAAGTTAAACATCGCAAATGGTATGCACTTCACCAGTGAAAGGTCAAAGTTATTATCGTGATGGCCGTCGTTGGCGGGGGGGAGGGAGAGGCATTTGAGTGCAAAAATTTGTCTCGTCTTTGTTCTCCGAAGTGGCACGTGCTGCTGCAGGATATGATTGAGAATTAGTTTAAATTGTTTGCTCGACGGGTGCTAATGTACAAAGGGTCCATTACGTTAAGAGGTACATGCTGCAGGAAGGCCGCCTTCGAGATTTGCGTGCGTGACCGAAATCAAATCAGTGGCTCACTGCAAGATGCGTATCAGCGACATGTCTTTAATTGTTGGAGCACGAGTCGGCTTTGTTCGTGTTGAGGGTGGGATTTTGAGAAGCACTCAACGTGGCTGAGTGTCTTTGTAATGTGGGCAGATGTTTAGTTGCTACCAATGTCCAGAGACGTGGGCAGACCGGGCATATCCCACGCGAATTATTTGTGGATTGCTCACGCTTAAATGGAGGGGAGCTTGGGTATAATTAGACCCGGGGACAGTCTTGACAGTCCCTTGATACTCTCTATACATAGTCAGTATTTCGTGAGACGTGTAGGTGTGAAATCTGAAACTCGGTGATGTCGGGAGTTGAATCCAGCAAATAACCGCCAACTGCATTCCGACAGCCACTAAAACTATTAGTAAGCTATTTCAGCACTCACGCCCTATTGACCAGGCAGAACTGGAGGATTGCAATCCAGTGCAACCTTGCAGAAGGTTATGGACTTGACACTCAATTTTGAAATTGATCTCCGGTTGGTGGAGCATCTCTAGTAAAGTGATGAAGTCGTAGAGCGAAGAATACAGCCACCAACGTGCCGAGTGCCATGAGGACGGAACATAGGTTCGCGTATTTGAATGCCGGCAGCATTGACTAATTGGTTCTGTTTGCGTTGATGGCGTTTGGAGGAGAAGGTTCAACCATGAACTTTACGGGCTGTACAGCGGCATGCACCTAGTTAAGCGTCTTCGGATCCAACGTTTAAGATGGCTAGGTCATGAAGAGCGGTTGGACACCACAGCTCCGGGCCGAAGAGTCTCCGATGCCGAGCCATTGGGACAGCGCAACAGAGGACGTCCTCGCACTAGATGGTGCACACGTGTGGAAAAGGATTTCAACCAACTTGGTGTGCACAACTGGAGGCAGTTGGCGAAAGATCGTCTTAGCTGGAGAGGCATGTTGGTTGAGGCCCAGGTCCACCCCGGACTGTAGCGCCAATCGAAGAAGAAGTAGCATTGACCAATTCGATGGAAGATGAAGAGCGGTTAGTGTGACAGAACTGACCACAGACTTTGTCATCGGAGTTGAATTTTTATTGACTACTGCGGCTATTAACAATTCGAAAAGTATATGAGAAATGTGAGAGAGAAATATGAGAAACTGAACACAATACCTCATTTGAAGGGGGAATGCATGCAAGACGAGTCACGTTTCAAAGGAAAGGAAGCGCCCTTGTTATCTCGTTCAAGGTCTTCGTCGAGAAATGTTTAAGACATCTTACAGAATTCCTCTAGCATAGGCTCAGCGAGTCTTCGGTAAGGAGTATTCTCCAAGTTTCCTTTTGGAGATTATTTCAGTTCATATTTGAGAGGTGAGAAATACAAGCTGAGCTAAATTGTCTGTATTCGGTCTCAGAACGTACCCATAGGGGAAGATGATCCATATATGTACAGGATGAATGCAGAAATGTCTACGGGATGTTACACATGTATGGACAGAAGGTTTCAACGTCATATTACGACTCGATCGGCAGAACGTTAGACTCTCTTAAACGTAGTCAGGCTGTTTCCAATGAATTGTTTTAAAGAGTTGTGTGCATGATCTGTGAAGGGTGATTTTTTAAAAGCTATAGGAAAGTTTTTCAAAAAAAAAAACAGACAAAATTCAGGAAAATGCATGAAATCTTTATTTGAATCCATAGTACGGTCCATATAATTTAACGTTTGAAAATTATTTCATGCGAATGTTGACATTGACTGCGCCTCAAATGGTCCATTCGCTTAGTCCAATTTTGACATACTCTTTTCAACATTTCGGCCGGTATCTCACGAATAAATCCTTCAATCTTGTCTTCCAATGCGTCATTTGAAGCGGGCTTGTCTGTATGAACATGAGCTTTAACATAGCCCCACAAAAAATAGTCTAAAGACGTTAAAACGCACGATATAGGCGGCCAATTGACCGGTCCCTAACGTGAAATAAAATGTTTACCGATCTCGCCTCTCAATAAGTCCATTGTTGCGCGTGCTGTGTGGCATGTGGCACTGTTTTGTTGAAACCACATGTCATGCAAGTCAAGCTCTTGCATTTCGGGCAAGCAAAAGTTGGATACCATCTCACGGTAGCGCTCACCATTCACAGTTTCGTTACGATTCGCATCATCTTTGAAGAAGTACGGTCCGATGCCACCAGTCCATAAACCGCACCAAAATGTGACTTTTTCTGGATACATTGGTAGCTCTTGCAATGCTTCTGGCTGATATTTACTCAAAATCGACAATTCTACTTATTTACGTACCCATTGAGCCAAAAATGAGCTTCGTCGCTGAACACAATTGAATGGAAGAAGCGCGCGACTTTCTTAACAGAGCACTCATTTTGATAATAAGATTCAATAATTTGCAAGCGTTGTTCGTTTGTAAGACGATTCATGGTAAAATTATAGACCAAACTGAAGATGTTTGACAGTGAAACAAAACACGAAACGTGAGTCAGCTGCTTAAACCAGTGTTGCCAAAAAAATAAAAGCTAACAATTAACCCTTTATTTTAGGAATGCTTCTAATTCACATCCTAGGAGAATGCGGCTTTGTTCCGAGACATGATCAAATCCTTCAAGACAATTTTTGCAGTGAGCAATTGTCACAGTCGGCGAACAACTCGCACCCATACGTTAATAGAGGCGCTATGAGTGCTTTAGCTTGAAATCAATAGGGAGTATAAATTTACTACTTGACAGACCCCTAAGGGACGCATAAGCCTTAGTCACTTTGCTGTCGATATGGTCCGTCCATGTTAGTTTACTACTACACAGTATACCAAGATGCTTAACAGAGGTTACATGTTCGATGATATACGAGTTGAAAACTATGGGGGAGAAGTTTGAAAGAGATGGATGATGTTCTGTGAATGGTATGACTTTGGTTTTGTCAAGATTAAGCTTGAGAGCATATTCCACTTCGTATTCGAGCACATATCCTCGTTTAATTTTGCGACTGAATTATCAACCATACAAAGAGTGAAAATTGCTATAAGACAACACGCCAGGAAGATCATTAATGGAGATTGAGAACTATTACGGACCGAGAATAGAACCTTAAGGTACTCCATTGTGAATATCACATAAGTTGGTTTATATAAAACAGCTTGATTACGGTTAGTAAGGTATGAGTTTTTTTTTGAGAATAAGAATATTTTATTTTGACACAACGGATGTTGTTGTTGTACCGACTCAAATACCCTTATAGAGAATCAACTCTTTAACTGTAGATTTCCCGCAGTACTTTCTCCCAAGCGGACATTGGTCCATGTTCTACTTAAATTTGACGTTTAAACCGTCTTGAGCCAAACGACCATCATCACGGAGTTCCTCGTAGCGCTCACGGTCGTCTTTTGAGAATCCCATCCTCTTGGAGATGTAAATCTTTTGCCTTCCTGGAAACTCGAATTTGGCACGGCGCAAAGCCTCAATACCTTGTGGCTTGCCAAGGGCACCTCCCCTTCCAGTTTGGAGCCTATCAGCTCCGGCGTACGACAACGTCTTGTTGATGCGAATAACGTGGAATGGGTGCAAAGGCATACTGATGTAGAACTGATCCTTGCCGCAAGGTTTCACAAGTTGTTGCAGCAAATATGTGCAGTTTCGAGGGCTTGACTGCTAAGCTGCGGACCAAATTAACGCATAGTGGGATCGTCTAAGATTGTCTTCTTTATGCCCAAACGAATTTTGGGATCTCTGACACCTCCACAGAACCGTGGGGTATGACTTATTTTTACAATAACGATAGCATCTTGCTAGACGACGACCCATCATCGGAACTTCTCTTCACTGGCCTGCAGGAAAAACGAATCAGACACTGTCTTCCTTAAAAGACTTTTAGCATCCACATCTTGGACAGAGCGTCATAATCGAGAGCTGTAACTTCAAGTGGTGGCCGTGGCGTTGTGGGTATGTGCGTCGACCCCAACCTCGACGTCGTAGGTTCGATTCCTGCTCTGTGTGACAAAAACCATTGTTATGACCCCACCCCTTTCGAGTCACTGACAATGATCAAATAGCACTTCTGTCTTGTCAAAGCTTCTCAAACTTGGCCGTTCGGAGTCGGCATATAACTGTGGGTCCCTTCCAATCGTGAGAGAACAATAGGCACACAGAGCGCGATTGGTTGCTGAGAAGCTAGGCTCTGACCCTCTACGGGCTGTAGCGCCACCCATATTATTATTATTATTATTATTATATAACTTCAAGGTAGTTTGGAACTTCGTCTACTTTGGCTCTGCAGGAAACAATATGTAACGAGATCAAACACGAACAACTTTTGCTATTGGCAATTCCCTCGAGGTATAGCGACGACTGAAAACAGAGCCCTCTCTCAAAGGAATAGGATGACTTTGCATAAAAATTCGAGACAATGTTTGCACACTGACTGAGGCTGATGACATCTGAAGAAGAAGTTTCCACAACAAGCTGTCCGGTCTGTATACACACATTACGTTAGCCGCTAGCGTCTACTTTTTCACGGACCAAAGTCGTTGGGCCATGTGGAGCGTATGAACTAAGTTCTCGTTTCGGCCCGAAGTGTATTTAAGCCGAGTCTCAATTGGGATCGCAGACTCGTCCCGGATGCATCCACCGTCAACCGGCATAGTCGTTGGCTCTCCCCATCCGCCTTCGACTGTATTCCGTGGAGCTGACCAGGAAGAATCCCATAAAACCAGAACATCGAACATGTTAGAGTTGCACTAAATAGACTGAGCACAAGCAAGGTCTTGCGGAATGAATTTCTGTGTTTCGCTGTTGATCAAGCAGCCGCAAAAAGGGAGATACTTTCGTAAAGAATCACTTGGCATCTTCCTTCGGTTTCTCTCATTGGGTTGGGAACTCCATTTTCCATCAAAGGTACTGCGGCTCGTCGGACGTGTACACGATTCCCTGATTTGAACATGTGCTGAGGAAAGATCAAGTCTGGAAGTCAGATTTTATGCATGAAAATTTAACAAAAACGACAAACTTGGAAGTGTAGTAGCCCGTGGCGTTGTGGGTATGAGCGTCGGCCCAAAGTTCGATATCTGGTCTGTACGTAAAGGAAATAAATAATTTGAACGGCCTGACGGCCGAATCACTGACAAGGCTCAAATAGCACTTTTGTCTAGAAAAAAGCTTCTCAAACTTAGCCGTTCGGAGTCGGCATAAAACTGCGGGTCTCTTCCACAACACGAGTGCTTGCTGAGAAGCTAGGCCTTGGCCCTCCTCTACGGGCTTTAGCGCCATCCATTATTATAAAACTTGGAAGTGGCTTCCAGAAGTTGGGTCCCATCAAAGACATTGACTTCTGTGTAGAATCGAATTTAAACTTGAGGCTGCCACATGATGAACACTGAGTTCCTGATGTAGCCACTTGCGTACACATCGCTAATTTCAAAGCAAAGACGGATATGCAACTTCGTCCCGGACCCCATCCCACTAAGCGCGGTAATTGAAACAAATTGACACCCAGTCACAACAATTAAGGAGCCAGCTGAATAATCTTATCTCCTCCCCACAGGTGAACGCCTGCGTCAATTGAAAAGACAGCGCGAATTCTTCACTCCTCTCCGGCCTGACATAAAACGTTTGAATGGCTCAATTCGAAATGAAAAGCGCCCACACTCTTCCCGCGAAAGATGGAAATTTAGGCCCTCTAAGCGGCAACCGCGCGGGACCATTAAAGCGACATTATAGACGAATTACGCTGAATAATTGTGGCATCTCACGAATAATGAAACACAAATGAAATGCACGCCTCTAAACTGCTGACTCGTAATTTACTCCGGAAGGACCTTCTTCTCCCAGTGAGCGGCCCCGCACAGCGACATGACTTTATGCGTAATTCATTCCGAGATGCTCCCCCGTCGCAGGGTCGTCTTTCCACCGCACCGTCGCAGATATGAAATTAAAATTCAACACCAACTGAACGGAAATGTAAACACCATCGTCGAGGGCCTTCCGCTGGCGGGCGCGGCCCCAAATTAAACGCAGCACCCACCCGGAGGATTACGGCCGGTATCTGCCAGTCGAATATGCTTCATCACAGGAAGAGCCAGTTAAACGTAATTCAAGTCTTTCGCAGGTCATAGCGAATGCCATTCTTTGTCAATGGACGAGTTGGCGGTGAGGCGTTTGCGTGGGCTCCCCGGGTCTGGCAAATTGCGCGCACACAAATAAATCGCCAAGACGTAAGAGGATCACACTTAATGAAACTTTGAAGTAGTTTCGGCGAATTGAGCTGTTCGGCCGTCTTGAGATGCAAATGGAAACACATGTCGAGACGGAGGAGCCTCTTGGAGTGCGCAGGAGACAGGACATGGGTGTAGACTTGGTAGACTTGGCAAATTGGGTTCTTGTGTTTCGCCTGTGAGTGGGCCCATTGAGCGGAGTGCTCTATACAAATGGACAGTTAATATTTATTGGGGTTGCATAATAGAAGCGACTAAGGGGGGGCACGTGTGTGCGACGCTCCCGAGAGGAGGGAGTACTGTTCACTGGCTAAATGAGACGGAAGGATGATGTCGAGTGGAAGAAGAAAGGGAAACGCAGATACCAGCCGAGGGACTCCGGCGGAATAATCTGAGTGTACACATCGTTCCGGAGATTTCTTCTTCACAATTGATTCTACTTATTGTTCCCTATTTCATGAGTGACATTATGACCATCTTAGGGGGCTTAAGGAGCTGGCTGGGTGGCTGTGTTGCCTCCTTTCTGTGGAAGCTGTCCAAATGAATGTGGCCATTTGCGTAGCGACACGTGTTGTGCGTGTCATTGTTCGCCAACGGGCGGGGGGATGCTGCGGTTTTATGCCGACTTCGAGAGGCAATAGTTTGGGAAGACGGACGAACGCGTGTGCTTTTATCGCCGTTTGGCCGACGGAAGGTGTAAATGAAAGTTGTCCCGTAAAAGCGGACCCATTAGGCGGCCATTTTTTCCCCAGAACTCATCAAATCATTCCGTCACACGGAGGAAAATTGACGACTCCCCCGCCACCGCCAAAGAGCACTCAAAAAACTGCTCCCGAAATAGAACGGGAGTGGGAGGAAACTAAGTTAATTTTGACTCGCAATCCATTTGAAGGATATTTATTGACTTTGAACGCACGTGTCTGGCATACATTCCGCACGTCGCGTCGTCACCCGTCACATGTCGTTGTCTGTTTCAGTCCGTGTGCGTGTGCGTGCGGCAAAAACGCCGGGAATCATTAGCGCCGTGGGTAGAGAGGCAACGTCGCACTGTTGCGTCAGCACTCGGGTACTCGGGTACGAGAGCAATAATTAATTTATTTGCACGCCGAAAATGAGTAATGAGTCGAAGAATAGGTATGATTTCCCGGGACCCCATTACTTGCCGGCAATCCGTTGTGATTATAAATAATTCAAGGGGATCGGATCGGATCGGATCGGATCCCGCGAACTAATTACACTCCCGGTTGAGTTAAAGAAAGCCAAACACACTCGTCTAACTTCGCAATTATCCGGCCTTCGATTCACAATTCATGACATTCAAGCCGATTGGCGTCGAACCAATGAAAGGGATGTGAATGGCAAATACAATGGAACAGGGGACAGGCAGAAGTCCCCTCCCACAGCCGGGCTAAGTGTGTGTGTAATTAATTAGTGGTATTCATCCACCGAGGGGCCGTTCAATATTCGAAAATAATTCATCCGAATGCGATGGAAACAAAGAGATACGATAGTCCGATTTATTGGCATTAATCCGACGTCGAAGAACGAGACGGCGGCGCTTGGTTAGGGGGTGGAAAAAACAACGTTTTCCCCTGATCCACTCAGCCCGGCTGGAGCAGGGGTAATCTGTTGCCGGATAAATATGCAAAAAAGTCTGCATAATAAATCATTTTACAGTCGAATGAGTTTTTTGTTTCGACCTCATGTGGCTGGTCGACTGGGGGCAGGATTGGAGTGGGTAGCAGACCGAATAAATAATTTCTTGGCCCTTGGTCGGAGTCAGCGAGGGAACGGTGGCGAGGACAGCTGTGCGCTCGAGTAGTTCTTTCGCTTGGGCCACTAATGAGGATATGCTCTGACCCAGCTTGGATTTCCGACCATGGCCGATGATCCGTCTTTGATGAGATAACATGAATTTTTTCAGTAGTTGCTTTGTGAATTTGTTTGGGTTATTGGAGCTGCTTGTTAGTGGATCAGGGTTTTTGTGTTTTTGTAGAGCTCTTTGCGGGATTAGGACCAATTGTTGCTGAAGGAAGGATGCAGAGAATGTGGAAAGGAAATTGTGACCACAGTAATTGAATTTAATTTAAAATAATATGTAACTTTGGTTTTATTGACGTCAATATCTGCATTTGTCAATGGTTGAATAGGGAATAGAAGTCCTCGCTAGCTGGTCTGCGGATTCGTTGCTTGCAATCCTCCTGTGTCGGGGGAGTGTAGAGCGTCATAGCGACATCTCACTATTTTGGAGTCAATTACTGCCTTAAGTGCTGCTTGACTGTCAGAAAATATCTGTATTAAAGAGCCCTTGATAAATTTGTGGAGGCTACATGGAGTGGATTTCGGCTTGAAACACAGTAGGACTTCACCCCATTTGTAAGAAAATCGTTGTCTTTGATGCAAAGACTTCTACCCCTACTCCTTAATTCCTCTTTGATACTTCAGTGAACCAGAGTTGACTTTTTGTGCAAAAAGCATGCCCAAGCAATGCTGCATGACCATAATGTCTACACAACAATTGTCCGTATTTGGGATTGAGTTAATTATACTAGGTGACCAGTTAAGTTTGATAGCGTATCTAGCAGCAATCTTCTTGACGGAGATCGGTAAGGGAGTATGCCCGACAATAACTTCTAAAGTTGTAGCCATAAATGATGCATTTATGCTTGACCATTTCATGAAGTTGGTAATTACTTGCTGCTTGTCGTTTTATTACTCCATAGGGCATTCGTAGGTCAGCAATTTTGAGTGTTAGAGCTTCTTTGGCTCTTTTCGGATTATTTTTTTGTTTTATGTCCCATCGTTGACCCTGTTCTGGGAGATTCGTGGGGAATGTGATTTTAGCCCAAATCGCAAGAAGTAAGTGTTGGAACACTTGTGTCGTCTGCAAGTGTGAGAGGAGCATGTTTGCATTACTCAATGTGTGGACATACACAGTCATTGCATGTTGCGACCAGTGTTGCCACAGCGACTCTATAGAGTCAAAAGGACTCATATTTCTTAGCCTGACTCGGGGGCTCATCATTTTTACATTTGATTAATTTTTTCAAGAACACCAAGAGTAATTTTATTTCACATTCTCAATTGCATTTGCATGCAAGGTGTAAACTATGCTTTAATATTTCCTGAAAGCTTTCTTTTAAAATGCCTGAGCACATACTAGTATTGGCTCTAGGCTGACTTCGGGCCAGGAAAGGAATGTAGTCGTAACTTCATGCATGACTCCAATGAAGGGTTCGGCGCCGGTGTTTTTGTGGAGGGCGACAACATTAGACTGTACACATCATTAGGTAAATTTGCGTCTGTTTTTCAAGCGGAAACCTACGCGATATTAATGGCAATAACCTATATTCGAAAGAACAGGTGGATAGGTCGACGTATCAGTGTCTGTAGTGACAACCAGCCTGTACTTTAGGCATTACTGAACATTACAAATCCATACAAAATGCCAGACAAAGATCAGAGGAAACTTTTTCAGGAACTGAACCTGAGCTCGGACTACCTGTGTTTGTGGTTAGGGCTGACATTTATGGTTGGACCTCTCAAGAGCACAATCGTAGAAGGCATGACTCTCCAGGATGTAGATAGACCAAGCGTTTGCACCCAAAAGTCTGTAAGATCCTCGGAAATTGTGTTGTCCCTCGACTGAAAAGTGCTTGGTTTAAGCTAAGAACGCTCTGCGACGCCTGTGTGGAGTGGACGACGACATGGAAAAGCACTTCCTCTGTCACTGAACCGCTTTTGCTCGGATCAGGTGACAAGTCTTCGGCACTGATTCTGTAGGCGCTTCTTCACGGAATATCCTGCTGGTCTTCAGAAGGAATTGTAGGTTGTTGCTAGAACAATGCACCAGTCCAGTATTAAAACCACTAACGACAAGATAAAAATAAAAAAATACTAGTTTCTTGTTTCACATAAAGAGCCATTGTGATTTCCAAAACCGTTGTTGGGACTCATTTATTTTCAAAATGACTCGTTTTTTAAGACTCTGGACTAATAAATAATTTAGACTGTGGTAACACTTGTTGGTGGCCCGTGGCGTTGTGGGTATGTGCGTCGACCCCAACCTCGACGTCGTAGGTTCGATTCCTGCTCTGCGCGACGAAAACAATTTTCACGACCCCACCTCTTTTGAGTTACTGACAATGCTCAAAGAGTATTTCCTGTCTAGAAAAAGCTTCTCAAACTTGGCCGTTCGGATTCGGCATAAAACTGTAGGTCGCTTCCACTCGTGAGAGAACAATAGCACAACACAAGTTGTTGCTGAGAAGCTAGGCCTTGGCCCCCTACGGGCTGTAGCGCCACCCATATTATTATTATATAACACTGGCTGCGACCCAAAGAACAACAAGAGGCTTAAGATCGGGTGCCGAAGTCAACGTGTTATATGTGAAAACGGACGCGAAATAGAACTTATCACAGCTAGACACCTGGTCATCGCCTCATACATGGAGCGACAACGCGGACATACTGAAGAGAAGATTAAAAAGCCATATTTTCGAGAGAAACTGCAGAGGATTCAACCACGAACTATGTGGGCTCTACAGCTTTACGCCTCTAGTCAGTCTACGCGTCCAACGTCTTCTTGGCTGGGCCATCCAGCTGGAGGAGAAGTGAAAAAGGATCTCAGCCAACTCCGAGTTCGTAACGGAGACAGGCAGATGGGTATATGTCGTACCAGCTTGAAAGACTAGTTGTCTGAGCCCAATATCCGCCATGGTTTGCAGCACCAAGAAAAGAACAAGTCGGCCCGATATTGATGTACGGTGTCTCAGCATAGAGTACAGCACTTAATAAAGCTGTCGGCTGGAATTATCGAAGTATAGGTCTGAGCAGTCCTCACAGTCCCCAATCACACCCTATGGATTCATTGCCTGTCTTGCTCTCGCTTAAACTAGGAAAGTAAATACATGCTCATACTTTTATGACAACCTGTGTGCCATCAGCAAAACACCAGTCAATTCACTGCTGAAATTTGTCGACAAAACTGGCTGGCTACCACAATCACCCCTTCAATTGTAAGCTACCCTTTTGGCGGTACACTGGGCCATCTTTGGCTTAAGTGCAAGAATGCCACTACGTACTTGCTTACCTATCTAGCTTTTTCAAACAAATAATTTGATGGTCATGGTAGACTCTTATGCGGGAGTCGTTGCATAACACAAAGCAGTGTGGCATTCAAAGAGCAGCAACAGGTTTAAGATCACCTTTCCATTTCATCAAGGAGGTGGAACTAGCTACCTGAGTGTCGAATTCAATGCGTGGGTGGAGCTAAATACCAGCGCGTCATGGGGCTTAGCGGGTGAGACTCTGGGCCATGATTCTGCAACTGAAAGAGCAGTAATTAGGTTTAGATCGACCAGGTACCCCATGTCGGCATGTCTTACACATCAATTTCTAGGTGAAGCTTAACCTAGGGCAATGGCTGTCTCTCTGAGTGAATAGAGCTCCCGATACAAGCCTCAATCAAGACGGGTGCGATCACTTGTCGATCCCTTCACAAGACCTGAAGTTCAACAATCTCTAGCAACTTTTCCGCCCCAATTTCCAAAACACATTCCTCAACAGTTGATCTTGAACTTGAACTACATCAGGGCTCTCGGTTCCCCCCAACCTCCGCCGGACGTCACTCCATCTGACGTAACGTGACAATCGCGCTAACAATAGACACACAAATCGAACGAATGTTTTCTTGGCATTTATGACTTCAAACAAACCGGATTTCGGAATCGGTAAAAACTTTAATACCTTGTCTTATCAACCGGTTTGCCATTAGAAAAACGAACGAGCTTCCGAAAAACATGAATACTCTTGCATAATTTTTAGCTTTTGATTGGCGCGTCCGTGGCCATAAAACGGCCACAAAAGGTGGCCGCGCTCTAAGCTCTGAAGCGTAATTCACCTCGTCGGCAATTAAATGTCCACCGCAAGTCACTGTAAAGTCGATTCCTTACGCAGGTCAGGGCTTTGTGAGTCTAATTTGAGGCCCCGCCTCGATTTACTGGCCACCTAGTCGTTCAAAAAATTGCAAACAAAAGCAACGACCGGCATTCCATGCAGGAATTGCAAAAGAAGAAAATTCTTCACACGAAGCACAGCCGTCAGCGAAGAACGCCACCTCAGCAGAGGAGCGACCGTAAAAATCTAACTCATTGCCCATCCCCCGTGCAGAGGGTGGCCGAGTATTTGTCGCAACTTGTGCCCATCATCGCTTGTCCGGCGGCAAGTGTGTGTTCGTTCTTTTACAACCCCTCTTCGCGAGTTCGCGAAACGACTGCGCTGGCTGTAAAATCTTTCGCATAAAATCGCTCATAAATACGCTCCGGTCAAATGTGCCACCAGTGCACGGCGGTACGTGGAAGGGCGCGCGTAGCTGCCCCGACAGATGTCCCGAGACCAAAAGTTATGGGCGATAAAAAACCTAAGCGCGGCATTAATTAATCAAACTTCAGCCAGGGAGCCCCTCCCATCCCGGGAACTGACGCACGAATTTCTATTGGCTGGCAAAAAAATTGAAAAGAAATCTTTTGCGGAATTCCATTCTCGTCACTCCCACGCAGTCGGGTTACTTTATTCGAATCTACATCACTAGACAGGTACAAATCTACACAAGGTCCTCACCCCCTTGAGGGAGGTGCACGGGCAATCACGCGGCGTACTGCAGACGACGCTGCCTGTCAACGAGCTCCTCCTGGCTGGGGTGCTCCTGGATGTACTGAATGGCGCGCAGGATGTGCTCGGGGGTGGGTGGCGCTGTCGGCACATGGCTTCCGATGGGCTGGAATCCGTTCGCGTCGGCAGTGTACGCCAGCTCGACTAGTTCACCTTCCGGTGAATAGTGCCGGAAGCCACCGCTCGCGTACTGGCCCCCGATGCCTGACTCCTGGACTGTCACGCCGTTGTTCAGGTCGTACTCGAAGGCATACGAGCCGTCGCCATTCACCTGGTTGCCGAAGCGGGTGACTTCGATGGGCACTTCCCTCTTGACGACAGCCACTGCGGAACTGACGACGCACACGATAAGTATCTGCAAAGAGCAAGTAAACAGCTATTTATTCCGGACACAGAGGTGCGACAGTGAGGCGCACACTTACGAGTTTGAACATTTTGTGATGATTTGTTTGAGCGTCGGAGATGTGAGCTAGACTGATGGTGATCAATTTTTTGAGCGTATCTTTTATACCGCGACGTTGCGAGCGGTCGAGCTGGTGTCGCAGGTAGTGCTGACAGCTGTGTGGAGTGCCTTCGAATGTCGCGCTAATGCAGCGCGGTGTTGGGAAATACAGTTTAAAAGCTTTTAGGCGATTCATTGTGTTTTATGCGAATGCAAAATGGTTCATAATTAATGCGGATAATATTTCATAAACCACATTCACGGTTATGACAGCCAGTGGTCGGCCTGACCCAATGAAATATCTTATCTTAATGGTTTCCCATTCGCCAGTGTCGAGTGAGGCCTAGGCAAGTGCGCTGTCCTCTGTCACGGGCAGGTTCTTCGACCGAACGGAGAAACCACCCTAGAAGCCGTGGCAGTCGCTGGAAGTTCTAAATGTGCGACGGAAGCTTTGTGCCGTCTTATGTGTTGTTGTCCGCAAACTGGATATATCCAGTCTTGACCTTAGGTAACGGAATTTTCGTGAAGTGAGCAATAAAAAGCGGGTCTGAGTGGAGATGGGCACAGCGATGTGATTAAATCCAAGAATGAAGACATAAATCTTGGAACTTCCGCAAATTTTGCGAAATTTCGCGATTTGCATAGGCCTCCATTAATTGAAAATATTACATTTTTATTCATGACACATTTGTGACGATCTTTTTTCATTGATTTGCATTCGAGCGGAGGACTAGAAGCGAGTTCAGTGGATCGAGGTTCCATTGTACAGCTGAGAGCGATTGGGGGCGTCACGTTACTTTCGTGACGATTCGCGAGAAGAAAATATTTAAGTACTTGACGGTTTAAAACTCAATGTGGAGCGTTATACAATAAGCATGTCGAAAGCCTTGTGGAAGAGAGCTCCGGTCGTCAAGTTTTTTCGTGACGATGTTTACCACTTTATGTCTTTTTTTCACAAGACATTTGTTTTCATTTTCACACAGAATGAACTCCAAAGCATGGTAGTACCATTAAACAACCAATAGCTGATTGGCAAATTAATAAAGCCGTAACGTTACTTTCGTGACGATGCAGAAAAGAAGCTGTCTGAGTAATTGAATGGTTTGGCTTAGGCATTGACTTGTGCTGACACGGTGCTTGCTGTAGTTGGTGGTTTGTGTAGAATGCTGTATGTACACGTATTAAATGCGAGAAAAACCACTTGGTAAATCTAATGTTTGTACGGTTTAAGTCGTGAGCAGCGTATGGTATCCTTGGCACCTGCAAGTGTTAGTCAACGGTTTTCTTCCACACATCCAGAGAGGCAGAAATGACTGGGATGAATGTCTGCTTCATCAGTTCTCTGTCATTTCCAGAGAGGAGTCTGAATTGCAGTTGACGGTTCACTCCAGTACCACCGCCAGCGTAGGTTGAAGGTTTGCTAACTTACTATGATTTCCTCGATGATGCAGTGGTAATCGTTTGCTCCTGTTGACTAGAGGACAATCATTTGGGATGAAGTCCACGCTTAGCAGGGACCAAGGTTGAGAATACTGTCGGACGTTTTTATATGAATTATAGACCTTCTTTACTTTTCCTATTAGATTGCACAATCAGGATGTAGTGGATTCGCCCTTAGTAGGTAGATAGTATCCGTGAACAATATGGTTCATATGTATTTCTACTTTGTATTTCCAGGCGATCATGTGATGAGTTTATTGACCGATCGATGGGTTGCTTCTTATATGAAGCAAAAGAAATAAATGTTACCGACATCTACTCTGTCGCTCTTTCTATCAATTCCCTAAAATACCCACATAATCCAGGCGCGGGACAGCTCGAGTCGTGCTCAGTATTTTGTGACGATGCTCGTATTTTTAGTGACGATACATTTGTGACAACTTTTCACAAAAAGTTGCTAGATTTAAGCAACAAATTGCAATGGCCTTTAATGTCACTCCCATCAGACTTCCAGTTTGTTTAAAGGCATGTTGTAAATGTGTCAATAGATAGTCACGTTACTTTCGTGACGATGAGCGAAGAAAGCTGCTATTGATAAATTTGTGCCACGTATGTCTCCTACAGATTTTTTTGGGCGCGTCTTAATTAAGTGACATATTATCGACGCATTCGCCATGTCTAGTTTTGACAGGATGACGATGGAGAAATCTCGCTGCTCCATCATCTCAAGAGCGGATGAAGGTAACGAACTCACCGAGACCGTCAATGTCAAAAAAGGTTTTAGGCAAGGCGACGCGCTGTCATGTGATTTCTTCAACATCGTCCTGGAGAAGATTGTGCGAACCTCACACGCCAGAGGCACGATCTTCCAGAAGTCCGTTCAACTGCTAGCATACGCGGACGACATTGACGTGATTGGCCGAACTCAGCGAGCCGTCAATGAAGCGTTTGCTTGTATTGAGACATAGCTTGTGATTGACAAGCTTTAACTCAATATAGCGTTAAGTAAACTACACATTTTGTAGCACTAAACCAGTCATGATGATCGTCGGAGGGCTTGGTCACGTCACGTGTGGGCTATGTGATACTTCGTGACAAAGCTTGCAGAAAGCCCTTTCTTCAGCACAGAAGATGTTTAAAAGATTCTACTTCAGTGAACCACAATTTGCTCATTAGTTTAGATGAAGACTGGATCCTTGAGGTAATTTTTGTGACGATGCCTGGACCCAATTTGTTTAGTCTGCTGAATCCCCCGTAACGACATTTTCATGAGCCCAAGCGAAAAGCGGTTTTTTTTAACGATACCAAAAACAGTCACATTTGTGACTTGTGTCCATATATACGATTGTGTTTTTGGTTGTAAGCCAATAGCGAGAGAGTGCGTAGGTAATTAGGGCATCCGTCAGGATATTTTGTTCCGCAGAATGATTTTTTTTGTTGCTCGGGTCATGCAGACCAATGTGGCCATAATTTGATTGCTTAAGAATACTTAAAGGAATCTGATTCTTCAGACGAATACCAGAGCTTTTGGAAATAATTACGTTGATATTTCTATAAAGGTCGTGACTTCACCGTCTTTACTGGGTTCCCCGTCTTTCAATGAAAAGCTCATTGGCAAGACTTCAATTCTCGCCATAAAAAATAAACACCATCCTACTGTCTTTAAGAATTCTATGACGTTGCTAACCCACAAATTGGTTCCCAAAAAAAGTAACCAGACACGGCTAGTCCCACGATATTTTCCATCGGCAACATGGTTCGGTTTACTAGAAAAGAAAATATTTTCGTTGCCACAAAATCCGACACGGCATGCCTGAGTTACGGCCTGTCCTCTCATTCCCGTCACCTCATCATCGAATTTCGAAAAATCCCTTTTCAATGTAAAAGGAACCTCCGTTCAGGTGTGGGCTTCGCCGTATCTCTCAGTGAATTGAGTGGCTTATAAAGCAGATCCTTGTAATCGAAGGACGTTCTATGCCCACGTTTCCCAGTGAACAATTTTTTAATAAATGTATCTCATCTCAAACTGAAACCAATGGAAAGAATGTCGGGGAAGCAGATTATGAACTGCCTCAGGCACTCGAAGTACCTGCTTTCAGTTGAATCGATTTCATATCACCACATGGCCAGGGAAGTGTGTGATTAAATCTCTTTCTTCAATTTCCTTTGAAACAGATAAACGTAAACCATGAATAAAATATGCCACGCGTTATCTGTGTAAATGGGTATTTTTACCCTTTTTTTTTGGAGGGTCATGGGTGATAATCATCATATTTTCGGGTCGTGAGACTGTTGCTGTAGCAAAGAGTGTTTCAATTGAGGAAGGGCCGTTCACTTTTATCCAGGCTTTCAATTATTGGGTAAAGTCCTACGTGAGTTATTTTATTTATGCTTTCTTATTATTTTTGAGGTAGTAAAGGAGTTTGTCTACTTCGGGGCAAACGTAAACCCCACAAATGACATCGCAGTGGATCCGACGTAGAACCACCCTTGTCAACCGATGTTACTACTGACTCGAAGGCCAGAATCATGCTCTACAAGACCCTTATTTTGCCAGCCCTGCTTTATGGAGCTGAAAGCTGGACGATAAGCAAAACTACAGAGCTGCCTTTGAAAGAAAAATTCTGCGTCGGATATTTGGCTCCGTCTGCGAGGAAGGCGAGTGGAGGAGAAGACACAACCGCGAACTGTACGAGCTGTACAAGGATGTGGATGTAGTCCGGAAGGCAAAAATCCGTCGACTGCACTGGCTCGGCCATATGGAGCTCATGGACACCAATGCTCGAGCTAAGAGGGCCTTCAAATCCGAGCCTCATGGTCCGAGAAGGAAAGGAAAACTGAACCTCCGGTACAAAGACCAAGTCATCGCGGATGCAAGACAGCTTGGTATTGATGACTGGAAGCAGCACGCCCAGGACCGTCAGCGATGGAAGACAGCAATTGCTCAGGCTCGAACTCTTCATGGGTCGTCGCTGTAACTAGGGGATTTCTTTATTCAACAATCTGCCACTACTGTGGGAGAATTATAATTTTGAACGTTGAGCATGGCCAAGGCATGTTAGAGCATTTTGATCAATGGATCGATCTGTTCCTTAAGCTCTCATCGCATTTATAGGAGGCTATACATAGATGATCTACGGCTGCTCTCCCCCTTAACCGTGAATCCAGGTCGCATCCTCCTTATGCCTTATGGAGTTCACAACTTAAGAGGAGGTCTTCTGGCAAACTGACCATTGACTAGGGTAACAGCACCTTCCAGCGGGGGTGCAAACTAAAGTGTGTTGAGAAGGGCATACAAAAGAAGAGGAGCTGTGTTCCTTGTAATTATCGAACAAGTCTCATGTTATAACCAAGAATTTCTTCAAAGATGACAAAGAGTATACGGGCAAATTGAGGACAAACGTCATTCACCGTTGTTGCAACTAACATTAAGTCTTCTCTCTTAAACTAGGCTTTAGAGAGCACAACTAAGCAAAACTTAACGAAACTTAACGAAACCCAACGAAACTTAACGAAAGTGAACGAAAAAGTGATTTAAGTCACTGTGTACCATTTATGTGCATTTCTCTAGTTGGCGGAAGTTTTGTGTGTAGTGAGTGCGACTAGAAGCAATTTATATAGAATCCCCATCGACAGAAGTTTCCAGGACGATGAATATAGAGACGTCTATACACCTTCGTTACTCCTTCTTACCCGCAGGCGGTGGTTATGTTAGGTTGTAGTGGCTGACTGCTGCAGAGCAGTCACACTTAGGCCTGAGTAGGTCCATTGTGATACCACGCGGATTGACTTCTCCTAACGCTGGAACCAGTTGGTGCAGCTAATGAAGCGATTTAGTTGGTCAATGCTGGCACTATTTAGCTAGTTACGGCCGCTGAAGTAGTAGGCTCCTAGGTGCTGCAACCTACGACTGGCAAGAGCACTGCAGGAGTAGAGAAGGTGATGAGTATTTTCTTCCTCCTCTTCATCCATGAAGCTTCTGCAAAAATCATTATATTGAGCACCCATCCTGCGAGCATGAGTGCCAATTACACAGTGCGCGGTTATGACTTCAATGAGGGTCCTTAATGAGGGCTTGCTGAGTCCAAGTAGACTGAGTGACCGTTTTAGGTTAAGTGATGGCCAGATTTATTTTGTTTCAAGGCAGGTGGTGCCTTCTAGCCATTTGTCGTTAGTGGTTTTAGTTGTGTAGATCTTAAGAAAATGGTAAGCTGTAGCGATCGGCATGGAAGGCGGTACCCCTGCTATCGATAGGGATGAGGTTGTACCACACCTAGCGAGTTCGTCGGTGCTTACTTCATCTATAAATCGGGAATCTTAATTTACTTAGCCGTCTATAGGCTCGCTTGTAGGCAAATTGATTAGCATTTCTGGTGAAATTGATTTCTGGTAATGCGAGTATTGTGATGTGGTGGTGTTTCATCAAGCTCTGGCGCTTTGAAAATTGGGCAAAGCTGTGCAAGGAAGGTACATGTCATTCGAAAGGCAAATATCCTTCGAATATACCCGCTCAGCCGCATCCAGCTCATGACCTTAGCTTAGACGTTCCTCAGGCCGAGTCCCTGCTTTCAGAGTGAGAGGAGGAAAGGAATCTCTAGATCTCTCTTCAAGCTAACTCGGGCTTGGTGCTTGAACGAGACGTCAAGACCGTCAAGAGCTCAGCTTTATCTCAGGCTCATCCACTTCATGGCTCGGTGACGTGAGAAGTAAGCAAGGTTCGATCCCAACAATATGGACTGTTCTTTAATAATCCCATTGACTGGTGTATGATCAGCGAATGTTCTATCAAAACAGAAATTCCACGCGATTGATGTCACCACAAAACTGTTGGTCCCTGAGCTTATAACAGAGCCCCCGAGACAAGATCGGTCCATTTCCAGCGGACTTTGGTGAAAAGAAGCGAACTTTGGTGAGTAATCCTTTGAATGCTTCCCCGCCATTGTTTCGCCTCTACCACCTGAAGTCGAAGCACCACTCTCAGCCTCCGTTCCTTTTTCCACAGATTGGCAAAGCTCACGAGTCAAATTGCACTCTTGACAGAAGTATTTTCTTCTATTCGCTCTCCCACTACAGACTGTGCTTCTGTCATGAGACTTCATTCTTTATATCGATATATCGCTCATCGAATTTGCACACCGCTGTGAACGTCACGGCATTTGCATAAGCTTATGACAATCTGAGAAAATATGTGTGTTCGACGCTGAGTTTCGGTGACATCCATGAAGTGTGTTATTTTAATTTCAAGGACTGTCGCCTGACCCGACGCGGTGTTGCTGGCAGCAATCTCTGAAACACTTCCCGACCCCAGTCAACATTCCGCAACAAAAGAATTCATTCACGTCGCCCGCCGAGAGCAGTAACGCTGCGCATTGCAGGGCGCCCACCCACCAGTCCACCGCAAACTAGTCTTCGAAGGTCCCCCCCATTGTGTGTGCGTCTTTTGGAAATACCATCATTCAACCATTCATCTTCCCGGGGTTCAAAACCAGCCCGAGGTCGACCGTGTCACTGTCACAGAAAACATACCGCCGCGGTGGCAAAACAAGATCTTCGCCCGATTTTACTTCAATAATCCGACCAATAATCTTTCGCAACCACACCGCCGCCGACGGAAACCGGTCCATTGTGTCGGCTACTCATCGAAACAAACCTCAATGCAAATTGATTCGAAAGTTTAGATAGCAGATGCTAATTAATCGGGCGATTTGACGGAGTGGCAAGTTGCTTTGTGGGTGTCTCAACGCGTTAATGGCATCGCGCTGAATTAAGATGCATATCGGAGACATTTGAGAAACGAGCGCCGACTGGTAACCGGAGACGACCGTTTACGGGCTCCCCTTGGATGCGACGGTTAGCCTCATTTGTCAACGATTAAGCGGCGATGGTGGCGATGGTGGCCCGGCTAATCGGAGGTTTACACAAGAAACGTAGCTAATTCTGTGCATCAATCTTCGCCGCCCACTGCGCAAAGAACATTCGATTCCAGCGAACGGGCGACGATTCCGCATTCTCGAGAGTTTTTGGGCGCACATGTGACGACCGTCAACGTGTGGTATGCTCTTGCCATAACCTTGGTCGACGGTGTGTACGTACGGCTGTGTGTGAATGGCATGGTAGAACGGTTTTGACTTGTGTTTGAAGAGCTGACGGCACTCCCTTTTGCCAGCCACTCCCCAAGAAGAGTCGTAAAAATTAATAATTCCGAGCAAAGACTGACGCATCGGAGGCGACGAGATGAGATTATTCACGTTCTCGATGGTCGCCAGAACATCAAAGATCAATCAAGTTTGAGCGGGGCTTAGTCAGACACGAAGACACTGTGGGCTGTGGAGGGCTGGCGATCTGCAAACCAGGGGATTTGTCAAGTGTGACCAAGTCGTCTCTGAAGACTACGATTTATGTGATGAGAATACGACACAAGACGATAGACGACCCGTCGTAGTGCTGGGATGAGTTTGATACCTCACGAGTGGATGGGCCCGACTGTGTTATGCCACCTTCGAATGGCATGTTTTTAAATAGAAGATAATCCTTGAGCATTGTAAAATTGGCTAGAGAGGGAGAGAGTTGGAACGTAAATCATGATACTGGAAGAGCATACTTAGTGATTCCAGATAAATAACTCTCGATGGATACAAACGTGAGCATAAAACTTTTAAGTTTTAATAATCACTGCGAGTGAAAAATCACACCTTTGGAGAGCAACGCTACGTCGCCAACACAATGTTGTTATTTTGGGTCTGGGCATTGTTCTTTAGAATTATGAAATTTTTTGTTACTTTTTTTAACGTCCCTTTAACCACTTGCTGACCAGCATGGTCCACTGAAGGCGTAAATCGGTGGCAAATCGAGCACTAGAGATGTGCAGGCCATTCGATCCCCTGCCGCCGACTCTAACTCATAAGAATGTATGCCCAGTCGCAATTAGGCTTGCCCTGGGTTTACCAAGGAGTGGCCTTCCTGCTCGAGTCGCATTAAAGCGCCTCGAAAGACATGACGAGCCTCACAGTCCGGGGTGGAGCTTAACCAACAAGTTTCTCCAACTAGCGCGATCTCTGGCTGCCTGTCTCCAGTTTCGCACAAGTTGGTGGAGGTCCTTCCCCACTTGGGTACGACGCCTTAAACGCCCGGCGTCCTCTGTTGCGCTGCCCGACAGGTTCGGATTTGAAGATTCGACATTGCGGATCTACTTGCAAAAAGTGTCCATCACGTACTGAAAATGAAAATATGTTGGACCACGCCGAAACACCGACTGTTGAAAATCTTCCACTAAGGGCTCAAGACAATCCCGACAGAATGAAGCTGAAAGGAATTTGCTACCTATGTCCCAGAAGAAGACCAACACGGAAAGCCTAGAGCATACCTGTCATCTTTCGAAAACGTCACTCGCCTCACGCCTGTCACATGGCACGAGAATACAAACTGGATATACATCACAAATACATCGCATTATGACTTCGATTTACCTGAAGCTGATTTCGTTGAAGAGCAAAAGTGCTATATAAAAAATGACGAGCTGACTGTCAGCAAATTCCACTTAAAGTCCTTGCCTTTGTAGGTACAGTCCTGGAACCCATTTCAGATTCTCGGAATCAGATTTTTCCATTTTGAATGCTCATCATACGTGAAAGGGCATTTTCACCGAAACTGCAGCAATAGGAGAACTTTAGCGAGGAATGCACTCATAAAGCGATTTTTCGAGGAACTGTATCGAAATGTGATTCACGCGGAGAGAAGTGTGCTTTATTATGTTCTATGAATCCATGATACAGTCGGTACTCGGTAGTCACAACCAGTGATCAAAAGTAACTTTTTGCATTTGGTTTCATAGAGGCGGAGATATTGCATGGTCATTGACATTTAGGTCTCGCTCCGAGGTCTATATAGAAATACGTGCTGCTCATTTTCGACGTAGGCTTATACTCCGGTTTATACAACCGTTTGGCATGATACTTCCACATAATGTATGCAAAAGGGATTTGTTGTTTGACAAACTGTTAAGTAGATCCTAGGAAAACACATGTACAAAATTGTGTTATGTTCACAATATACCATATTTAGAATTTTAATTAATTCTGCTTAACAATTAACATAAATTGCAGGCGCAGTTGGTTAAGTGCCTGCCTTTGATTGTGGGGGTACCGGTTAGACTCCCAGTGAAAGCAAAGTTAATTCGCGGTCGATCAGTGGCAGTAGTCTGACAATTGGTATCACAAGACCAACAACGGTGTAAGTATCAGCCCTATAACCTAAGCTAACCCAGGTCGGAGTTGAACAGCACACAATTAGATGCAAAAGTTTTCACCAACTGAACAAGACCTATTCAAACTGATTGGATTAAATGAAGCGCAGTTGGAACAAATTGAGTAGATTCATCAATTGCTTCCCTGAAAAAGACGAGAGGAGCTTACTATTGCGAAAGGAGAGGAACATTATTTTGAATATTGATTTTCAGACACGTGCACATACTAAATACTACCCTACCCCCCAGCTGGCTTACCATCGAAGCTTTTCAAAGCTGGGGGCAATGTAATGTTAGGGAGCATGCACCAGATAATTTGCATGCCCGACGACTGGAATATCAGCTCCATATGCCCCATCCACCAAAAAGACGATCCTACCTCCTGCAAGAACTATAGAGGTATATCTCTGCTCAACGTCGCCTACAAGATCCTATCCGGCGTATTGTGTGAACGTATAAAGCCGTTTTGTAGTGCACGCGGCACCTACCAGTGCGGCTTCCGGCCCTGCATATCAACTATAGAACAAATCTTCACACTAAGGCAGATCCTGGAGAAGACCAGCGAGTTTCAAATCGAAACTCATCATCTTTTCATCGATTTTAAAACCGCCTACGACAGCATTCATCCCAAGGAGTTATTCGAAGCGATGGCTGAATTCGGAATCCCGGGAAAATTGATCCGGTTGTGTAGATCCAAGCTAACACATACGTGATGCACCGTGCAGGTTCAAAAACCTCAGAACCGTTCGAAACCACCGGATTTCGGCAAGGAGATGCGTTGTCATGTGATATCTTCAATTTGGTACTGGAGAAAATAGTGCGGCGGGCAAAAGTGAACATGGAAGGCACTCTACAAGTCACAAGCATCTTCTACAAGTCAGTCCAGCTTTTGGGATACGCTGATGACATGGACATTATCGCGCGGTCCCAACACGCCGTAGCGGAAGCTTTGACGGATCGACAGCTACAACTTCGAGGTTCTAAAGGAGTTTGTCTACCTCGGGGTAAACGTAAACTCCATGACATCGTAGTGGAGATCCGATATAGAATCGCAACAATGGCAACCGATGCATCTTCGGTTTATCAAAACAACTGGGATCGAAGCTCCTGACTCGAAAGACTAAATTCATGCTCTACAAAAGTCTTATTCTGCCAGTCCTTTTTGGAGCTGGGAACTAACCAAAACTGCAGAGCTGATTCTTGGCGCAACCGCGACCTCTACGAGCTGTACAAGGATGTGGATGTAGTCCGGAAGGCAAAAATCCTTCGACTACACTGGCTCGGCCACATCGAGCGAATGGACAACAACGCTCTAGCAAAGAGGATCTTCGAATCCGAGCTTCCTTCGAGAAGAACCTGCGGTATAAAGACCAAGCCATCGCGGATGTAAGACGGTATGGTCTTGATGACTGGCAGACTGGAAAGTAGCAATTGCTCAGCCTCGAATCTTCCATGAGTCGTCGGCATGATAAGTAACTAAGTAGTACCCATACGTGACACAAAGATGCCTGCCTCTGGCATTCCTTCCTAAAATTGACTTGCAACCACATTTGTTGATTCACTTCTTTATTTGCCTACGGCCAAAGCGTATGAATCTTCGAAGTCAAATTTGTTTCACGTGAAACTCAGAATAGCTGAAAACGAGACATTTTGTTCGGGTTTTCATGTACAGGTGACGAAGACAAGTGCTTGGATACATTGTTACTGAAGCAGGTTGCAGCGTTGTTGGAAGGTGCAGCGACATGCTATAGCACGTGACTCGTATCATTGTAAAATGATAGCACTTGGATTGCCGTGGTAACCCTTTTCGAGGCTAGGTATCGTTTTCGGATAATCGTTCTTAGAATAAAGGCTCGATGACATATGGTCTTGAATAATGCGCTTGGACACATATTCATCTATTTTGGTATCTGTCGTTAAATTGACCGCACACCATTCCAAAAAAGCTGCATATTCCTGCTACAGTGCTTAGCATTTTGTAAACTTGGGGTCGTCCCATACGATCCGTACCTACAAAACTTAGACTTATCACACCGCATCTGTTTTTCCTGCATGCGCCCATCGTATTGTGCAGTCTGACACAGAAAGGTTGTTATTCTTAACACCACAGCTGCTTACTTGTTTAAAAGTCGCAAATAGTTTTCTCTATCGCGGTCCTAGCTTTGTGCGTGAGAATGTCTTACATTTTCCTCGTTTTTTTCGGCCTTGGACGTGTTGGCATCTTTTTGGTGGTACAATAGAGCTCCATATTTTATTTCTGGAATAGGTCAACTGGTTAGGTATTTCTGTAATTTCTGACTAGTTGTTCCAGTCATTTATGATTGTTTTTTGCTCTTGTGTTGCACTAGTTGGACAGAAATAAAATACGGAGCTCTATTGTGCCTCCAAAATTATGCCAACAAGTCCAAGGCCAAGAAAAACGACGACGTCCCACACCGCGACCAGGACAGATCTATTGTTTCGAAGGGTTGGAGCGAAATCAAAAGACTTGCTTCCCTAATGAATGACAGTAAGTCCGTTGTGGTACGGTTTTTATGCTCCGCAGAAGTGAGTTTCTACCTTTGGAAGATGCATTTACTTAACCAGATTAGTGCCGGACATTCACACAAGATGTAATCAGAAGTTTCATCTTCTTCCAGCCAAGGCCGACAACCCCCGTCTTAACACAGATTTAATTTGTTAGGGTGCCAGTAAGAGAGTTCGTTACATACTTTCCTGCGGATTCGTTGCTAGCAATCCCTCTGTGTCGGAGGCCCAACCAAGCTTTACTTTTGGACAAGTGCCTAGCAAGGGATTGTGGAGCATCATAGCCTCAGACCGTTTTGGAGTCCATTAGGATGGACAAAAGTGCCTTAAGTGCTACTTTACTCTCAGAAATAATCTTCATAGTATAGCCGCTGATTCCTATATATGCGAGACTTTGTCTGGCGCAGATCCGTGGGACACAGTAGGACTCGCCTCCCTTGGAAAATAAATCCTTGTATTGGCTTCAAAGAGTCCTGCACCTACTCCAGAATCCATCTTCGATCCGTTTGTGGACCATACTAGACTTCTAGTGCTAGGACACCATTGGTCACGTTGGTTTACTCAAAAAGACTGCAGAAACAATGCTGCCTGACCATACTGCCCAGCATTGTACGAAAATTGTCTCTATTAGGGATGGAGTTGAGTATCCTAAGGTGACGAGTTATATTGCTTGGCTTATACTTATGTTCGAGCTGTAGTTTCATAGGATATCTAGCTGAGGAAGTTCGGCGAAAGTGTTAACCCGACAATAGCTTATAAAGCTGCTGTGGGGTAGGTGCGCATGGCACCTGTTATACGAAAACAGGCGATACGTTTCAGCTACCGCAACTTTTTCCATTGACTGTTGGAGTGTTTATGACTGTTAGGTCAGCTAAGGTTAGGTAGTAGTGGCTGACTGCTGCAGAGCAGTCACACTTAGGCCAGAGTAGGCCCATTGTGATACCACGCGGATTGACTTCTCCTAACGCTGGAACCAGTTGGTGCTGCTGATGAACCGATTTAGTTGGCCAATGCTGGCACTTTTTAGCTCGTTACGGCTGCTGAAGTAGTAGGCTCCTAGGTGGAGCAACCTACGATTGGCAAGAGCACTGCAGGAGCAGAGAAGGTGATGAGTATTCTCTTCCTCCTCTTAATCCATGCAGCTTCTGCAAAAATCATTATATGGAGCACCCATCCTGCGAGCATGAGTGCCAATTACACAGTGTCCGGTTATGACTCCAATGAGGGTCCTTAATGAGGGCTTGCTCAGTCCAAGTAAACTGAGTGACCGTTTTAGGTTAAGTGATGGCCAGATTTCTTTTGTTTTAAGGCAGATGGTGCCTTCTAGCCATTTGTCATTCATGGTTTTAATTGTATGAATCTTTAAAAGATAATAGGCTGTAGCGATCGGCATGGAAGGTGGTGAAAGTCACGAGCTTAATATGACCCTGGTGCCATCCTCCGTCACGCCCTACAGGTGCAAGGCCTCCGTCTTCTAGCACCAGGCTCAGATAGATATCGTTAATCGCTGAATCCACTTTCTTCCAATTCAATGGAGAAATAGCGCAGTCAGCGTCTCCACTATCTAATAAGGCGTGAGTGATTTCGCCTTTCAGCACTTCACTTTACGACCTGTTGACCCTACTGGCAATATTTATTGTTTCACCACTCGATTTCAGTCTTTTAGGCTCCGAGGTGGCGCGTTTGGGCGTAGTGCCCTTGGTAGTGTCCGCCTGTGGTTGGCTTTTCACTACATTTGTAGCCCAAGCTAACGACCTCTTGCTGCTGTCGTTAAGCTTCTCCGGTGGAATGCCTTTAAGGCGCTCCAGAATCCGGGCAGCAGAACTCCACTCCTTGTACCTTTTGAGTTAAGGTCCTGGGACCTTCGAGGAGAAGGCAGCTCCGCGGGCAGAGATGGCTCTTTCCGTGCAGGAACTCTCGGTGGAGGTTACCGTGCAGGTTTTTGGTTTATGAGGCTCCACGCGGCCTTTGACAGTCTTTAAGACGGTTTGAGCCGCCTTATCCGTCAGCACTTCAGGAGCCGAAGTTAATCTGGGAGAAGTGTCAGCCGGTGAGGGAGCACTGGTTTCTTTTTTGTTGTTTTTTGTTTTTGGTGTGTTTGTGTTCATGTTAGGTCCCACGAGTAGCGGAGAAAAGGAAGGGCCGGCTGTGCAGAGATCCGCATTACGCAGCTAAGGAAGGATTAACCTGGGAGTGTGCCAGTACACCCAGATACTCCGTTTGCGACTGAGCTATTAGTTTAGGTGGGCCCCCAGCCAGGCTGATCCTCGGCACGGGTCGTATGACACCTTGACCCAGCCCACCAGAGATGGAAGGGAGAGATAGGATGGAGGGAGGGAAGGGATGGTTACATCTTAGCTTCGGGTCTCCCCATAGAGAATAAATTCTCTTTAGTCATTGACCTTTACTAAGCCTTCGCACCGCGTCAAGGTGTGTAACCACGCGAAATCATTTCGATTGTTAGTTAGTTTTGACTGTGATTCCATTGAAGTTCCTGAATTCAAATCAGTACCTCGCTTCTTGTGCAACCTATGCTCTCTACAACTGAACTAACAGGCCTCCCTAAAGAATGACTCGTACTTACAGTTGCTCCTACAAATCGAAAAAACTACAATTCGTCTTTCTCTCACACGAATAAGGTTTATGCAAGCAACTGGACACCATGCCTTTCCCTTTCCAATGTTCTCCCAAAAAAGTCCCCCCCCTCCACTCGCAAAAGTTATTCACCCTCTTCCGCGTCACTTCAACTCTTCCAGTCCCCAAATCAAAGTCAATTGAAGTCGCCAACTCAATCAATACGCAAATTAAATCCCCCAACTCATAACGTCCGCGCCAGCCCATCAATAATTCCCCACTAATTGATTTCACTTGATGTCTCTTTCAGATTCACGCCTCACCAGCGCCGGGACACAGTCCGCACTGATGACTTCCTGTGGACACCCAAATCACCAGTCGCTCACCTCTCCGATTTGAAAGAAAGGGAAAATTCCAAATTCCAATTACTCGAGCGATTTCCCCAGACCCGCACTAATTGAAATCCGAATCCTTCGCTCGCCGGCCGCTCGGGTCCGTGTTAATTGGACGATGCGCTGCCCAAGACCAGTCGACGTGTCGCCTCTGCATCGTGCCACTGGTCACCGCCCACTCAACCGGAACCGGAACAACTAAGAAGGCCGCCCCGCACCCCATCCCCGTCGTCACCACGAACAAAATCGATTTTCATGTCACCAATTGACCATCGACCGGGCAATGTCTGCACAAATACATTCTGGTGTAGAACAAAGGATCATTTAATAAATATCGCTAGTCAAGTCGGCGCCTTTAAAATGGAATGCTCCACTCGGTTGAACAAGTGCGGCACCTGGTTCTGTACGCGAACAAATAATAACAACAACAACAATATGACATTCAACAGCGGGAACAACGAGCTAAACGGACCAAAGCCGATACCGTTTACGAGTGAAATAGTGCAGGGACCCGGCCCGAGTCCGGGCAGTTCGGGATCGTGTGACGAGAGTGAGCCGCCACCAAAGAATTGCTACAGACTTGTGATGTTGGGGTAAGTTGTAGGGTTATGG
Organism: Eristalis arbustorum; assembly: GCA_916610145.1. Taxonomy (NCBI): domain Eukaryota; kingdom Metazoa; phylum Arthropoda; class Insecta; order Diptera; family Syrphidae; genus Eristalis; species Eristalis arbustorum. The sequence continues at coordinate 15,338,372 of OU744318.1, read as the reverse complement.
GGGTTGGTGAGGGGGGTTGTAATTGTTGATGGGTCATTGGTTGAGTTTATGAATTGTGATGCAGGAAGTGGATGGGATGGGAGGCCTGGCTATGACGATCTGTCTGGCATCGATGAGCTCGATTGCGGTGAATTCGTGACAGACATCTGGCGGTTGTTGGGGTTTTGTTGAGTCTGTGAAAGAACTGCTTAAAGGAGCCTGAGGAGCGTGAGAGTTAAGGGATGGATGGCTTTGGGGGAATTATATTGCTATATTGCGCATAATTTGATATATTGCGTAGAACTGAGGCTGCTTGGGCGCGTCGTGCTGGTGACTTGAGCTCCGTACAATGGGCTGATTTTAAATTTAAATGTTTGGGTCTATAACTCGTCGTGCGTTTGGCCATCTGAAGCTATGCCTTTACGCTATCTTTCTGGCAATTTGTGGCTCCCATTCCAAGAGAACTGCCTCGGCTCGGTAGGCAAGAATGAATCAAGCCAATTTTTGCTATTCTGCTCTAACTCACTCTCTCTGTAGGAATTAAGTTGTAGACCTAATAGCTTAAGCTTTGCCCGTGAAGCCGAATGAATGCCAGAGTCTCGCCATCGACACCAAAACAACTAGGCTGCCTTGTGTTGTTGCACTCGACCTTCGGGTCTTCGATTTTCGGTCCGCACTGGGGGACATGATTACGATTTTCGTGATCTTCTGACAGTGTCGCTTATATCAGGAGGCTTCCAATGGGCTGTTACGCTGGACCAACGCCTTAGGCAGGATCATGTTACAAATTTCAGTTAATGCTTATGAATTTTTGCCTCCAACTTGCTGAAGTGTGTTGCCGATCTAAGACATCTGCATCCTTTTGGACTGGAGCTTAGTATTCTGAAACTCCGCGCCGACTTGGAGCGCCGAGTAAGCGGGGAAGCAATACAAAGGAATGTGATGAGCCTACTTCATATGTCCCTACACTGCTGCGTTTATTCGTCTCGGAAGTGGCACACGCTATCACTCACAAGTTGTGATAAACTCTCAGACGTGCTTGTATAATATCTACTTCTTCCTGCGACTTTGTGGCTTAAACAACTGCCAATTACGACACTCCTACAGATAAGACCCAACTTCAACAAATGGGGCTGTAACCAGTGCAGAGACTATCCTCCTATCCTCACCCGTGGCATCAGACTAAAGCCTTTTCTTCAACTTGCACAACCAAATTGTTACTCCGAGAAGGATGCCATGACCACAAGGATTAGCCGCCTAAGGTGTGAAGTGTCATTCTATGTGCCTCCATTTATGATTTAAGATCTGAGCGCCGTCAACAAAAATTATTTATTTATGAGCTTATAACCTGTGAACCTGTGGTCCAACGCAACAGTTGAGAACGGCATCCATCAACTTGGTGTGCGAGACTGAAAGAGGTCGCGCTATATGCAGAGCTTGTTGATAGAGGCCCAGGTCCACCCCGGACTGTAGATCTATACAAAGAAGAACCTGTAGGTCGTATGAAGCTCTGTCTCTCTTAATAGATGTCACTGAAAGACAAAATGCTTAAAAATTATGCTACATCAACCATCAACACCTCCTTTAGCGCGTTCAATGGTAGACTGAACGTGTCAGAGGACATTGCCTTCTATTGGTTTTAACAATCTTCTTAACCCTTACTCAGTTTATTGTAGTAGATAAAACCGGCAAGACAGGCGGCACACGGCACGACTGCGGCTATGTTGAAGTCACTGCAAATGTGGAAAGAACTCTGTTCTAGGTACTCTAGCTCGAGCCACCGATTTTCTGTTTCTGCCACGTTATCCCTCTCCAGATCACACCGTAGCTGACTATCACACTATGATCGGTCCAGAGCGAATCTTCACAAAGTGAGCGAAGATGGGGGAGGGTCCTTTTCACGAGTCTTTCAAGGAACTGAGTGTTTAAGTGCCATAACAATTGGGGAACTGCTGTAGAGATGCCTGAAGTCTTGCGTTGCCCCAATAATCGTTCAGCGCTTGTTAATCAGATGTCCAGTGGAAAGTCGCCTGATATGCAGTCACTTCAAATTCGAAGGCTTTACTCACTTCTCTACTTAATGACCCTATACGGGTACTCTAAGCTAATACAAACTAAACTGACTGTTGCCTTTCGGCTTAAGTAACCTTTTTTATTGATTTTTTTTTTCGTCTTTTGGACATTCTTATTTTGTTTATTTGTCTGAGCGAATGCTTTCTTGAACTGCCGTGGCGAGGTTTTGTTAATCACCCACCTCTTGTGGGATGTAAAGCTAATAATCTCGCTTGAAGGTTCATCACTCTTTTCGGCTGGAGATCTGCCATACATGCGATCATCTCTTGGTGTTCGAAACGATTCATCTTTTTTTTATGTTTCTACAATAGCTCCATTCTCTATCTGGGACCACCTCTAATCTCTAGTTAATCACTTGCTTCAAATTGGCCCTTGTCCCTCAGACTCATAGTCGGGCTGGTGGTGTCTTCAATGCATTCTAGGTTATTGGGCTGCCACACTTAGACAATTGTTGGTCCCAGCGCCATTAATTTGATCCCAACGTCAAATGGTGACTGGACCAAATGTGAAAACCAGATAAAAACATATTAACTCTTGCTCTCACTGCGATTCGAACCGGGGACCCCTATAACCAAGAGCAGGCAGTCAACCAAAAGCGTTATTCAGTAGTTTCCATGCGTTCAAAATCACCCCTATCCTAGGAGTTCAATATTTAGACACCTGGCTAGATTGCTGTCACTATACAAGGCATTCTGTTCATGAGAGAACCTTCTCCTCGAAATGCCATCAACGCAAAGAGGGTCAAAGATTGAACACAGATCTTTCCTCGACAAGACTAACTGCTTCTTCATCTGCTCGTGGACAACCTCAACCACGTCACCGCGTGTTGAGCAGATTAGTTTCCCTTTTTGAAGATTGTCTGAAGGCATTATTGTACAATTCTCCACGTCGTCATTCAAACTAGTTGCTTAAGCTCGTCGCTCAGACTATGTACTTGGTGCGCATAATGTCTGTCTGACTCGTTGCTTGGACACTGAAGGAGTCTCTTTCTTTTTTCACTTATTTTACATGGTCTTAGGGCATCATCAAATAATTACAGCCTGCACCCTACCGTCCACCGCGTGTCCTGCGATCAGACTGGCTATACCTAGACCTTGCGCCATTGGAACACATGCCTTCGGAATGTCAACCAAAGAATGACATCTGCAAATCGTGCGTAGATGGTGAAGAGGATGAGGTCATAGTGCATCTCCTCAGCATCTACAGGGCCTTCTGATTAAAATCTGTCAAAATAGATCAGCGCGAGTGTCAGCCATGGCCGTTTATGAGCGCTGGCCTGATTGTGATTGCAGTCAGCTAACTGGGCCCAACCTAGCCCGACTTCTTCCATATCGCAATCTTCTTTCACCATTGACAGTCATCCAAAAACTCAACTAGGACCCCATTTTGCAGCACACACTGTGCGCCCCCCATAGGTTGCACACCACTCGAGTGTCACTCACCGTCTGCCATCACCATCTGTCTGCGCCAAGCTGCTGTCACGTCCCCCCCCAGCCCGACGCTTTGCCAACTTTTACGTATGAATTGAATTAAATTGAGTCCTTACCTAATTAAGGAGCGAAAAAGGAATAAAATCTCAATGCCACTCAACTTGCATTCAATTCGTCGGCATGGCCAAGCCGAGGACTCACCCATCCGCCTCCACACACAGACGATGGAAGAAAGAGAGAGAGAGGAAAGAAAAAAAAACACAAAATCCATTATGACGGCGAATGATTTAATTTTCACGTCCTTCGGTCGGCGGAAATATGATCCATTAGGGGATGAGTTCCACCGAAGACACGACGGAGGCGAAAATGCCTCGAGATGAACACAACTAGCTAGCTGCCATCCCGCTGCTTAAAGCCGTGCTCGCAGCAATGGTTTCGCTTTAACTCATGCTTCCCCTGTCGACGCGACGGCGGTTCCCTGCCGACATCCGGTCGTAGCGTCGGCGTCGGCGTCGCGTCGTCTGCGGCGTCGCCCCTGCAGTCACCCGTCATCGCCCGCTCGCCATCAAATTAGGGCACATGACATAAATCAAAAGTCCTTCGAGAGAAATCACATTTAATTAGACCGAGAGCGCTTCGTTTCGTATTTCACTTTCCCTCTCTGCCACGGTTTCACCGAGTTTGATGATGTTTACTGGCCACCAACTCCCCGAGGGGCGGGGGCTGATTGTTTTTCCTCTCGGATTTTTTCGCTCGCACACATTTCGTATGCAAATACGAGGGAATTGGACGGCTCCCACGGCTCACGGTGTGTAATGAGATGGATTGGGATAATATCTCAATTTCGGTAGTTGCACGATGGAACCTGTCAGAGTGGTGGATTATGAACTTAGATAAGGATTACGTCGTCGGCGGCGGTGGCGGTGGCGGTGGCGGTGGCTTGTTGGGTGCTTGGGGATAATAGGAAATGCCATTAGATTAATTACACTTTGTTTGTTTTTGTGTGTCGTTGCAGGTCGGCGCGAGTCGGCAAGACGTCGCTTGTGGCGAGATTTCTGGGCGGGAAGTTCGAGGAGTCCTACACGCCGACCATCGAGGACTTTCACAGGAAATTATATCGGATACGAAGCGAAGTTCATCAGTTGGATATTCTCGACACCTCGGGCAATCATCCATTTCCGGCAATGAGGAGATTATCATTCCTGACTGGTGAGTTGAGTGGGATCACGGGCGTCGGGTAACTAGTTTCAGGCCGCCGGCCGTGGACAGAGATTTCTTTTGTGATTGATTTTGATTTGTGTGAGTTTCAGTTGTTTTTGCCGAGAGAGAGAGAGATTCGCACGAATTGGGGAATCAGACTGGGATTTGACTTGAGGCTTAATTATCTGATTTAGAAAAGAAAGGAGGCGGAGTAATTCGCTTGGGGGCTGTTGTTCGGATGTGGTTCGCACGCCCACCTCTTACGCAAATATAGGCTTCATAAAATAAATAAAAAAACAAAACAATAAAGTGCCGTAAGTCCTTACAAATGAGAAGCCAAGTACATACATTTTTAAATATATGAGTACTCCTAAAGTTGTGCACTTCACTATTGATTTGTTTTAATTGACATTAAACTTGAGCTGGAGCTGTTTTGTTCCGTAGATAAATCGTGGCTTTTTACGTCTAACAAGTATTGTACATGAATGAAATGCAAAATTTGCGATTCCCGCGATTCGCAGATCGCAAGTCGCTGATCAAACTTATACTTATAATATAATGTCCTGTGCTCACATGGGATAGATCAAATCCGTGTGTCCATGTTTGTCCTTTTGGGATGTGGTGCTGATGTGAAAGCCGATTTAGATTTGACGACGATGAGATGACAATGCTCTGGTAGAAGCCATGCAAAGCCAGGAAAGTTCAGCTCGCTTAGCAAACATAACGCGCTGAAGAGTCCTTGTCCGGAGATTGTGTTTCTCAATATTCTGATTGTTTCATTACGATGATTGCTGATGTCTACCAACTCCCTTGTAAACAGTGTCACTATTTGCCATGTTTCCTTTTAAAGTTTCCTATTGCTGTCATGATTTCGACTGTCCCTGTCGAAGGTGATACAGATACATGTTCGCAGTACATTCCGTTCGAAAAAAATTGTGGACTTCTGTTGGTTTCAAAAATGGGGTCCCATATTGGGAAGCCGCCGTATGGTAAGATCGGCTGTATAAGCATCTTGTAGAGCAGCACCTATGTCATCTAGCTTAGTCCATTTTGCCAACACATCAAAGGATATGTATCAACGGACGCCCAGGTTGGCCTTTTTAAGAATCGGTTTCGAGTTTCTGTTGTTAGTTAAAAATAAATGTCCGTACCCTAAGGGAGCCCTACCGATGCTGATCTGCATCAATTTCGGGATGGTCCCCTAAATGTCAAAATAACCGATTTTCCAGAATTGATATGAAATCCGCTTTTGGTGTATTGATCAAAAGGCAATCAATTTAGAGGTGAATAGTATTTTAACTGGAAACTCTGAATGACGAAAGTTTCCTGCACAGTGGGACAAGGAAGATTAACTATGCGAAGTTCTTCTAGCTGCAAACATTGTCTCCGCCAATATATTGCCATCACTTGAGCTAGTTTTTTAGCCTTGCGGCTCCAACTCGTTGTTCAGACGCGTTAGTCAAACTCGTTCATGTCGAACTCATAGCTCAAACTTTTCGTTGAGACTCTAGTTCAGACTCACCGCCCGAGACTGGTTGTTCAGACGTATCCTTCAGAGGCTTGATACTCTTCGCTCGGACTCGTTGATCAGAATCGGCATGCAAGAACGTCGCATGTTGGCCTAAACGTGTAGTTTTGACTCAACAAACAATCTTACTGCTCGGACTGGTCCTTCGAAGTGACCGACGCACTAGCCAACCTCGTTGTTTATACTTCAAGCTGCTCATTCACATGGTGTCACAGGTTGGACTTCTTCTTCTGCGTGAGAATGTGATTTTAAAGAAGCCCTACATACTACCCTTGACATATCCGGAAACTCAAAATTTAGATGTAAGGCTTTTCACCTTGACCATTTTGACGACTATTTTGAGGATATGTTAGTTAGATGTCCTACTTTACGCTGCTGTCCGAGGAGAATCGGTCTACGTTCCTACTCTTGTTGTGCATATTTTCCACCCACGATTGGAAGAAGTCTGTTCTCTTACAATGCTTCAATAAGATATACTCTCTGAGCAAAGCTCTGAAACACAGAGCGATAGAGTCGTTGTTTCCGGCGATAGTTGAACTCAAATACAAAAAAAAAAATCGATGCACTACACGACGACCTTCACATGATATATCCTGCCCTCCCGGTATTAAGTGCTTCCAGCAGAGGTCTTGAGGTCAAAGATTTCAACTTACGAACTAAGCTCATGTCGAGATTTTCCTCTCCCTCATCGTCATTGCAACTCCAATGGATGTCGTTTACTCAACCACAATTCTTCTTGCGTAACAGGCGGTGTGTCGCTTGTATCACTCACACATGTCCATCGGGAGACACATAGATCAATAGTCTCTGCAAGTAGACAACATTAAATTGAAGGTGGCTCTTGACATCCGTGGACTTAGGCAACGTGTCGGAAAGCTTGTTTGTTGCTTGGGATATCCTGACATCTTCATCTTCTTTGTATGGCGCTACAGTACGGGGTCAACCGGGGCCTCAACCAACATGCCTCTCCAACTAGCGCTTTCTCTGGCTAGCTGCCTCCAGTTTAGCACACCGAGTTGGTTGAGGTCCTTCTCCACTTGGGTGCGCCACTTTAAACGCGGGCGTCCTCTGTTGCGCTGCCCGACAGGTTCGGATTCGAAGCGTTGACAAGCGACTTAGGCAAGCACAGGCGTCTGCACTTAGCCTCTGTCAATGAACTCCTACTCTCACCTCCCCGTGGTGAAATCCGGGAGCCGAGCACGTTCGACTGAAGATAGGGTACCCAACCCACGTGGGACGTCATTTGCGGCTGCAAACAAGAGAGGGGGAAAGTGGATGAGTCTACATCAGGACTCATATCTCTTTACGGATGGCGGCGGAGGAGCTTATCATCAGATTAGCCAACGACGACATCCAGAGCTACCTGTTACACCTTCTTTTAGAGCTACTCTGACATATTCGGAGCTCAGGTCTGAAAGGTTGCCTTCATGGTCATGGGATCTTAGAGTAGAGTTGGCGGCGTAGGAACCCTATCATCATACAACCTCAGCGAGGTTACCGATGCCGGGATCATCCGGACCCTTTGCCCAAGGGTAAAATAAATGGCCCTGGCCTCACAGTTGGGGGTTGTGCATGAGGTTAACGCCCTCACCAAATAAAAAAACAAATCGTTCAGAGACAACCAATTGCCTATCCTGACATCCAGCCACAATATATTAGTTTCTTTGTTGTTTGGGTTCAGTTTCGTTAAGTTTCGTTCATTTATAAAATGTTTTCCAATAAGGACTTGACAACTTAAATAAACGAACGTCGTTTCGAATGGTTCATCGGCTTCAATTCGCTCCAAGCTTGAGCGGTACCCAATTCTTCAGAACGTCGTGGAATTAACTGGTTTGGTCCGTTTGCAACGGACGCCTGAACGGCAGCAGTAGTTAACACTTAAAGTTGCGGTCACCGACTGAGAATTTCGTTAGAAAAATTGTATAGATGAAATATTAAAATGTTTTTTTTTGAGTTTACCGAATAAATTAAAAGTGGAAGTTTGATGATCAGTGAAAGAGTACGTTCACAAATTAAATTCAGAGTTGTCAAGAAAAAGCTTCTCAAACTTGGCTGTTCGGAGTCGGCATACAACTGTAGGTCCTTTCCACTTGTGAGAGAACAAACACGCAAAACCCGCTGAGTGGTTGCTGAGAAGCTAGGCCCTCTACGGGCTGTAGCGCCATCTATTATGTGTAAAACTTCTGATACATTTTCAAAGAAAAGACGTGAACAACTATGATGTGGCAACATTGTTGGTCGACCGTGTCTATGTTTCCTCCTTTTGGTAGAGCCGTGCAAAATTCATGAAAAATGATGCCTGCGTCAACAGTCCTTATTTCTCATGGCAATCACATTATTCTGATTATTTTCTCGGAACCATCGTTCAATCAGTGAATTGGCCAAAGTCATCACTAAATAAAAGATTGACTTCTCTCAGCTGGGCACAAGCCGAGAGGAGTGTTTGACTACTCAATTCGGTGGAGTGGAAATTATTAGATTCGAAAACATCTCGAGAACAAGTAGCTTCATTTGAATTCGAATCTCTGTCGAATTCCAGAGAATCCATCCGGCAAAAGCAAATCACACCACTCGCACTTTGTGCTCAACAAAGTGTCGCGCAGTAAAGCATCTCCCATTTGATTCCCCGAATTGACGTGAAGAAAGTCACGAGTTTCCGCCACATGGTCTACAGCCGACTGCCTCCAACCTGGAGTCCCCGGCACCACAGATAACGACGGACTGCTTAATTAACTCCGCGAACAGTAAACGGCGGATAAATCGAGTCAAAAGAGCGCTGCTCCCAAAAATGGTATCGTCGCGTCGCACAACAGCCCCCAACTTGGATCCTAATGAATTTAAATTCCCGAGCGCTCCTTCCGCGGAAGCGATGATTGATTTCCCAATCCGCTTAAGCTTTACGGCCTGCCTCCTAGATAACCCCGCCGATGAGCACAGTGTGCAGTCGAGCGAGGTCCGCCTCCGCAGCGATCTCTGTGGACTTCATAAAACTCAACAGGACTCAACGAAAAAGAAAACAGCCGACTGTGTGCCCAGACCATAAATAAGACATTAAAAGTAAATCGTTATGGATTTGCTGAATGTGAAAGCTGTGGAAATATGCTTAGCCTTCTGCGGCGGGGCCCGTTTAAGTCGTCTGCCGTGGAGAGTGGCCGCAGAGAGGCGGGCACCATTAACCGATGATTGTGTCAGCTGGCTTATGTGGCATTATATCTGCACGCACAGGCGGGCACAGGTGGAGGGTTGGTGGCGCGCCGTATCTAGAAGTGAAATGGTTTCGCCCACACAGTGCCTGTCAGGACCGTGCACATGGTTGGCTTTTTTCTCTCTTTTCTGCCATTGTTGCGGTGATTAGGGGTATTTTTTAATTACCCATCGCCTGTACGCTTTGTTTGGTGGCCTTTGATGGGCGCTCATGGTACGTTGGGTTTTCATTAGATTGTGAGTGGTTGCTGTCCGGAGTAGGGATGTTGGTGAATGAATGCAATTGGAGATGAGTTGGAATTACGTGTACGAGTACCACAAGAGATTTCACGAGGACACTTCACGGCTGACGTGATGAGTTGCGTGTGTTTGGATTCATTCACGACGTGTGGTTGGGAGAGTTCAACTGCAGTCGTTATACGTGGGATTCTTTTAGTGAAAATAACTTCCAAAAATGTCAAGAGCGTAGGAGCAGATCATCTACAATTACGACACAGTGTAAAAAACCCCAAACAAATTCGTGTTGTTCTTCAAGCTCCGTTCGCTCTTGTCCCATTTCCTTTCCTATTCGTGGTTGGTTGGGACTTCATTCAACTTGCCATCACATGTCCCTGACTAGTGATCTTACTTTCTTCGAATCCGACAAGAGGCGTGTTTTTTTGCTGGTCAGTACTCAGCTTAGTACGATTTTACACGGGAAGCAAAAACAAAACAAATCACTGAGCTTAAACTTCTTAGTAAAATGTCACTGTCATCACTAACTAGGACGCGTTGGAAAAACTCATTCATAGATGGCGCCAGAAACTATTTGTTTATTAAAGATAGGTGTCACTCGATTATTTGACACTTGCAAGTGTTTTTTTCTATTTATTTGTTGATGTTACTTGTAAAAATATATAACATATCAAATCATTCACATTTTCATTTTATTACATATTGTCTTTGCTTTTGAGAATTAAATTTCACTTATTGTTGATCTAATGCAAGGACGTAAACACACGTCCGCAACTTTCGGAAGAAAAGTTTAACTTGGCAAAAAAGCGTTTTATTGAGAATCATTACTCAGCTGAGCACTGATTAGTCAATAAACACGCTTAAGGATGACAGTTTGAATGACTTCTCGACACATTGGACGGCTTAAACTTAACGAGTATTCTTCTTGAAAGTGTCAAGAGTTGTGGATGTGGATCACCTGCATATCCCCCCAAAAAAGTAGATCAAATGTTGGCAAGCCACAGGCACTTGGTAGTCAGTACACAAGACCAAATACTCGAAATGTGCGAGATTTTTCACGATTTCGTTGAAGCCTCCAAAACATGATGATTCGAGACCAAAACAAGTTGGCTATTCAGACGTTGAATGGTACACTAGATGGAATGAGGTTGTGCCAAGCTGATCTTTAGTTGTTTAGTAGGTTAGGAGGTCTATAGGTCGACTCTGACGGCTCTGCCGGATTATATGATTGATGGAACTCTTTTGGCTAAAGATCGAGCTGGCTGGAGACGCTTCTTGGTAGAGGCCCAGCTACACCCCGGCGTAGAGCCACCTTAAGTAAATGAGTCCTCTTTTAAGGGCAATTCAGTCTTTAAACACAGTGGGGCGTTAGACTGCGTCTTGTCACCTCTTATTATCATGATCTAAGCAACTGACCGTTCCAGCGGTGACGAGGCGAGGGATATTTCATATTGCGAGAGTTGTACCTCCAACTCGCATTTCCTTTTTGCAGATGACTTATAAAAACGCTCAATCGGTAGATTTCTGGTCGTGTGTTCTGTTGACGGTTTAGGAAGGAAGAATGCTTACCTGAACAAATCGCAGTACAATTAACTTTGTGTGTAGTGAAGTGAAGAAGTCCAAGACCTCGGTCATTTTTACAAATGATGGGATGTGTAATACCAAGCTTTCCTGTATGATTGACAAGCAGATCTACTGTCATGGTAACACCAGGTTCAAAAGATTGATCAACCAGGGGAACATTAAGACACAGAAAATTGATATCCTGATTTCTACAGTTGTGGGGTACTATAACGCTGAGTAAGATAACCGAGCAGTTGACGTGTTAGCGTGCATTAGGAACATTTAAGACAACAGCCAAACATAAGAACTTGGCATATTCGACAGATCTTCACTTCACCTTTGGACTGTGAACATGACGCAAAAATTGTATTTTTAGTTGGGAAATGAAGAAAAAAACAAAAAAGGAACGCAGGGACAGACTTCTATAATTCCTCTCAGTTTGTTGACATTGGTCGAAGTGAATGTCAGACTAGTGGGTCCCCTCTAGTCATCAGGGAAAACGTTACAAACAAGTTATGCTCAGGTTCTCCTCGAACTGTAGAGCCACTGCTATTGCACTAAGCTGGTATGATCGGGTGTAGTCCATGTTTGGACGACTTATCTCCATTTGTCAAGTCAGTCTATTGCTTGCGTAATTGCACAATGTCCTTACAGATGTGGTTGGTGGTAAGTGGAGGTGTGGAGGCTAGGTTCGATCGCTGGTACAACAAAATAATTTTCATGGCCCACCTCGTTTGAGTCAGCGACAATGCTCAATGAGTATTCCTATTTGGAAAAAAAACTTCTAAAGTCTTCCGGAGTTCTTCCGGAGTCGGCATAAAACTGTGAGTCCCTTCCATTCGTGAGAGAACAATAGCACGTACAATACGAAGGGTTGCTGTAGAATCTGGGCGCAAACCCACTACTGGCAGTAGCGCCATTCTTATTAACATTCTTGTAGCCGCTGTCGTTACATAACACTGGGAGGTCTGTTAGGCGCACATGTACATCAACTTAGTGCCGACAAGAGTCAATTCCACACGCGCTATGTGACCTCAATGAATTGTTATTCGTTCGATACATTTTCCTAAGAACCTTCGACGATTTGACTAAAAATCACCTAGAGTCAGCATTGCTCTGATTGGTGCCCTTCCAATGGATTATGGACTTTCTCTTCGTCTTTTTTATTTTGTGCTACAGTCCGGGGAAGGCAAGGGTCACAACCAACCAATATCTCCAGTCTGCAAGGTCTTCGTCTGTTGCGCACACCAAGGTGAGGTCCGTCTTCACTTGTGTGCGCCAACTCAATTGAGGATGACCTCTGTTGCGTTGCCCAACAGGTTCGAATTCGAATACTAGTCGGGCCAGAGTTATGGTGTTCATCCGCTCTACATGTCATCTTAAGCGTTGGATCCCAAAACAACTTTTAACTTTCTCGACTTCCTGTCTGGCAATGTTCAGTTGGGCGCGGTTGTCAGAAGTACTTGGGGCTTTAGTTTTTGTCGTATTTATTTTGAGCCCCACTTTGTTTGTTTCTGCTTCTAGATTATGCGCCATCAAATAAAGATCCATTATCTGATGCGAAAGGAGACAAACATCATCAGCGCAGTTAACGTATTTAAGATAAGATGTCATAGTCCATCGAATGCCATAATTTCCGTCCAACAATGCTGCACGGAGTATATCGCTGATAACGACCAGAAATAATAGTGGTGGCAGTATGTACCCTTGACGAACTCCACTTTGGACCTCAAATTCCTCTGACAACTTACCATTGTGCAGGACGTGATGCGTACTACCTTCATAGCGAAGCGTCCTTTAGTGATGACAGCTTATAGTTTGTATTTCCCTGATTAACCATCAGGACCCACTTTTGCTTTTGTGGTGGTGGATTATGGACTAATCCAGCATCGATGATGTCAGGTGTAGTGCATGGATTTGCCCACTGTGAACTGCAAACGTACAATTCGGACATCGCGTCGGACAACTACCCACGATTCGGACACTTCCGATTTGTCCTCTTTCCTTCTTCAGCTCTGAAATTTGTAAATTATGTTCACAACGCAGTCCGTCTTGCTTTGGTTGCTCTGTTACCAACCAACTACCTGCCACAACCTTTGGTTAAGTCTCGATGTGTAATTACTCGTCTGCGCTCAAACAACAGAGATGATCTTGGGCAGACAATCCATCCAATCCAATCATCACCACCAACTGCCTTTTGGCACCCATTGATGACAGTCGGAGTTACTGCAGCCAACACATGGCAGTCCAGCGATGGGCAGATTGTCTATCCAACGGATGGTCCCTTTCTCTTTCAACAGTCGACCTTCTCTGAGCGAAATTTGTTTGACTCGACGACAATTCATCCACGAAATTCAAGTAAATGCAAAGGCATCATGGGAATTCATTCAAACAAAGGATTCATCTGACTGTGGAATGACAAACATCTATCGCCCAACAAAGGCGCTCGCCTTTGCAAGCATTTCTCTTCTAATTACGCAGCTGACCCTGACATCGCCAGCATGCTCCGGAATTGGCTGCAATTCGCCTCGTCAGTCAAATAACACCGTCCACTCTCCGTCCCAGCAGCAAGCCAAGCAGTTTCTCAGCAATTCAATTCCAAAGAAATGATTATTCATTTCCCCCTCGCTCGAGGCGGTGCAACTGCGACTGTTCCGCGAATCCTTGCACAAGCAACTCTTGCACTTACAATCGCTTAATGTTTCGTTTTTTTGTTCTCTCTCCACAGGCGATATCTTTGTGCTCGTATTCAGCATGGATTCGAGGGAATCCTTTGAGGAAGTCGTCCGACTGCGCGAGCAAATCCTCGAGACCAAGTGGAGTGCACTCTCCGGATCGGGTGGCCGTTCGAAAAAGAATCTACCCAAAGTGCCGATGGTCATCGCTGGCAACAAATGCGACCGGGAGATGAAGTAACCGACCGACAACCGGGACAACCGGTATCCCTTGATCCGCAGCCATTAACTCTCGCTTTGCTTTTTCCGTTTATTCACAGGACCGTGCAGACGGAGGAGGTGCTCGCCTACTGTGCCGGACAGGACGCGTGCTGCGTGTTCGTCGAGTGCTCGGCCAAGAAGAACATCCGGGTGGACGATATGTTCTACGAGCTCTTTCTGGCGGCGAACCTGCCGCTCGAAATGGCACCGAATCACCATAAGCGCGTCAGCACAGCCTTTGGATCGCCGTGCACTCTGCCGCCACCGCACGCCGCCTCGAACCGATCCAAGAAGTGCACTCTGTCGATTAAGCGGCGACTCAGCGATGCGTGCGGCGTGGTGGCGCCCAACGTTCGACGCCCCAGCATCCGCACGGACCTGATGATAATGCGCAGCAAGACCTGCTCGCTGGGCGAGGGCGGCGGCTCGGATGCGGCGAGCTTCGGTTTCATGGGACGCACCGCGGGCGGCTGCGTTTTGCAATAACTTGCCATCGCCCCGCCGCGCCGCGCCGCTCACAAACCTAGTTGACTTAAGCATATTTTAGGTTAAGTTCGGTTCTACTGGTTCACGGAATACTGCTGCTCTAAGTATAGTGCTGGCAACTGCTTTCGGGACTCGCTTCGGCTTGCAGCTGCGGTGGTCCATCTGTCTGACATATCACTGAATCTGCGAATTTTACGAACCCCCTCCGCTTGGGTGGGGGTGTCCTTTTGCCTAGTTGCGGAACACTGGCCGTTCTGCGAATTTCTCTGCTGCCGGAGTACGGTATTTACGACCCCCTCCGCTTGGGTGGGGGTGTCCTTTTGCCTAGTTGCGGAACACTGGCCGTTCTGCGAATTTCTCTGCTGCCGGAGTACGGTATTTACGACTGATTTGCATATGTTTGGGTCGGGGTCGGTGTCGTGACTCGTGGGAGTGCGGGTCAGGAAATTATGGAAATTATTATTCTTATCCACGCCCCAGTCGATGTCCCCGAGGCGAAGGGATCGGATATCCGATTTGCATTTCCTCTTTTTGCGCATGGATCTGGTGTGGCGTCACACCTTAGAAAGGAAAGTTCTTGGGAATATCCCGAGCCAGCGGTAACTGCTTCCAGACGGGGAATTGGCGATTTTTGAGGTTTTGGGGCGAGTCTTCCGGGGCGAATTGACTGCGTGAACGATGGGCGGAAATGTTCGGTGAGCTCTCCTTGAGTGGCGTCACTTGACATGTGGGAGACGGAGGAAGGATTGAGGGTCTTTGAGTGAGTTGAATTTTCATGGTCGTACAATTGTTTTGGATGAAGTCAATTGGGAACGTTGTTTTTTGTTGAGGATGCTTTGAGTGGCTGTGGAGTCCTGGCTTTCAATTGGAATTGGGGCTGGATATCTTCTCCGTAAGTGACAACATGTCTGCGACGTAGAGCTTTTGTCTGGCGGCTTAGAAGTTCATACTTCTTCTCTCGTGGGGCTACAGTCCGGGGTGAACCTGGGCTTCAGTCAACAGTTCTCTCCAGCTGGCACGATCTTAGCCTACTGCCTCCAATTTCGCACTCCAAGTTGGTTGAGGTCCTTCTCCACTTGAGTGCGGCATCGGCTTCGTGGTCGTCGTCTATTGCGTTGTCCCACTGGTTCGGAATCGAAGACTCTTCGGCTGGAGCAGTGTTGTCCATGCGCTCAACATGGCCTAGCCATCTTAGGCATTGAATCCGTAGACGCCTGACTAGACTCATGTCGCTGTACAGCCCGTACAGTTCGTGGTTGAATCTTCTTCTCCAGAAACCTTTAACGCAAACAAGACCAAAGATTGAACGCAGAACTTTTCGCTCGGAGAGACCAAGTGCCTAGAGTCTCACATTCTAAGCACACATGTAATTCACAATTGCTGCAGTGTATCGTAGCTTTTTGAGGATATGACGATTTTAGATTTAAAAGCCGCTAGATGTATGATCGTTGACGAGACCCAATGAGTGATCTTATCATATGGGAGTTTTTTTTGCTTGGACCATAAGCCCCGAGTGTTCTCGCATGTGGTTGGACTGCACCTCCTTCCATTGTTCTATTTTTATCGTCAGCCCCTAGTGGTGGTATTTCAATTGAATGATAACCAGGGGTGGATCAAGATCGACCCTGTCCCGGTCACTTAATTTCTCCAGAACAGCATGGGAATATGTTGGTATTGACTTCTATTGCCGAAATTGATTTTATGAGACTGTTAATGATAATGTTAAAATCGACTGGCACAAGAATTTGATAGAACAGTGCATGTATTTTATGTCAGCGAAAATGTCTCCTCAGCAGTCAAATGCTTTGTTTTGTTTGATCAATCCATTTGTAAGTGAATTGCTCCTTTATTGAGTTATTTCTGTGTGGAAAGTGGCACTTGATAGGCCATTCGGTATAGTTGCTTTCAATTTGGTGAAAACTTTCTGTATAGATTGGAATACTAGCATGGCCATTAAAACTTGACAAGGGCTGCGGATTGCTAAATTCTCATGCTAGAGCAGTCGCCAACATTAAATATATGACTAGTGGTCGTTGGCAAATGCCATAAAGCATATCTAAAAAAAGAGGGTTTTATTTGTAGTTGGAAGGAAGGATTCACACAAGATCCAAGCAAACTAGGTCTGAATAAGAGTAAGTGTGTTGTTTTAATTACTGGAAAAAATACCCTCCTCCACGACTGTCTCAATTGTTAATTTAGAAAAGATTTCTTTGGGCACCAACTCTTCCGACTCTACTTCTGGCATCATTTTAGACAATTAGTGTCACTTAAACACACTGTGACCATATCAACCACGTCGCTGAGTTTCGTTCAATTTTGCTAACTTATTTCGGAGGTATCCTCCAGTATCCTTTCTACTCTTCTAAGTGATACCTGGAGTTGAAATTGTAGATGAAGCGGGCTATTTGCAACATTTCGTTCTAGTCAAAAAATCAACTAATGTCACGAAATCTCACAAAAGACAGACAAACATAGTAAGAGTCAAGTGAAGGAGAGGTCAAGCTTCGCTTACTGTTCTAATATGTTTTTAAATACTCAGCTACAGTATATCTCACAACCGAAGAAGTAATAGAGTAACGCTCATGATACTGCTACCCATCCGTGTTTCCAGAAAATATGAATCCATTTAGAGAGCTAAGCTGTGACAAACAGAATACGATAGAATAAGCGTCGGTTGTAAATATCCAATGTTCATGTGTGCCTTCGTTCTTTCTTCGGTGATTTCCTGGGAATCAGCCAATATCTTTTTACCCAGCATGATTTTGTGTTGGAAGCTCTTCCTTATGCACGTTCCGTTGAATTTGTTCCCGTCAGAGCTGTGTACACTAAAGGTGGTGTGGTGGGGTTGTCGCTCGTGATTGGAGTCAAGCAGTCCAAGTTTTAACACTGAAGTGCAATCGCTCAGCATTGCCTACCGATCTGAGTCGAAAAATCGAACTCTTTTGACCAGATCCACGTCGCTGTACATGCCATACAGTTTGTTGTTCATACATTCCTCCTCCAAACATCGTCAACACGTACTTGACCAAGACAATAGCAAAGACTTATGTGGGATATCTTCGTCCGCTTTTGTTAGGGTCCACGCTTCTACGCAAGTACCAACGATTCTATGGGGATATCTCGGTCCTTCCAGAGAGTGCTCTAGTTCTCAGTTGCTTTTCAGGGCCAAGCACACGGCGATTGGCAAGGTGATTCTTAATTTTATCGACGCTGTGGTGTCATTATTTGTGTTCACTTCGTAGTCGGAGTCAAGGGAGTTATTCACTACGTCAAGTTACCCATATTGATGCAATGTCGAAGTAGGTGTTGGTGGAGATTTTTGTGTTGGCGGCTTTTGTCGAAGACAAGACTTGCTTTGGCTTACCCTCATTCACCACAAGGCCCTAGTTATTCACTTCCTTCTCGATCCTCAGTAAGCCGCCCTCACAGCTCGATGTAGTCTGCCTTCTAGAGGTGTGTCTATCGTTCAAATCTAACAAACGAATCATTCAAGTATTGATTCTAAAAGAGCTTCGGTCATTTCAATCAATCGTTCATTTCATTCATCGTTCATTCAACCAATCGATTGTTTCTTGAACGACTGTTATAAACACATTGTTTTCATTGTTCATTGTATTGGTACACGAGCAGAAAACCAAATATGTTTTCGGTCACACAAATAATGTCCACAACTTATATAAGAAGTTGTAAGCATAGGAGATGCATGTGTATGTGGATTCGAACAGTGTGTTTTGATGCATAGACAATCCATCAGGCCTATGCAGAGATCGTGCGAGAGAATCATTTTGCTCAGAAGAATATGAACGAACAAAGGAATACAATACGATAGATGCGTTTATATGAACGAACGAAACAAAAGTATTGAGTTGTTTCTTTCTTCTTTCGTTCATATCGTTCCGAACGAAATTATCGAGACTTACGTATCTTCAAAAGTATTGATTGGTTTGTAGTTGTGTGATTGCAATCAACAATGCTTTTGAGGGAACGTGTCAAAATGAACGAATCAATCACGATTGACACAGCTCTACTGCCTTCAATGTCATCGGTCATCGCATTATGACCGGCCCGAGATGGGGCGCCTTGTAACAATGCGTTCTTGACATGGAAAATTTCTGCAAGACCCTTCACGCAGTCAAAATCGTTAAAGTGGAACAGATCATACAAGAGAGGCTGTATATTTTGGCTTCAATAATTGCTTCACAAACCCCTCCTTCAAAAATGATTCTCTTAAAACTTTTCTCTACGCCCGTCTCCGGCAGTCTATCTCAACACTTTTTCTCTTCACAAAAATTTCATGGCGCCCAACGCGACTCTTTCTTTTGCCTAACGTTGAAAAAAATAAAGTAAAACAAAAATACCAATTTGGAAGACAATAACATGAAAATTTGGACATTTGAAACAAATATCGAAAACGTCGCTTTAAACGTAAAAGTGATTTTTTTACACTTGCGCAATACATATATTTCATTTACTCATATCAATCAAAATTTGAAAAAGAAAAAAAATAAATAAATATTTAATTAAGAAAAAGAGATGAATATGTAAAATTATAAGAGAGTTGATAAATAAATATCCCAAGAGTTATTCATATGCGAAAATACATAAGGAAACAATTTATACAGTTCATAAATAAGTAAGCTTAAGGAAACACAAAAAAAAAAGAAAAAAATAACTACTCGTAGGTATTGGAAACGGTTGTTAAATGTTTTCTTAGACGCACAGAAATGTATTGAAATTGTTCTCCAGCAAGCACACGGTACCAGTATTCTTCGGTAGAGAACACCCCACAGAATGAAAGCAACAATAATTTGGGTAGAATTTATTAAAAGCAAACAAAAATAAAATTGTGTTGTTACGAAGGAAACAAGTTTACTGTGTTAATTGATAGAATAAAAATAACTTAAGCTAAGTCAAAATTAGTCAAGCAAAATGTTGTTAAAATTTACATACTTGAGCGATAAACAATATTAGTAATTGTATGTGTTTTATATAAGCATCAATTTAAATGTGCAAAAAATGAAAGGATCAAAAGGGGGAGCATCTACATAACCCACGGGTGTTGCTGTTTATCTTACTGAAATGCATGCATATACACAATGATTAGTTGATTCACTTGCATATGCAACAAACAAGAGAAGAAATAAACTTAAAGGAATTAGCCAGCCAATTGGGGCACACGTAGAGAGATTGTTTTAGATTTTGCTACCAGAACCATGTCTATGTCTACAAGAATAACCCAACCTAACATAAACTTACTATATGTGTACACATGAATGTGAATTATTTTCCTAGATGTTCTTACTCAGTGTCAAATTGTTTTCCTATTAGTTTTGTGATTTTTACGGTATTTTTTCGGAGTGTGACTTCGCGTCACACGCCAAGGAAGAGAAATGAAATATTTTATCAATCGCGACGATTACCACCGATAACTAAAGAGAAGCAAAAACAAAATGTTTACCTACATAGAACTATATACACACATAGTCGCATAGGAAATATTTACACACCCCCAATATGCTATAAACTGTATATCTACTAAATATCATTTATACTCGTGTATATGTGTACCTCTATTGCAAAACAAATATATATATATATAAATGTGTATTTTCTTCTCGACATATTATATACCTATTCGTACATACTACTCTTGAATGTGAATGCCAAACAAAATTATATACCTACCGTATGTTTGTAATTCATAGTTGAAAAAAAAACAAGGACATTGATGGTTCCCTTTATTTCTACTGATTCAATGGAATGGCTAGATGGTATGAAGCTGGACGATATCTATACAATTTATACATACCTTATAAGAAACAAAACACAAAATTGCGAAATATATTAAATTTGAATTTAAAGCGATTACAACAGTTTGTTTGAATTTTATTTGATTTACCGCCTCTAGTCCCTTTATCATGATCGGAAGGAATTTTCAACAGTGGTAAGCTTACATACATAAAAAGGGACACCCTCTTAACTGCGCCAACTACAAAGGCATCAGTCTCCTAAGTATCGCATACAAGATCTTATCTACCGAACTGTGTGAACGCCTAAAGCCATTCGTCAACAACCTGGTCGGTCCATACCAGTGTGACTTTCTTCTTCTTCTTTGATTGGCGCTACAGTCCGGGATGGACCTGGGCCTCAACCAGCATGCCTCTCCAGCCAGCACGATCTTTCGCCAGCTGCCTCCAGCTGCGCACACCAAGTTGCTTGAGGTCCTTTTCCCCTTGTGTGCGCCATCTAGCGCGAGGACGTCCTCTGTTGCGCTGTCCCAATGGCTCGGTGTCGAAGACTCTTCGGGCCGGAGCTGTAGTGTCCATCCGCTCTACATGACCAAGCCATCTTAAGCGTTGGATCCGAAGACGCTTAACTAGGTGCATGCCGCTGTACAGCCCGTATAGTTCGTGGTTGAACCTTCTCCTCCAAACGCCATCAACGCAAACAGGACCAAAGATCGTACGCAGAACTTTTCTCGCGAAACAAACAAGTTACTCATCCGCTTTCAGTAGCGTCCATGTCTCTGTCATAGAGCAGGACTGGGATGATCAGGGTTTTATACAAGGTCAATTTGGTGTTTCGAGAGATGGCTCTGTTACTCAATTGCCTCTTGAGCCCAAAGAAACAGCGATTGGCAAGAGTAACTCTGCGCTTGATCTCGGTACTGGTGTTGTTGTCCCTATTTACTCCAGAGCCTAGGTAGACGAAGTCCTGACTACCTCAAAGTTTCTGCTGCCCAATATGACGCTCTGTCCGAGACGTCGATGTTGTGCGTCCTTCCGTGATGACAGCATGTACTTTGTTTTGCCCTGGTTTATCGCTAGACCCATTTTAAGCGCTTCCGCTTCAATGCCAGCAAACGCCTCATTGACGGCTCGTGTGACTCTAGGCCAGGAAAATCCACCATCTAGCAAATATTCACACTACAGCAGATTTTGGAGAAAACCCTTTCAACGATTTTAAGGCTGCGAATGATAGCATCTGTAGAGACGAGCTCTACAGAGCAATGTCTAGTTTTGGCATCCGTACCAAACTCGTCCATTTGTGTAGGATGACGATGGAGAATGCAAGCTACACCATCAAACCGAGACGTTTGATGTCAAAAAAGGATTCGCACAAGGCGACGCGCTGTTATGGGACTTTTTCAACATCGTTCTTGAAAGAATTGTTCAGAGCTCGAACGCCAACACCAGAGGAACAATCTTTCAGAAGTCCGTCCAACCACTCGCTTATGCCGACGATATTGACATTATCAGCAACAACAACACATTCCACCGAGTTAAAATTCCCTAGTAAAATTTCACTGTCATCACTGACTAGGACGCATTGAAAATTCGAAATCATAGATGGCGCCAGAGGAAACTATTTGTTTACTAAAGGTTGGCATTTAGTATATTATTTGACACTTGTAAGTGTTGTTGATGTTGAAGTTACTTGTACAAATATATAACATATCAAATCATTAATATTTTATAACATATTTTTTTTGATTTTTGAGAATTAAATTTCACTTATTTTGGACTTTTGACATAACATCTAATGCAATGGACGTAAACACACGTACCAACTTTCAGCAGAAAAGTTTAACTCAGCAAGAACGCGTTTTACTGAGAATCATTACTAAGCTGAGTACTTATTAGTCAAAAAACACGCCTATTATTGTTTTGTAACACTATCGAATAGAAGTGGACTATCTCTGAAGACATAGGATAAAAACTGATTCAGATGTGAGAATCACTCTTAAGTAAACCTAACCCAACGTATATAGGTTAAGTCCATTCACAATGTGGCATCGACTCAGCAATAGAGGATGATAGACAGATTGTAATGATATATTTTTTAGAGTTGTCAAAATGGACCAATGTCATCTTACTTACTTCCTTGTCACGCCGGCGACCCACGAAGGATCCGAGAATGAGCAATTGCTGCCTTTCATCGCTGAAGGCACTGGGTACGCTGGAGGCTCGGTCTTCCTCACCTTCTCGAACCAGGAGGCTCGGATTCGAAGACCCTCTTTGCTGGAGCGTTGTTCTCCATTCGCTCGATGTGGCGAGCCTGTGTAGTCGACGGAATTTTGCGTTCCAGACTACATCAACATCCTTGTACAGCTTGTAGAGTTAGCGGTTGTGTCTACTCCTCCTTCTGCCTTGTCACAAACACGACGTAATATCCGACGTAGAATTTTTCTTTCGAAGGCTCCAAGAATCAGTTGTGCAGTTTTGCTTATCGTCCAGCTTTCAGCCCCATAAAGCAGGACTGGCAAAATAAAAGTCTTGAGCATGATTGTGGTCCTTCGAGTCAGTAGTTTTGACCCCAGTTGTTGCGACAGTCCGAAGTAACATCGGTTGCCAAGGCTAGTTCTTCGTCGGACCTTAACTGCGGTGTCGTTTGTGGAGTTTACGTTTGACCCAATGATATCTAGCTGTCAAAATTTGGCCGTGTATTGTTTCACGCTTACTCATCGTGAAGTTGGTTCGTCATCATGGCTTCAGTGTGTGGGAAATTCGGGAAAAGTTTGAGTCCTTGTAGATTGTTTCTAGAAGGAGAAGACTGAATTACTCAGACTGCAGAACTCAGTCCATTGCACTATAGTTTCGGAGTAAGTACACTCTTTTGGACATAAAGTCAGCAATACGACAGATATTAGTGCGAAAGAAGGAAGCCTAGCGGCCAGTATCTGTTACTCAAGGCCAATGAATTTATTCATGATTCGGATTGGCCCACGTCCGATCGTCGATATTAGCTTATTTTGACTGCGAATCTGGTTATTCGATAGTAGCACACTATTCATTCATTCGATAGTCGCAAATCGTTCATTCATCCAATTGAATGAAAAAAAAAAATCAATTTTGTATGTATGGCTGGTTGGACTGAGTCAAATGGTTGTTGTAGCTGGTTTTGAGCGAGAGTTTGTATGTATTAAGCTCTGAGAGAGTATTTTGTGTATGCATACACACATTGCCAAAATATATGCATGACAGATTGTTCACGTGTATGGTTTGGTTCGAGTCGATATTTCGATTCAGTGGTGAAATGAGTTCGAATGTTTTCTTCACTAAATGAACGATTCGTTCATGAATGATTCGAATGATGCAAAAAGGTTTTAGGTTCTTAGGAACCTATTTATGATATTTATATACCTACGACTAGGCTTCCTTGGGTTAACTAAAAAAAAAACGCCCTGTACCTCCTAACTCAAAAAACAAGAATGGGTAATGTGAAAACGGATATGAACCCTCCTCTATCAAATCATGGTCATACGATATAGTGCACGATAGTGCAATTCATTTGATAGTTCTCATCACTAATTCAAACATGTACAGGTAATGACTAAAGAAATAGAACCTCGAAAACAGGCTGTCCAGATGAGATTTCTTCGTACTGTTGTGTTGTGAACGACATCTAAAAACTGGAATGGTTGCACATGAGCGTAAATCCTTGTGAGGGCCTTATTGCGAGAGCCTCTTGCCAATAGTATTAAAGATCGAAAAGTTAGAATCATTTTGCAAATGGATTTGAGTTTGATTAAAAAGTTACAAAAAGACTTATCGTCAACATCCATAGGAGTCTAGAAAGTGACAAACCAATGTCAGGCACCAGTCGAGTAATTTTAAAAAGGTGACAGGAGAAATCAATGCTATTTTATTCATGTCCATCGGATCAACACTCGCACACAAATAAAATTCAATTTTGACCAAAAACAAAATAACATACAAGCCAACGGATAAATATAAAACAAACAAAGTCCGTTCCGAGTAAACTGCTGCCAATCATCAAGACTAAGCTTGGTCATTTCAAAGAATATTCGCTATTCCCCTTTTCGAACCAGAAACTCGACTTTGATCGCCTTATTACTTTTGGCGATGTAACAACATAATAATAATAATATGGGTGGCGCTACAGCCCGTAGGGGGCCAGGGCCTAGCTTCTCAGCAACCACTCGTGTTGTGCGTGCTATTGTCTCTCACGAGTGGAAGGGACGTACAGTTTAATGCCGAATCCGAACGGCAAAGTTTGAGAAGCTTTTTCTAGACAGGAAAGTACTCTTTGAGCATTGTCAGTGACTCGAAAGAGGTGGGGTCGTGAAAATAGTTTTCGTCGCACAGAGCAGGAATCGAACCTACGACGTCGAGGTTGGGGTCGACGCACATACCCACAACGCCACGGGCCGCCCGATGTAACAATAGATAGATATATAAATAGACAAAAGGTCTTCTTATAGATTTCAAGAGCAGAATTTCCACTCGAACGATGTAGCTGATCCATCGCAATCGCAAAGGATGGAATGTCTTCAAAATGTCCAGCTCCACGGTCCTCCACGGCTCTCACGGTCCAGCAACAGCTGCTTTACTTATGTGACGATCCTATTACGCTGCTTCCAGCCACGAAGACCTCGGTCCTTTTTTACGGTAATTGTTCTTGATTGACTGCATAGAATTCATCTCACACGAGACCAATTGTCTTCGCCTTTACTTCAATCACTGTGGCACGGCAGATATGCTGAACGGTATTGATGTCAGCTGCGTAATCCCACACCTAAACTGACCTTATATCTGCTTATTGGCTTAAAATAATCAGTCGGCATTAAAATCTCAAAGCGCCAGATTTCGAAATTTTAATACGAAATCATTTCGTCACCCTGTTGTATGAGCTTTGCCTTACAAAAGCTTGCATGGAAGAGTGCTTTTTATGGAAGACTTATGGGAAAACAAGCTTTA
Organism: Eristalis arbustorum; assembly: GCA_916610145.1. NCBI lineage: Eukaryota > Metazoa > Arthropoda > Insecta > Diptera > Syrphidae > Eristalis > Eristalis arbustorum. The sequence goes on along the minus strand of OU744318.1, from coordinate 15,313,018 downwards.
GTCCTTTTACTTGAATGGGACATTTTGATAAATTTCTCCAGGACTAAAATTACAAGTAGACACACGCTACAAACTTAGCCGAGCTACAAACCGAGCCACTTATGTTAAAGCTTCATTGTGGGCTTTTGAAAAATTCAAAATATTTGCTACGACTGGTGTAATATTGTGAACTTTGCACTAGGTGGCCTGGTTGAATGAGAGAACAGACATGTATTTTGAAGGCGATTAGTCACAACGCAAGTACAGAGAATATTGTCACCAAATTTTCCTAAATTCTGCTGGAAGTCTTTGCTTCGCGTGGCCGTTGGCTATGTGAGCAGCGAGAGAGCAGTCCTGCAAGTAGTAAGCAGAATAGGTGTTTTGGCAAGCTCTTCGTCAACTCAGAGAGAAGAAATTCAACATCGTTCAACATCGTCGAAGGAGTCGAACCCAGGGATGGTGTGTTGCTTTCCATTGAGGTGGGCATTTCGAACAAGGCTCTGAAGCATTCATTTCCGTAGTCTTGAGTGAGGCAGGCAATTCTCCAACGGTGGAAGAGGTCATTTTACTTAAAGTTGGCATATGCCCCGGCTTGGAAGAAATCCCCTCAGAAATGTGGTTGACTTTAAAGACTCTATCTTCATAGTATGGCGGCCAAACAACAAAAGACAACAAAGAAACGAAGTCTCGCCGGGAAAGTCTACCCTAAGGTGGTGCAGGCGCATTCTAGAGTTTTGGTAATGCCCTTCACAAGTGTGGCGACGAAGATGAAGGCGATGATAACAAGGACGTCTGAGGCTTTGGTTTGCGAAAGTGGCTACCCGGCTTGGCTCAAACCGGATACAAGTAGCTCAGTTGCGCTCCCTTTTGATTACACATTTTGTAGTCCAGGGTTATTCGGGTTTGCTAATCCAGTCTGTGGCGGCCCGTGCGTCGACCCCAACCTCGACGTCGTAGGTTTGATTCATGCTCCTTCCACCTCTTTCGGGTCACTGACAATGTTTAAAGGGTACTTCTATCTAGAAAAAAAGCCTCTCAAACATAGCCGTTCGGATTCGGCATACAACTGTAGGCCTTTCCATTCGTGAGAGAACAATAACTCGCATAACACGATATATCTCTGCCTGAATAGTGCAGAACATTCACCGAAAAAGGAGGCAGACTTTCCTCTAAGGCAGATGCGTCTAGCAGCATGGATGCCTATGGCCGAGTGATCCATTTTTACAGCCACGAATCTAGCAATTCCGGAGAGGTTTGTATTAAGGAGGTCTTCAGTTCTATTTTTCGAGTAAGAGGGCAAGTTTTTTTTAGAGAATTTGTACTTGGATGACATGGTCTGCCTTAGATTAGCTAAGGACAGAAAATGTTGACGTATGTGAGGTGGTTGCTTGGAGGTCCCACCAACTCAGTGGAGTCATTGTTTCCCTATACATTGCTATGGCCTGGATCTTAGAGGAGAGTAATGTGGCACCCACTTGCCTGACTCCGGGACCGCTGCTCCAGCGACTCCTACCACTCTTAAAGACGATCCAAAACGAGCACACGATATTCGTGGCCCTGGCATCATAAGATCTCTGCAACTCGTCTAGGCAATGTTTCTGCCAATGATACCAAAATGAGTCATCCTCTGAGATATGCGGCGAAGTCCTAAAGGTCATTACCTTACATTTAAAGTCAACACTGTAGCTGGCTGGCTGGCTGTAGCCATGTAAATTGATGGTCAGGCCTCCCAAGGAGGAAATGCAGGTCGCGGTTATCTCGTGTCGAAAAAGTGAATCAGAATGTTAAGCTGCTATCAAGCTTTTATCGTGGACTTCGAAACATAAAGTCAAGCAATAAATTGAAGGGTTCGCCGTAAAAACAACAGATGTTCCGGAAAAACCTCAATTTCCCTGCGAACACAATAGTTGTCAATGACAAGTGTTGTTTTTACGAAAGCAGTAAATTCTTTTACGGGGTCACAGTTGTCGGCTTCGCATAGTTCCCCTCCGTGACCACAAGATTTATTCATTTTCCCACTAAATGAGAAATGTCTTAGTTTTACGATGGCACCCTTCAATAATTGTGAAACTGACTAATGTCACATTTGGAGGGGAATATGCTCCCCGATTTAAGCTCTCATTTGTGAACTGATTTGTGATTGAACTGACAGTCTCAGGCAAGACGGTAGCATCAACAAATTAGCACTTCTTTCCCAAGTGCATGTGGTGTCAGTCAAGATTTCAGAGGGAATCTCATTTCCAATTGCCACGTCACAGACGACTCAGGGACAGTGTGTTTCGGTCACGGCCACGCGCGAATCAGTCATTGTTCTATCAACTCAGAAGTGGGATAAAGACACCAATACGGTACGCGCGGGCGACGACCTCAGGGTTTGTGGATTGTGTGGCGTGAGTGCATCGCCAGAATTTGTTTGCCTTCGATCGGCTGTGTGTGCTTTCCATCGATCAGCTGCTGGCAAGGAGACAGATTTAGCGCGCTACGAGCTGATATCATCGTTTTGCACTGCGAAGAGACGCGGGTGAGGAATCTTTTTTGTGTGTGGAGCAGCAGCGTTTCTAGGACTGATTAACTGATTGTTGTTGTTCTCGATCAGCTGCTAAGAGTGACTACGGAGATGGAAGCAGAGTACGAAGCGGCGAGTGGGGATGAGCTGCGAGAGGTGCTCAGGAAACGGTGGTTGTCAACGTCCGGGACGAAGGAGGAACTGATAGAGAGATTAGTGGCCTCTTCGGGACCCAGCGGAAATCACCCCGTACCCAGCCAGCTTATTGAGAAAGTCGCTACTTCGGATGCGGCACTGCGAAAAGTGCGGCTGAGGCCGGATTGCAGCGAATGCGCGAGGAGTTGCTGCGCTTACGGGAGATTATCACGAAACTCACGACGATCCAGCTTGGACCAGCTGTGACGGATAAGAGAGTGGCCCCTAAGGAAGTCGTCGGTAGGGGTTGGAAGGTGCTGCCCCTACAACAATTATTCGGTCAGGGACGTCGGCGATGATACCGGTGTTTGACCCCAAGGCGTATGCCGGACTGTGCTCCGTGGCGTGGTGCCGGTCTCAATCAACGACGTTTTGGAAAGGGTTCGCTGGGTCATGGATTTAAGGAGCCGCAGACGTCAGGAGGCCACGACGCAAGGAAACGGAGCAGTGAGGAGCTGAACGGGCGACAAGTGCCGGGCCCACAGGAAGCAAGGTAGAATGCTTCGGGTGCCATCAATTCGGGCATTATGAACGGGTCTGCCCACAGGAGGATGGCGGACGAAAGGGAGAATGGTTCCAACCAGCTTCGGGTGAAAGAAAGCGGGTTACCACAGCAACAGGTGAACGCATTCGTCAAGGAGACCACATTGAATGGGCACGAGGTCACAGCATTCGTTGACCTAGGGAGTGATTCCGTCACGCTGCGACGCTCGGTTGCACAGGAGGGCGGAATCAAGTACGCCGTCGATCGGAGACGGCTGAACGGTTTTGGAGGAGGGACTTTCCAGACGGTGGGTGAAGTGAATGCCGAGGTATTGGTGGATCAACTCAGGTCATGGTGCGAGGTCCTCATGGTGTTGGACTAGAGCCAGCCGTACCCGATGCGAATTGGTCGGCAGCTGCTGGACCAACCGCACGTAATGGTGGTGAAGACGCACAAGTGCATATCACCAACTGCAGGGCGGCAATTACTATGGCGCAGATTGTACCAGCAGAGGAAACGGGCAAACCGAGCGGAGCAAAAAGGGAACAACTTGGGGTTCCCATCAATAGACTCTGGCAACGTGTGGTAGAGAGAGCGGAAAAACAAAGAGTCTCAGATACGGTTCGACATCCAGCATCAGCAAGCGGATCTAGTGTTGATCAAGAACATCCCAACGACCACCGACGGGAGGAGGAAGCTCGAGACGAGGTGTCGGGGCCCATATCATGCAATCGGTTGGGATGAAGGACTGGTCAAGGACAGCAGCGAGGGAGGAGGCTCCGATCTCGAGGGCGAGATCGATGTAAGGATGGCCGAGCTGAAATGTTGGATGTACGCGGGAATAAAAACCCGCCTCACAGACGACTCAGGGACGCAATGCAATGTCCAAGCTACGACGACAAGATAGTCCTGGGTGACCTTAGCTCGAAGTGAGGCAGGGAGGCTATCTTTGGTAGTAAAGCCGAAAATCATAGCCTTACATACCTCCGACAACGGACTTAGGTCTGTAGACTTTGGCACGGGGCGTAATCTCATTGTAGCAAGTACACGTCCTTCCGCATCTCAAATTATTGCGATTGACGCAATACACTCCACCAGCAGTTTGGATGTCCGGACGTTCTGAGGTGCGAACATAGATTGGAATCACTAACTAGTGACTTGGTGGTCGAATTTCGAACGAGGATTTTCCAGATGAAACTAAACGAACCAAGTGCCCAGGGATCACCTTAGTTGTAAATGATGTGATGTTGTCAGCTCTTCTGCCATTTTTCGTTACTTGTGTCTTTAAATTTAAAATCAAATCGAATTAACGTAGGACGACCGTCATAAATTTTGTTGTTAACGTCAGCAGATTACGCAGCAATGACAAAACGATGCAGAAAACCACGCAGACTTTGGGTGATTTGGTGGAAATTTGTGTTTTTTGTTTTAAAAAAACAATATTGTTTATCATGTAAGCTGTAAACATTCCTTTGCAGTTACCTCGACGGCACAACATCCATCCTGGACTACCAGTTCCATTTTTCTTACCCCACACAAGAGGTCGCACGTAGAAGTTCAGGGTAGGTATTTTATTTGAGGGTATTTCGGTCGCCACCCTTGCGAACCAGTCATTGTTCGAGCACAAGTCTCAGTCGGCAGAGAATCAACATTACTGAAAATGAAAACGAAAAAATGTGGAAATCCTCACTGATGTGCGAATCATTGACGTGCACTGCTTACCCATGCCACGTCCAATGTTGCAAGCTCCACAACTTCGACTGCAACTTAATGGAATCCCGAGAATTGAAGAACAGAAGAAAAATACCCGCTTTCACATTCATTTCACTTATTTTATTTTATACTTTAATCTCTTTACAATTAAAAACTTATTTCATACGACGGAGGAGGAGGAGGAGCATGGGTTGACTTTCATTGAGTGAATGAGGATGTATTTTTATTTTACATATCTTATTTCCCTTCTGTGTGTGTGTCGTTTCATTTCATCATTTTCATAAATTTCTCTTATTGCCTTTGGATGAAGTGATTTTTTTCTCTTTCTGAATGAATCCGATGCATCTTTGGAATGCCATCGGATTGTGTGTCTCTAGAAGGTGCTGCGTCGGTTGGAAATAAATTGTTGTTCCTTCATGGTAGAGTCGTGGATAAGATTTTATTTAGATTTTCTATTTCTTAGTCATGAATGATCAGCTTAGAGTTACAAAATACATTTTCAATGGTAAATTAAATTTATTTATAATTATTGGAATTTGTTTAATTTGTTTTATTTTATGTACAAAACGTATTGCGTCATTGTCAATCTAACTATTTTCATTTTTTTTTTATTTTTAAGAGAATTAAATTTATTTCTTACTATTTTTAGGAGAATCTCTTTTGATGCATTTATTTCTTGTTTTGGCAGTGTAAGGATGCGCAATATTTAATATTTCAATTTTAAACGAGTTTTTGCGATCTCGAGAATTTTACTAGAATGAACAGAGTTCTTGCGGTTGTCTTCAATGCGAATTTGCTGATGATTGGACACGGTAGTGGGAGAAATGTGGGCGACACAGAATTGTCTTCAGAGGGATTATGTTGTGATGTGAATTCTGTGATTATGGGCCCAGAGGGACGTGACGAGATGAAAAGTTCGGGTTGACGGGTTTCGGAGGAGAAGATTCAACCACCAACTGTACGGGATGTACGGCACCATGAGCCTAGTTAGGTGTCTACGGATCCAACGCCTACGGTGGCTAGGTCATGTAGAGCGGATGGACACCATAGCTCCGGCTAGAAAGAATCTTCGAATCCGAACCTTTGGGGCAATGCAACAGGGGACGCCCGCGTTCAAGGTGGCGCACCCAAGTGGAGAAGGACCTCAACCAACTTGGTGTGCGAAACTGGAGACAGCTAGCCAGAGATCGCGCTAGTTGGACAGGCTTGTTGGTTGAGGCCCAGGTCCACCCCGGACTGTAGCGCCACACAAAGAAGAAGAGGGACGCGATCTTGACCGTAGTGAGGAAGTAGATGACAATGAGACGGAAAGACCATTGAGCGAGCCAACAAGAGGTGAGATGTGACAAACGGCGTGTTTGTGCTGATTGAGAATAAACCTGCCATTAAGTTGAAGCCAAGATTCCGGTCCCCGTACGCCTTGGTGTTACTCAACGACTGGCACTTGGTAGTAAACATCTCCCCCAAAGGAGGGAAATCAACAAAAGCTGATCACCATGAGTTCATGTGCTTGTGTCGGACAAAGGGATAGACAAGGACGCCAGTGAAGGAGGAAACACTGGTGAGAAAATAGAATAGCTGAGATGTCGCACTGAGGTCACGGGGATATACGAGGATATTCATAGACTCACGCAAACAATTGACACCTAAAAACTTCTTCTTATTCTTCGACTGGCGCTACAGTCCGCGGTGTACCTGGGCCTCAGATAACATGCCTCTCCATCTAGCCATGTACTAAAAACTGCACGTCAAAAATGGCTGAAACTTCGGTGAGTGATTGTCAAAAGACGCGCAACTAGAATTCACTAGATTTTACTGTCGAGTGACACAATCTCGACGTTGCGGTTGGAAACTTTCCAGACAACTCTCGTGTAAGCCCGCAACACAGACTGTTCGACGACAGTGTCACGGTCATCCCCAGTGCAACAGCTTTAACTAAGCGTCATTGAGCTAAGCCACCAGGGTTTCATTTCATGCTCAACTTTGTCTTTTAACTCGGGAATCGTTATTAAGCATAGAGTCTGCTGAATCCAGTTGGATAACTGTCGACTTGGACTCTTTAATTTGTATGAGCAGCCATTTAGTCAAGTTCCAAGACTATTGCTTAAAAAGTCATGCTTCACACAACACAATGTCCAAAAAGTTGTACACACGATTTCGGAACTATACATCTTCATGTACCCGCTTAAGGATGCAGATCAGTAACTTGTCTCTCGGACCGTGAAACACCCGGCAAAGGTGCACCTTTGGGGATGCTACCCAAAACAAAGATTTGACAAACTTGTTCATGTTTACAAACACGAAGACTTTATTACCATTACCATTTAGGATTGGTTACTGCAAGGAGATACTGACCGGTACATCGCAGTCGTTTGTGCAGTGCGTGGAAATAAGGAAATGACGTCGATGTCTTAGATTGGCCATCACAGTCACCGGAGTCCCATTGAAAATGTTTGGGCATTCATGAAGCTACAGCTCCAGGGAATATGTAATGTAATGTATGTTGGAGGACTGAGTCTTAATTGAGTTCTACTAATAGTGACTATGACCATCCAGTCTGTGGCGAACTTGGATCTAAGTTCTGCAGCAATCACTCCTGTTGAGCTTGCCATTGTTCCCTACTAGTGGAGCTGACATAGAGACATTGTCAGTGATTCAAGTTGTCGGAGAATGAACCCCAGCTCGATGCAAAGTGCCACATCGCATGGGTGAGAGGTTGGAGGAGAAGCTGGCTTGAATATGTGCCCAGCGGCTGGCTTAAACATATCAGACAGACCCTCGAGAGTGCGTAAGCTATCACTCCAACACAAATTCATCTGGTTAGCACAAAAATCAACGCGCCTCATCTAATGAGCATATGGAGGAGTCGAAACCACAGGAAGCTCACAAACGAGCAGTAGTTGGCCCTGTTACGCTTGTATGAACACTACCTGTAGGCAGCAATGTTTGGCATTTCAAGGGCTACTCTTCCATCGGTTTTCAGAGAGTTCCTGGACCCCACGCTGACAAGGCCATCATTCGAGCCTTGCCTAGCTCAGTAGAATATGAGGTGTTGGTAAATGGCTTAGGGCTACGGTAGAAATTCTACTCAACTTCGGTTGACGACAACTTCCAACAACAAGCCCATATAAGTTGTTGCCAGCATGTAAGTACTTGCGTGGTCCCTATTCTATCCTATGTGTAGAAAGTGAGTTTTATTGCTTCAATGCGTTTTTTGCAGAGGTATTCATTGAAGCCGTCGGTTAGAACACTGAAGCCAAGGGCTGAAGAAAATTAGGGACTTAGTTGAGAGAACGCTTTAAATGAGACAATTGAAATTCAGTAAATGACTAGGACCTATTTGTTGTCTGTCAAATCACCACTTCCTCGCATATGTACTCTTTTAAGATTATGAAGCTGTAGCTTAAAATTTGAGTTTGTTGGAGCTTGACGTTGAGCTCATCATCAAGAGACGGTTAGAAGTCAGCTTACGGACGTGGTTTGAGCAGTTGTTGGGCAAAGATACTATTATTCTTAATTACACGTTGTCGTGTTCGTGGGCGTTAACGGTCGTTTATTTGACCGGCGAATTGTTAACGCGAATTTTCACAAACAACCCTTTTCCAGCAAATGTGAAATTTAGTGGTGGTGGCGCTACAGTCCGTAGAGAGCCAGGGCCTAGCTTTTCAGCAACCGCTCATGTTGTGCGTTCTATTGTTCTCGCGCTAGTGGAAGGGGACCTATAGTTTTATGTCGAAGCTGACCGATCAAGTTTGAGAAGCTTTTTCTTAGACAGGATACACTCTTTGAGCATTGTCAGTCACTCGAAAGAGGTGGGGCCATGAAAATGATCTTTGTTGCACAGAGCAGGAATCGAACCTACGAGGTCGACGCCACGGGCCCGATTCAAAAATATTTCTCATCATCTATTTCTATCAGTCGCTTTGCGCTTTGCCAAGCCCTTTTATTGCGTTTGAGAGTTGTGAAAATATGACGGTCTAACCGGAGGCAGACTGGCAGATGGGCCTTTAAAAGACGAGAAGAGAGATTAGGTGCCATTGAAGGTGTGAGCAAAAATAGTTGTGTAAGTTGAATATCATGTTCGGCTTTGGTAGGGATGCCTTCGTAAATGGACTAGCAAAGGTCTTTTGTAAGACACAGAAAACAATTAATTTGCAAGCGATGCATTTAACTCCACAAAATGCGACACACAAAAAATCAACTAATTTGCAGATAGTGCGAAAATAGAGACGGCGTATTTAGTTCCACCTAATTTCAGCACACACAATTGGAAGACGTTGCATTTATTTTCATGTTCCCATGATCGATGGCAGACGTATACAAGAGGTTTCAAATTACGAGCGATCAACGAGCAACCAACCCATGAAGTACGAATTTTGTAGATCTAAGCAATTTAACTGTATAAATGGAATTAAAATTTATTGAATAAATCAGAATTAGTCTAACACTCAAGCAGTTTACTTCTTCTCTGAATAACTATCCCACCACCAGTGGTAAGGTGGCTATTCAAATCAACAGATCTTGTCTCTAAGCTTCGAGTGCGTCTCTCATCCACTTCGTTTTTGGACGTCGAAAATGTGTAGTAAACAGGTCATTGTATACGAGTAGTGCAGCACAAATCAGACATGCAGTCGCACTTTTACGACGGCTCTCTATAGTCAGTGTCTTCCATTCAGAGCGTGTGACTCATTTGAGGACATTCCATGCTTAATCAACAAAATTATTCCTCTGGTATGAAAAACATCTCATTTAACGTCTAGGGTTTCTATTAGTTTTATCCAAAACCTTTTGGCAACATTCTCTTCCCACATTCGTAAATTATGAACTTCCTCGAAAGCAACATTTTAACTATTCAAACAAAAGTTCAAGCTAATCCGTTAGAGAGCTACAAGACTACAGAGAGTAAGTGAGTCATTAAATAACAGCAATGTCGGTCACACCATCGAGGACGAAACTAGTCGCTAGCATTCGCAAAGTAGGAGGTAGAATTCGATGGAAGTGAAGTGTTTAAAACGAGGTTCATTTATTGTCAATCCAAAAGTGACAACAGAGTTTGAGTGAGTTTCTCTCCACATAGAATGGAACGGAGGTAGAATGTCGGTTTAGACTGCATCTAGACGAAGTTGTCTGCATGTGCTCTGCCCAACATGGATTGATTTGGGAAAAAAAATTAAACAGCCCATCAAGAAAGGAAATTGGGCTGTTCTAATGTGGCGAAGGAGGCAGTCCCTGGGATTGTCCCTTATTTCACTTCGGTCATCTTGAAGAGAGCTTCGATTCATTATGACGACAAGCCAAAGTCGTGCAAGTGCACAGGACGTGTTAGACGGGAGACCATAAATAAAGGGAAAAAGGTAAACGGAGCAATGTCTCCGAGTTAGGTGAAAAATGTCAAACAACAAAATAGAAGGCGGTCAGCTCTGGAGTCATCTCTTTTGAATAAATCTACATCATACAACATATACCATACAACATTGTTTTTAGCAAAATAATCCTGGTGGAGAAAATAATTTGAAGTCATGCTTCACTTGAATCTATTGAGCAACCCTCATCAGCACGATAGAAAAAACGGCTCTAAGACAATTATTCCACATCAGTGCAATGTCAAACTTGTTCGCAAAGAAGTTTACAACACGGCAAAAAACTGTTCAAAAATATTTAAAAAACAACATTTAATTTAACATTTTCTTTAGACAATTTAAATAAATCTTCAACAAAATAACCGCCACATCAAGCAAATGTTGATCATAAAATTTCTGGTTTCTTTTTCATTTTCATTTTCCTAATAAATGTTCTTTTATTTTCCAAAGAAATATATTTGCGTATATATTTGATTTATATTTTAGGTTTTTTGCGCTACATTCATCGAAAACTCACTTGTTCACTATCAGAAAATCCCCTTAAGACTAGAATTTATTTATCAACTGAATTCATTTAAATAGTTTCCTTAAAAACAATCCACAAAATGACTACGCGCTCTCATGTTTACCGCTAATATCTAGATACACAAAACTGTCAAATGTTTCAATGCTTGAAATATTCAATAATTTTTCTTGTTTTTTCGTTAATGTACAATATAATATATAGTTCACTCTTGTAGTGTATGCCTAGGCTTAAGGATAATATTTTATAAATACATATTCATTTTCATTGTTGTTTAAATATTTATATTTAAGTTATTTTCTTTTTCATTGTATACTAACTAAAAATTGTATTCTCGTATAAAAAACTTATTTAATTCTTTCCATTTTTTTTGTTTTTCATTTTCGTCTTCATTTATAGTTTACTTTACTCGGCTTTTATTTAATTTTTTGTTTCTTTTTTATTTGGTTTTTAAATGCAGTTTTATTTATTTTAAATTAAATTTAAATGCATGGAGCGCTTTTCTTAAGCAAAACGTGTTGGTTTTCTTTTCTTGTTTATGACGAAATAAGGAAGAGTAGTGGTTTTACAAGAGAAATGAAATAACTTAAGAGATATATAGTATGTTGAAAGGTTTTAATACAAAAGTGGATGGTAGTGGTTTTTTTTCTTGCGGACACATGTGATGAGTGGTTGTTTCTTTTTTTCATTTGAACGGCCTTCATTTCAATTAGAAAAGAAGTTGAGTGTTGAGCTCGTGTCTGGGTGACTTTGATGGAATTCTCCTTGATCACGGTGTCTGTGTGGTTTTGGGATACCTAATGACCTCCGAGACTTTCCTTCTCACTATGGCACACAGTTCCAGTAATTTTCATCCGCAGTTGAGTGTTTTTTTATTTTAATATTTATTTGGTATTTTTGAGTTTAGTTCTGTTGAGTTGTGGGTATTTTTTGTTCTTCTTTTTGCAGTCAGTGCGTGCTGGGCTGTCATTTCAGGTTGTGATCTCTTTGAGATATTCTGCGTACTCATCTGCTGTTGCGAATTCTCTGTATCTGAAATGGGAAAGTAAAGGGATTGTGTTAAGATATGAAGAAGTTTGATTATGAAGTATGAAATATGGGGTGGTCCCGAAAACAGAGTGGCTTTCATAAGCACTTCAAACAGCTTCTTACCGAATACGTACAGGATTGGGATAGTTATGGTATGTGAGAAATACTGACTAACACGGATATTGCCATGACCTACTTAGCCCATGACCAAGGCATTTGTGTGTCACAATTTTTGAATTGAAGGGCGATAGAGAGGGGAACATAAGGTGAGATTATAAAAGAAGAAATCTCAACTTCTGTCCTCGAAGTGATCATCGTAACCATAAGGAACCTATTAAAACAACACAGACATAGGCTCATTCTTGTGACGACCAAGTCAGGTGGACATGTTCCGGTAGAGAGCATGCCCCCAATCCGCAAAATTTGAGAAGACAAAAGTATGCCCGATGACTGGCGTATAAACTCCATACGGCCCTTCCATATGATCTCAAAAACTTTTCGGTGGGTGTTAACTTGATGCTCGATGACAGCTGCAAGACTTCATCATGCTGCTTGAATGTCTAAGCATTGGCGCTATTGTCTGCGGTGGACCTGATCTTAAGCAAACTGCCACCAGTTTTGAGCGCCAATTTGGATGAATTCCATCTTTAGTTGTGTGCGCTATCGACCAGCACCAACTGGTTCCAGTGCTAGGATAAGACAATCCGCGTGGTATTACAATAGACCTACTCTGGCCTAAGTGTGACTGTCCGTAGCCGTCAGCCAATTTAACCTAACCTAAGCGTGCAACCGATTACGCTCTTTTAGCTCTCAGCCCGGGTCAAGTGAATATAACGGCCAACGAGGCAGTGTCTGAAATTTCTATTGAAGGGGCCGTACCTATAACCAAGGGCAGGCATCCAACCAAGGTTCATGACACGATAATAGAAGCTTTAATACGACAAAGATGGCAGTTGAATGTAGGGAAGGCTTCTAGAACTCCAAATCTTGGAATCAGTAGAAAACTGTCGGACCGCTCTACTCAGACGGCAAATGATTCAAATTCGTTCAAGGATTATTGTGCAGCAAGAAGTAAAATAATTTATTTGCTTCATGATACACGACTCTTCAGCAGGCGCAGTCAGTTGGTAATCCAGAACTCATTTTTTCTATGGTGGAGTCCAAACTATATCTCGACGTGATACAACGATTTCCCGCATTTCCACAGGTGATTAATATAACATCATTCATTCGCCCTTCAAGGGAATTCTTGCAGACTCTCACAGCATCAAGATCTTGTAGATGGTGCAGTAAACACAAAAAATAGTACGACCTTAGTGAATGATGAGCATTTGACATCATCAAACTGAAGTATCGTGAAATGAAAATCGAACTAATGCAAGACTTCTTATACCGAGGCTCTACGGACGAAGCAGAAAAAATAGGACACTCCTTACTATCTATGCCACTGCACCATTCTCTGCCAGTTGACAGTTGAGAACACTGTAACAGTACTTCTGCCATGACCTTCAAGATCTAACAGCTAGATTTCCGGATGGCTAAATGAAACACTGACATGACGGTTACGAGGAAGAGGTGAAAGGAAAAATTCAAACTACGGGCCCAACATTAAGTCCATCCAACCTACCCAACCAAGAGATATTTACAAGATTACCAAATTAATAACCACAAACGAAAGCATTCATAAGCATTCTTCCGTTGCTTATTTTTTTGATTGACGAAGTTATGATACAAATTGTGGGGATCATTACCCTCCCACTCCACTGCATCCCTACTCGTCCGCCAGTGGGCTTCGCCGATTCGGCCTCAAGAAATATCGGCAGGCGTCCCTGTCTCGGATCACTTTATCACTGAGGCCGACCATAACACACGCTAAAACCAACGTGAGGCATCGAATAGCTCGATTCATGGTCATCCGTCAAGCCTACACCAGATTCCATCAGTTAGGTATGCAGTTGTGTGATTTCTTCTCCTTCGTACTATGGAGCACAGTGAAACAAGCAGGCGCGTGAACATAGAAGGCGCTAGTTTCTGGAAATCAGTTCAAATACTGGGCCAAGCGAACGATACGGGACGTAGGCACAAAATTTGCAGTCAAGAGAGGTAGAAGCATTTAAAGATATTCGTTGTCGCGTGCATCCATCTCGTCTCAAAAAGATTAACAGGCACACGCTGGCAAGCATGAAACCTTGGGAAAATTAGTTTGTCTTTCTAGAGGCGAATAAATGACATCCTAATGAAAATCCGACCCACCAACGCACTTGGCAATCGTGGCTGCTTCAGTTTGTTGAAACAACTTTGTCTGGGAGGGCTACAAGTATACTTTACCATACCCCAACATTTTTGATGTCCTTCCGGATCAGCAAAACAACAGAACCGAGTCCCTTTGCAAGAAAACTTCTGCATCAGAAATACGATCACCTCTGTGAATATACTGAGAGGAGGAGAAGACACTGCACAACAATGCACACCTAGCAGGGAAGGCAAAAATCGATCATCGTCACTGACTCTAGCTCGCATGGACGACAGGACCTTTGCTACGAGGCCTTCGAATTGGTTTTACTGTTTCGAGAAGGAAAGAAGACCAAATCCGACTTGATGCCGCTCCTACGACCGTCAATAATTTAAGCCTATCATACCCTATTTGAACCCCGTTTTCGATAAGCAAGTGCGTGCAAAGAGGAGCCAAAAAAACTAAAAAGCAATCAATGATTATTATCGCCTTAAGAAACCACCTCGATCAGGAACCATTCAGCGGCCGTAATGACACGCATAGGAGGCCATTGAAGCCAGCCTCCCCCCACAAGAGATTCAATTTCATTCCAATCGCATGAATGGCCCGCACAATGCCGACCCTCCCCAGAGGTCTACGACGTGGAGCCGTAATCTTTTCTCCGAAAGCCCATTCACGCCATTCGCCTCCTCTAAGTATGCTCATTAGCCGGCCTCTTAGCAGGCATGGCTCCACCCGCCCCCCGCCAGCGACGTTCATAAATCATATTCGTTGCTGCAATTAATTACATCCACACGAGATTTTCTCGAATTCAATAGATAATTACACGTGCAGACAAGCAAATAATTGCTTCAAGCACAAATCTCTTCTCGCACATCTCGCGCCATCAGATATCCCTTTCACCAGCAGCTATCGTAGTTCTTCCACGAATGCGAAGCCAGAAGAAAGAAAAATTGATTTCACTTCACCCGGGCACACGTCGTGTGCTTCCGCCCAACCGCACAGCCGGAGCGCACACACAGAGCGGAGGAGTGGGTGGCAGCTGTGGCGACTAGGAAGCAGAGAGTGTATCGTGTTTTGTTTGCGTTTCAAAAACAGGAAACCCCATTACAACCGGAAATCGGTAAATTACTTTTTATCACATTATTACATCGGGACTAATTTTCGCCCGCAATCAGCAAGAGCAGCAACCGTGTGGGGAGGGGGGTGCGAGTCCACGAGGCACCTTCCGCACAATTGGGGCGCACAATAAGAGCTTGACATATGTGCACACACGCGCTGAGTGGACGAGTGGCCGGGGAATCAGATTTGATCTCGGCCAAATCCACTAAGGACTCCTTGCTCGGTCCATTATCTCAGTGGGGATTTGTTTTTTCCTCGGTTATTAATTTAGCTTCCGCCACAAGGGAGGGTCGACCAAAAACACATCATCATCGTCATCGTTCTTCCGAGGACGTTCCCACACCCACACCCGTACGTCAGGAGCATGCAACAGCATAGACTGGACCTCCCACCCCCCGGGAATATGGTATAATCGACGAACTTAAGGGAGAGACCGTGGACCGGAAAAAAAAAAAACAACTTACCTCCGTTCGCTGTCGAGATCCCTTTTCCTTCGCTGGTTCTTCGGCACCACCTCGATGCAGAGAATAATAAATTGATTATCGCAGGAGTAGCGCTCCTCGTCCATTAATTTATTCCCCAGCAGACTGCTGGCCAGGCCGACCTTGTCCATGGACGATGACATCCATGCATCACAATACATTTCCTGAGCTAGTTCGCCGTTCCGATGCGATCCGTGCCAAACGACCTTCTGTGACCTGAAACGAGCAAGAAAAGGGGTGGAAATTTGAAAAAAAATGCAAAAAAGAAGCTTGGGTTTGTTGCAAGGACTTTGACTCACTGCAGGACGAGCGGTTAATGAAAATTGAGATGGAATTCGGGACCAACTGGCGGCCGGACTAAATGAGATATCATCCGGCCTTGTCGGTGATTCCGGAGCGGTGGTGCCCCCAAAGTCATCGAGGGCAGCCTCGGCCAGGTCTGTGTGCAATTAGTCGGGTTGAGCCGATAATTGAGTTTGACGAGCGGGCGAGGATATTGATTGAGGGTCAGACAATGGACTCAAGGATAATTTTTAACTTTTTCACTTGCCTTTGGGCTGGTGTGTTTGTGTGTGTTCGGCGAAGGCTGTAGGACGATACCTGCCTCCATGCAACGAGGCGACGGAGTCATGGTTGGGGGGAGTAATAGGGATTTACGAGCCCACAAAGGGGCATGAAGCGTAAAATGTGAACGTGAGTCTTTCCGTCTGGGGGGCAGTGCTGCTAAATGAGGGAATTGGCAAAGTGGATGAAATGACAGCTCCAATGGGGGAGTGGAATGTAGGCAGTCAACGCTTTGATGGGTTAATAGTCGATTGACGGTTCGGCTTAGTTTTGATTGCCGAAGCGTATGTTCGGTAAACATAGTCGATTGACAGTTTGGCTTAGTTTTGACTGCCAAAGCGTACGTTCGGTAAACAAGAAAATGGAGCAAAATTGCACCAGAACATGATTGGTTCATATTTCCTGTTGTTGTAAATGCCGCATCAATTTCAACAACGAATCTTGGACTCTGAGCTTGTGAACAGAAGCCCTCCAAGCGAAAGGTGGCGCACAAAAGGAGACCTCTGCTGGCTTGTTGCGCTAAACTTGAGATGATGGGTGAGAATGAACTGAGAAGGATTGTTGGGTCCACCTCGGCCTGCAACGCCCCGAGAAAACGAAAACATTTGGACTTCCTTCACAAAAAACAAAAATCATTCAATAAAGTGCACTATTGTTCTCATGGTGCTGTCTGTTCTAGGAATAGTTTTAAGAACCAGAAAACTGAGAGTGGTGCCAGCTGTCGTTCACCAACCACCACCGTTCTGCAGCGCACACTCAGTTCTGAGTTCAGGCATCTGGTTGATAAGTTTCCATTCGAGTTTTTAAAGTCACTCGCAGATCTGATGGCTTTCGATTCAAACAAGTTCATACTTAAGTATGCCTAGACAATGAAATTTCGACGCAAATGTTAGCGTCCAATCATATGTAGGCTGCAATAAACAAAAGACGTCGAAAAGGCCTCACTTAGCAAGCTCTGCCGACACCATGTGACTTGAAACTTCAAAAGCATTTGACAGAGTTTGGCATTAAGCTCTTCTGTCAAAAATGCGTGCTTATGGTGTTGATGAGTCTCTGCTTCGATGGATTAGAAACTACCTATCGAACCGTTCAATCCATGTGGTTTTGAATGGCTTCAAGTCTGATATCCAAAAATTAATGCTGGTGTTCCCCAAGGCTCTGTTCTGTCTCCGGCACTCTTTCTCATGTTTATAAATGACCTTCTGTCTGGCACTTCTCCGCCGATGACAGCACCCTCAGCTTTTCATATTCGTTCCAAAAATACACGACCCTGCCCTTCGGACGTAGTATTGGAACGGCAGCGTGTGTCAAGCACATTGAATTCCGACCTTGTCAGCATATTTGACTGGGGTAAGAACCAGAGAGTGCAATTCAATGCTTCCAAAACTCAGTGCTGTCGGCTGTCTCTAAAGCTGTCCCCTGATAATCAGCCATTCTCATGAGTGGCGGTTGTATCGATGAAACCGAAAAACTCTCCATCTTTGGTATGTGCATCAACACAGCACTTAGTTGGAACGATCACATATTTGTGGTCGCTAAAAATGCTTCCTCAATCGATGCAAGCAACATTTGGCGAACGTTAGTCGCGAATTTCTTATTCTTCTTCTGTTTCTTGTGGCCCTACAGTCCGAGGTGAACCTGAGCCTCAGCCAACTAACCTCTCCAGCTGGCTCGGTTTTTAATCAGCTGCCTACAATTTTGCACGGCAAGTTGGTTGAGGTCCTTCTTCAATTGAGTGTGCCATCGGCTTTGTAATCGTCCTCTATTGCGTTGTCCCACTGGTTCGGAGTCGAAGACTCTTCGGGCTGGAGCAGTGTTGTCCATGCGCTCAACCTGGCCTAGCAATCTTATCCTTAGACGCCTGGCCGGACCCATATCGCTGTACAGTTCGTGGTCGAATCTTTTCCTCTAGACGCCATCAACGCAAACAGGACCAGATTGACCGCAGACATTTTCTCTCAAGAAGACCAAGTGCGTCTTTATCTTGAGATAGTTCGGGCTTGCACGCCATAGAGCAGGACAGGGATTATCAGCTAGGTCCTTCGAGAGAGAGCTATACTTCTCAATTGTCTCTTGGGCCCAAAGAAACAGCGGTTGGCAATAGTTATTCTGCGTTTAATCTCGGTACTGATGCTGTTCGTACTATTAACTTGGGAGCCAAGGTAGATGAAGTCCTTTACTACCTCGAAGTTGTAGCTGCCTATGGTGACGTTCTGACCGAGTCGTCGATGTTGTGTGTCCTTTCTTGATGACAGCATGTACTTTGTTTTGCCCTCATTCGCCGCTAAGCCCATTTTTGCCGCCTCCGTTTCAATACAAGGAAACGCTTCATTGACGGCTCGCTCAGTTCGGCCAATAACGTCATTGTCGTGAAGATCGTGCCCCTTATATTGGCGTGTGAGCTTTGCACGACCTTCTCAAGTACAATGTTGAAAAAGTGACAGCGCGTCGGCTTGCCTAAAACTTTTTTGACATTGAAGGT
This sequence comes from Eristalis arbustorum, assembly GCA_916610145.1. Lineage (NCBI taxonomy): Eukaryota > Metazoa > Arthropoda > Insecta > Diptera > Syrphidae > Eristalis > Eristalis arbustorum. The sequence continues at coordinate 15,294,346 of OU744318.1, read as the reverse complement.
CTCGGTGAGTTCGTTACCGACCTTGATGGAGCAGCGAGAGTTCTCCATCGTCATCCTGCACAGCCTGACGAGTTTGGCAGGAATGTCAAAACTAGACATGGCGTTGTACAGTTCGTCTCTATGCACGCTGTCATATGCGGCCTTGAAATCGACAAATATATGGTGGGTGTCGATCTGCATGTCTTGGTGTTTTTCGAAGATCTGCCATAACGTGAAGATATGATCGATGGTGGACTTTCCAGGCCTGCAACTACACTGATAAGGACCTATCAAGTTGTCACATAAAACGACAGAGAAGATCTTGTAGACGATGTTTAGGAGATTTATCCGTCGATAGTTGGTGCAGTTGAAGAGGTCTCCTTTCTTGTGAGTCGCAGCGTACATAATCGATTTGTCAGAAATAATCAGTTAAGGCACGGAGTAATAATCGACAGTTACAGAATTGAGGTTAACAAAGGTGAATTTCACGAATGACATCTTCGTGGAAACTAAACGTAGGATCGCCCATGTCAATCGATGCTACTTCGGTCTGTCAAAACAACTGGGTTGGAAACTTCTGCTCCATAGAACCCTTAATTTGCCCGAAAATTTAACGTTAAGCAAAGTAGGACAAGGGGAAATTCTACTCTGAATATGTACATGGTTCAGTTTACGAGGGAAGTGAATAAGAAATGATCGCGAACTTTGTACCAACATGTGGATGTAGTAAGGAAGGTAAACATCAGTGGACTCCAGTGGCACGTCAATCGGACAACGCTTCAGTAGGGTCTTCGAATCCGAGCCTGGTAGTTGAAGAAGGAGAGGAAGACCGAAACTCCGTCATGCTAGCTGGTACTGTGCCGGGGACCGTCATCGATGGGAGGCAGCATTTGCTCGACCTAAAGCACCCTCTACGGATCGTCGAACTGAGAAGTAAGTAACTATTTTCCATATATTCCGTATAGTGAGATGCGTTGTCAAGAAGTTGACTCTCAAAGAGTAGAAAATATGACGGCGGACGAAGTTAGTCAACCCTTTTCTATACTTTGACCGTCCTTAAGGTGGAAAACCTCAAGTCAATTAATTCTGATGTTTTCGTAGTGGATTTGGATGGGTTTGAGCGCCTCGAGCCTATTCGTTGGGTAGCTGTGAAATGATGGATTGGTGGATTGATGCGCAACGCATGAATTGGATTCTACGGTTTTTCGACAAGGGAAGTATCAGCAAACTATGCACCTATGCATATGCACAGGACTTTATGCTCCCAATACTTCGCTATAGGCCTGAAGAAGGTCCACGCAAAACCAATTGCATTCAAAGAGAACAGCAGAACCATCACTGAATGTTTCTTAAGGCACTCTCATCATATTTGTCATCTGCTGTGTTGAACTTGTCCTTTTAACCTCCATTTCCCTTGCCTCCATTTTGGCACTTACTTGAGCTATATTTAAAGAAAGACCTTCAAATCAGTCATCTCCGTGAAATGAAACAATCGCAACACTGTTACGAGCATTCGAATGCAGTAAAGTGGGGTTTTTCTTTTCACATTTCAACCAATTAGCTCAACACTTGGAAGGGACAAGCCACTTGGACGAGCACCGAACTTTTTGTATTCTCCTGTTCCATTTCGGGGGATCTGAAAGGATCTTCCTTGTGAAAGACAAACAAAAAAGTCGAAGGAAATATTTTAATCATCGCCTCGGCGCAAAGACCAAAAGACCATCGAATCCAATTAAAAATTTCATTTCTCCCCATCTCCCTCATCAAACTCTCGTCTGTTTGACGGGGGAGCACAAAAAGAAAAAAACCGGCGAACGCCTAGGAAATGACATTCAACGAAGATGAGGCGCAAGACGAGGCCAAAGCAAAAAAAGTGTAGTTTCGTCCTTTGGAGCGTATAAGTTTGATTAAGCGCGATGGTGGGAGCGGCACTCAGTGCCGGCGGATTTCTTAATTACAGAGGCAATCCCAACCCCCGACTGCGGTTATGTCTCACAGGGCACTCTGGCGAAGGAGCAGCGCATCCTTGACTCTGCTCAAGGCTGATAATTGCTTCTTAAATTAATTTTGTTAGTTCAGCTTAAAAAATGCATGCAGCGACGTAGCGGGTGGTATGATGACAGCGATTAATAGTCGGACAGCCAGCGCCGCCACCAACGACCACATCATCGCATCAAGCAATGTCCTTAATTATCCGAAACATTTCTGCGTCCCCTCGCCAACCCCATCGGACAAGCGGTGGTGACCAGAGACTTCAGAGCGACGGGCAGCGACGGCATAGTTGTCGCCCCCGAAAACTGCGGTCGGGAATAGTTTTACAAGTTATTTGCACTGTTCATGAAGTTCAGACAGACAGACTGGATTCGGTTCGGTTCATGGTGGGCTGGGCGCGGTGGGGCGGTGCGGCTGTCCTTCTGTAATTAGTGAACCATTTAATTTCCTTGCAAGGACTCTTAATTTCTCATCGTCCATGTCGTCTGTCCGCTTTTTTTTTCTTGGTCTAATTCAATGAAACTATAACAAGGACGACAAGGACGATGATGATGATGATTGGGGCGGCATGACGTTCATAATGATGCCACCGGGGACGGGCGGGTCTGGGAAAAGTTGCTCCTCGCGAGCGCAGAAAAGGACATCGTTTCTGTTTTATCGCACGATCCCCCGACAGACAAAGGGCAGAGATTGGAACAGATGAATTGTCGCCTGTCAGGCAAGGACGCTGACCGAGTGCTGCTGCGGTCTGGTGGCAGGACGCGATACCGTCTGCGAATCAAACGCCGTTTAAACCCTTTCCTTGCCGGAATGCGAGAAATGAGCTTGAATGCATTCTACTCGTCGTCACCCTCCTCCCAAGTTTGTGCTCCTTTTCGACTGGCATGGCAGCAAATTACAAGCAGTTCCGGACGGGGCTTGGGGGAACGGAACACATCAAAGGAACGAACGTGTGGACGAAGTGTCTTGAAGTTTATTTGATTTTCTTGAGGGCTCCTGCGTTCCTAATGCTCTCGTTATTTGCATGCCTTCAGCTGTGTGTGTGGTGTTGCTTGTGTGTGAAGGCAGCAACGTCTTGCTGGCGTCGTCGTGTGCACGACGGTGCCGGGCGAATGTGCGCCGAAAGGGGTTTTGTCAAAACGGCATTTAGTCCGCCTTGCGTAACACTCTCGAATTTAGCACACAAAACTGCCGGCAGTGGGAGTAAAATGAAGCGGAAAACAAAGTGCTTCAGTATTCGGACTGAGACTGAATGGTTAATGTCGTCCATCAATTTGCCTTGAAATGACTGTTTAAAACGAAGGCTAAAAGGGAGTCTCTGTTGGGATTGACAAGAAAGGATACGGTTGTGCAGGGCGACGTGGTCATCATCCGTTGGGGTCGGTCTTGGAGCATTTCTTACTTAAAGCTGCAGAGAGATGATTCTGAGGTGATATCCACTGAGGGACGTATGAGTCAGCAAGATTGAGCAAACTTAGAATTAAAGGCCATCTAAGTTGAGATAAGGAACAGATTGGACGAAAGTGCCATGTCATTTACGACATCAGAACAACGAAATACATCACAACGGACGTACTTGTTGAAAAAGAAAGGCAAAGGATCCACCTGAAGTTCCGGGCCAAGTCTGTGTCACATATGTGGAAGACTAGACGTATGACAAATTCGGACGCATCAACGTCGTTGGGAAGCTGCAGCTGCAGAAGCTGCATGGATGAAGAGGAGGAAGATACTCATCATCTTCTCTGCTCCTGCAGTGCTCTTGCCAGTCGTAGGTTCCTGCACCTAGGAGCCTACTACTTCAGCAGCCGTAACGAGCTAAAAAGTGCCAGCATTGGCCAACTAAATCGGTTCATCAGCAGCACCAACTGGTTCCAGCGTTAGGAGAAGTCAATCCGCGTGGTATCACAATGGGCCTACTCTGGCCTAAGTGTGACTGCTCTGCAGCAGTCAGCCGCTACTAACCAAACCTAACGATGCTGGGAGTGACTATAGAATGCACTTAGCCAAGAACTTTACTCGTGCTGCCAGTCTTCCACTGCTTCTGATTTGGGGGTTAACCCAGCTGACACATCCTTCAGATCGCAGTCGTCTTAGAAGGGGCCGCTGAAGTGTTCTCGGATTGTACAAGACCCGGCAGTTGCAGCAGCTACTGCTAAAGTTATTGAAGATTGAAGAGTCTCCTAGCATTTCCGCCGATCAGGCTATGTTCTTAGGTAGATTAAGTTCGGTAAGGTAAAAATGGCTTCGAGGAGGAGACTGAACGACGAGCTGTCCGAGCTGTACAGCGACGTCGACCTGGTCAAATGAGTTCCAATCTCTCGTCTCAAATGGCTACGTCACTTCCATATTCGCAGATGACCAGAGAATAAATGCACTAACAATGGCGGCGCAAAATGTGCAATTCTATTAAGACTGCGTTAAATGTTGTTTCTTTCAGTTTCCTTGACAATTAAGAACCAAACTTTTCGAAAATCACTCGTTTAGAGGTACACCGAGTCACTAAAAGCAGGTCCGCCCACACCTCATTCAAAGTTATCACATGTTTGAGGAGTCACTGGTTACTATGTAGTCAGTAAGTCTCATGAAGAATCTGGTTCGTTGCATTGCTGGCTGCACTTTGTGGACAGAGTGACGGCCCGTGACGTTGTGGGTCGATCCCAACGCACTTGAACCTCGAGGTAGTAAGTTCGATCCCTGGTCTGTACGACAGCAAACAACTTTCATGGCCTCACCTCCTTCGTGTTACTGACAAGGTATCTGTATAGCAGATGCTAAAAAAACATTTCAAACTTGGCCCTTCGGAGTCAGCATAAAACTGTAGGTTGCATCCATTCGTGAGAGAACAAAAGCATGCACAACTCGAGTGGTTGCTGAAAAGCTAGACGACCCTGGCCCTATACGGGTTGTAACATCACCCACATTATATTATATATTGTAGGCAGAGAGTGTACTCTTGATTACACCGAGCGCTAGTACTCAGCGTTTCGGTGATGTGACATGGCGTTCAGATCTGCACTATGCTATCGGAGACACACATCATAGAGTGCGAACAGCAGAGGTGAATAATTACTTGAGACGTGCCCCATCTTGCAAATCTCAAGGCAGCTAAGGAAACTGTAGACGCCCTTAGCACTTGAGACAACCGTACAATGACAACATCCGTTTTTGAAGGAGAGTCTACTTCTTCTATTCGCCCATTCCAATTCAAAAGTCAAATCAAACCCAAATTTGATGTCCGTTCTCACTTCGGTTTCAAGTCGAATTTACTGCCTGAATGATCCACGCTTGACTTGTATGCATCTGAAGCGATTCTATCGGATACGACTTGATACGGTTAACTCAAAAAATGTGACTGTGCGCCAGCTTGTCCTAAAGTTAGGTTAGGTTAGGCTATTGGGCTGTCAGCAAAATTGCCAGCACATTTAGACCATTGTTGGTCCATTGCGATACACAATGCCTTCAATTTGATACCAACGGTAAATTCTGACTGGACCAGATTTGAAAAGCATATTAACCGTAGTTTTCACAGGGATTCGAAGCGTGGACCTCTTAAAAAAGCTCAGGCAGTAAACCACATGCGCCATCCAGCCGCTTAAAGTTAAATCGATTGCAAGAAAGTTGAACAAGTAATGGATTTATTGGCGTGACAATAAACAGCTTTAGCAGTCCAGCGTAACGAGTTCTTCTTTGTGTGGCGCTACAGTCAGATATATTCTCTGGCAATGATCCACAAACTTCTCTAACAAGCCGTTTCAAGTTGTGCATACCAAGTTGGTTGAGGTCCCATATCAGTTCTGAGCGCCTCTTGAGTTGCTGGTGTGCTCCACTGTATTGTCCTTTCCATACCTGGAGGCGAATACTCTTCAATCTTGTTTTTCTCTTAACCCTTCTGTCAATAAGCAGGTTCACGCTGACAAGGTCAGAAAATTAGGTAAAGTTGGAAATTTCGAAAACGGAAAAGGTCTGGCTAGACCCATTTATTGACAAAAGGGTTAACTCGACAATTATGTTCCCGTAATGCGCCAAAAATACAAGATCGATTTAACTGGTGTCAGTTTTCGCCAATTTTACTCAATCAGCGATTGTTAAGCGATCCATTTGATGAACTTGATCAAAGCAGGGTTGTCAAATCCGAACCATGAATAAGATCTTGATGGTCCAGTCCAGTCTTTGGGTTCAAAAGACATCTAAATGGACATGTCTAGAGGCGCTCGGTGGAGTCTGAATGATGTACATTGAGCTGAAGAAGCTTTCGTAACGAATTTTTATTTAGTGGTGTAGGCGAAAGTAAAAAGCATATTCATTCAAAAGAAATCTAAAAAAGCACCGTGTGCAGAACTACAGCTTTTGATCATTCAGTCAGCGACCTCTGTTGACAAAGCTAATAATATTCGGACCATCTGATCAGGTTATCGACCGGGATCTCGCTTTACTACAAAGCAGAACAGCAGACTGCATTTGTTGCGAAATAAAAACCACCGCCAACACCGCCTGTCAAACAAGTGTTTCATTTTTTTGCACTCACCCCCACACGCTTTCTACAGTGGAATCTGGTCGAAAGTCGCGGTCAGCAACCTTTTCTGCACAGAACTCAATAAAATCGCCTCCAAACAGCACTGAATCAACCCACCTTCTCAGAGTAAACGCAATTAAAAGCAACCATCACTTGTCGCCCACACTGTAAGCACATCTTGTCCGACCTCACGGCAATCAAGTACAATCCAATATATTGCGGACACTTGAGACATGAATGTGTTATTCTGTTGCCGAGCGCAACATTGCTCTTCGTCTTTGAGTTCCTCGAAATGCATTTCACATGAGCCATGGGGACTGGAGGCACTCGGCACAACCACCCGACCACCTTGCAAAAGTTAATTTGAAGTTCGGAAAATTTGTTGCATTCATTATGGGCCGAGAGCAGAGCAGAGGAGCAGGCAGACGAGCAGGCAGCCACTGCATGTAACGACTCTGTGTGAAAGGCAGTTAAACAAATAGTTTGCCCCGAACGACTCCGGCGTAGTTCATCGGTTGGCCGGGTCCAGCTCCTGACAGGACCCATCAAGGAGCTATGATTTGCTTGTTGCCCTAATACGGTGTGTGTATCCAGGCGTCCTCTATTTATCCGTACCATCGAGTGTGGCAGGGAATTAAGTTTCGGAATTTGCTCAAAACTCAAATTGAATGCCGCAACGATTGCTGCACTCACACCGGTGTGCGGGGAGGGTACTTATCCTTAAAAGGTTGCGTTACGAAATAATTTGCGAAAATATATTCATTTAGAGTCGACAGTCGGAGAGCCACTCTCCATTGTGCGAGGGATGATGCCGACGATTTGACGACGCCCGGCCATTGTTGGCTCAAAAGGGACAGCATGCCGAAGGGGCTGCTGCCTGCGAGGGGGTCTTTTTTCGGAGCTTCGCATGGTTGCAGGCGGCAGGACTAAGACGTTAGAGTAATTAATTCCGTTGAAGGATAGTTTGTTGTGTGTTTGATTTTCGGGCTAAAGTTCTGTTGTGTTCAGCATGTGGTCCGGGGGTGGGCGGATCTGCTGCGCCGGAGGTGCGTGAGGTGGCGGCCGGAGCGACCCAGTTGGGTTATTTAATTTGAGGTATGAAGTTTAATTAAAAGTTAGTTACTTCCATGAGTTTATAGATTCAGCCATGGCATATTTACTCGGGGCAGTGGAGCGGGAGCGGCTCGTGTTGACTGACTGTGGGATGTGGGAAATATGATTGCTCGGCTGGCGTGTGGGGATGGTGGGCGGCTGGAAAGAGATTAATTATGTGGGCGTTGATGCGACAACAGGGTCGAGACGAGTTGAGTCGAGCCTAGAGGGCTTATTGATTTCTGTCGTGACGTCCAGTCCAGGAGGAGGTGACTCTGTTTGTTTTGTTCCGTATTTGCAAATGCAAATGAGAAGGATTTGAAAGGAGACACATCATTACGACAGGACGATGAGACCGAGGCGATGGAGGCCGAGTGTCCTTCTGGCTTCATTACAGATTCGGTTCAGCCGTATTTTGGGGTTAATTGAAGGCCCGTCAAATGTGACTGCTGGACCACACTTATCTGTGAAATCGGATTATCATCTGTGGGCGGCGTTTGTGTGGAAGTGTGCTTGCATTTGGAGTGACTCGGATTGCGGAGATTAGAGGACACATTAGGCAGGGCACAGCACTTGGCAATTGCAGTGAGGGGAATTCGTTCACTGACGATGGCTGTAGGAGTTGGAAATGACTCGCCAAGGTGTGGCCAGAATGGGTGTAACGTTGTTTTAATTTGAAATCATGCTCAGAGGTGGTGCCAGCGAGAGGAGCAGTCACAATTAATACTTCCTATTCCTGGAACCAGTCGATGATTTTCATAAAGCAGTGAAGGTGGCTGACACTAATGCTGGCAAGTCCGGCGAGATTATTTAAGAAGTTAGTCCGTAAGTGGCATATCCTTTGGGTGGAGAGGTTGCTGCAGCTAGAGAGGCGATGCACAATAATTGTTTCATTGTCATCATATGGGCAGCTTCGGCGGAAGTCGTTTTAGATCGCATATAGTTTTAGGGCGTGAGTACAAATGATCGATGATCGAAATGATCGATCCACAAGAGCGGAGACCCATTTGTTTGCGCTAATTCTAATAAAATATAGACGTCTCCTCAAAATCGGTAAAAATATCTTTCCTGTCGGTTTGTGTGTCCGCCTGAAACGATTTGTGACCAACCTGAAAGTGCTTATCGGTGTGGTCTCAGGGAACTCCACTATGGACCAGATCCTCATACCAAGGCAGATCCTGGAAAAGACCCAAGAAGTTCAAATCTGTACCCATCACTTGTTTTTCGATCTCAAGGCTTCATGGAGGAGTATGCATAGAGACGAGCTATACAACGCATTGTTTATTTTAGATCGTCCAGGTTATAGAGGAGAATTCTTGCTGCTCCATCAAGGCACCGAACTCACCTTGACCTTTAACGCCAAAGAAAAAAACTCAAACAAAGCGATGCGATCTCTTTTGACGGCTCCACCAGCATCCTAGGTAGGATTGTTCGGATTGTGCTTAGTCGACAAGACTAGAGGCACGGCCTCGAGAAGTACAAGCGAATAAAAAAGTTGTTCCACCAATACACCTCTAAATACACACATGATACAATCTTAACAACCTTTCTCTTCTTCAATCCAACAATCTCTCTCAGAATTGAAAAGTCGGCTAATGCACACAATTTAACAATATTTCCGACTTGAATACACACATTCGTTGACGATTGCAATCGTACCTACAACAATCGACTCCGCTCAATTTGAATTCGAATTATTGCGATTTCGAGACCAATCGAATTATTCGATTGTTTTTATTCGCAATTGTTCATCGCTAGTCTGGGTGGTATGAGCGCCAGTGAATTAGGATAAAGTGAGTTCTAAACTGGACATACAACACCGACGATAATATATAACTTCGAACATTGGCTCTGCAGTAGCCAGATCAAACAACACCAGCACCAAAATCTAAAGAGTAACTCTTTCTAACTTCTGTTTCTTCGTGTAGCAGTTGAGGGAAAAAAGCCACTCTTAAAGGATCTGAAACTCATTTTATGTAAGACACTGATCAGCCCAGTCCTGCTTTAAGGCGCGAAGACATGGAAAATCCTATAAGTGGATGGTAAAAGCCTTGAACTCTTTAACAGAAAAAGTTCGATTGGAATATCTGAGCCCTTTTGCATTGGCGACGTTAAGAGAAGAAGATTCAACCAGGTGTGGGTTCAACAGCCTAGTCAGGCGTCTACCGATCCAACTAATAACTTGGCTGGGTCATTTAGTGTGCATGGACAACTCAGGTCCGGCCCGAAATGTCTTCGACTCCGAAACTATGAGACAACACAACGGATGACGCAGGCGTCTAAGGTTGCGCAACCAGGTGAAGTTAGCGGTAATATGGCGTAATTGAATATAGTTACCCAAAGATGGCGCTGGTTGGAGAGGGTTGTTGGTTGAGGCTCAGAGGGAGGAGAGAGATGAGACCAGAAAAGTTCTGAAATTCGGACTACTCATCAAGTTGTTTTACCATCTCGGATGGAAATGTGGGATATAGTTTTTTGGCAGAAAGACATCCTTTGCTGGTCAGCCTTCTACGATTTGTTAGAGTTTGACCAGATAGCTTTGCGCAACTACAAGCATGTATGGCAGTTTTTTATCCCGAAAGAGTACTGAGCTAGCGCACTTTACACACCGTCTCCGCTGCATGTGCACCGGGCCTTGTTCGTGAAAAAGACATGTAAAGTGGAGACACACAAATTTAGGTCCACGCTGGACATTTTGTCAGAGAATTTCGATTTACGGAACATGAGCTCTGTTCAAAAGTTGGGCATGTGGGTGCACACTTACCAATAGTGAGATCTCATTTTTGATTAGTGGTTGGTTATTGTCGACTCCTTGGAATCCAGTTTTAAATGCATAGACATGGCAAAGTTTGCCCATGGAAAAGAAAAGAGCATAAATTGCAGCTCAGATTGGGGACTTGATGTTGGACATCGAAATGTCCAGTGGAGACGATATGAAAAAAAGATATAGTCGGAAATCAAAACAGTATCCACAAGTATGCTAGGCATTATGCTGGGGCACCAGACAACTTCTTTAGCAACACTGATAACTACAAGACACCAAGGTTAGCTTACAACAAATATGTCGAGGCCCAATTACCAGACGGGATCCTCTGTGGGGCAACCACTTCTTTCCGTTCAGGAACCTCCTGTATGCCAGGTTCGACTACGGAGGCAGAAGCTGGTGACTTGTGTGTTGAATGGGACTTAGACACTAGACACTTAGACCGTTGTTCATCCATTGTGGTGCACATAGGCAGACCCTACCACTGATTGAAATGGTGATAGGAACGAATTTGAATACCGGATAATACATATAAACATTGTTTCCAGTGGCATTCCAACAAGGTATCACTCGAACCAAGGGCAGCCACTTAACCCACTGAGCCATCCAACTGTCCAACTAGTGTGTTCGTCATTCCCAAACGATTTTCAGAACACTGCAGCATTTTCCATGCTCTGATTGACTCTCTGAAAGACGTTGTAGTAAAGATCCGATGTAGAATTGCACTTGACAACCGATGCTACTTCGGTTTGTCAAAGCCACTAGGTTTGAAACTCCTGACCCGAAGGATCAAGGTCATGCTCTTCTTCTTCGATTGGCGCTACAGTCCGGGGTGGACCTGGGCCTCAACCAATCACGTCAATGTCGTCCGCGTATGCAAGCAGTTGAACGGACTTTTGGAAGATCGTGCCTCGGGTGTTGACGTTAGAGTTTCGCACGATCTTCTCAAGTATGATGTTAAAGAAGTCACATGACAGCGTGTCGCCTTGCCTAAAACCTTTTTTGACATTGAAGGTCTCGGTGAGTTCGTTACCGACCTTGATGGAGCAGCGAGAGTTCTCCATCGTCATCCTGCACAGCCTGACGAGTTTGGCAGGAATGTCAAAACTAGACATGGCGCTGTATAGCTCGTCTCTATGCACGCTGTCATATGCGGCCTTGAAATCGACAAATAGGTGGTGGGTGTCGATCTGCATCTCTTGAGTCTTTTCCAGGATCTGCCGGAGTGTAAATATTTGGTCTATTGTGGACTTTCCTGGCCTGAAACCGCACTGATAAGGACCTATCAGGTTGTTGACAAAGGGTTTCAGGCGTTCACACAGAACGGCAGAGAGTATTTTATAAGCGATGTTAAGGAGGCTGATCCCTCTATAGTTGGCGCAGTCAAAGGGGTCTCCTTTCTTGTGGACCGGACAAACGACGCTGAGATTCCACTCATCGGGCATGCTTTCCTCCGACCATATCTTACAGATGAGCTGGTGCATGCGCCCAACCAGGTCATCTCCAGCTGCCTTAAACAATTCCGCGGACAATCCGTCCGCTCCAGCAGCTTTGTTCGACTTCAGTCTAGATATCGCTATCTTAACTTCGTCTAAGTCGGGGGGACGGAATTCGTGTTCATCATCGTCCAAATTGAGTGAAACATTCTGCCTGACAGCGGAATTTGTGTCGTCATCGCCGTTTAACAGTCTACAGAAATGATTTTTCCAAATTCTCAGCATCGACTGCGATTCTACTACTAGTTGTCCATTTTCGTCCCTGCAGGCTTCGGTCCGAGGTCTATATCTTCCTGATACTTGTTTTACCTTTTGGTAAAACTTTCGGACCTCCTTCCTGTCGTAACACCTCTCCATCTCCACGACCGCGCGCTTCTCATGCTCTTTTTTTTTCTTTCTGAGAAGCCGGTGCTCTTCCCTTCTCTTCTGTTCATAGAGCTCACGAACAGCTCTCGTTGTTCGATGCAGCGTTGCCTTGTAGGCCTCCTGCTTGGCTGCATGTACCTGCCTGCACTCGTCGTCAAACCATGGGTTCCTTCTGGGTGGTGTCGTGAAACCCAGCACATCAGTGGCAGCTTCTTTGATGGCTTTTTGACAACGTTTCCATTCTTCTTCTATTGAATGTGCAGGCAGCGTCGAACTTTCAGAGAGTTTCAGGGAGACTCGGTCGGCAAAGTTCCTAGCGGTCGATTGCGATTGTAGCTTTCCGACGTCAAACCGTAGTGTTCTTTCTCGACTCCGTACTTCTCTCGATATCCTCATCCTTACCTTGGCTACAACAAGGAAATGGTCCGAGTCGATGTTGGCTCCTCGGAACGTTCGGACATCGAGAATATTGGAGGAGTGTCTGACGTCGATCGCAACGTGATCAATCTGGTTGACGGTTGATTGATCAGGAGACCGCCAGGTCCCCTTATGGATGTTGAGGTGTGGGAACCGCGTGCTCATCACAGAGAGGTTACGCCCCGAGGCGAAATCTACCAGCCTGAGTCCGTTTCCGGATGTGTTGTCGTGCAGGCTGTGTTTTCCGATGACTCTAGCAAAGATTTCTTCCTTGCCCAGCTGTGCGTTGAAATCTCCTAGAACGATCTTGGTGTCATAGCTGGGGCATCGATCGTATGTTCTTTCTAGGAGATCATAGAAGTCATCCTTGCTATCGTCATCCTTCTCCTCCGTCGGGGCGTGTGCGCAAATCAGGCTGATGTTCCCGAATTTAGCCTTGATGCGGATTGTTATGAGGCGCTCGCTGATATAATCAAAGCTTAAGACTTTTTGCCTAAGTCTGCCTCGAACAACGAATCCGCATCCAAATAAGCGCTGCCTTCCCTCTTTGTAGCAATCACCGTAGTAGATGTCGCAGTTTCTCATCTTCCTTTTGCCCGGCCCATCCCATCGCATCTCCTGGATGGCGGTGACATCTGCTTTGTAGCAGTCTAGGGCCTCCGCGAGTTCATCGGCTGCACGTGGTCTGTTCAGGGACCTCACATTCCACGTGCAGAACCGAAAATCATTGTCCTTTGATCGTTTGCTGGGGTCGTCAACTTTGAATCCGTCCATATCCGAGGCCTGTTGTCGGTTCGTAACCGTTGGTTTTTTGTGTGGTGAGGGAGTCAACCTCACGCACAACCTACAAACTGGTAGGCCAGGCCCATTATTTGACCCTCGGGCAGAGGGGGATCGCTGCATACATTAGTTCACCACACAACGGTTGTTGTGATGGCTATCCAGGGGCGCCACGAGGAGGCTGTATGTCAACTTGACTTATGCACAAACAGGGATCGCGCTGGCATCCTACCAGGTTGGGTGCAGTCAGCAACTTTGCCCTGTGTACATAAGCCCATGCCCTACAAAACTTTTATTCTGCCAGTCCTGCTCTAGAGAGGCGAAAGCTGGGCACTTAGCAAACTTGCAGAGAAAGAACAAATCTACGTCGGATTTATGGTCCCGTCTGCGAGGAAGGCGAATGGAGGAGAAGACACAACCGCGAACTCTACGAGCTGTACAAGGATGTGGATGTAGTCCGGAAGGCAAAATTCCGTCGAATACACTGGCTCGGCCACATCGAGCTAAGAGGGTCTTCTACTCCGAGACTCCTGGTTCAAGAAGGAGAGGAAGACCGAACCTCCGGTACAGAGACGAAGTCATCGCGGATGCATGACAGCCTGGTCTTGATGACTGGAAGCAGCTTGCCAGGACCATCACCGATGGCAGCAATTGCTCAGGCTAGGACCCTTTATGGGTCGCATGCCTGGTAAGTAAGTAAGATTATGACAATTCGTGGCTCAAGTTGAATGTAATACAATCATCTTCACATTCAGTCAGACAGCCAGTAAGTCACTGGAACCCAGTCCAACTCCAAAATGGTATTGAGGCAAATTCGGAGTATGGACGGGCATTAGTCGCGTCTGGCTTACGTCTCGCATTGTGACGTAGATCTGGGAGAAGGCTTCATCATGCTTACTCGTACTCTTTCTAGTCTGGTTCAAACATTCTCGTTCAATATTCCCCTACACTGCGTGTCAGGTCTCAGAGATCTTCTTGGAACTTGTCCAGCGAATAAGGGAACCAGGTAAGTCCTTCATGGAACTATAACCCGCTATAGCCAGACTATCCACCAGGAGATTTATGAGTGTTGTTAGTCGCTTCATGCCAAACATCCAAGCTGCGGCAAGACTGGATTCCAGTTGCGTTGTAAAAGCTAAGTCAAGCAGTTTGAGTCATTGCATAGCTCTCACTTCCCGGAAATGACGCCAGTTGAGCAGTCTTCAACAGAAACAACGTGTGCTGAGCTGCTCTTGTGGATGAATGAGAGACAGGAAGGGGACAACAACTCCGTACTGCTCTGATGACGATTTCATACGAATTCCGCTTCGCATCAAGTGCTTTAAGTGGAATCGCAAACTTGTTCAAAACGGCTCTCAAAAGTGGTCCAAGTGGCACCCATTGGGGCTGAATGCATTTAGATCCACAATAATCGACCGCACCCGATGCCTCAAAAATGTTAATTCAAACCGCGCTTGCTTCCTCCGCCACCTCGCGAAGTTCCTCAATTCCACATCAAAACTCAAACTCCCGCGTGAGGCAGTCCATCTCCCCGTCATTCAGCTCCACAACAACCCTTGCCTACTTGCAGCCGAAGTCCCTAAATGCCGGCAGCTGACGACGATCTCCTCTCCAAAGGCCGTATCGCCGTCAGAAACTTCGCCCAGCGCCAGTCGAGACAAACAATCTCCACAATGAGTGCATCATTAATCTCTGCGGTTTATTTATGACTTCCAGAGTGCAGTCGGTTGATCTCACATAAAACAGCAAACGACTCCTTCAGCTAGGCCCTGCTGGCGCCCACCGTCGCCGTCGGTTGATTAACATACTGCAACTGCGGCTGGAGTTGAGTGCGCCTCACCACCGTCAGCCGACCGAAATCGTCTGGATGTCCCTTGGAGCGGCTCTCGTCGCATCCATCACAGACGGCGGCTGTCTGGTTACCCTCGGTGCACGCTGGCACTTGAAACACCTCGCAGTTGGGTGCCACAACACACCACACCATCGTCGTCTTAAATGAATAAATTCAAAGTGTGCCCGGCCAGCCCCGCTCACATTTTGTTGCGCATCCTAATTGAGGTAAAGTGAATGAGTTAACTTCTGTCAGCTGCAAATGCCTCCCATGGGCTCGATGCAATGTAAATGTTGACCCTCTTCTGCTGGCTCGTCCTTCGTCCTTGGCCCAGGATGCTCGTCGGTGTTTTTTTTTTTCTGCTCTCCTCCTCGGAAGTTGTTGCGAAAATATGGACTATCCTGCGGGATAGTTTATATCCCGTTTAGCAGTTTATCTTCCTGACTAAGGTGCATAGTTGGAGCGGTTCCTCGGGTTTTTATGAGTTTCATGGGAAACTTTTGCGAAAGCATTCGCTCCGCGTGTGTGTGCGAGTGTATCGCGTGCAATGCCGGATACTAAGTTGCAATTTCAGTTCATTCTGGCCGTGGTCGTGCAGATGAATTGTAGTCGGGTGGCAGGTCTGGCCGGGCGGAGTGGTCGAGAATTCAAATTGGGACCAAGTTGGCTTGGCACCCTGGCATAAATCATCTCGAATGGTGGATGGCGATGCGACGGTGGGGTCATATCCAACAATTCAATCGATACTCGGAGTGGCGAGCAGTTGGCAGCGGCCCTTAATTTGGGCTTGGAAGTTCCACGGGGGACCTTGATGGGACTCTGGGCTTGCAGTGAACATGGTACGACTTGAAACCAGAGCTTCAAGCAGGAACGTAGCTAAAGACCCCAACTGTTGCATCAGTAAATCTAGTTAATGTTCAAGGCCCACTGAAAAATGAAAAGCTTTAGCGCTCTGCATTGTACTCCCATCAAACGGCGGCCTTGAAGCCCGTCTTCACGGTACTACCCGCGCACGCCATTCCCTCTCACCCGTCGGTCCATCATCCCACAAGTCCTTCTAGACACACACCGCCTCCCTTAAAGGATGCTCGTTTTCAGTGCTTCATGATTTATAATCACCATAAAACACAAAACCTGTGTGCCGGGTTATAACTGTCCAAAGTGAATTACACGCTGCAACTCATTTCAGTTAACCGTCCCGAAAACCGCACAACAATGCCCTACATCCAGCTGCCAGCCGTGAAGGTCCTCCACGCGGCACAGTGTTTCATTTTTTTTTTCTGAAATTTCCCTTAAAATAATTACTCCTCCCTTTGAGGTCATGCAGTAGCTGGCAGCAGCTAGCTGGCAGCAGCTAGCTGGCCGAAGACAAAAGCGAAGCGATACAAAAAAAAGAAAGCACGTGTATATGTACTTACCATTGCGGATGAGTGAGTACATCCTTCCCACTGAAGCTGTAGATTCGTGGCGCTTGCGAGAAGAAGCCACCCTGACCGTTGAATATGCTATTCCAGGAACTGAAGAGGACGTCGCCTCTTGTATTTACAACCGGTAGATTGCGGTCACTCTCCCGAACAATCGAATGGATGTGTTGTGTTCTGAAAATGAATGGAAAGAGAGAAAAAATGAAAATAAATACATCTGCTGAAGGACGTCGTGGCACAGGAACAAAGGCACTGTTGGTCAAGCTAAATTTGTGACAGATTTTGATTGAATTCATGTTGGAAGGGGGGAGGGGAGGGAGGGATATTAAAATGTTTTTCAATTTTTTTGTAAGGTTTAACTGACGTTTTGTAGGAGACTGCAGGTGACAGTGTTGTGAAGGGGCACAGGTTAAATGCAAGGACATTGTGGGAGAATTCACTCATCCGTGGAAGGGATTGTGTGACAAAATCGTTCAGACTTACACGTCTTTTGAATGCGATGGAAATTTGGTTTCAAAAGGAATTTTGCGATTTTTTTATTCAAAGTTAGAGCTTGTGTGAAAGTTTGTACTAAAAGCAGCGCCTTAAATTTAGTATTCCAAGGTAGACAAGTGGTGGCCCAGGCCATTGTGGGTATGTGCGTCGACCCCACTGCAATTAAACCTCGACGTCTAGGCTCGAATCCTCGTCTGAACGACCCACAAGATGTTCATGGCCCAACCTCCTTCGAGTCACTAACACTGCTCAAAGAGTACTTCGGCACGACACGGCGCGAAAAAGGACAACTATAGTATTTGCGAGTGTGCCGCTGGAATGTAAGAACACACTTGCCTGGAGTAGACCTCTAAAAAACTGGAGAATATCCAGGAAATACGCTGGAAAGGACAAGGGAAAATACAAAAGAAAGAGTGCGACATATATTACACCAGTCACCAAAGGATGCACATATTTGGATGCGAATTCGTCGTGGGAAAACGGTTAAAATCGAATGTCATCGATTTTAAACAGATAAGTGATCGCCTGCCTGTGATCCGCATCCAAGGCAGATTCTACAACTGCACTCGCTCCTACCAACGAAGCTGAAGGCTCTGTCAAAGAGGATTATTACGACCTCTAGGACGGTGCTCAGGGAGCCTGACAAAATCGTACTCGGAGACTTCAATGCTGAAATCGGTAAGGAAAACATATTTGGCTACGTGATCGGAAAGCGCAGCCTTCACACTACAACAGAAAACGGCTTCCGACTCAGGCCGTAATATGGTCATAAGCAGCACAAGATTCCCTCGCAAAAAAAACGCACACAGCAACCTGGCGATTTCCGGATGGTCAAACCGTCAACCAAGTCGACCATGTGCTCTTAGAGGGAAGACACGCGTCAAATATCCTGGATGTGCTAACTTTCAAGGGGACTAACGTCGACTCTGACCATCAGAGCCCGACTGTCCAATGTCAGAAAGCTGCAGCAGCCAAACAAAGAGAAGCTTTGACATTGGACGCCTGACAACACTGGAGGTTGGCAGATCCTACGAAGAAACTTAGTTGTATGCCTACGTCCGGTATGCCTACGTCGAACATCAACGCAAACGATATGTGGATGCATTGCCGCTCGACCATCAAAGAGGTAGCGGAAACTGACTTAGGTTACCTACCACCCCCGACAAGGAACATGTGGTATGATGGCGAGTGTGAGCAGAAGAAACGTGCAACCGACGAGGCATTCCTACAATCGCTGCAACAGAGAACAAGAGTACCGGTCAAAAAGAGGGAGGAGAAGAAACGTCTACGCTCGAAAAGGTTTCTCGCAGCCTCCCAGCTCAAGGATATCGCAAAGTCTAGAGACAAACGAAAAATCCGGGCCTTTTATAGAAAAGCAAAAAGCCTGGCCACAGGCTTAAGAGAAGGCACCTAGGCTCTTCGAACTTGCGAGGGTAATCTAGTTACGGACCCACAGGGAATGGTGGATGTGTTTAAGCAACACTTCCAACAGCTGCTTAGCGGGCCTGACCAGGAGAGAGTGATATGGAACCAGGAAGTCCCAACTCCAGTCGACGAAGAAGTCCTCCCACCTAGTTTTGAAGAACCCGGTACACCCATTAAAATGCTGAAGGACATCAAAGCCTCAGGCTCAAATGGCTTACAATCAGAGCTCTTCAAAGCTGGTGGCAAGGTTCTGGTAGGGAGCATGCACCAGATCATTTGCCGAATTTGGGAGGACGAAAGCACGCCTGGCGACTGGTATATCAGCTCAATATGCCCCATTCTCAAAAAAGGCGATGGTAACTCCTGCTCTCTCCCTGCTCAATGTCGCCTCCAAGATCTTATCCAGCGTACTGTGTGAACGTTTTTCACCTCACTAATCGGCACGTACCAGTGCGGCTTCCGGCCCGGCAAATCGACAATAGGCCAAATCTACACAGAATGGCAGTTTCTGGAGAAGATCAGCGAGCTTGAAGTCGATACTTACCGGCTTTTTTTGATTTTTAAGTCGCATACGACAACATCCACCGCAAGGAATTACTCCAAGCAAAGGCCGAATTCAGGATCCCGGGAAAATTGATCCGGTTGTGCCGTGCCACGCTAACACATACGCCATGCTCCATGCAGTTCGGTTCAAGGACCTCTGAGCCGTTTGAAACCATCACCGGATTTCGGTAAGGAGATGCCCTGTCGTGTTATTTCTTCAATTTGGTGCTGGAGGTGATGGCGAGTGCGGTGGGCGGCTGTAAACACGGAAGGCGCTATCTTCTACAAGTTAGTCCAGCTGTTAGGATACGCTGATGACACCGACATTATCGCGCGGTCCCAACGCGCCGCTGTGGAAGCTTTCACGGCATTTGATTAACAGGCGAAATGAGCTGGTCTTAAGGTCAACGAGGACAAACTAGATATATGCTGTCGACAAAGAAACGTTCTGTCATGCCCCACCTAGGATAAAATCTCAATCGGCAGCACAAGTTCGATGTACGTAGGGGGTTGTCTACCTCATGGCAAACGTAAACTCCTCGAAGGACGTCGTAGTGGAGATCCGACGTAGATTCTCCCTGGGCAACCGATGCTATTTCGTTTTGTCAAAACAACTGGGCTCGAAACTCCTGACTCGAAGGACCAAAGTCATGCTCTACAAAACTCTTATCCTGCTTTATGGAGCTGGACGCTAAGCTAAATTGTACCAGTACCTCCGAAAGAAAAAATCTACGTCGGATATATGGTCCCGTCTGCGAGGAAGGCGAATGGAGGAGAAGACACAACCGCGAACCCTACGAGCTGTACACGGATGTGGATGTAGTCCGGAAGGCAAAAATCCGTCGACTACACCGGCTCGGCCACATCGAGCGAGTGGACAACAACTCTGCAGTATAGAGGGTCTTCGAATCCGAGCCTCCTGGTTCGAGAAGGAGAGGCAGATCGAACCGCCTGTACACAGATCAAGTAATCGCGGATGCAAGAGAGCATGGTCTTGATGACTGGAAGCAGCGTGCCCAGGACCGATGGAAGGCTGTAGTTGCAAAGGCTCGGAATCTTCATCGGTTGCCGTCCTGACAGGTAAGTAAGTCAAGGGGTAATTCCGTCTAGAAAAAGCTTCTCAAACTTTGTCGTTCGTAGTCGGCATAATACTGTAGGCCCCTTGGACCGCAGCGCCTGTCGAACTAAGTTTCTTGGAAAGGAAATCTAAAAGAGCTCCATTTGGATTTTAACCAGACAAAAAATTGGTTGGACACAGGTGATCCCGTCGGATCATCATGACATCCGTCTACCTACCTAAATCTTAGGGCGTTACGTTGTTAGCAGCAAATTGTCCCATAATCCATTCGGCAACGACAGTATATTGCCACACAAAAAAGCCAACACCTACTAAGAGCAAGCAGACTTCATTGAAATCAATGAGCTCTCTACTTGGCTCCTCTGGTAGAGTGCAGGTATCGCTTCGTTGCACCGGCAATTCCCCTTTCACACAAAAATGCCCACATCTTCAACTCAGCAGGGACCAGTACAGATTTGTCCAAGTCGCAAGCTCTAACTCAGTCGAGAGCAGTCAAAATTCAAAAGCAAACCCTCTTGGCTTAGCCAACCTCCTGTACATCATTGATGTCATGTGTTGATGCAGCTTGTCGCCCAACAAACGCACTCAAAGCGAAGTTTAAAATTCAAAATTGTCAGTTCCTCCGCCCACTTCAGCCCATCCACCACCCCGCTGCCATTTAACTCTCTCATTTGGCACTCCTCCGCAAACACAGACGGATGCAAAGCTACCCGTATCTAGGATCTCTCCATCAAGGCAGCACATTCTGTCGGATAATAGGATTTGCCAAACAATTCCATTATCCAGATTTCCGGAGCATGACTCCGCCCAGACTTTGGCGAGGGGTACACTGCCCGGATTTGAACTGTAATATTGGTAAAAGCACTTCCAGTTTAGTTACAGGGCAACGGTTTCGTTTGCGTTTTTCTTTTCCTTTTCGTGTCATTTCACTTGACCTTTTTCTTCGGAGGGGATGACAGCGGGACACATAAATAAGCACATGGCTCGAGTACTGATTGTTATTGCCCGCCAGTCAATGGGCCACCGGGGCCGATTCGGCTGACGCACGGGAGTGGTGTCGATTGCAGAGCGTGCTGGGCACAACACAGCCGAAGTGTGTCCCGCAAGTGACAATGGTTCCGGTATTTGCCTCAATAAAGGTTAATGGCGGCATTTAGCAGGAGGCGCCTAATCACTTGGACACATGCGAGTCAATTGTAGAGTCTGTTGAGCAGTAACTAAATACCCGGACAGTGGGGTGCTAAACGAGTGGCTGGGTGGCGAGGTGATCAAATCAACGAGCTCGCTGACAGGTCGACAGTTGCGTTGAACTGCTTGAGTTTTGTGTTCAGGCGCCGCGCCACCACCACCCCTGAGTTTGAGTGGACTCTGGCACTGGAAGGGAGCGATGTGGTGACTCATGGGTGTAGTTCCTCTATCGGTGATAGTGAATGTCTACTGGCTGGCATTTTGAAAAGTATCTGCTGAAGGCGTGCAAGATGCAAGATGAGCCTCACCACAAGGTGAAGGTTGTGTGAAAATTGGTTTTAGACCGATTGACTTTGTCGAGGCGCTGATGTTGAGACACCCGATCGGTATATGTTCTGAATCGTCGTTCGCACTTTCACGAACATCACTCATATCCTCCGTGACTGCGCCAACTTCGGAGATGGACACCTATGCGGTTGGTTTTTTGTGTCACTGTTGGTACATTTTGCTACCCATAGTCAGACGACTACCACTTGTCGACGGCTCATGTGAAAGCGTCGTTGGATCACAACGGCAAATAACCACTGGACAGATTGCTTTGAGGACAGTGCTTTCACTGAGATTCGAACCGTGGACCCTATTAACCAAGGGGAGGCACTCAAACAAATGCCCCATCCAGCCATATGGACACCTATAACGAAGTCAGTTTCTCCAAAGTAGGGTTTGTATTGGATAATAGACTCCTCCTTCCTTTGAGCATATAAAATGTGCCGGCGAGAAGGCATCACGCAAACAAACAGCGCTTCCTCGAACGTTGCCGAACATTGGCGGGCCAGGAAACCTGCGCAGAATGTTACTCTCAGTTCAGTAGTCTGTTCAGTGGTCCTGCACACTGGTCCAATTTGGATTAGAGCTCTTGCGGATGGACGACTGAAACAAATGATGACCGCAAACCCTTCGAGAGTACGCAGCCTTCATCATAGCAGCGAGATTCTGGTGAACGAACTCAAGAGGGGACTACCGGAGACAAACATCGGGCCGCCAGCAGACCAAACACAAGCCAAGAGGTTCAGTTGATGTTGCCAATCTTCCTAATTCAATGTGGGGGTAATAGAATTACCTGAAGTTCCATGACCCCAACTGAAGAAGTATTAATAGAGCATTCTAGTTAGAGGCTTCTATAGACCAAATATTTACACTCCGGCAGATCCTGGAAAAGACTCAAGAGATGCAGATCGACACCCACCACCTATTTGTCGATTTCAAGGCCGCATATGACAGCGTGCATAGAGACGAGCTATACAGCGCCATGTCTAGTTTTGATATTCCTGCCAAACTCGTCAGGCTGTGCAGGATGACGATGGAGAACTGTCGCTGCTCCATCAAGGTCGGTAACGAACTCACCGAGACCTTCAATGTCAAAAAAGGTTTAAGGCAAGGCGACACGCTGTCATGTGACTTCTTTAACATCATACTTGAGAAGATCGTGCGAAACTCAAACGTAAACACCCGAGGCACGATCTTCCAAAAGTCCGTTCAACTGCTTGCTTACGCGGACGATTTGACGTGATTGAACGAACACAGCGAGCCGTCAATGAGGCGTTTGCTGGCATTGAAGCGGAAGCGGCTAAAATGGGTTTAGCGGTGAATGAGGGCAAAACAAAGTATATGCTGTCATCAGGGAAGGACGCACAACATAGACGTCTCGGACATAGCGTCATATTGGGCAGCAGAAACTTTGAGGTAGTCAAGACTTCGTCTACCTGGGCTCCGGAGTAAATAGGGACAACAACACCAGTACCGAGATCAAGCCCAGAATTACTAGAAACACCAAATTGACCTTGTATAAAACCCTGATCATCCCAGTCCTGCTCTATGGCGCAGAGACATGGACGCTATTGAAAGCGGATGAAGAAGCTCTTGGTTGTTTTGAGAGAAAAGTTCTGCGTACGATCTTTGGTCCTGTTTGCGTTGATGGCGTTTGGAGGAGAAGGTTCAACCACGAACTATACGGGCTGTACAGCGGCATGCACCTTGTTAAGCGTCTTCGGATCCAACGCTTAAGATGGCTAGGTCATGTAGAGCGGATGGACACCACAGCTCCGGCCAGAAGAGTCTTCGACACCGAGCCATTGGGACAGCGCAACAGAGGACGTCCTCGCACTAGATGGCGCACACAAGTGGAAAAGGACCTCAACCAACTTGGTGTGCGCAACTGGAGGCAGCTGGCGAAAGATCGTGCTGGCTGGAGAGGCATGTTGGTTGAGGCGCAGGTCCACCCCGGACTGTAGAGCCAATCAAAGAAGAAGAAGAAGTTAGAGGCTTCTGACAGTTCACTGTTCAGTAAAGGTGTTGTAGAGAAAGTCCTCACTGCTCTCTAAGCAATGTTGTTGTGAGAGTAAGCAGCATGGTCATGTTCTTATGTACAAAGGGCAAAGTTGCTGACTGCACCCAACCTGGTAGGATACGAGCGCGATCCCTGCTTGAGCCAAGTTGACATACAGCATCCACGTGGCGCCTCTGGATAGCCATCACAACAACCCTTTACGTTCTCCTCTGCCTGTCAAATAATTTGTCTGCCCTACCAGTTGAAGGTTGTGCGTGACGTTAACTCCCTTACCACGTAAAAAAACCGTAGTTATGAACCGACGACATGCCTCGGAAATGAACGGATTCACAATTGACGACCCCAGCAAGCAATTGAAGGACAATGATTTTGGGTTCTGCAGATGCAGCCGATGAACTTGCGACTGCTACAAAGCGAGAAGCGAAGGCAGTGCTTATTTGGATGCGGATTTGTTGATGATGATTTCTATAATCTCCTAGAACGGACATAGGATCGATGCCCCAGCCATGACACCCCAATCGTTAGGAGATTTCAACGTACAGCTGTGCAAGGAAGAAATCTTTGCTAGAGTCATCGGAAAACACAGCCTCCACGATAACACATCCGGAAACGGACTCAGGCTTGTAGATTTCGCCGCGGGGCGTAACCTCTCTGTGATGAGCACGCGGTTCCCACACATAAACAGGCCTGGCGGTCTCCTGATCAATCAACCGTCAACCAGATCGACGTCAGACACTCCTTCAATATTCTCTTTGTCCGAACGTTCCGAGGAGCCAACATCGACTCGGACTATTTCTTTGTTGTAGCCAAGGTAAGGATGAGGATATCAAGAGAAAGGTACGGTGTCGAGAAAGAACACTACGGTTCAACGTCGGAAAGCTACAATCGCAATCGACTGCTGAGAACTTTTCCGACCGAGTCTCCCTTAAACTCTTTGAACGACTCTTTTTCGACGCTGTCTACACATACTATAGAAGAAGAATTTAAACTATGTCATTAAGCCATCAAAGAAACCGTCACTGACGTGCTGGGTTTTAGAACACCATCAAAAGGAAATTAATAGTTTGACGACTAGAGCAGGCATGTACATGCAGGCAAACAGCAAGCGTACAAGGCAACGCTGCATCGAACAAGGAGAGCTGTTTATCTGTCCTGTCCCTGCTGCCCTCTATGGCGCAGAGACATGGACACTATTGAAAGCGGATGAAGAAGCTTTTGATCGTTTTGAGGGAAAAGTTCTGCGCGCGATCTTTGGTCCTGCTTACGTAGATGGCGTCTGGAATTGAAGATTCAACCACGAACTGTACGGAGTGTACAGCGGCATACACCTAGTTGTCTTCGGTCACCACAGCTCCGGCCCGCAGAGACTTCTATTCCGAGCGCTTAGGACAGCGCAACAGAGGACGTCCTCGAACGAGATGGCGCACACAAGTGAAAAGGGACCTCAACCAACTTGAGGACCGTGCTGGCTGGAGAGAAGCATTCTTACTAGAGCTGTTTATCACTGAAAAACAAGTCACGGAGACGTTGGGTTTCGTTTATAAACAATGGTCCAAATGGCCGATTCACCTAACAAAACTTAATCTGTACTCTAGTAGCATTGTCAGCGACTCGAAAGAGGTGGGACTGTGGTGCCGGGAATCGAGTGTTATTCAGTCGATACACATGCTAACCACTACGCTATATCACCACAAAGGCAAGAGACGATGTATGTTAACTTTAACATTGTCATCTAGTTGAAATGTGGATCTAATCTCCGTATTACGCATAGAGGATGTGAGGTAGTTCCATGCCGTCGTTGGTTTCTAATTAAACTTTGAAGGGAGCTAGAATTGGACAATTTTTGTACTCTTTAGATTGGCTTGACTGTTTCATCAGGGACATGCTGGGCTTAGAATTTGCATCGTTTTAGTTCCAAGGATTCTTACATCTCCAAGGTGCAATTTGCTGCCAAAGAATGTGTTTTTTTTTTACATTTTTAAGGGATGTTTGATTTTAAGCATTCGGTGGTAATCAACATCAGCAGATATTAATCGAATCTCAAGCCGTACATTGATGGTGGGATATTCAGTAGACCTGTGGCAGATAAAATACGTATTCTTTCTTATATCATGATCGATGACATGAACAATCGACGCGACAAGTTTCATTCGAATGCAAATAGTGACGCAGAGACAGAGAAAGAGCAAAAGTGGAAAAGGACCTCGAACAGTAGCTGGCTGTTCGAGGTCGTGCTCGCTAGAGAGGCTTGCTGGTTGAGGTCCGGCTCCATGTTGGTGCATGTGATGTAGCACCAATCAAAGACGACGATGTTCGTCGTTTAAGTGGTGGATGAGGGGTGTCCTAGTTAAGTGTCTGGGATTAACTAATATTGTGTACACTGTTCTCTACCAACTTCGATTCATCCACATCCATTCTGCAAGAAACTTAAAATGCACTCCATTCCCTGAAAAAGCATTCATCGTCCACGGCCATCCACTGCGAATGAATTACGATCAGAAATACCTCCGCCAGGTGATACGTACACAAGCTGTTGGCCGACTGACGAGCTCAACCCACACGAACATCAGACCATCCAAGTGTGTTGCCGCAGAAAGAATTCGCATCCACATTCCCGGAACCGCATTCCGAAACAATGTTCCGTACCCCGGCATAAATCCCCCAAAATACCAGTGCGGTTGCCGGATAATCACTTCTCCAGGCAGGCATCCCGAACGTGGACCAGCCAAACGCAAATCGTTATCCGAACAGCCGCAGCACGACCCAATGGTGTGCAGTCGGTCGGCACTCATGATGGATGTAGAATTCGAATTTTGGCGGTTAATAGTCGAAGATGCACGAGCTTCGCACAAATGGGCCGTGGGCAGCACATCCGGCAGGAGCGGCACTGATCTCAGTCTGAGCAGATGCATTCCGTTTTGAAGCGCTGCCGATGCATGCAATTGGGGAAGATTTGTCGGCAAATTTGCATGCATGCTCCGGCGAAGACGGATGCTGTTACACACCCCATCACCATAAATCATTCAAATTTTCATAATACCCGTTCGCCAGTGAAAGGAAGCACAAAAAACAGAAAAGAAACCGGAAACAAGGACAAAACGAAAGAGGAACGCTGCTCAAACGCTCTGCATAATGTAAGTGTCCGCCCTGCGGCTCGGTGTGGATACCTCAACCTCATTCATCTTGCTCTTGGTCGCCTCCAATCCATCCTCGGCAGCACACACTTTGGGGTCAAGTTGTGAATTCACACAACCTTGCCAAAGCAATTGGCGAAGCACAATGTTAAGCGGTTACCCTCAAACCCCTGCCGAGCATGTGTGAGTATCTTTCATTCGTCCACACACCCAGACCCCAGCCCCAGCCCAGTATCTTCCGCATTACACTCAGACCGTCCTAGTTTGAAGTTTGCTCTAATTAGGTAAAAAATAAGGTATATGCACTCGGTGTGTGGCTGTGTTCGTGCGCGCGAGAGAGAGCAACTCGGCCCGCAGAATGTGGAACAAGGATACGTATGGTCGTACGGTCATAATGGATTCAGTGCTCGTACATTAGTTAAATATTTGCAGATTCCATTCTTCTCGTTTCTCCGCCCCACACACACTCGCTCGCTTTAAGTTGTAGCCAACTATAATGAGGCCCATGCGTGGCGACGGGGATGGGCACGGCACGGCTGATGGACTTTTGTGTGTTCTCGTGTGAAGAGGGCTCTGCCTGGAGGAGTCCATAAACAGTTTGAATGTTTAAGGTGACAGTGCGTACCAAAGTTGGGGTGGAGGTGGTTTCGTTACAATCCTCCGGCTGAGGTGGATCGTTGTGAAGGACACACGAGGAGCGAGTGTGATAAATTTAGCGTCGAGCTCTTGAGGAAATGGCGTTAAAATTGCCTGCACTAACTTGAATTGCGTGCGAATGGTCATCTAATGAGGGGACGGAGTGGATCTTTGTTTTTCGGATGACAGTCTGATTTGTGAGATGATCAGGTGGAACCTTGTCTTGGATAGGTGGAAGTGGCTGACATTTAAGTACCAGAGTAAGCCAGTTGTGCATTTGTCTTGAATAATTATTAAGGGATTCAATTAAGGACTAATCAAAGGTCTTTGGAAAGTCAGACTTTACAGCGCCATCCAACAGCAGATGTCATTTAAAATGTGTCTCTGTCGATGAACCGCTTTATGGATATCTTGTCCGTCACAGAACTTGATGGAACAATTCGGGTTTAGAAGACCTCTTACCTCTTCAGGACAATAGCAGCTCAGTACAAAAAGTAATATTCCAATGAGGTCCTTTAACCCAACTAATCGCTGGATATTCGGTATCAGACTTGAGATGGTCTAGCCGTCAGTACTTAATCTATAACCTGGTTATTGTCTAGTAGATAAGGGTCTCGTCATCCCAATAACCGCCCTCTTCTGGACGGCATATCATAGTTGCGCGACTAGTGGTAACATGTGGCATAAGCACTCGTGTATTGCATTTCATTCCAGCTTTATTCTTGAGGCATCACTGTGGAATAATGCAGAGAAACAGAAATGTGAGCCTGCATAGAAATCGGATGCGTTTGACCTTGTAGAAGCAAGGTCTAGCAGATGACCGTATACAGAAGGCGTTTGTGCAAACGTACCTTCCTTGCAAATTTGGTCTCAGACTACGTGTGGTATTTCATACCATACACCATGATAGTAGGACTGACTCGTCATAAATGATGGTCCTAGAGGATGAAAAGCATTTGAGAAGAAATGTGGTATATTCTCACAAAGCTAACCTAGACCCAAAGATCGGCTGGTCTATGAGTAGCAGCCTTAGCCTCGTCTCAGTCTCACTAACAATACCGAGGCCAGCATCCGAGGCAATCTTCTTCCTATAGCCTCTGTACCTATTCTGCCGCAACAGGGCAGCCTCATGGGCCCTGAGGTTCAGAGAACTACCAACAATAGCCGCTGCCAAATTAAGAAGTTGGACAGCAGCACAGAATATGAGACATAAAAAATACATACAATCAACCTTATCCACAGAGAAAAGCTTCCAACGCCTTTCGAATCGAATAATGGCAGAGGCAAATATAGCAGAATAAATAAATAGCAGAAGGGGTGTTCGCCCTGCACATGGACGAGGGTCTTGCCATGGTACTAAGAGACGTCTATAAAGCCAATGTGACTGCGATGCACAAAGCGTCACTAGCGTTGAGAGACCACAACATAACCGAGCGATAGCTAGGCAGCAATAGTAGTCATAGCATCAGACAGTCTGCCATCGAAGTTGATGAGGTTGTGCATACATAGCGTCTGTAGGATATTCTTGTTGAACACGGTCACCCTTTGGGTATCAGCCGCACCACACGAATATGGAATGCTCTTCCCAGCTTAATATTCCCCATAGATTACAACCCGCAGATGTTTAAGACCAATGTGCACAGGTACCTCCTCTCTCTCTCTCCCTCTATACCTTCGGCCCGTGCTGTGTCTTGACCCCGGACAATTAAGGGTATTAATAACCCCTTGAGCACGCGCAAATTATAAAAAAAAAAAAAAAAAAAATCACGGCGTAGCAGAAACTTCTTCTTCTTTTTATGGCGCTATAGTGCGCGGTGGACCTTGGGTTCAACCAACAAGCCTCACTAAGCGATCTCTGGCTAGCTGTTTCCAGTTTCGCACACCTAGTTGGTTGAGGTCCTTTTGATCTCGGTACTGATGTTATTTGAACAATCAACTCCGTAGCCCACTGGAAAACAAAAAAGCGGTTAGCCCAACGCTTATATCCACAAGGAGGAACCTTAAGGACGGAGCTCTAGATAGAGCTATACCTCGATGACTTGGTGCAACCGGACGAGCACTCAGGGCAACGCTTAGCAACAAAGGGATCAACAACTTTGATCAGTTTTGGGCGAACGGATGAATGCATATGTCGAGACCTTATCGGCCACAGGAAAACATTCATTGCGTCTGAAACAGAAATAAGATGGCAAGGATATATTGATCTTTTCTGACAGCGTTTTAAAGATTTTCGCTCCGTGTCTGCGAATACGTGCGAGCTTTTGCGAACAGCTGATCCTCTTTCCCAACCGTAGTACTCGGGTGGATTAGAGGTCTTATTTGAAAATTCGCTCGTTAGTGGACATTTTTCAAATTTCTGTATTAAATATTGAACATACCGAGGAGAGGTAAGCAAACGAACTAAGCGTATGCTCACGCGGTACATTAATTAAGCTTCTGTTTATAGGCGTCTCTGTCTGCAGCACTAGGTGGATATTAGCGAATAAACAAATACATGTATTGGGTCTCTCACTTATTCATGCGGATTGCTAAGAGATGGCGTAACTTGTATTATTCCATTGGAACATACGTTGGAAAGCTTCTGTCATTTCAGTATATGTGTTATGCATTTGGCAATCATTTTTTCACATTTGCATTAGTCAATAATGAGGATGGAAGAGAAACTGTTCAGCATCCGCTCAGCAAATGCCCAGCCAAGCCTCAACAAAAAAGGAGAAAGTGCTTTCTTCATAGAGCTGGATGACGTAAGCGGTGTTGAATTCATGATTCATGTGTGAATCTGGTAGGTTTTACCTACTACTAAAGACGGTCTCACGGAGGTGGTGTTCATCCCGGCAACAGATCTAACACGTTGATGAGCAGGTCGTTCGGAAGGGCATGCAATTACATACTTACCTACCCAAGATCTTATCATTAAATGTAACACCGCATGAAATAGCCTGATGCACGGTTAATACATTGGGTATATAACTATATAATAACGCTTGTTGATCCCATCCCAAAAGAACTGCGCCGGCTTGGCAGACAAGAATGAATAAAGCCAATTTTTGATATTCTGCTCTGATGTGAACCGTATTTCAGTGAAGTCAGAAGGGGTCTGGGCTATAAAGCTGGTGGGGCTGGTGGGTCCGATCTACTATTCTCCAAATAGTTCTTAACCGGTATAGCAACGTGGGGCCGAGCGTCGTCATGATCGAAAATGATTGCCTCATGTCTGGTCGCATATTCCTGTCTTTTTTCGGCTACAAACGTTGTCCATTGATGGTTTCACGCGGTTTTAGCAGCTCATAATACAACACATCCTTCCGATCCAACCAAATGTAGAGCATTACCTTCGCGCCTTGGATATTTCGCTTTGTCGTTGATTTGACTGGTTGGCCGGGTTAAGCACATGATTTTTCGCGCTTGGGTTTGTCTTAATGCATCCATTTTTATTCACCAGTAATAGTCCGATGGAAAAATGACTTCCTTTTGTGGCGTTCCAGCAGACTTCGGACATTCAAGACCCCCTTTCGACGACTCTCAGCTTGAGTTCAGGCGGAACAAAATGTCCTTCCCTTGAATATAGCCAGCTGCTTTAAAACGTTTTGAAATGACAGCTTGATTGACACCCAAAGATTCTGCGAGTTCTTCTTGTGCTTGGCAGCAATCCTCATAGAGTAATGCCTCCAGTCCTACATTTGGCTGCCCAGGACGTTCATCGTCTTCCAGGCCAAAATCACCACTTTTGGCATGTTCGCTCAGCTAGCTCATGTTCACCATAAACTTCCACCAAAATACCATGACTTTCGGCAGCAGTTTTCTTCACATTAAAGTAATGAAGAAGAACACTTAAGTTCGACATATTTGAGTGAAAAAAATGTATTGCTGTTTACGCTTCAAAAGAATGACGTACAATGACAGCAACTTTCCAACGCATGTTCCAATGGAATAAGACAAGTTACGCCATCTATTAGCAAACCGCAAGTTATGGAGCACAATACTGAAGATCTGTTTTGATCGACGGGCTCACCTTCGAGCACATCTATTCATGTTGTGCTAAGAATCTTTGCCTGTTGAGCACAGCAACTTGAAATCAAGACAGGCTGGTGTGGTGCTTATGAGCTCTCTCGTCAAACCCTCTTAAAGTCAGATAGGCCTCCAAAATGGGGATCAATTCGGTCGCAGCCACAAAACGTGATTAGGTTTAAAGTCCATACGACTGGATTCCCATTTTTGCGGAGATCAACGCAAGGATTGTGCAAGAAACCAACTGAAAGCATGCAAAGTTCCACAATTCTTCGAATAAATTTGTCCTTCAAGCCGGATTCGATGAGAAATGTAGCGTTACCCCAACAATATCCAATTTGTCCAATCGATGTCATTTCCCTCTTCCTCAATCAGCCACCGATTTAGGTTCCCTCGCAATCACTTCCACCTCCACGTCCTGACCGCAACACGGAACCCATCGCCCATCGCCCGTCGCCCCCATTTACTCGACAAATTCATCAAGTAGCACACGCGTTCAGGGATCACCCTCTGCACCTGAATCCACTCGAGATTCATGTTGACTCACATATAATCGACTTTGCAGACTTTCACTGAAACCCAATTAATGACGTTACAAGCAGAACATCTCGCAAATTGCGTTCCTTTATCTCAGGACGGAACACGGAAAGCGGAAAAACGGTCACAAAAGCACAGCAGCACAACCACGTCAGATAATTACTTCCCCGTCACCCCGGCCCTAATGCGCATTATTCACATTTCGGGGAGCGGAAACAACAGCTTTTGTGTCCTCTGACAGGCTCCACTCGGAGTAAAGGCGACAAGGGAAACTGCGTCTTTGGCGGTGCCCTCCTCTGTCTTAGGGGACCTCAAGCGCACCCTCGGAGACTCAAAAACAGGTGTCTCACACACACGTCGCATTGTTGGACAACTCGAGTGCTCGCTGCAGAAACATCCTTTTGAACACGTTTCTCGGGGAAACTTCGCAAATGCACATCACCCTGCGCGGTGCGGCGGAGACGACACCCTTTTGTGCTTGATATCCAGCAGATACACTCAGCGGCGGATAAGCTTCACACCTAATCTTCCCGAGGACACTTCACACCTGACAGATGGTGCTCTCAGCGCCCTGGCCCCGTCGTCGCCGCCGTAGTTGCGCAAACTTACATCGAGTGGCAAACAAAATGTTGTTCCTGCAATAAGGACCTGGAAATGGGCCCGATAACGGCCTAGTGAAATTGTTTTGTATCTGCTGGATGTGTTTATCGGCCGTGTTCGTACGGCACGAAATTTTACGTGTTAAGCACGTTTCCGAATTGTGTGGCGCCGCCCCACCACCATCTGACTGATTCAATTCAATCGACTGTGGGGGGAGGCGGCTGGCATATTGCCGCTGCCGAGCCTTGAGGTTAGATAAACCCCAGGAGATGCTCATAAAAAAATAAATTTTCGCTGAGCCACACGGTTTCCGAATCGAGAGTCGAGCTGCTGTGCGACTCTTGTCGCCTATCGATTAACACTCGAGCTAACAGGTTGCCTTCGTGTGTGTGTCAGTGAGACACCACCCACGCAAAAAAAAAGAAGAAAGGAAACTTGCTGAGTCGCGGGTATGCTTTGATTGACTCTGAGGCATGGTCGGAGAGCGGGGACACAAGCAAGATTGAAATTGATATGACATAACACAATGTACACTTACCTCGCCGAGAGGAAGGCTCTGAATGCCTCCTCAACTAGGCCAGCTTTCCTCGCCTGTCGATGACACTGGAAGTCGGCACGATGTATTCCTTCGATGTTGCCAGAGTGTGGCTCATTAAGTGCTGCGATTCGTAACTAGAGAGTGCGGGAAGAGAAATGAGATTCAATTAGCTTTGACTGACATGTTGACTGAGTTAAAATGGATATGCATGACAAGAAAGCGGGGAGGGGGCGCAGAGTGGGTTGAATTTGTGAGGCACGTGTACTGCCTTGTAATTGGGTGGGAAGAGTTCGAGACGAGAGACAGAGAGGTTTTGTGGGACGCTTGACGAGTTGAGATTTTGTCGGTGTTCCTTTGACTGGGTGAGGTGTTCACTTGGGGCTGGGAGTAAATGTTGGGTCTTAGACACAGGAGCAGTCATGGGACGGAGGCATTAGACCAAAGTTGCTATGGAAATGCACTTGACACAATTGACGGAAAAGGAGAATCAGTTTGCAAGGAGGACACGACTTCACAGTTTGTTCTTGCGACCAGACTTTCCTGAATTAAGATGCATGATGGTTCAGTCATCATCATCGACCATGACCTACCTATTAAATGGAAGACCACAGGAGCACAAAGTTCAAGGAAACTACAGTCCCCATCCATGTGAGGAGTGAAAAATGGCCAATTTAGCTGACTGTATCGTCAATGTCATAGAGCTCAACCAACAAAGAGAAGTTTTGACATTTAACGCTTGAACAAACCGGAAACCGGAACCGGAAGGATCTACGAAGATCGGCTAAGTCTGAGCATAGATTTTATTCCTACGTAGAACTCAAACTTTGCCCTTATTTCTTAAAATTGCCTCTCAGGCATTCCAGATGTGGCGGCAAGCACCCTAGGTTACCTAACATTACCAGCTTTTTGGTATGACGCTGAGTATCATACTCGACAGGCCGTTCCAATTTAAGACACCGTCCAATCCGAATTCAGTTCAATTTACTGAATTTACTACGAATTTAAGTCCTTATAAACATCCATGGTCCATGCATTCAAAAAACACTACCGTGGCTATGCTCATTATGTTCAGTTCACCATATGCTGGGTCTCTGATCATCTGGTCACAACCGAAAAAGAGGTAGCAGGTGAACTTGCTACGAAAGCGGCCCAAACCGACCCATCCCAAGTAACCCCATGTTTCCTTCCACCCCAAGATGCTGTCAAGAGCAAAGTGGACAAAAGAATCATGAAACTAGCACTCTTCCCACATGTGAGACCACTCGAATATTATGGCCCAGATATAGTGTTGCCAAAAACCTGCTGCGGATGGTTATCGGGGCGCTAACTACCTCTAATAGTCTGTGATACCACGAACAGAAAATGGGATTTACCCATGACACCATACGCGAAGGCGGTGGAGACGAAGAAGAGAGTCTCTGTCTCCTCAGACAGAAGACACTGAGAGATCTTCTTCCTGAACCTACAAGACATAGCAGACTTCCCACTAAACTCAATTTGAAGGTTTGTCAAGACCATCGGATGGATGAAAGGGACAGCACAAAATCAGCAAGTTGAAGCTTCCAGAACTATAAACGTGTAGTACAGAAGGCTTTCACCGTCATGGGCATCATAATGGAGAGACGTGGCCTAACCGCTGCTACCCACATTCTTTTTCTTTGTGTGGCGCTACAGTCCGTGGTGGACCTGGGCCTCAGCCTCTCGAACTAGCACGATCTCTGGCTACATAGCTGTCTCTAATTTCGCACACCAAGTTGGTTGAGGTCCTTCTGCACGTGGGTGCGCTACCTTAAACGCGGGCATTCTCTGTTGCCTTGCCCGACAGGTTTCGGCTACCCACATAAATTACTTCAAAACCGAGGTATAACTGAATAACGTGTCCATTCTCACTCTTAAAAAAACACTCGAACGCATACAACTTGAATTGGAAAGAAACGATTCCTTGCTCAGTCGGTTGTGCAATATTCTTGATCAAGTCTAAAGTAATGCAACTTAATTACATCATGCACATTTTCAATACCTTGGAAAAAATCTCACATTTTGAATCCGTCGTCAGCCGAAACATCAAAGATTCTGATCGGGCAACTAGAACGTTGAGGATCAATAGTAGACCATATCTAAGGAGACACCGCTTCACCCTGTGGTGTACCATGACCTTTCATATCTGTTTGCCAATGTGGCATCCAGTGATGGTAGACTATCGACGACATGTTCAGATGCGATGGTCATGGGTGATAGGACTCCATCCGAAAGTACCCGTCTTAATAAGTTTGTTCGTAGCGCAATTGTCTAAAATTTCACAATGTCCTGACACCCACATTCAGTTGTATGCTGAAATACTCGGCCATCTCGATCAGGGATTGTTTTAGAGTTGTAAGTGTCAGTGCTCAAGATCGCTGCCCAGCTGTCAGAACAGACGACGATATCTGGGTTTTGGCTAAAAACACAAACACAATGTAATCATCTCGAGCTCAGCTTCCTTTATCGCTATAATTTCTGCCTGAAGGATACTGCAAAGATTTGGTAGTCGCAACGACAGCTGAATGCTTATGTTCTATGAATAGACACCCGCGGCAACGCTTCCGGGGTTCCATTCTGGATCCACCCGTGAAAATTAGCAAAGACCATCCAATGGCTGGTGTTCAGATTTCTAGTGAGATCTGGAAAAATTAACTGGAATGTCATGAATTGGGTGACTTCGGGTATGGATCTATATCTGTAGAGTGTCCTTAGTGACATGAGCAGCGATTTTAAAATTATATCGAGCTGGCTGCGGCTTACCTTGCGAATGAGTCTATAGAGGGGGAAATAAGGAGTATGTCCGGCCTGCGGTCGAGGTAGTTTGCAGATCTTAAGTAGTATTTGCCCACCAGGACCTAAGTGAGACGAGGTTTTCGCGTCTAACCTAGTACTGATCTATACTGGCGCAATTGAACTTCATGTCTTGCGCGGTCTGGTGATGACAGTTATACACATCCAGTGAACCAAGTGGTGCTATTTTACAGCCGTATAGAGCCGTTCACAAGAAAGGAGACCCCTTTGACTGCGCCAACTATAGAGGGATCAGCCTCCTCAACATCGCGTCTTGTACGTACTCTCTGCCGTTTTGTGTGAGCGCCTGAAACCATTTGTCAACAACCTGATAGGGCCTTATCAGTGCGGTTTCGACCTGGGAATTCCACCTTCGAACAAATATTTACACTTCGGCAGATCGACATGATTGACGTTATTGAACGAACACAGCGAGCCGTCTGTGAGGCGTTTGCTGGCATTGAAGCGGAAGCGGCTAAAATAGTAATAAAAGTACATGCTGTCATCACGAAAGGACGCACAGCATCGATGTCTCGGACAAATCCTCATTATGAGCAGCAGAAACTTTGAGGTAGTCAAGGACTTCGTATATCGTGGCTCTGAAGTAAATAGGGACAGTAACACCAGTACAGAGATCAAGCGCAGAAGTACTCTTGCCAATCGCTGCTTCTTTGGGCTCAATAGGCAATTGAGTAACAGAGCCATCTCTCGAAACACCAAGTTGACTTTGTACAAGACTCTGATCATCCCTGTCCTGCTCTATGACGCAGAGACATGGACGCTATTGAAAGCGGATGAAGAATCTTTTGATTGTTTTCAAAGGAAAGTTCTGCGTACGATCAGTGATCCAGTTTGGTTTAATGGCTTCTGGAAGAGAAGATTTAACCACGAACTGTACGGGCTGTACAGCGGCATGCTGTACAGCGTCTTCGGATCCAACGCTTAAGATGGCTAGGTCATGTATAGCGGATCGACGCCACAGCTCCTACCCGAAGAGTCTTCCATACCGAGCCTTTGGGACAGCGCAACAGATGACGTCCACGCACGAGATGGCCTCAACCAGCTTGGTGTGCGCAGCTGGAGGCAGCTGGCGAAAGATCGTGCTGGCTGGAGAGGAATGTTGGTTGAGGCCCAGGTCCACACCGGACTGTAGCGCCAATCCAAGAAGAAGAAGAAGATAGAGCTGTGGAGGCCGTTATTTGTATCCAGTTTGAGATCCTGGAATTGTGACCTGTTGTTAAGCTTCACAGGAGTCTCACACTTTGTGAGAGGATCACAGACACTGAATTTACTTAGAAATTCCTGAGAAAGAGAATCAGTTCTATTTTTAGCGGATTGACGTCTAAAACGTATTCTCTGGTCGCAGTTGGTCGACTGCTTAGATTCCCTGGTCGGGAACATATATTCTCCAAAGGCCGCGATGGTAACATCATCTGCATAAGCAAAAGCTCACATCGGTCAGTAGAGGCTCATTCCCGACAGAAGAGAGAACTCTACCTTGTCGCGCAAATGATCCCGAGCCGGTAGTGTGCTGATGTCTCAACTGGGTTGTCCTATTATAAATGTCACTTGTTTGCAAACGATGTTTAAATCTACGCACATCCTCCTAGCACCCGGGGTGGTGGGGGTTTGTGTGTCCAGGTTCGATAACTAGCACGACACAAATAATTTCCACTGCTCCCCTTCTTTTGAGTCACTGACAATGTTTAAGGACTAATAACTGTCTGCCTGGAAAGAGCTTCTCAAACTTGGCCGTTCAGAGTCAGCATAAAACTGTATGTGTCCTCCACTTGTGTTGGTTGCTGTAGAAGCTAGGGCTTAAACCTCTAATGGGTGTAGCGTCTCTCGAAACGAACATTTTCTTTTGCCAACTATTTACCAGAGCACCAGGTGCGCTAACTTTGGTTATACGGAATGTGTTTGAGTGAGTAGAAGTGTTTTATAATCGCTCCAGTCAGTAAAGGCTTGACTTCCTAAATCTAATCTAAAGAAACTTGAAGACAACACCTCTTCTGCCTCTTAGAGACTGTACAGTGCAGAGGTCATTAGTCTGAGACAACACGTAAGTGTCGTTAAACGAAAAGAAGTTAATCTTGATGCTGTGCTCGCTGTTATTATAGATAGTCTCACCAAACTCTCTCGTTCTCTCCTGCAATCTGCTCTTCTTCTAAAGAAGAAGAAAAAAATGTCTCAGTGTACACCAAATCGGGAATCGTGTATGCTAAGGAGAGCATTAACGGACGAAGTTTTGTCATCAAGACCTCTGAAGACCTGCACTCCTTTGATGTTGACGGTACTGCTGACGGTGTATTATTGATTAATTAAAAAGACCAATGCGACCCTGCGGGATTCTTGTCAACCTTCGACTTGGTCGTGCCTCCAAGCAAAGTCGCATTGTCCTTGGATGTCAATTGGAGGCCCTCTAAAGCTACAGATCGAAGCAAAACCGTGTGATTTCCTAGACTAAGTGGACTGGTGCGGTGTATCGCACGCGGCTCACATCAACTTACGCAGACACCAGAATAATCGGGGAAAGGGCAAATGCCCATGCTCACTTACAACACTCCAACTTACCATTCGTGGATACCACTGTAGTCGAACAAATTATTCCAGAACGCAGCATTTGAGAGAAAATTAAAAGAAGAATTTTGTTTATCATTCATTAATTCAAAGGAAAAACTTTTCTACTTCTACTTCTACAAGCACACACCGTACACACGACGTACGCTACGTAACCACAAAATTAACCCAAAAACCATTTAACGACACTCCCGCCACGCACACACATCCACCCGCCCCACTCCGCACCGCGGAGTATATTGAACTCAGAGGTCGGCATGAGCCAGGATTAGGTTAATAAAATTTAATTCATTCAAAATTCTACCCCCAGTCACCGCAGCAGCAGCAGCAGCAGCACACACATTGAATCTGAATCTCTCTGTGGGTAATTGACTGTGATTCTGCGGAGGAATTGGGGTCATGCATGCTGCTGTGGGATTCCTCCTTAAAAGATAAATAATTACCGTATCCCAGAAATAAACACACACGCACACAATCATACCACGAGTCAACACTCAATTGGTCAAAATTCACCCACGCGCAAGCACAAGGCAAAAGGCACACGGCCGACTGCGGCTCTCACTCCGATGTGAACCCCAAGACCAGTGTGTGTGCCGGTTGGCCACGATGTGCTTTTCGCCTCACCTGGGGTGGATTCAATATTAATGAGGGGTATTGGATGGATGCCTTATTAATGCATTCCTCTGCTAATAGAAGGTGAGTTCGTTTTTCGCATCCCTACACCGGCACGGCCACCGGCAGAGGCGGGGGGTCGTTTTTAATCAAGCTTTTGACTTTAAAAAGGGGCAAATCCGGGGTGAGTGTATTTCACAGGAGATAACTGTAAAATTGGATTGGTAATAAAGTTAGGGTACCTTGAGCGTGAACGCTCCTCGGGTGTCTATGAGTGAGATTTGGAGCGGTTTTGTGTTTTCTTTTTTTTTTGTTTTTTTCCGTTGCCACCCTTTGTTTGCCCTTGAATAACAAATTTCTTATTAAGGACGAGGATGGTCCTCCCTGGCGTCGTCGGCGTATGTGTTCAATTTTGAAGTTAATAAGAATTTGAAGCCTTAAGCGGATTTAACACTCGGATGTTGGCACGGCTGAGGGTCCTTAATGAGTGAAGGGGTTTTTCGGGTGCGATGCGAATCCGTTTCCGAAGCGATGTGGTGTGCGTGATGGTGCGGGAGGTACACGGGGGCTTTTATTCAAATTAAGCTTAACGGCGGTGTGGGTGGGGATGATCAACGACGAAGAATGAGGGATGAGCGGATGAAGGGTTTCCACGAGCTGGAGATTATAATCCTCTTTGCACTTGGGCTTTCATTACGATGGGTGCCTGTGATGAGTGATGAGTTCTTTAGCCCCAGTTTACGACGGAGCTGCGAAGAAGTCTTTTAGTCGAGATTAGTTGATGTAACGCGACCCTTTAAGCAATCTGTTCAAACTGAGGTTGTCGTGGCGGAAGGAGTCTAGTGTCCGATCTAGTGTCGACTCCTCTTTCTGAACATGGAGTCGGTCCAGAGGTACCCTGGAGGTGCGAAGCGTGCAGTAGAAGCATCACGGCCAACTCCAACTAGTATCAGCTTTACCACAGTGTGTGACGGAGCTTCGAAGAAGCAT
Organism: Eristalis arbustorum; assembly: GCA_916610145.1. Classification (NCBI taxonomy): domain Eukaryota; kingdom Metazoa; phylum Arthropoda; class Insecta; order Diptera; family Syrphidae; genus Eristalis; species Eristalis arbustorum. The sequence goes on along the minus strand of OU744318.1, from coordinate 15,254,170 downwards.
TTCATTAGATTTTACTTGATGTAACGCGACCTTTCCCGTGACTTGCCATGGTTGCCGTCAGTTTGTTAGTCAATCTGTGGCCATCGTGGCGGAAGGAGTCTGGTGTCAGTTCTAGTGTCCGCTCTCGACTTCCTGACAATGGAGAAGAGGTAGCCTTTAAATCCGAAGCACACATGAACAACACACAACAACAGTGGGTGCCGTAGTCTAAGTTTTACTTAGTTTGTGACGGAGCTTAGAAGAAGCGTTTCAGTAGAAATTAGCTAATGCATCGCTATCATTCCGTCGTGGCGGGAGGAGCCTAGCTTCAGTTCTTCACCGCTCTCGATTCCTTTGTCAATGGAGTAGAGAGTACGCCTGTCTGGGAGTCTGTCGGAGTCGGCCTAGAGGTACCCTGGAGGTCCGAAGCAACCACAAAACACAGCAAGACCGCGTTCAGTAGAAGCCTCATGGCCAACTCGGACTGCGCCCAACAAGTCTCAGTTTTACCTCAGTTTGCGACGGAGTTACGAAGAAGCCTTTCTGTCGAGATTAGTTGATGAAACACGATCCTTCCAGCAATCTGGTCAGTCTGAGGCCGTCGTGGCGGAAGGAGTCTAGTGTCAGTTCTAGTTCCCGTTCTTGACTCCTCTACCTGACAATAGAGTAGAGACTACACGGTGCCATTCGAAGTTGGCCTAAAGGTAGCCTTTAACCCCGAAGCACCCCCGAAGGACAACAAGAGTGGGTTCAGTAGAAGCGTAATTGCCAACTCGGACTGTGCCCAGCTAAGCTCAATTTCATCTCAGCTTGTGACGGAGTTACGATGAAGCCTATCATGATGCAACGCGACCCTTTCCCGTCACCGGCCATGGTTGCCGTCTTTTAATGGCCAGTCTGTGGCCATCTTGGCGGAAGGAGGAGGTCTTACGCTAGGAGTCTGTCTTCAGTTATAGACCTGAGCAATTTTTCACGGCTAGGCCTTATACTACTCATGAGAGTACATTGTAGCGACCCACAATAAGACTCCTTACCACACGAACACGTCCCAGGACTGGTAGAAATTCACCACGCAACTGACGGCTGTCAACAAGAGTGTCAGCAAGCACACCATGTTCCAATGTTTCTTCTCTTTTCCTTTCTGGCCACGGACCCGTTCGGACGCGCCGACAGCAGTAGTGAATACAACGTGATGAATAGGTAATCGTAGCAAGAATTAATTCTTCTCATAACCTTCTAACATCATCACATGACAAATGACCAGCAAGGCGAGCGAAGTGGAAACATTGGGAACGAGCACAGACGCTCCATATATTCCTGCATCAGTGGCACAATCGCATGACACAGGACATGTGTGTGGCAGAGCCGATCTGGCGTGATGGTCCGTCACTTTGGTTTGCACAGATCAAGGCTATCCTCGCACCGTCTAGGCCAATTTCATCGCCAATCTGGAGCGCCAGGATCTGGAGCAAATGTCATTCTCCTGTACTCACCAGCAACGTAAAAATTCGCTGCTGTGAAGACACGACTGATGCAAGCATACGAAGAGAGCCAAGGGCTTCGACATCAGCGTTTGGTCGAAGACATTGACTTGGGTGTTGCACAACCTTCCCAATTACTTCGAGATCTATCCGGTACATCCGGTGCACCCGAAACCCGACGCAGTGATTCAAGTTCTCTGATTACCAAAGCTACCACAACACGTGCGAGCCGTGTTATCCGCGGTCACAGGTGAACTAAACGAGCTCGCAAAAATTGGCGACAAGGTTATAGGTCACTGCCAACCTACTGCTTCACTAACGCAATGCACCAACCGTCTCCAGCCAGTACATCAGTAGCCAGCACCAACGATATCCTATCAGACTTCCAAGGCAGGCTAGCAGCGCTAGAAGAAACTCACACACTCAAGCAGCGCCCATCAAGAAGCACCTCCATCAGTCGCTCACGCCGGACGAGTCGAGACCGTAGTGATCGAACGGGAAACAATGAATTCTGTTGGTATCATGGTCCCAGGCACGTAAGTGCTCGAGCCCCTGCAAGTTCGTACAGGGAAACACCAACCGGCATCGCTTGTAAGGGCATCTGCAGTTGCCGGTAAGTCTTGTCGCCTCTTTATCAAGAAAAAGGTTACTGGCCAACAGTTTTTAATTGACAGTGGTGCCGCCATATCGGTCTTGGCCATCAAAGCAAGCAACAGACACCATTTGTCCTGTACGCAGTCAACCAGACCAAAATTAAAACATTCGGAGAAGTCACGACGCAGCTGGACTTAGGTCTTCGCCGCATTTTCCAATGGAAGTTGATTCGTGCAGCTGTACAATACTGGGAGCCGATTTTCTCCAGCATTTCCGACTGCTTTTGGACATCCACGGACGACGGCTCATAGACCTTGAAATTCCTCGCCTTTCCTCGCCATTCCTCGCCATGCCTTGCCATTTCTCGCCATTCCTTGCCATTTCTCGCCATTCCTCGCCATTTCGAGTTTGGCCTTCATTCGTGACAAGGCAAAGCCCTGGTGGTTATAATAGGAGCTAGGCTTACGCCAAATTCGGACTGCATCCACGTAGTCTTACCTGTTCGACCGCAAGTTAATCCCAGGTTGAATTAAGGAAAAATAACCCCACCCCCTGCAAGCCAGGAGTAAGCATGTCCCGCTTAATTGGCATATCCTGGGAATAATCATGCCACCCACCACTCCCACACCGACGCCCACACACGGCACTCATTGAAAATCCGCAGAATTGCCTCTCGAAACAGGAACCACCTCAGCCTCGGTTACCAGCTGAAACACCACACCACGCTATGCCACCCCATCCATCGGCACCCGCACAGCCTGCACGGCGTGACCTTCAAATGCATTAGCCCCTCCCTCCAAGGATGTACCGCTGCTGCCACACCACCGCAACTCAATCAGCGTGGTTCGTGGGACGCAAGAAACATCGCCCCTGTTTGTCGGCCCGGTTCCGGTTCCAAAGGGCGCGTGCACACAAGACGGCGTCGGTGGAAGCATCCACCACCCGCCCCACACACGGAGAAACATAAATTTCAAATTATTTTGTTTACGTGCGCGTATCAAATGATTTTCAACGAATAATTCGCAATTCATGCCCGGGAATCGCATAATCGTCGACTGTATTACGCTTGACTCTTGTGCAGCCCGCCGCGTACACATCCGAATGGTACGTGTGCGTCGTGCTACCTTGTGCGTGGCGTGGGCGGCGTGTTATTATTCAAAACCACGCCTGGGTTGTAAAGCATACACGCACTCATACAGGAGATGATCTGCCTCGTTCGCCATATGAAGCCAACTATACCCCACCAGGCAGTCGGTCTGTCGGAGGGTTTACATTTTGCATGCCTGCCCTTTGTGATTTTCTGGAAAATCTGTTCCGCTTCTTGAATGGCAGACGGTGGATAAGGCGAGAGGTGGCGGCCCCCCGCGGCCGTATGTGTATCCGGGAGCAGATTGAAAGAAATTGAATGGCAGCTATTTTCGCGATTCGTTGAGTTTCCGTCCGCGTTCCGAACATTTGTTCGGTGTCTGCCTTTGTTTTTGATGCGTGCCACCGCATAGGACCCCTGAGAGATGCTCTGCTGCTGTGTCGGACATTAAAACCGCCGTCGTTTGCCGGAGACAATACACGCAGCCCGTGGGCGGGGCTGCCGCCTTGAGAACCATTGTATGGCACATTTAAATGTGTCCTTCATGGGCTATTGACTGGCAAACAGTCGGAGCCAAATTAGAGTGTAAACGCGACCGGAAATTATAAACATTAATCTGTGCGTAAGCATGTCACGGCACCAACGATGGCGGAGACCGGCTATGAATTGGCTGACGGCGGATATAGCCTTTGCAGTAGTGAAGGGTTTGGGCGTTCTTATTCGCGGGACGACCTTAACGCGGAGGAAAGGACAAATGCCGTGGCTGCGCGAGCTACATTGTTCTCTGAGGTGTGCACACGGGACGGGAAGTGCCTCGTTATGAGCGAACAATGGCTGGGCTGGGGGCAGCGGGCGCACTCATGTTTAACGACACGTTGAGCGGAGCAAATGTTGACTTGGCTCCGTGTGCGGGTGTTAAAAGGAATAATTGAGAAATGAGCCCAAGGCTGGTGGGACCGGGTGGGCAATTACCCGAGAAAAGAATGGGAACAGCCGTGTGCCAAGAGTGTGAACTTAACCGTGGCGGGAGTGGGGATTTTAGAGAGAAACAAAAAACTCTGCGGATGCGGTGGTTAAGGTTCGGCGTTAAGGTCAACCCAAATGCCAAACGTGGAATGGGATTAAGGTGGGTCTTTCACTTTCTTCTCATGGTGCCCGAAGCGAACAATAATGATGACTTATAGCGACACCATGTATGTGGAGGAGGAAGTGGTTCAATGGAGCAGTTGGGATCATACGCTGTGAACACGTTTGACGCGAGCAACGTGCAGAAAGACTGCCCATCGCAGGCAAAATTTGATCTGCTCCTATGTACTTCTCGCATACAATGAACGCTGAACATGTTGCTGGGAGCAGTATACCAGAAACCAGCCGGAAGTCGGAGGGTTGATAAGAAGTAACTCAAACAGTGCTTAGAGCTTCTTCCTTCTTGCTTGTCTCGCAACTTTAACACGTCCCACAATAGACAAGAAACTAAGTCAGGGTCTGAATGCGGCGTTTGTCAAAGTTTGCTAGAGAAGCTGTATGGCTAGGAAAAATGGTCACCAAGGTCGGTAGACGTTCGAAGGTACATGTCAGCTGCTGAAACCTCACATCCTAGTGAGTCGTTGGTTTGACCGGGGAAGTCGATTGTGCTAAGTCATAGTAAGAGACGTTTCTGACTAAAGTGAAAAGATAACAGCTATTTTTGAAATTCTAGCCAAATGGTCGATGATGCGTGACCTGTTCACCGCCAGTCCCAGTCCAGTGGCTTCCATCTCAGTGCTGGTGGAATGGATTTTTTTAAAAATCAGACTCTTGAGCTGACGATTTTTACACAATCTCTTTGACAATACGACAGCTTGTAGCCTTGTCTGAAGCATTTCTTTCACGCCAACGGCATGCGGTTATGCTAACTGATGGACAGAGTTACCATTGGAGTTTTACAATATCTTTTTGGGAACAATACAGAAGATGTCACATGAAAGTGTATAGTCTTGACTGAAGCAAATCTTGACTTTAGACACAGACAATATCCTCGACAAGATAACAGCTTTAGCATGAATCCCAAGACTAGACACATCGTGCGTACGATCTCCAATAATAATGTCACATCAAATAGGTAACTGGGTGCCCTTGCGACCTCGTCGCCGCGGCTGGCTGAGACCACCTAGTTTGGTCCATGGTGCCCGTAATTTTGTGTATACTACTACGATGAGACCTTCATACTACTCGAACCATCCTACTGCGTTTGAAAACATTGAAAGTTTGTTCATCTGTAAAGCGCACAAGTCCACCAGCTCTGCAAAGTAGTGTTCGCTCAAGTACTGGTTTCTTCTCAATGCTAGGGCTGGCCATTCGCAGAGCAGATGTTGAATAGATTGCATTTCTTCCTCATCTCTACAGCTCCTGCGAAAATAGTTGTTTGGTGTGCTAGGTCATGATGCATGCATTGCTATGGCACAGTGTCAAGTGAGGACCCTAACAAGTGTTCGCACCTCATTACGACTAAGACTGATCAGTGATTTCGATCTTTTTTACTTAGCGTCGGCCGCAGTACCCTCGCTATTGCTCCATGTGCCAGACTGAGACAACGAGTGCTTGCTCTGTCTAGGGCTTCGTCTTTAGGGATGAGAAGAAAGTGAAGCTGATATAAGAGATGTCAAATACAAAATATTTATTTGAAAACTCCTTGCCAACTGCCACAGGTGTCCTCACGTCACCGTTAAGTAGTAAAAAAAATCCTCGCCTCCTACTGGATGTGGTACTTTTCAAGGCATAGGCGGATCTATGGGCTATACCACAAATTAGCCTATGCTGCTTGGGCTGTAGATGAGGTGCTACAGATTGTGGCAGCGAAGTTGTCCGCTTTTTCGTTGCCTTGAATGCCACTATGGCCAGGTACTCAGCACAGTCACCGTGTTCTTCGAGATTATCTCACTGACACTTTGTCCGCATAATCTGACAAGGTTCTAAGTCAACATGCCCGCTGCTATGGCTTTTATTCCCGCTTGGCTGTCGGAGAAGATGGAAATCATTTTGTTTGTTATATTGCGTTCTATTAGCTAGAGTACTGCTTTGTGTATCGCAGCCACATCAGCTTGGAAGACGCCGCAGTCGTCACAGGGATTTTTTGAATTGGTCACAGAAAACTCCTGATCCCGTACATGCACTCGTTTTTGAGCCATCGCTATACAGGCAGAGTTTTCTATCTGTTGTCATATGCTCTTCCCATTGCTTCCGATTCGGAACACGAAGATGAAGGGTCAATTCCGAAGCTTGTGTCGGATGCAGGTAATCAGTTTAAGGCAAGAAACGTACTCAAAAAATGACGACATAAGAGACGTCAGCCTAGCATTCATATGTGCTACACGACACAAAATGTACATCATCACTTTAGTCTACTGAGAACTGAGTAAAAAATAATAATTCACGTAATTTTATGAATGTGCATAATGGAATTCTTTGAGAAAATGGCAAATTCACGTGTAATAATTTTCACTTGGAATTACATCTTAGGGACAGCCAATACTGAACGTATTTAAATATTGAAACAATGGGGGTGTATAGAAGAGCTGCAGGAACAAGTACAGCATTGTACACGATTGTGTCCTTGTGAGTCCTTGGGACAGAATGACGAGTCGTCCGACTGCGTTTCTAGCCGGTTGAAAGGCCAATAGTCAATTCAAATGTATCAATTCAATCCATGAGTTATCATGTGTATTCTTCAGCAACACACTGGAAAATTTTTAGTCAGTAACGCAGTGTATGCAGAATTGTTACACTTTCGGATCATCGTGCTGACTGTGAAAAGTTTGCTGGTATTGAATGAGAGGTGAACGTCTTTGCCTGACACTGAATAAACGTGAAAGAAAGTTGCCTCGAAGTGGAAAAAAAAAACCAGGGGTAATGTTCATTCACCTCTTTCAAGTCACTGGCAATGCTCAAAGAGTAGCAAATGTCTGAATAGAGAGAGTTTCTGAAAGTTGGCCGTTCGGAGTCGACACAAAAAGTGCACATCCCATCCAATCGCGGGCGAGGAATAACACGTACAACGCTAGTGGTCATATCGCCTATAATTGTTTACAGGTCTGTATGTAGATGCAGTGGAGCCACGTCACCCTTAGATCCTATTGGACCCATTGTGATGATAATTACTTATGATATTCATTTGTAATCATTTTCACGTTTGATTATATTCTAGATTGAAGCGTTCTATTAACGGGCTTAAGCATGAGGTTACATGGACGAGGTTCGATGCGGGAAGTGACTGCGTCTAGACCGATTCACAGACAATAACTCTCAAACATTCCACACCCAAAACTTGACCTCTATGAAGCTTCACATTCTGACTTGGGCTCACCATCACGGACTCTCATCACTCTTCTTAAAGTCTGACAGCATTGGACGAACTCAGTTTAGAAATCTTGTTACATCCAGAATGGCATGTCAACCAATGTGCTTCAAGAAAGGGGTTCAGTTTTAAGAATTAAGATCGGACGCTGAACGATGAGGGTACAGACAGTGCAGCAGAGCAATTTGAGTACTTTCTCGTCAAAAGCAAGTAGCTTCTCTCCTCAACTCCACAACAGCAGCCCTACTACAATAAATCCCACGACATCGTACCGCCTCCTTGTGACTCAGAGGTGTCCACCTTCTCCGAGCGAGAACAGGATAACGTCATGACCTCAACATATCCGCACATCATCTCCACTTGGCCACTGCCAGGGGATTTACCCAAAAAAGGCCACATTCACATCGTCCCGAAGAATCTAAATGGCTCCCGGGCTTTGGGACTCGCCTCCTAAGCCCAGTCCTCGTCGTCTTAAGCTTCCTCAATTGCTCGCCAAGAACCGGAAACCCACTCATTCTCGGCGTTATCTTAAACTTTTGCGAACACAAAGCAATGACTCGGCTGTCCCATTTGAGTGCTTCTGCTCCGACAGGCCATCTCGGCGATCTAATCCCCTCCGATGACTGATATCAAGAGGTTGACGAAACAAGTTCCGGTCTCCCATGAAAATTCAATAAAAACAACGCATCAACAATCCCAGAAAAACCGTCATTTTACCCGGATTACAACTCCGAACGGTTGTGTATCCCTTCGAGCTTACAACTAGAGATTTGTCTGGGGACTGGGCACAAGGCAACACAAGCACACGGCTGAACGCAAACTATTAAAAAGTATCTGGCTCGATGGCCTCCTCGTAATCTTCTGCCCTCCATCACTCCCACTTCGGTGCGCAAGCAAAATATTTTAATATCCTGCACATTGCCTGGATTGAAGGGCACATCTCCTTCACCGCCTCGCCCCGTCAAACAAAACAGCATCTTTATCTTGTCCCACTTGCGATAAGACCGACAAAGGAGTAGTAGCCGTGGCAGAGACGACGACAGGCCTAGCGAAGGACGGCAAAATCAGAAAAGGCAACGCAGAGAAAAAAAGAAGAAATGAAAGGAAATCACAATAAAAAGGACGTTTTTTTCGCATTTCATTATAAATTCTTCCTCTGTGAAGAGCGACAGTAGGCTGCACAGAGACACGGCTGTGGGGGGATGGATGGGAACACGCACACCCACAGGATTCTCCACTCGTCGCCCCACCATGACGACCCATCATTCTGTTCGCAGATTGCTTGTGATCTCTGCACAATTTACGTATCAGCCGCATGTATCTATCCATCTCTTAACCCTGCCAAGCCGAACGGAGCACAAAATCCACGCATCTCCCCGAAGAACAGACAGCAACGATGACGGTGGAGAACGAGGCGAAAAAAAAGAAAAAAACGTAAAGTAAACCGCAGAACAGAAATAGGACCCTCCACACACACACCCGCGCGCACCCACACAATACGTCAGGAAATAGCGTTTAATTCACATTTGCGGGAAGCAATCACAAGGCAGAGCAACAACAAAACAGGTGGAGACGTGCTGGAGACAAGCCCGGATGACGATGAAGGATGGCGCAAGGAGCACAAGGACAACAAGCGCTCAGGATGATGTCGCCGAGAATTGTGTGTCACAGCCAAAGTGTGTGTATCTTCCAGATTATACAATCAATTTGCATATTTTATTTTTCAGATTTTCCTCCCTTTTCCACTTCCCACCCCCCACGAGGGTCAGGGGTGTGAGCTCTGTTGGTTCTCATTATTCCGTCAAAGTGTATCGGGACCCTCGCCAACCACGAAGTTAATTACACGACACGGGGAAATACACACTTAAGCACACAATCCCGCTCCCCTCCCACGACAGAAATCAGCAGAAACAGAAAAAAAAAAGAACGGACACCATTTCGTGACAAAAGTTAAGTTTTATGTGTCCTGACATTCCTAAGCTAGCAATGCTAACCGCCTGCCGTCGACTCAAACCTCAGCACGCTCGTGCTGTACACGTTCTCCGTTTGACATCACGAATATCGGCGAGCGGAACTGAATATTAATCACGTGTAATCGTGTCATACGAGATCTGGAATGTGCTCATCAATTATGTAGCGCTTCATTAATTTGTGTGCGGATGTGTGTGTGTATGTGCAATTTGGGGGCGGGCAGGGCGGTTGGGCGGTGTGTACATGTGGCTTGCAAGGATTGAACGCTTCCCTCTAACTGACAATTGAGAATTAGGGGATGTACTCGCGTGTAGCGATTATGGTAATTCGTTTCGGCTAATTTTTGAAGCTTAACGAAGCTTTAAGTGCTGATGTCGGATACTCCGATCGGTTGGCAGCGGAATGTGGGGCGTGAAATTATCCAACGGATTCCGGGAACTCATTGACGGCATGATTGCAGGGATTGCTGGTCGTGGGTGGCAGATGGTGAAAAAGGAGATGTCTTGTAGCTTCCACCGAGAGAAAGAGGAGTGACTGCTCGGTGTGGCAAAATCGGATTGCGTTCCAGGTAAAAAGTGGTGCAGAAGGCAGTTCGGCGGGTAGAGTAAAGACGAGCAGGAATCTAGTCTAGCGTACCATATGAACATCAGTGCGGCGCGGTAAATCAACCGAGTATCAAATGTTCACGGTGAGGCAGAGCACGCTCTCGGTTCAATCTGAGCCAACTGTACAGAATCTTTTTTTTCAGAAATCCATGCAAACAGGACCAAAGATCGCATGCAGAACTTTTCTCTCGAAAATACCAAGCACTTCTTCATCTGGTCTTGCGATAGTCCAGGCTTCCGCGCCATAGAGCAGGACAGGGATGACCAGGGTCTTATGTAATGTTAGCTTGGTCCTTCGAGAGATGGCTGTACTACTCAATTGCCTCTTAAGCCCAAGGAACAGCGGTTGGCAAGAGTAAGTTTAAGAGATTGTCTACCTCGCAGCAAAAGTGAACTAAATGAATCCCATCTTAGTAGGGATCTGACAGGAAACCGCTGTTATTTCGGTTCGTCGAAACAACATTGACCCCAAAGCACCAGAATCGGGCTCTAAAAAACTATACGGAGCAAGGAAGAAATTCCGCGAGGAAGGCAAATGGAGGAGAAGGTGCGGTAGGAAGATGTACTTAGACGTAATCCGGAAACCAAAAATCCATCCACTGCATTAGCTCGGCGATGTGAAGCCCATGGACAACAACATCAAAGCTAAGATGGTCTTCAAATCTTCAAAAAGTCCTAGACTACGGGCTGGAGAAGGAGAAGATGATCGAACCGACCAAGTCACGCAAGACAGCTTAGTCATGATGCCTAAAAGTAGAGTGCCCACGACCGTCATCGAGTTTGGTGGCTCTATGGGACCAGGGTATAGTGGCGTCCGAGGTGGTGACAAAAACGGTCAGTCTCGATAAAAGGGGTCTGAGTTGGGAGAATCTGTGACAGCCATCGCTTAGAGCTTCATTGCTGAGACTGAGCCAAAAATAGATCCTCGGCATTCATCGGTTAAAATTGTGCACATGTTCTATGGGAGTCCGTACTCTGCACTGTGCCACAGGAACACATGCATTGCGTCTGAACATACGGCATAATGACTTTAACAGAAGTCGAAGAGATGAGGAAGAAATAGAATCTATCCAACATCTGCTCCGCGAATGCCCAGCCCTAGCAGAGAGAAGGAAGCAGTATTTGGGCAAACACCACTTTGCAGAGCTACACCACACATGGAAGATGAAGCCCTTGATAGAGCATAAACCCGATGCCACAGTCTGGAGACATTAACAGGCCCTGCGGTCGGCGCTGAGAAAAAAAAAGATCAAAAATCACAAAAAATCACTGATCAGTTTTAGTCGGAATGAGGTGTGAACACTTAAATTGGTCCTCACCGAACACTGTCCTATAGGCACGCATGCATCATGACTGAATGTACCACACATCGACTCTTGCAGAAGCTGCAGAGAAAAGGCAGAAATAGGATCTATTCAACATCTGCCCTACGAAGGCCTAACATTAGAAGTACTTGGATGAGTATGTGTTGCAGAGCTGGTGGACTTGTGTTGTGTCGAACTGAAAAACCTCGTCAAATGCAGTAGGATGGTTCCAGTACGAAGGTCCCAGACAGAAACAATGGCCCCAACTAGGTAGTCTAGTCAAGTCGCGGTGGCAAGGAGTAAGGGCACCCATTTACCCATCCACCTACCTGATGTGGCCTCATTATTGGAGATCATAGGTACGATACGTTTAGTCTTGGCATTCCTGTTAAGGCTGTTATCTTGTCGAGGAAATTCCCGTGTCTAAAGTCAAGATTTGAGTCAGGTCTATACACTCTCATGTGAGTTCTTCTGTATTGTTCCCAAGAAGATGTTGTAAGACTCCATTGGCAGCTCGAGAAGATCTTCCAGAAGTATGTTCATCAGTCAGCATACGCGGATGCCCTTGGCGTGAATGATTAAACGAGACTTGCACTTAGAGTCTCAGAGATTGAAACCACTCCAATGTGCTTGACCGTGAACACTTGAAGCACCATCGACCATTGGCCAAACATGACTGCTAACACTTTGCTAAGCTTTTTAAGATGCATCAGTGGATCTGGTTCGTTGTAGAACTAAAGTAGGGCATATAGTACCAAATTCTTCCTCAAAAATGGCATAATGCGACTTAGGGTTTTTCTAGTACACCTCTGCTGCCAAGGCTTCAGTCAGGTATTGGATTTAGCTATTCATTTATTGCTTCTATGAATTGAGCGTCCATTAAAAATTTTGAAGGTTCAATGGGTTTCATTGGATGGGAGTAGAGCTCTTATTATTATTCCAGCACTTTCAGACACTGGCCACAGACCTACGATGCGAAGACACTTTACTCTGATCGCTAAGTTTATTCTGTCGTTTTCATTAGAAAATTATAAGTTCCATTTTCATGTGCACTACGAGAAACTCTAAGTATTCAACAGAATCCCGGATCTCCAGTCCTCTCAAGCTTATCTAGGAATCAAGGAAATCTAGGAAATTCTATGCACTATAGTAAGCAGAGTCGTCGTGTACAAGGTAGCTTAGTATCATCATTTTTCTAGGATTCGACGCACATCGTATCTTACGTGTCCAACCGCAGGAATCAAATCGGAACAAATTGAATACCCTCTTAACTAGATCTTCGATTCGATGGATTCATACAGCAACATCCACACAACACACATCACTCCGATGACACTGCCAAAGGCAAGTTTCCATGCTTTACTTCACACACACCACTACTCCCCATCCATACGAACATGCAGAAAAGAACTAAACCAAAAACAAGACATTTCTTTGTCACACTAATAAACTGACACAAATATCTACCATAAAACAGACAAGTTTGAAAATGATGAATCATGCAAAAGAATCGTGCCTGAATTTGATTCAAATGACGAACGCTAGTCGCTCTCGGAACCCAAATGATACTAAGCTAAGAAAGAATAAATATTCAACACGAAAGAAGAAAAAAAGACAAAACTCGTTTTACCGTCTCGTACTCCGGCGATATTGTGAACTGTTTGAGAGTAGAAAAGAGACATTTCATGTTAAACATTAATTTATTTTATTACATCAAGGAATTGAATAAGAGAAGGGGAATCGGTGTCAAAACCTCGGCTATTCAGATTTTTTTTAAGAATTAAACAAAAATTAATTAAAACAATGCTTCTTTTTAATGTTCTTTTAAAATAAACAAACATTGACGTGAGATTTAAATAATTCGTCAGAAGAAGACCGACGTTTTAAATTTATAGAATCCACTACCACGATGAATAATCGTTGTTGGCCATTACGTCGAAAATTACAGGCGTCAGCGCTATAAATAATGTTCATAGCTGTCGCAGAGGCTTTTTTGGAAGTGAAACCTTTGCGTTAAATCAGAGTATTTAGGCATATAACAAAATTAATGCAAACTATGTTCTGTATGTACATCAAAATCAATGTTTGCTGTCCTCTATGGACTCTTAAATAAAGAGAGCGCTGATGTCCTTCGCAGCTTTGCTCATAATTTTCTGAAAAATGTTTTGGTACAGCTAGTTTAAAATAAAAACGCTCCATTCCCGATCGTATAGGTCCTAACGTTTGCATTGCAAAGTCAAATTGAAGATATCGCGAAGACCATCGTTTTCTGTATATACCAGAACTAATTGATCCACTAAAGGCCACTCTGTCCTAGATTCTAACCCGCCAGCTGTTATGTCCAGTGAAAATAGTCAAGTTTTCGAATTTTGTCCAACCGTCTCGACCCTTGTCGACAAAGCAGTGTTCTGTTTTTTTTTTTTTCACGCAAGTAATCGTAGCTGAGATATTGGACTGGAGTCAGACGACGATTCATCATTTCTGTGAATTATAGGATCAAAAAAAATGCCTGGTGTCCCTCAAGGTACCGCACTTTCTCCGACACTCTTCTCATTTTTAAAAGCCATTTCCTGTCCGCAACTTATAACCCAGTTCACTTCTTCGCTAATGACAGCACCTTTAGCTTATCATACTCATTCCCACTACTCACGATCGGTCTGGGTCGGGGTACAATTGGAACGGCAGAATATGTACCGAACGTGACAACATAATTAACTAGGATATCAACAATAGAGTGGAAGTCAGTCAATTTCCTTAATCGATGTATGAAATCTTTCACCCCTCCAAGTTGGTGGCGGCTAGTAGCGATGTTGGTATGTGCGTTGTCCTCAACCCACTTGAACCTAGGTGTCTAGGTTCGATCCCCGGTACGACCAAAAATCTTTTCACGGCCCCACCACATTCGATGCCCTGACAATGCTCAAAGAGTATTCCTATCTAAAAAAAAGCTTCTCAAACTTGGGCGTTCGGAGTCGGTATAAAACTGTAGATCCCATCCACTCGTGTGAAAACAATAGCACGCGCAACACGAGTGGTTGCTGGAAAGCTAGGCCCTGGTCCTCTACGGGCTGTAGTGCTGTACACATTTTTATAAATTGGCTTCCATTTACAAAGCCTTCATCCGCCTTAAGCTTGAGTTAAACTTTCAAATTTTCGTCTGGCTCCCAAGACCATCTGGCAATTACTAGATGGTACCGAAAGGTTTGTAAGAGACGACAATATGGACGAGTAAGGAGACTCACTCAAACGTCTCAACAAGAGCAACCATCACTTTGCTTTTAAGCCTGCTTTTGGACGCATAGTTAAATTTAGAGGGATTTAATGCATTTCCCAGCCCAAAACTTAATTTGAGTACAGGTACCTTTTTTGCGGGCTGTGTTGTGACCGTAGACACTTCGGGGAATTAGTAACCCATTCAATAGTCTGAAATAACACCCAACAAAGCTAAGGCTTAACCGCCAAGATCCTGCGGGGTTTCTCAAACCAGCCGCTTGGATGTGCGGTCCTCCATATTTTCAACGTATGCTTACTTTCTGGACTTGGTTACAGGTTAACCATTATCATGCGCAAGCTACCAGAACACAGGCAGCAGGGACACTGGTAACATACTCGTTGTCATCATTCAGACCAGTGATATCCAAAAATACACATCGCCACGTTACCTAACAAAGCCAAAGACGCTACACTGAGTCCGAAAATTCAAAGCTTATGCCAGGCGAATTGTGTTTCAGTTCGCTCCGAAAAATCCAAGAAATTCTGCACGTGGTCCGCCTGGAATGCGAAACAGTGACACAAAGTAAAGCGAAATCAATGCACGGACCCAAGTAAGTACTTTATCAGAGCACCAAAGGAATGCCGCACTACATGGCAGACTTTGCTCAACGGCTTCTGTAGAAGGAACACCTCAGTAACACGTCCTTCCTTGGCCCTCCTTTTGTAGGCACCACGTGGCGCCGGAAAAGCATTTAAAAACATAATCCACGTCACTCCTACACCCAAAGGGCTGCCACCTGTGCTTCCAAAAACACAATCGAAGCCACCACCAGCCTTCGATTCCAGCCCCATTATGCCGGTGATGATGGGAAATGGTAATGCCACCAATCGATGACAGTCAGTCAGCAGTGCGAATGCTTACTTCCGAGCAATCCATTGAACGGGCGAATCCTTCAGTTCGAATCCCAAAACAGATCTCCCGGCAAGGACGCCCAGATTCCCAACGGTTGCCATTGTGGAAAACTCATTAGGAAAACTTATGTATTCATGAGATAGATTAAGTGAACTGCCATCTTCAGCTCGTGTTAGAGAGGCTGCCTATTTTATTTGTGTGTAGTCCTCCTTGCGAGCACTACAACAGCACCATCCACTGGCATTACTCATTCGCAATTTCATTTCACTTCTCTGCGCGGCCCACATTGCCGCCGTCATCGACTCGTCCCCGTCCTTAAGTCCTCCTGAGTCGGTTTTATTTCTGCAATGAATACAGAATTAGTCTGGTCTCATTGATTCGTTGCGCCAGCAGAGTATTTTTAGCGCAACGAAATTCACTTGTTTTCGTCGTCTCGCCCCCTCACATGGTTGTCGCGTTCGTCCTCGCGATGAATGTGGCCAAGGTGAATGCAATTTCTGCAGTCTGGCGGATTCGCGGTATTTCAATCGAAACAAAAAGGAGAACGATTCGGAATTGAATTAGCGGCACGATGTCAGAGTCTCGCTGCAGTTCTGTCTCCATCTGTCTGCCGGCGCAAGAGACGCCTAGGGCTGAACGCATCTGCCAGGCAGCAGTTGTGTCTAATTAGATGAGTCGGCGGGAAGTTACGGAAAATCACCAACAATGGCGGAGATTGTTGTTCGTCGCGAGTGTACCTCGGGGGGGATTGCGTTCCGTTCGTTTGGAAATATTTTCGAAGATATCAAAATCACTGAGTGAGGAGACAGTTTTCGTTTGTGTCGCGCTGAGATGGAGGTCGATGGCTTGAGTGGTTCGATAATTGGAAATTGAAGGGGTTGTGCGCGTCGAGTGGGCGGTGAAATTCGGGCCACAGCACTCGAGACTGGCTTGTGATGCGCACCGAAAAGCCCACATGAGTGTACACAAATAAAGACAGAAGCGATGCAAGTGCACTCGATTTGAAATTGGGGACGGTGTGCGAGATGAATCCAAACGGCGTTTAATCACAGCGGATTTAGTCACATTCTCGGGATTATCTCAGTAATTGTTTTAATTGCAACGTTCGGTTGTTTAGGTGTTTGAACAGCGCGTACGAAGCAAGGTGGAGTAACTACCAATTTCAGCGATATCTCTTAGACGGGTGTTCGGATTTGGATGTAATTGTTGTGTAGTGGATAATGGGTAGGATAAGTATACCATTTTCTTCACAACGGAATGTCAAAACGCTTCCTATAGAACCTATCGATGAGAGTACTGAAGTAGAGTAATAAAGCTATGAGATCGCTGGCATGTAGGTTCGGCCTAAGATAGCACCCAGGACTAAAGTGACTCGTATAGGAGAAACTCCTTAACCAGCATCTTGGAGTGCGTAACTGGGATCAGCTAGATTGAGACGCTTGTTGTGTATAGTCCTCGTCCACTTAGGACCGCATGTACAATAAAAGAGCATCAAATGAACACTCAATCGCCGAAAATGGCGTGAACCTCCTCCTCTCCAAAGCAGTCACCGTCGACAGTGGAATGCAAGATGTGACCATACATCAAGAGCACGCTATTTTTAGACGAAGCAAAAATGCCCTGAAGAGAGGACTTTCAAGAACCATGAAAACTGCAACATCTAGTGTTAATCCAAGGCCAAGAAGCCACCAGACATACCCTCATCATACCGGCTTCCTTGACACACAAACACAGATCCTGGAAACCACAACACACGACAGCCTAATCACCGTGACTGAAGATAGATGCGCTTTATCCGACCACCAGTACGGCTTCAGAAAATCGCCTTCTTCGATGCTATTTAAGTGGTGGTAGATACAGCGAGCCGTCAATGTGGCGTTTGCTGGCATTGAAGTGGAAGCGTCTAAAATGGGTCTAGCGGTAAACCAGGAAAAAATAAAGTACATACTGTCATCACGGAAGGACGCACAACATCGACGTCTCGGACAGAGCACCATAATGGGCAGCAGAAACTTTGAGGTTGTCAAGGACTTCGTCTGCCTAGTCTCTGGAGTAAATAAGGACAAAAGACTAGTACCGAGATCAAACTAAATAACTCTTGACGTCTTCTTTGGGCTTGAGAGGCAAGTATGTAACATCTCTAATCATCTCTGTCCTGCTCAATGACGCAGAGACATGAACGCTATTGAAAGCGGATGAAGAAGCTCTTGGTCGTTTTGATAGCAATATTCTACGTGCGATCTTTGGTACTGTTAGCGTTGATGTCGTCTAGAGAAGAAGATTCAACCACGAACTGTACGGGCTGTCCAGCGGCATGCCACTACCACAGTTATTCGTCTTCGGATCCAACGCTTAAGATGGCTAGGCCGTGAAGAGCAAATGGACACCACAGCTCCTGCCAGAAGATTCTTCGATACCGAGCGCTTGGGACAGCGCAACAGAGGACGTCCTCGCACGAGATGACGCACTCAAGTGGAAAAGGACCTCAACCAACTTGGTGTGCGCAGCTGGAGGCAGCTGGCGAAAGATCTTGCTGGCTGAAGAGGCATGTTGGTTGGGGCCCAGATCCACTCCGGACTGTAGCGCCAATCAAGGAAGACAAAGAAGAAGAAGACACAGCAGCTGATATATGGAAAAAGATGGAGATGAGGTACAAAAAGAACGGTGCTGCAGTAACACTGGACGTTCAAGGCGCCTTAACTCAGCTAAGTGGTCATGTATCATGAGACCTCTGAGCAGAAAGGGTACGCGATAAAACCAAAAAATTACTATTGCCAATTTCCATAGCTCATCTTCGGTGCTGCCCTATCGGCCCTACTAGGCCTATCTGCAACCTGGGCACACTTGATTTCACTTGATGTTCGTGTGTTCATTAATCGGTGCTGAGACTTCGGTAAGTTTTTGCCGACATCGGCAAATCATTCATACAGGTACCAGACTGACGATGGCTTGAACTGTTACCAAGTTTCAGCTGGAGTTCCCCCAGGGATCAGTGCTTGGACCCTCACTGTGGACTTAATGCACGACGGAGTGCTCCGATTGCGTCTACCACAAGGAGTCAATGTCATCGGTTTTGCCGACGATATTGCAGTAGTAACTGTGGCCAAACACATCGAAGAGGTGGAAGCCGTCACAAAAGAAGCGATCGCCAGAATCAATGATTGGCTGGCATCTACTGACAGACATCTAGCTGACTACAAGATCGTGGCTGTCTTAAAAACTACTCGAAAGACTGTGGAATTCACGAAATTCCGGCACGGTGCCCAAATGATGTGATAAAAAAATGCGCTAAGATACCTGAGGGTGCTCGACAATCGTCTATGCTTCAAAAATCACATCGAATACCGAACACGAAAAAAAACATCAAGGTTACAGGCAGTGCTCTCTGGGATGATACCCAACTACATCGGAGGACGTGGATACTAGGCAAGGATCGTGCTTTCCAGAGTGGTGGCCCTTAGCGTTGTTTGTATGTGACGTCTAGATCCGATCCCTAGTCTGTACGACAAAAAAAATTGTTCAGAGCTCCACCTCTTTCGAGTCACTGACAATGCTCAAAGAGTACTTCTGTCTAGGAAAACCTTCAAACATGGCGTAGTCGGCATAAAATTGTAAGTCTCCTCCACTCGTAAGAGAACTATGGCACGCACAACACGAGCGGTTGCTGAGAAGTTAGGCCCTGGCCCACTACGGGCTGTAGCGACACTCATTTTATTAAGTTTTTGAATACGAGGAATTGGGGCAACGCAACAGAGAACCTTCTCGGCGAGATGGCGCGCAGTAGTGGAGAAGGAAATCAGCTTGGTGTGCGCAACTGGAGGCAGTTGGCGAAGGACCGTGATGGCTGGACGTGCTTATTGCTTGATGCCGAGGTCCACCCAAGACTAAGAAAAAGAAGAAGAGCTACGGGCAGGAGTCCTTACAATGGAGGAGACATCACAGAAGCTTTAGTCAGCACACAGGCTCTGGAATGGACGGATTCTAGGCCCGCAGTTTGTGTCATTTAGGGTATGAACGTGATGCAAAGGGTCTAACTAGGTTAGCTAAGGTTATTGGGCTGCCAGCGAAATTGACAGCACACTGAGATCATTGTTGGTCCATTGTGATGCACAGTGCCAATAATTTGAGACCAACGGCAAATGGTGACTGAACCAGATTAAGGCACTTACATTTTTGTTTTCACTGAGATTCGAACCGGGGACCCTTATAACCAAGTGCAGGCACTCTACCAACTGCGCCATTCAACTGAGGCGCACGGAAAATCACGCGGAGACTAGCACAAGGTGCCTGAAGGGAAATGATAGGCCAGGAGCTGTGACACAGTGGAAGGCGAAATGGGGCACCAAGACCAAAGGCAAATGGACCCACAAACCAACTAGAAACCGAATGGTAGAAGTCGGAAAATAGAGAGATCACGCAAACTCAAAAACAATCTCATCTCACACAGTTCTGGTCGGTCGATGGAGGTGAAATGAAAAACTTCCACTAATTGGGTCACGATAGCTCACGCTTCTGTCTAGAACACGCTGGCGATGCTGAAAATGCAGAGCACCCAATTTCTCATTTCAAGCGTTATGCGGTTGGGTAGCGAGAACACGTCTACCAACTCCTAAGCTCGCAGTCAGACATATGACAGAGTCAGTAAACAAATGGCTGGAGATCGGCTCTATTAGAGCTCTGAGGGCTAAGAAGTCTCCAGAGAGTAACCGCAGCCGAATCGGCAAGTACAGAGCTCACAGCGTGATATGCTAACCACTTCTGCAAAGCATTATCTAAAGCCAGTTCCGCGAGGAGAGTGGTACAAGAGTTTGAGCAAATGTCGGGTTTAGGACGTAGGTGCGAGGAAAAAGTTGAATATCCCTTGAATGGTTCATGCTGGCAGCAGGGGCTGCCTGTTTTATGACGAAGATTCCACATCCATGGGCGCAAGCCATACAAAAACGTCGACAACCCGCTTTAATTACAAAAATTACCCCGATGAGTGATTGAGTTCAGGGAGTCCTTTAAAAAAAAACAAAGATGAACCATCCAACAAGACGAATCGCATCTCACCATCCATCCGGAGCTCGAGAACTGACAACTCAATTCCACCTTCCCTACACAGGCTCCCCTTTCCATCTCTTCGCCGAGCAAGGAGGGTCTGTGTTGGCCGTTAACGCACCAATTCATCTTCAGCCTATTGAATGCCACACGCATGGACAGCGCTCTATGTCCACTTGCAAATACCCACCAGAGCACGGGAGTCCTTTCATCCAGCACTCACCTGTGTGCACTTAATCCCAATTCATTCAGTGAAATACGCCCCCCACTCCATGTAATTAATCATTCCGAGAACACAATGAACTGACGGGGTTATCCAAACCATGGCGAGTCTTACCAGCACTCCTCACATCGAAGTAACCGTCAGTTACCACACATGGATGGCAAAAGCAGAAGAAGAAGAAAAAAACACGGAATTTCTAAGGACCCTAAGGACATCCCATTCTTTTCCTTGTTCTGTTCGGTTTTCCGCAGCGAGGGAATATATAAATATTCAGGCCAGCTCACCGTCAAGAGGCACAACCCCAATACCCCGCTGGTGATGATAAAGATGAAGAAGAAGAAGAAGAGGACTCGACGAATGAAAGGAAGCTGACAACCCATGCAGAACTCTTACGCGTATTACTTCGTTTCGCCATCAGCCAAGCGTGCTCGGGACCGAAATTTCCCTTTTTTCTCTCAAAAAGATAATCCAATTGCGTCAATGAGCAGGGGGCGTGGAGCGTGGGGCCTGGGGTCTGTGTGTGTGTGTAAGCAGGACTTAAGGACGAATTCCTCTTGTTCGGTTCGGTTTTGCAGCTCGTCCTTTTTTATCGCACAAAATCATTCCCCGTGAAGTTATGAAATTTTTGCTTTCTAGATTATCGCTTGGTCTCTCGTCTTTTCAGTGTTCTCCTGCCGCATTCGTTTGTGCGCGGCAATAGTGCTTCAAGACCCGAACAGAACATAAGGGATGAATTCGAAATTACTTTCGTGCGCGCCTCCCCCTTCTGCTTCTTGGCATAATTTTATTTATTTTTTCTTATTGCACCGCCTTTGACTGCGGAGCGGATTCAGTCAGTCGGCGTGGCGGGGGGAGGCGAAGATGTGAAAGGAACGAATTGAAATGGACCCTTTTGTCGGGAAGACGCGCGGGCCTCTGATGAATCCCGCATTGAATTAAATTACCTGCCCAAGTCCAGGCGTGTTCATTGATTTGGAATACTTTCGTCTTTCTCGGGCATCCCGGTGCGGTTGCTCTCTCTCTCTGGTCCTTTCCCCAGTCCAGTCGCTGTTCAAAAGTTAAGCACTTTGAACCTCGTCAAGGTCCCGCACTAGTGTGTGGCGACTCTTTTCTCGTTACATTTGACCCAGAAACCGGACGGACAGATGGCCGACATGTGCATGAATGGGGAGGGGAAATGAACGCTGCCTACGCCCACGCCACACATCTCATTGACTTGACAATGGGGGGACATAGTAGTTATCGCTGGAGCGGTCCCTCCGAGGGATAGGCGATGGAAATATCTTGAATTGAAATCACCCCGAAAGTAATTTGAACGGAATAAAGTTTCTTTTTCTCTTGCTGTTCAGTTCGACCTGAATGTGTCCATGAGAGTGGGTGGCTGTGGGTCGGTGTGTGTTGGTGTTGGTGTCTTCTTATGAATTGGGGCTGTTAAGACGTCAATCTGAATGATAAATTGAAGTTTGCTTTGCGGCGCCATTCTTCGGCTTGCATAATGGCCGGCCGTAGGTGGTAAGAGTGTGAGATTAATTTGAATGTGATGACCTGGATTTTTTTCTTCATTTTTTTTTTTTTTTGGAATTAAGGACGTGGTGGATACTCTGGATGGTGACAATGGAGCAGCTTTTGTCCTGCAATAAGCATCAGCAATTTGTCGGCTTTGGTGGGCTTGTGCGAGGCTGCTGGTCGTGTGTTGACTCTTGAGGCGCTTTGTTGATTGCTCGCTAGATCTGGGTTAATGGTTTGTGGAGGTGGGGGATTCTGAGGCAATGGCGGTGTACTTAAAGCGTAATCGAGAGTGTCGTTAGCGGACTTAACCTAAGTCGGATCAACAGTGCTTTGTTGATTTCGGGGAATTATATGCTCAATCTGATGGGAATCTGAAGGAAATTCATAGAATTTTCGGTGGAATGTGAGCAAACAAGGAAACGACATCAGATTCATCAGAGGCTTCTTCAGCTTTGCTGACAAATTCGATTCCACTCGCCAAAAGTCACCGCAGGTAAGGGCGCCACGAATTGAGCCGCGATGCTTCGAATGAATGACAAAAGAAGTCTCTCCAGCCACACATGTGGTGGGATATAAGTCTGTCATGACGTTCCGCACTGAGACTGGATCGGTATGTCGTTTCATTACCCAACGCTGTCACTGGGAAGGACTCTACTCCTAATTGAATGCAACCACAGATATTGTGCGTGTTCGGCTCTGCTAAATGCACATACAGCGGTAATTTCGTCGTAAGTTCAGTCGTCTTTATGGCTTCCTTGTGTGCACAATTCCTTTCAGCGGTAGTCCACTCTTCTGGTCCTTAAGCCACCAATCAGGCAGAGACTGGCACGAAATGCAAGATGAAATAGCGGCTGCAGCATTTCGAGGAAGATTCAGAAATGTCGGCGATGTGCGGATCAGAAGTTGGTCATCGCTTGGACAGAAGGGACAGCATTCATATAAGATCATGCTGATGCAAGAATTGAAGGCGAATGTCCCTAGACAAAGCCTTGAGTTCACTGGTTGGACGCAGGAGCTGATGGCCGAGCTTAACTACAATCAAACTTTGATAAGCCGAAGTATTGATAATTCGATGAACTTGATTGGCGTCAAGACTGGAGCGTACATGTAATAACGTCCTTAAGTCACCAATCAGGCAGAGACTGGCACGAAATGCAAGATGAAATAGCGGCTGCAGCATTTCGAGGAAGATTCAGAAATGTCGGCGATGTGCGGATCAGAAGTTGGTCATCGCTTGGACAGAAGGGACAGCATTCATATAAGATCATGCTGATGCAAGAATTGAAGGCGAATGTCCCTAGACAAAGCCTTGAGTTCACTGGTTGGACGCAGGAGCTGATGGCCGAGCTTAACTACAATCAAACTTTGATAAGCCGAAGTATTGATAATTCGATGAACTTGATTGGCGTCAAGACTGGAGCGTACATGTAATTTTTACTTGAAAACTCGAAGTCCTGACAACTCAATGAACTTGATTTCAATTTTTACTTGTAATTTTTAACTCGAAGTCTTGGTGGTGGCCATGGCGTTGTGGGTATGTGCGTCGACCCCTAAATGGACGTAGCAGGTTCGATCCCTGATCTGTATTATTAACTCTAAGTGCTGATAAGTCGAAATGTTTTTTGTGGCAAGTGATAGTTCGAGTTATAGAAGTTCGACTGTAGGTACTAGTGATGGGCATAATCGAATGTAATCGTAATCGAGATATTTTAATAATCGAATAATCACTCGAATGACTACTAACTAATTACAAACTACTAACACAAGATAACTCGATAATTGTCTTACGTCAGCGCAAGAACAAGTAACAAATAGTTCTCGTCGATAATTTGTTGTTTCTCGTTCTCGCGCTGTTGATACATTAATCGAGTTATCTTGTGTTTGTAGTTAGAAGCCATGCGAGTGGTTAGTAGTCACTCGAGAGATTAGTAGTCACTTGAGAGATTGATTGAGAATCGAGATGTTCTCGAGAAGTTGTAATAATCGATTATTACTCAATATATCATTCGAATGCGCCCATCACTAGTAGGTACTTATTGTGAAACAAAAGGATCTTCACGGACAAGGAACATTTTTCAATCACCGGCTGTGTCAGCTAAGAAAACTCAAATCCAAGCAATCGACGAGTCAGGCCTGGCTCGACCTCGAACTATATTTTAAATTTTTTGTAAATCACAATGACCGGATGTGGAAGATTCAACTACTTTACGAGGAATTTTCGTTTTTGAATGTGGGCATAGAGATCTTCTTCTTTTTCACGACTCCACCTCTTTCGAGTCACCGCCAATGCTAAAAACTCTACTACTGTCTAGAATGTGCATCTCAATCTTTGTCGTCCGCATTCAGAGTAAAATTGAAGGTCCCTTCCACTCGTGAAAGGACAATGGAACACGAGTGGTATCTGAGAAGCTAGGCCAGGGCCCTCTACGGGCTGTAGCTCCACCCATATCTTTATTATATCTTGATCACCAGATTGATCGCAGGTCTCTGTCCGAACGTCAAACTTGCCATTCCTTCAAAGAGACTACTTAGTCGAAATTCACCCTAACTCGAATTTTTCGTAAACCTTATTTTTTCATTCTTTTCTATTTTCTGTACAAAAATCCAGTCTCTAGGTTGAACTTGTTACATTTTCTATCCCGTGACAATTCGACTTGGGGAGTGTTCACTGTTGTCTTATTGTAAGATGAGACATTTCTTCCCAAGTTTCAACTCAGAAACAGGTTGCACGTGTATCCTCGGTCAAATTCATGGCCATTATGTTCCAGTCCACCGGACCCTCGTCAATGTGCTAATTGGGTTCCAGACTGTGCCTGCGTCTCAACAGCCACTTAAGGCAGCCAAATCAACACCATCCAACGAGGTAAATACCCTCAGAAGAAAAAAAAACGTACCTTTTCGCCGACAAACCACTTCGTCGGGCCCTAATCATCTACCCTCACTCGCCCGGATTACATTTCGAAAACAAAAGACGTCAGTCCCACCTGATTAACGTGAAAACTGTGCCTCATCGGGTGGCTATCAAGCCGACCACAACGGCGGGCCTGCCGTTAAGAACCCCTTGAGACCATTTTCTCAAACCACAGACTACTCGATGATGAGCAGAAAATAAAATTGTTTCCCTCCCAAAAAAAAAACCCCCGAAACCAAAGATAACCAAGAAAAGAAAACAAAACGAGAGGAAAAAATAATGAATACTCACATGTGGGCCACCCTCCAGCGGCTGCGGCAGATTATTGAGCAGATTTGAGGATTGCAAGTCAGGCCTTACGGGCGGCGATAACGTCGTCGGCGGTGCTGGTACAGCAATCGGCAGCAGACTGCCCAACTGAAATGAAAGAGCAAAACAAACAGAAAATGAAAACACGATTAATATGTAAGCGATATGCCCCCCAAAAGACAACCAGCCCGCCCATTCCACCACCCTGCGGCATGCCACTCAGTCAAAAGATAAGTCCATCCCTTTGACCGGCCACGGCCGCCCTATTGCCGCGTCAAATTGAATGAAGACAAACAAAAAGTCATTCAGCCGCAATTAGTGAACGAGCGTGAGGCGGGGCATCCCTATCAGCGAAATGGAATTTTTCTCAATTTTTCTCCTCTTCTCTTTCGTTTTTGCAGACTTTTTGTGTTGTGCTCGTGACGGACGAGACCATGTTTACTTTTGTCTTCATCAAAGAAGACGGCTGTTGTCAGGCGTTAGTCCTGGGTCCTTGGAGCAGACGCGTCATTTGAATATTGTTTCTTCTTCTGTGTCGACTCCTTCTATGCTGCCACGGGGAGCAGGGGAGGAATTTTATAATTCATTTGGCAAATGGTTAGTCCCAAGGTCTCGCAGCGACTGGCAACCTCAAAGGATAACGATGATCTCCGGCCTAATCTGCATATGTGATGGCGTGTGTTTGGCTGCTGCGTGAGAGTAATTTATCATTTCTTCTTCTTTGCGATTTTTTCATCGTTTCCCTGCCGCGGAGCGGTAAGGACTCAATGTGTGGGGTTTATATCTCGCGCAATCGAAGGTGGTGCACGCGTGTGTTTGCCATATCCGCCAACCGCATGACACTCAAGCGCTCTTTCCTGAGCCGCTCAGTCCCGCGAGACAGGCTCGTGTTCGGCGCGCGGTATCTTCCGTGCGTCTATCGCTTGCTCCTTGAGATTGTCGAAAATATATTACGTGTATTTAACCTTCCAACACAAATCCTTCACGTTGTACACGGTGCCCGGGCTTCTTGGGAACCAAAGGGAGACGGTGACGGGGAGGGCGTAGCAAAATGAATAACCAGAGACAAGCGGAAAAAGGACACGACGACGAACGTTATTTCACGGGGAGAAACTTTTGCTCGGATAAAATCAGGATTTTCCACATTAAACGGTTACCAACCCCCCCACACACACTCGCCGCCAAGGAACAAAAAAACGCGACCATGAGAGGAAGTTGAACGGGAAATCGAAAATTCCATATGATCTCGTCGTATCCACCCACACTCACGACGGACGAGCAGAAACCGTTCGCCTTTATTTTTCTTTTTGAAAACTGATTTCCGCTGCTTTATTATGGCACACTGAGGCAACCTCAACGGCCCATATGTGCGCGCGGATACATCTGTGTTAAGGATTTTATTGACTTAACCAGGCTACCGGGCGGGCGTGTGCAGAACAGAGGCAAATCAAAAGTTTTCCCACGAGGGAAGAGGAAAAAAAGCGGGGCTCGGATACAAGTTTTGCGGGCGAAAATTCATTAGTATTATTCTCAAGGATGCGAATATTTGCATATTTTAAAGTGAAATTACATAAGTTTCCTTTATCCCGTGGAATGTATCGCTGACATGCATTTAATTACGTTCCACAGGGCGTTGTGACGGGCAACTACTTGCTGCGGGTGGCTGAGAGTTTGTTTAAATGCGACTGTTGAATGCGTAACGTCACCACGGTGTGAGAATGGCATGCGAGGGAGGCGAGGGAAATTGTGCAACTATTGTTGGGTTGTAATAAGCGACATGACATGTGGATGGCTGTGGAATTCAAGTTCGTCTTGAAGGTTGATTGGAGTGCGCGAGGAGTGACTTTGGATTTATGAAGTCGAAGTTGACTGCATTTAAGGGAGAGAGGATCATTTTGGTGTGAGACTTGTTCTTAGCATGACGCAAGAGGGATGCAGCTGTTGCCATTGTTGGCGTTTCGATTCCAAGCGTCACCAGTGTTCCGCCAGATCAGTGTAGTGCAGAGGTGGTAGAAGGCATCGCTGTATCAGCTCATGATTTCTATTTTGACTAGGGTCCGGGGAATACACTTGTTAAACAGAGTTTCACTTATAAAGGATCGTGGGTATTTGCATTCACTGTCCTCTCTCGTTGTTCATATCTGCGGTCAGCGTAGATGAGTAAATAAAGGATTCAATGGTAGATCTCTCGGTTTATCGACTTTGTCTGACTATAGAGCACTGCCTTAGACTCCCCTGTGTTTGGAAGTGTTTGAAAGAGCGTTTCTTGTAGTCCGACAAAAAAAAAACAAAAACAAATCAAAGCACGCATGAGTAGCGGCATGAGCTGTGGGCATGTCGGATTACAAGTGCCTTGGCTCAAAAACACTTTCGCAGTAATTTCTGTCACGGGGGTTGTTCTTCAGGCACACTCTGAAGTGGCAATCCAATTTTGATATGATCTGAATGATAATGACAGCAAACCAATCATAAGCCACCACTGTGCTTAGAAAGAATACTGCAAGTAAATGCAACACGATATAGTATTTTGGGCATTGCCTCTGCATTACTTGCGTTGAAAGACTACATTAGAAGTCATCGCATTGTTGTGTTCCATCCATAAATCCATCCACACAAATTTTATCCCACAATTGTGTCACTAACCCAAAGCCCATTCATTTCAACCAAAGCTAAACGCACTTAGGTGTCCGTGTAAATAAGACCGACGACCAATGCAATGCAGATGTGCACACAAATTTAACCGACCTTCTTAGCTGTTATTTCAGCAACCCCAAGTGGCCACAAGGAACCGATGTCATGGTTGTTTTAAGGATTATGTAATGAGACTTGTGTGTGTCAACAATATCCAAGGAATTATGGATTCGGTGTGATAAGCCATTTGGTCAAGATCGTCCTCGGGATTAAATGGGGGTATGCCTGCTGGTAGGGGAGATAGAAGCTGATAAGTTTTTGATAGAAGAAGTGACACCGTTTCATGTAATGACGCACACTCTAGCGCAGCAGCGAAAGGCAACAAGAAATCGAACATTTATACAGACAGTGTCCCAATACAACCAAATTCAAGCTCAGTAGCTTTTGAATGACTTAGGTATCAGATGAATGACCGAGATGTCCAGTCTGGGCCATACTCTGGACTATTCGAAGGTGGTCAACAGAGGTAAATACAAATTTAAAAACGACTATAGGCAAGATGTCGCTAATGGCGTTGTGGGTATGTGCGTCGACCCCAACCTCGACGTCGCAGGTTCGATCCCTGGTCAAAAAAAAGTAATAATTTTCACGGCCCCACCTCTTTCGAGTCATTGACGATGCTCAAAGAGTATTCCCTGTCTAGAAAAAGCTTCTCAAAACTTGGCCGTTAGGAGTCGGCATAAAACTGTAGGTCACTTCCACTAGTGGGAGAAGAATAGCACGCACAACACGAGTGGTTGCTGAGAAGCTAGGCCCTGATCTACTACGAGCTGTATTATTATATAGGCAAGAAGTCCGTCTCTCCGAGTCAGAACGACATCGGTCTATACGCCTGTCCACTGAAATCTTTAAAGCCACTAGAGATGATTTGGTAAGCAAAACTGCAGAGCTTGGTTTTAATGCCTTCGAAAGAAACATTCTACATGCGGGGAAGGAAAATGGATCAGAAGACGTAACCATGGACTCTACGGCCTTTATAAGGATGTCTATGCAGTCCCGATGAACCTAGCGATAAACCAGGACAAAACAAGTACACGTCACGAAAGGACGTACAACATCGACGTCTCGGACAGAGCTTCATAATGGGGAGTAGAAACTTTGAGGTAGTCAGGGACTTCGGCTGCCTAGGCTCTGGAGTATACATGGACAATACCACCAGTACCGAGATCGAGCGCAGAATTACTCTTCCAACCGCTGTTTCTTTGGGCTCAGGAGGCAATTTAGTAACAGAGCCATCTCTCGAAACATCAAGTTGACATTAAATAACACTCCGATCATGCCTGTCATGCTCTATGACGCAGAGACATGGACGCAATTGATAGCGGATGAAGAAGCTCTTGGTCTTTAAGAGAAAAGTTCTGAGTGCGATCTTTGGTCCTGTTTGCGTTGACGACGTTTGGAGAAGAAGATTCAATCACGAACTGTACGGGCTGTAGAGCCGTATGCACCTAATTAAGAGTCTTCGGATCCAACGCTCAAGATGGCTAGGCCGTGTAGAGCGGATGGACACCACAGCTCCAGCCCGAAGAGTCTTCGATACCGAGCCATTGGGACAGCGCAACAGAGGACGTCCTCGCACTAGATGGCGCACACAAGTGGAAAAGGACTTCAAACAACTTGGTTGTCGCAGTTGGAGGCAGCTGGCGAAAGATCGTGCTGGCTGGAAAGGGCATGTTGGTTGAGGCCCAGGTCCACCACGGACTGGAGCGCCAATCAAAGAACTAGAAGAAAGATGCACTCCGAAAAACAAATATATGTCGACTACATCGGCTCGGCCACATCGAACGTATGGACACCCACTAATACTGTCTTTGATTCCGAGCCTCCTGGTTCGAGAAGAAGAGAAGGACCGAACCTCCGGTATAGAAACCAAGTCCTCGTGATCGCAAGACAGCTTGATGACTTGATGACTTGATGACTGGAAGTAGCGTGCCTAGGATCGCCAACAATGGAAGACAGCGATATGTGAGGCTGGGGCTCTCCATGGTTCATTTGCCTGATAAGTAAGCAAGAAAGGAGATAATCTGGATAGGCACATGCACTAGCTCACTTATAAAATGTGGTAATCATGTCAAATGAGCATGATCTTATAGTCCTTCCGATCAACTAGAGAGGAGAACCTTTTAACAGCGTTAATTGTACGGGGAGAAGCCAATTAAACATCGCATACAAAGTTGCCTCTGCCATTTTGAGAGAAGTTCAAATCAGTGTGGTTTCAGACATTGGAAGTTCATCATCGGCCAGATCTTCACAGTAGACCAGATCGTGAAACAGGTCCAATGAGCTTAAATTTACACCCATCCCCTATTCGTTGATTTTAAGGCCATATGTGACAGCATGCATGGAGATGAACTATCGAGACTTCCTGCCAAACTCATCAGGTTGTGCTGGATAACGATGGAGGATTCTCGCTGCTCCATCAAGGTCGGTAACGAGCTCAGCAAGATCTATAATGTCGAGGAAGACCAGGCGACGCGTTGTCATACATCGAGCAATAGGATTGCGTTCACTTGAAACTGAAACTGCAACACAGTCAATGAGCATGTTGTTCGGCTACAAAACTATGTCCAGACAAAATATTCACAAGTGCCTCGCTCCTCACTCTGGCACTTCCTGCTGCCTGTTGTCTGAAGTGCACACTTTTCCGAAAGGGCCATGCCATCGATTGAAGGATCTCCTTCTCTTGTTTCTACTCGAAATCTCCGAAGGGGCACAACTCGTGATGCCCGCTTCGACCGCCCCACCATGACAACCAGGCGAGTATCTTTGTCAAATATCGGAAGACAAGGATTAATTCGTATCAAGAGGTTCGTATCTTTTGCAGAGTCCCTCTCCATGTCATTTCCCAAAAAAGCAGTCGATTACCCAGAAAGCTCCCAGCAACGACACTGAACGAAGCGAACGCCAGAGAGTAACCAGGAGACCCCTAGATAGCCCGATTCCACCCCAGTGCGCCGGTCGGTCGGCCGTTCCACCCTCATGCTTGGTTTGCATTCGAGTGCCAGGAGATCCCCGGAGACGGTTGATGTTCCTCGAAATCATTGAAAACTGCTTTCGATTCCCATTTTAATCCCCTCAAAATCGGCACTGACTGTGCACGGCGCCCCGCATTGTTCGACATCAAAAGACACTTTCAAGAGGGCCTCCTTGACTCGGTCCTCCTGTTCATGTTGATTCTGCAGAAGTCTCTTCCGGGAAACAATAAACAAAACACATCCTATTACTAAAAGTCATCAAACATACTAAGTATATTGACTGTCGTTCGGCATGCTTTTTTTGCCTCCGTCGGAATCAACGTCTCCAAGTGTCCTCGCCGTCGTGAGCACATACATTTCTTTCCAATCTTGGAGTTGTCGTCCCACTTCAGATGTCAGGACATTGCCAATTCAAATCACATTGATTGAAGTTTGTTGTTTGTTATTTAGCGGGAGGGCGCGCGCGATCCGACGGAGTGGGCCCGTCGGGGGCAGTGTCTCCGCATGAATGACAAGCGGGATACATTAGGGAGCCTAGCGCGTCTCCTTGTTTACCGAAGGACGACAGGAGCTGCGCAAGCAGAAGACTGCGGCAGTGGGGGGCGGCGCAAAAGTGACAGGGAATAGTCTCTGCTGAGGAATGTGTTTGCGTAACGGTGGGCGATGTCATTTTCATGCCTATCTGGGCACAGTACCCCACCATGGGCACCTTTGAACTTAATTTCGTGGCCGAGTGAAAATATATATTTTATTTACATTTTCCCAGCCGAAGGAGAGACGTCTGCCCGGGCCAGGAGGCGGCCGTGTCCTTCGCGATTCGGTTTATTATTAAGTTTCGTCCTGAATTACAATTCTGCGATGGGGGCTGTTTATGGTTCTCAAGTATTCTTGGAAAATATTTGATTTCCGTTAGGTTTATTAAAATCCTCAAGAGCAGAGACGGAGGAAAAAATGACTGCAAGAGCGGGGGCAGACAATTTGGCGAATTTAGCAAACCACTGCTGTCGTTGCGGCGAGGGCGACACGGCGGCGGAGTCGATTTAAATTCAAATGGCAAGCTATTGCTGGAACTCATTAGGCTGGCATCCTGTAATTTGATGATGAATCGTGAACAGTGGTCCATCATCGTGTTGTGGTTCATTTGCCGGCATTCATGCGTCAAATAGAAAGCCACTCTCTCTCTCCCGTCGTGGACAGCGTGTCTGCGGAATGCGAAGTGCCTTTAAGTGAACTTTAATTGTTCGGGGAAGTCTGATGAGCCGTCTTCGTGGGAAGTTTAATGAGTGGCTTTCAAATGCAAAGCTGCGACAGGCTGGGTGGCCAGGAATTCGCAGAAATTGTTCTTTCTGGAGTCGGGCTGGGGGACTGCTTGAGAACTTCCACTTCAGATCCAAGAATCAATCAGAGGCCTTAAATCTGAGCAATTAAGCAGTGCCAAGGGAATGATTTGAAATTAGTGGTCTACGTTGGGAACAGTGAGAAAGAGAGGTCAGAGAGAAGCTTGCAGATTACCTGAAATATTAGGTGTGGTAAGAAGAAATGGCAATGGTGGTGGCCCGTGGCGTTGTGGGTATGTGCGTCGACCCCAACCTCGACTTCGTAGCTTCGATTCCTGCTCTATGCGACAAGAATAATGTTCGCGGCCCCACCTCTTTCGAGTCACTGACAATGCTCAAAGAGTACTTCTGTCTAGAGTTCCTGTTACGACAAGATCCTTTATAAGATTTCTTTACAAACTGCAGCAGTAGTCTGGCATCACATGTGAGTGAATCCCACCGCCCCCGATAACGCTCTTCCATTGTCCGTACGGAATCGATCGTCCTGCTTCTCTCTAAAGTCGTAATGTTGCATCACAGCTCTTGCAAGTTCAATGGCATGTACTCAACAAGTTTGATATGATCGTCGGATTTATTTTCGCCTACTTATCAGGCCGACGAGCAATGAAGGATTCGAGCATTTGCTGCCTTCTATCGGTGACGGTCTAGTCATCAAGGCCAAGCTGTCTTACATCAGCGATAACTTGGTCTCTATATCGGAGGTTCGGTTTTCCTCTCCTTCTCGAACCAGGAGACTCGCACTCGAAGACCCTCTCAGCTGAAGTGCTGGTGTCCATGCGCTCGATGTGGCCTAGCCAGTGTAATCGATGGATCTTTGCCTCCCAGACTACATCCATATCCTGTTAAATCTCGTAGAGTTCGTGGTTCACCTTAATCGAAGACGGTACCAAATATCCGACGCAAAATTTTGCTTTCGAAGGCATCAAAAACCAGCTCCGCAGTTTTGCTTAGCGTTCAGCTTTCGGCTCCATAAAGCAGAATAGACAGAATAAGAGTTTTGAAAGCATGACTTTAGGGTTCTTAGAGTCAAGAGTTTCGAGCCCAGTTGTTTTGACAAAACGAAGTAGCACCGCCAAGGACAATCCTGCATCGGATCTCCAATACGATGTCATTCGTCGTAGAGCTTACGTGTGTGCCGAGGTAGACAAACTCCCTTACTA
This sequence comes from Eristalis arbustorum, assembly GCA_916610145.1. NCBI lineage: Eukaryota > Metazoa > Arthropoda > Insecta > Diptera > Syrphidae > Eristalis > Eristalis arbustorum. The sequence goes on along the minus strand of OU744318.1, from coordinate 15,220,535 downwards.
CCTCGAAATTGTGCTGTCGATTGTAGCGTTTTGGCGTAACTGGTGTGCGTCAGATCATTTTTTGCTCGACAGCTTGTATTTTGATTTGTCCTCGTTGACCTTGAGACCGACTCGTTTTGCCTGTTCCTCAATTGCCATGAAAGCTTCCACTAGGGCGAGCTGGAACCGCGCGATAATGTCGATGTCATCAGCGTATCCGAACAGCTGGTCTGACTTGTAGAAGATGGTGGCTTCCGTGTTTGCAGCCTCCCGTCACACTAACTTCTCCAGTACCTAAATGAAGAAATCACACGGAAGGATGATGGACAGAGCATCTCCTTGACGAAATCCGGTGCAGGTTTTTAACGGTTCAGAGGTTTTTGAACCGAATTGCACGGTACATCGCGTATGTGTTAGCATAGAGCGACACAACCAGACTAATTTTCTCGGGATCCCGAATTCGGCCATCGCTTCGAGTAGCTCCATGCGATGAATGCTGTCTTATGCTTTAAAATCGATCAAAAGATTGTGAGTATCGATTGGAAACTCGCTGTTCTTCTTCAGGATCTGTCGTCTATAGTCGATTTGCCTTCGGGTCCGGCAACTGGCACTTGTCGATTAGTGCGGTGCAAAACGACTTTAGCCGTTCACATAGTACTCTGGATAGGATCTTTTAGGCGACGTTGAGCAAGGATGTACGTCTGTACATTTTGAGAGAGGAAAGATATCCGTTCTTGTGGATGGGCCATATTTAGCTGATCTTCCAATCGAGCATGTTTTCGTCCTCCCAAATTCCACAAATGATCTTGTGCATGCTCCCAACTACAACATTGCCACCAGCTTTGAAGAGCTCTGATGGCAAACCATTTGAGCCTGCGAAAAACTAGTCATAACCAAAGCAAATGAATTCCAAGCTTTGGATTGGACTCTTGATTTGACAAAATTAGGATCCCTTGCTAGTTGTCTAATCTGTAATCATGTAAGCTCTGTTTCCATTATAAAGGAGCATTGCATAGTAAACCATACCATTTATGAGGCTGGATACACAAATAAGTCAAAGAAGCTCATGGGCGGAAGTTCCATCAGAGAAGAAGTTCCACTGCTGGACCGCAACAAAATCAACCTAATTATGAAGCAGATGGCGATGAAAAGGGAACCACTTACGACAATGTAAAGCGAAAACAGTCATGGTCAGGCCTGGTCATGAGGAAAGTCTTGCTGTGTGTTTTGTGGAATTGGCAGGGAATCATCTATTACGAGCTGATCTTCTGATTCGGACCGACCTTATCAACATATGTACCGTCCAATGGAAGCCACAGCTAAGACGCGTCCAGCTTAGGCACGTACGAAAGGAATTATGTTACATCACGACAACGCCAAGTCCTATATCTACATCGATAGCGACCAGACGCTCCGGGAGCTTGTTTGGGAGGTCCATATGCATCTACAGAGCTTATAGTTCGTGCCTCGTAGGTTCGATTCCAGCTCTGAGCGACAGAAATAATTTTCACGGCCCCAACTCTTTCGAGTCACGAACAATACTCAAAGACTATTTCCTGACTAGAAAAAGCTTCTCAAACTTGACCGTTCGAAGTCGGCGTAAAACTGTAGGTACCTTCCACTCGTGAGAGAACAATAGCACGCACAACAGGAGTGGTTGCTGAGAAGCTAGGCCCTGGCCCTCTATGGGCTGTAGCGCCATCCATATATATTATATGGCCTGCTCCCAGGAAAGCATTGACGCCCTGGACCCCAACACCAGAAGAGCTGGTCTAAAGATGAAGGTAGCTAAGAAAAAGCGAATGAGAATAGACTGAAGATGCCAGGCACCTCTCATACTTCTTTCCCTCTAGAAGAGGATATCAATAAATGTTGCTACCTCGGCAGTAGTTGTATATAAGGGGCAATTGCAGGAACTGACTCGTATAGCCTAGGCCCGCGACGCTTACTTCTCGCTGGGCAACGTCTGGAGGTCCACCATTTGTTACCTTCCCTTAAGCTTCGGATATTCAATTTCAAAGTGTCTATTTGAGAGTCTCGAAATTCCGTATTTATATGCGAGTGGCACCATCACCACTGTTCGCAAGCTACAAGTCTTTGTCCATAAATGCTTGATGAATCATGAACGTCTTCCGGAACTCCATAAGCCCATCGCAACAGAGATGCAATTTTTAAAATTTGCATGGATTGCCCAGCAAGCAGTCTTTGGTTGCGTCATCTTTCTCCTCCGCCGGGGCGTGCGCACATATGAATCTTATGTTGGCGAATTCAGCCTTGATTCGGATCGTCACCACGCGTTCGCTAATACACCTTAAGTTCAAGACTTCTTGCCTAAGTCAGCTGCTGATGACAAATTCGCATACAAATGTGCGCTGAGCACGTTCTTTGAATAATAATCACAGTTAACACAGTTTTTCGTCCTTCTTTTGCTCGGCCGTTCCCCTGGCATCTCGTGTATCCGTACAGGGCCACCGCAAGTTGTTCAGCTGCACGTGGTCTGTTAACCGTCCTGACATTCCACGTACAGATTCGAAAATCATTGTCCTTATGTCGTCTGCAAGCATAGGCCACGGGGAACGGACATTGCTTCGTCGAGCTGCGGTCATATCCCGACACAAGCTACAGGAATTTTGACTGTCCGAGAAAAACAAGTAAGTTTCGAAGATCGAAGTCAGAAGTCAGTGAACCTTCGAGCCAGCACCTTCTTCCCTTTTAGATCATTCTGTGCCTACCATCAGAACACCATCAGTCTAATCATCCCTTTTATGGGACAAGCTGATGTCGAAAGCCTCAATTGTCTGTTGTTAAGGCATCTTCGTAGATTGGAGTATCGGAATATGTCCCTTTTTGTAAAGCGTCTACACCCTCCTCTCACTCCCACCCAAAGCATAAGCTTATCGCCAGCAGCATGCTTCCAAGAATTTCCCCAAATCCCACGATGGAATATGTCCCATCAACCCATTCCATCACATCATCAAGGACACTCGTCGACGCATGTGTTTACATCCCATATGACCACATCCCCCTTTGATGGCATACTTGCTAGGTTCAAGGTGAACCAGAGTGCCCCTGCGAATAGTTTCTGCATTCCATCGTCTCAGCATAGTTTCTCGGAGCTTTGTGCATTCCTGCAGCCCGCAAGACCTTCACAGAGACCGTACACCGTCAAGTGTGTCGAATGAGTGAATAATTCAAATTCCCAAAAGACTCCGTCGGGGCAGGAGTCCATTCATTCCCGGTGGCTGTTTCTACCCCCTTGCCTCCCCACACACACATGCCCGCACTGGAGTACAAATTACAAGATGATTAATTAAATTCTCTAAATTAGAATCCATACTTGTTGAGCATCAGTCACCGGCAGCCGACAAGTGCCCGCACCGAAGTCCTGTCGACCCCCGGAATCCTGTAAATAATTCACCAAGTTACACACCAAATGACCCGAAATACCTTGAGTCCGATGATCCGATTCGAAAGATACGAGCGGACGGCCGCTCTATCTCGGTCCACATCTCGGGCAAAGGCAAACAAACAGGGTTAGCCTCTCGTAACCCTTGTTTGTCCGTCGCCGACGGGGAAACGCCTCAAGCAGGAATTCCTATCTCGTGCATTAATTAACAGAATCATACCCGGATTCCCCGAATTCATTGGCTCATTGAAAGCCAGAGATAAAAGTCACCTTCGAGCCACGATGCCAAGCTGGCATGGCACCGGCTATCGGGCATGCATGAGGGGCTGAATTGTAATGTCATCTTGGGACATCTGCCCACTCAGTCGGCGCTCACGTGCGTGCGTGTCGCCGGGAGAAGACGATAAGCCAGCTTTGCATAAACAAACGGAACGGAATCACTATGCTGCCTGCCGGGCATATCAGTGTTGACGCTTGAGGGGGTGTACATGCGTGCTTGCGAGGAAATAAAACTTGATGAGCGCACTCATCACACACGTCGAACAGCTGAACAGATGAGGGATAAGTTCAATATAGACTCTGGGCCGCGGGCTATGAATTGATTCGCCATGGAAAATGAGTCGTCCGTGCGTCGCCTGCAGTCGATAGTTGGCAAACTGTTGAACGATGGTCATGGTTGGCAGTGGCAGGATACTCAGAACGGACGATAATGCAGGCATTTGCTGAGCTTAAGCTGAGGTGACTCTTTAAGGTTAAGCACGCGGATGCCTGACGAAGAGAGACCTTGGCGGAGCATCCGGAGTACATAAACCAACCAACAGAAAGTTTGTGGAGAAGATCAATAACGTGACTTCTGTAAAAATAGTCTGCCACACGGAGCGGTTAACTCTCCCATATTCTTCAATTCTTAAGCAAGGAATCTGAGAGCATCTATAAAGCTCTTGAAAAAGTGCCCAGACTATTTATTGCTGCGATGGAGGACATTGTTGCACACTTGAACGTGACTACGAGACGATTCGGCCATTTTGCGACGACAGGAAGTCTAGAAGTCGCAAGCAGTCTGGTTCATATCAAAAACAATTGACGATAAGCTTTTCAGTTGCTGAACAGCACACAACCTACGTGATTGGATTGATATTCGCCGATTGAACTAGATCATAGGTGCCTTCGCTCTGATAAAGAGACTGGCCTGGAGCTCGATAGCAACACGCCCCTTATTCGTCCTTATTCGTCCAGTAATTAGCTCCTCTATAACAATAATAATATGGGTCCTGCTACAGGCCGTTGTGGACCAGGGTTTAGCTCCTCAGCAACCACTCGTGTTGTGCGTGCTATTGTTCTCTCACGATTGGAAGGGACCTACAGTCGTATGCCAACTCTGAACGGCCAAGCTTTTCAGTGACTCGAAAGTGGTAAGCCCGTGAACATTTATTTTTTGTCGCACATACCAAAGGAGGAAAGTGGAAGAGACCTACAGTTTTAAGCCGACTCCGAAAGGCCAAGTTTGGAAAGCTTTTTCTAGACAGGAAATACTTCTTGAGCATTGTCAGTGACTCGAAAGAGGTGGAACGGTGGAAATTATTCTGTTGCAGAGAGCAGGAATCGAACCTACAATGTCGAGGTTGGGGTCGACGCACATACCCATAACGCCACGGGGCATCATGGCTATAAATTCATAAGCAACCAAACGATGATGATATTGACCCTGACGAAATAAACATTCGATTCACATCTGTCCCCTCTGTATCAAATCCCAATGTGACATTACCCTTAGTAAACAACACTCAAGATACTGGGTATGAAGTAGGAAGAGTGGATAAGTACTCAGTCGGTGGTGCAATATTCTCCATAAAGACAAAGTCTGTCGGACTGGATAATATTCATCCCGACTTTATCAAAATCTTGACTCCGATGATACTGTCATATACCACGCATATTTTCAATACAGTAATCATGACGTCGACTTATCCAACTCTATGGAAAGAAGCAAAGATTATCCTGGTTCCAAAAAAACAAACCCACCTGAATATCGTCCAATAGCTATCCTTCCATTTTTGTCAAAAGTGTTCGAACGTATCTTGAGTAGAGGCATTAAAGATCACATTGAGGAGCACAATCTTTTAAGTCCTATGCAATCAGGATTCCGTAAAGGACATAGCTGTGTTACAGCCTTGCTAAATGTAACCGATGACATACGAAAAGCCATTGACGAAGATCAAACATCCTTATGAGCTTTACCTGACTTTTCGAAAGCATTCGACAGTGTAAACCCGTCCATATTATGTCATAAACTGTCTACCCAATTCAACATATGTGGTCCTACTAATAAATTAATATTCTCGTACCTAACTAACCGTATTCAAGCTGTTTTATATAACTCACAACTGTCGTCCTTATGTGGCATCTCCAATGGAGTACCTCAAGGTTCTATTCTCGGCCCGTTATTATTCTCAATAATGACCTTCCTAGCGTGTTGTCTTATTGCAAATTTCATATATATGCAGATGATGTTCAAATCTACCATAGTTTTCCTCTTGGTATGATTGAAGATTCAGTTGCTAAATTAAACGAGGATATGTGCTCAATTACGAGGTGGGCTGAAGAAAATGCTCTCAAGCTCAATCCTTACAAAACCAAAGTCATACCATTCTCAAAACATCATCCCCCTCTTTCAAACTTCCCCCCCATTGAATTAAACTCGTATATCGTCGAATATGTAACCTGTGTTAAAAACCTTGGTATAATGTGTAATAGTGAACTAACTTGGACTGACCATATAGACAGTATAGTGTCGAAGGTTTATGCGTCCCTTAGAGGTTTGTCAATTAGCAAATTTATACTACCTATCAGTGTCAAACTAAAACTTGCCAAAGCACTTATAGTGCCTTTATTAACGTATGGGTGTGAGTTGTTCGCCGACTGTGATAACTGCTCAATGCAAAAATTGGTAAAAGCAATCAACGCGACTGCACGGTATGTTTTTAACCTTCAAAGATTTGATCATGTCTCGGAATAACGTCGCATTCTCCTAGGATGTGAATTAGACGCATTTTTAAAATACAGATCATGCATACAACTCTTTAAAATAATTCATTGGAAACAGCCTGACTGCCTTTATGAGAAACTAACCTTCTGTCGATCGAGTCGTAATATTACGTTGAAACCTTCTGTGCATACATGTTTAATATCCCGTAGACATTTCTTCATTCATGCTGTACATCTGTGGAATCATCTACCCCCACAGGTACGGTCTAAGACCGAATACAGACAATTTAGCTCAGCTTGTTTTTCTCACCTCTCAAATATGAACTGAAATAATCTCTAAAATGAAATTTTTAACTAATTTGGTCGCAATTAAAGTAAATTCTAATATAGTAAGCTTGAATAAATTAATCTTGAATTACTTAATTTTAATCTTAAAATATGAAAATGTATTATGTCACTTCACTGTAAGTCTTATACAATGTTATATCTTAAGTCCTGTACTCAAAAAGAATTGTTTGTTCTTAATGTACAGAGATAAATCTAAAATCAATAAATGAAATAAAAAAAAATAAAACGGCAAAATCAATTAAAGTGGAAAATTTCCAAAGGAAAATGATTCGAGGACATGTTGCAAAGGCATTCATTTCTGTGGATAACCTGATCTCTGAAGCACACGAGACTTGCCTGTAGGTAACATTTTCGGGCAGTCACATTGAGCACTGAGAAGTTTCTTCGATTCATCAGATCGGTAGCTATGTGGTGGTCAGACGGATGCGGTCCATTGTCGATCTCTTTCGACTAGACAAGTCGACCGAGTATCACTCAAGGAAAGAAAAGTCTGTCAATCGAAGAGGAAATTGTTCTTAAATCACTTCTTCACAGACGAAGGAGCTAAACGCCTGCGTGAAAGTACACAGTAGACCTGCTCGGTTGGACAAGATGGTAATTTAGCGCCGCTTCTCGAAACCACAGATATATAACAGAATTTCTGAAAACAGCCTTTTATTCATATCACATCAAATACTAACTTCTTGCATCCATCCCAAGTGCCCGAACATAGTTAAGGTTTAGGGTTACCATAGAGTGCCTCAGAGGTGCTCCTCGATGTGTCATAAACCATAGTAGCACTTAGCTTTGGTGTTTTGTGTGCATGTTGAATCTGGTATCAGTTGGGTTGTGATCGACAACTAACAAAAGCGGTTGTACTGGCGAGCAATTCAGAACACTGTGCTTGGGACATCATTCTGAAGCATCCCTCACTAACCGTGATCGTGCACTGCGTGTGCTCTATCCTCCCGAGAAGCTGAGTATGATCTGGTATCAATCGTTTCTGTTCGTTGAGACATGGTCGGTGTGCAATAGTTGGCCGATGATCGTCTGTAGGCGACGCATGGACGATTCATTGAATCAATTCATCACCCGCGGAGTCTATATCCCTCATCTGTTCAGCTCAAAATTAGAAGTAGCAATTTTGCAACCTTTATAACCAGCAGCTAGTTATAACCAGCTCTTCGAATGTTCGAAGGCCTCATAGCAGTTGAGAAGCCCTAGAAGAAGGTCTCACGGCTGTAGCCGAAATAATCAGTCAACGAGTACACTGTCACTGCAACCAGAATTATCGCCGGTGATAGGTTAGGTTAGGTCAAATGTAAACTCCACGAATGACATCGTAGTGGAGATCCGACGTAGAATCGCCCTTGGCAACCGATGCTACTTCGGTCTGTCAAAACAACTGGGCTCGAAACTCCTGACTCGAAGGACTAAAGTCATGCTCTACAAAACCCTTATCCTGCCAGTCCTACTTTATGGAGCCGAAAGCTGGACATTAAGTAAGGCTGCAGAGCTGATTCTTGGTGCCTTCGAAAGAAAAATTCTACGTCGAATATATGGTCCCGTCTGCGATTAAGGCGAATGGAGGAAAAGACACAACCGCGAACTCTACGAGCTGTACAAGGATGTGGATGTAGTCCGGAAGGCAAAAATCCGTCGACTACACTGGCTCGGCCACATCGAGCGAATGGACAACAACGCTCCAGCAAAGAGGGTCTTCGAATCCGAGCCTCCTGGTTCGAGAAGGAGAGGAAGACCGAACCACCGGTACAAAGACCAAGTCATCGCGGATGCAAGACAGCTTGGCCTTGATGACTGGAAGCAGCGTGCTTAGGATCGTCACCGATGGAAGGCAGCAATTGCTCAGGCTCAGATCCTTCATGGTTCGTCTGCCTGATAAGTAAGTAAGTAAGATAGGTTAGGTTAGGTTATTGGGCTGCCAGCGCCACTGCCATCAGACTCAGATCATTGTTGGTCCATTGTGATAACGAGTGCCTTTAATTTCCCCAACGGCAAGTGGTGACTGATTTAAAAAACCTGATAAAAGTATACTAACTTTTGCTTTCACTGGGATTCGAACCGGAGACCACACTAACCAAGGCCAGGCACGCAACCAACTGCGTCATTCAGCCGATGATGGAAACAAAAAGATTATGTGGGCGGAAATCTCTCCTCTGAAGCGGTATAATGGAATGACAGGTGGTCACTGCGAAGCACTGTGGTTTATTTAAAAGCCATGAGCAATGACCGGATGCTGCGTCTGCTGGTGATCTTTCAAGTCTTGTAATGATTGCCGCTATGTCCCCGATGGACACTACTAAAGTGGTCGTATGTCGCACTGTGACCCAACCGACGGCGGCACAAGGAATCATTTATATCTTCAAAGGTACTGATGATGATCTCCTTCATTGAACAAGGCCAACGACTATCGATGTCGATGCATCCGTGTCGGGAGATAACCATGACGGGAGATAGGACGCGAAACCCGTTGGCCAAGGCAAGATCTTTGTACAGGAACCCACTCAAGCTGAGGAAAATAAGTTGATACCCGGCAACCAGTTCAAGTTTGGTGGGGGATGATACGGGATGCACGAGTGTCCGCCTTTCAACCACTCCACTGCGAAATTGGCATTCCTTAATTATTGCTTACTATTGCCTTTTCTCAAGATCCCCTTGAAGTGTTGGCCCAACTTCTCCGCATTCAAGATTGCATCCGATTCGCATTTCGGCAGCACATCTGCAATCGGACCTGTCCAACAGCCGAGGCACTCCCAAGTTCCTGTGGTCTCGCCGCATGAACGCTCCACTGCACCCACTGGGTGCCGCATGCAATCTACTGAACATTCAAAATCCTCAGCCGCTCAGTTTGTAACCACCCCACTCCCCATCTTTAAGGGAGAAAGAGCGAGTTCTTTGGCAACAAAACTTAAAATTGCTTTAAACGACCGAACGACTACACACTATACTGCCTCGACATGATGAGTCATTCCGCAAACGGTAAACTTTCTTTCGCTTGTCTTCTTCACTTAGTTTGCCATGATTTTGTTTGGCAATGACGCAGTTTCCACTTTTGCGCCCTGTCCCCCCACACACCCCGACGGCCGAGGGAGAGCAAAAAATCGCCCAAAACTTCTTGCGAATGCTTCACAAAATACAAAATAATCACTTGGCCCATTTCGTGGCACCACCGTTGTCCATCGGCCCTCCCTCGCCATTCATCAAGCGTCCACCTGAAGTCGAATCGAGCCGAGGAAGGGTTTGGGGCGCCGCAAGACGCAAACTTAAAACTTTCGGTGCAGGGCCATGGACTTAAATCAAATTAAGGAACAACTTATTAACTTTTAGTACTCCGTCTCTGGTCGTGCCAATGCCGATGCTGCTACCGATGCCGAAGCCGATGCCGATTGCTATTCCATTCCGTCTCCATGTCCGACTGGCTTCGTTGCTCGTCCTAAATAAATATCAAGCGGTTTGATAATTACCGTTGGGCATCGACTCTAAATTACACGGAAGAAGTTGCCAAACTTTCCGACACGTCATGCGCTAGCCCAGAGAATTGGTTACTCCAGCAGCCAGCTCCCAGCATCCAACAGCCACCCTGCTCATCATTCGGGCCTCGTTGTGCGAAATTCATTTCTGCACGAGAGATGGCAAAACAAATCCCGTTCTGATACGAGAATGTTTGCCCAATACCTTATGCACCCCGAGGGCAGTTGGCAGTTGGCCTTCCCGTCCCAGCCACCGCCCGTTGTCTGTTTACAGGGATTTTTCAGTTTCGTGGGAAACGAGAGTGCCATCGGGGCGGAGACTGGGTTTCCCCCCGCCATTGGAATGGGAATGGAGTTAAACTTTACCGTTCGGAGAAAGTTTTAATCATCCCTAAATTGTTTATAGGGACATGCTTTGAATATCGCCGGTCGCTCGGCTTCTTATTTCGCTTATTCCCCGCAATTGATTTGAATAGCGCCCGAGGCGGCCCGATCGAAAGGATTGAGTTCGGAGATGGGTTCTGGCCGCTGCGTCTGGCTGGCGCAACGCTGGCTGCCACGAGAATGGGGTCAATTCAGGTGAATGGGGCGCACCTCGCTGTGAGAGGGAGTGGCAGCTGACACACTGAGCGCCGAGCATTGTTGTGCGGACCGTCGTCAGCATACAAAGTTGAAGTTTGCGTGTGGCCTCATACCGCTGGAGGGCATCTAATTTCGTTTTGGGTTGAATTAATTAATAAACTTGTCGATTGATGAAAATCCCCCCGACAGTCGCTCCGACTGACGTGCGGTACACGCAGAGGAGGGCAAACAGACATATTTTGTGGATCAATTGCAAATATTTATCGGCGCGTGTATTTGTGTTGTGCGGCGGTGGCTGCCGAGTGAAATGGACATGAAAAGATCCCGCTTGAAATATTAATCATTTCAGCGAAAGAAGGTTACATCAACCGAGGCAATTCTGCAAACACCCTTGCGGAATGTCTGAAATTCTAATGGGAACACGGCGCATGTGGTTAATCAGAAACATTTGCTTTCAATCGAATTGATGCAAGGCTGTTCAATTGGGTGGAATCATCCAATTCGTCATACGGGTTTGACTATGCAAACACATACATCAGAAGTGCCATTTGAAGCTTGATTTAGTAGTACGCTCAAATCGTGACGACATACTTGCCCATCTGAGCGCACTAAACTTCTCTATAGCGGACACCTGCGCGATCGTCACGATTGTCCGTTACGGAGGAGTGTCCGTTTTAGAGGGTTAACGTAACGCATTTTTCAAAAGCCATTGCTGGGCAGACGCCTGCTCCTCCGTCATTATGTTATGTAACAGCTCAAAAATTCAAAAAATTCAAATCCATGTCCGGTATGGAGGGAGTCCGTTGTTGAGGGGTTTTTTTTTAGCACGAATAACAACATCTTTGTGCAGGAGCATTGACGACACGTCCGCAATCAGAGGTGTCCGTTACGGAGGAGTGTCCGTTGTAGAGGGTTAACGTAAGACACTTCATCAATGCACCTCCTCTTTTTGTTTCACAGTGAACGATTTTCGTATGTTGTTACAAGTCAGGATAAATTTTATGAATAAACTGTACAGAGCGACACTCCATTAGTGTCAGTTCAGTTTCAAAAGTTATTGCTAGGCAGTCGCCCGCTCGTCCCTTTATAGTTATGTAACTGCCCAAAAAGCATTCAAATCCATGTCCGGTATGGAGGGAGTCCGTTGTAGAGGGATTTTGTAGCACGAATAACAATATCTTTTCTCAGGAACATTGAGGATACGTCCGCAATTAAAGTTGTCCCTTATAGAGAGGTGTCCGGAAAGAGAAGTTTCAATGAAGGGGCAAAACTTCACAGGAAATTCGAAGATTTTGCGCTGTTTTGGATGTTCTAAAGCCTGTTCATTACCGATGTAGAAACGACTGCGGCCGAAAGTGTTGCAGAAGACCAACGTCTATAGTAGCTAAAAAGGCGAGCATTGCCCCCTTCTTATGGCACATAATGAAATGTAAATTAGAATTGGATTGTGTTAACTTGCATTTCTCTAACCTCTCTGTGATGAGCACGCGGTTCCCACACCTCAACATCCATAAGGGGACCTGGCGGTCTCCTGATCAATCAACCGTCAACCAGATTGATCACGTTGCGATCGACGTCAGTCACTCCTCCAATATTCTCGATGTCCGCACGTTCCGAGGAGCCAACATCGACTCGGACCATTTCCTTGTTGTAGCCAAGGTAAGGATGAGGATATCGAGAGAAGTACGGAGTCGAGAAAGAACACTACGGTTTGATGTCGGAAAGCTACAATCGCAATCGACCGCTAGGAACTTTGCCGACCGAGTCTCCCTGAAACTCTCTGAAAGTTCGACGCTGCCTGCACTTTCAATAGAAGAAGAATGGAAACGTTGTCAAAAAGCCATCAAAGAAGCTGCCACTGATGTGCTGGGTTTCACGTCACCACCCAGAAGGAACCCATGGTTTGACGACGAGTGCAGGCAGGTACATGCAGCCAAGCAGGAGGCCTACAAGGCAACGCTGCATCGAACAACGAGAGCTGTTCGTGAGCTCTACGAACAGAAGAGAAGGGAAGAGCACCGGCTTCTCAGAAGAAAAAAGAAAGAGCATGAGAAGCGCGCGGTCGTGGAGATGGAGAGGTGTTACGACAGGAAGGAGGTCCGAAAGTTTTACCAAAAGGTAAAACAAGTATCAGGAAGATATAGACCTCGGACCGAAGCCTGCAGGGACGAAAATGGACAACTAGTAGTAGAATCGCAGTCGATGCTGAGAATTTGGAAAAATCATTTCTGTAGACTGTTGAACGGCGATGACGACACAAATTCCGCTGTCAGGCAGAATGTTTCACTCAATTTGGACGATGATGAACACGAATTCCGTCCCCCCGACTTAGACGAAGTCAAGAAAGCGATTTCTAGACTGAAGTCGAACAAAGCTGCTGGAGCGGACGGATTGTCCGCGGAACTGTTTAAGGCAGCTGGAGATGACCTGGTTGGGCGCATGCACCAGCTCATCTGTAAGATATGGTCGGAGGAAAGCATGCCCGATGAGTGGAATCTCAGCGTCGTTTGTCCGGTCCACAAGAAAGGAGATCCCTTTGACTGCGCCAACTATCGAGGGATCAGCCTCCTTAACATCGCGTACAAAATACTCTCTGCCGTCTTGTGTGAACGCCTGAAACCCTTTGTCAACAACTTGATAGGTCCTTATCAGTGCGGTTTCAGGCCAGGAAAGTCCACAATAGACCAAATATTTACACTCCGGCAGATCCTGGAAAAGACTCAAGAGATGCAGATCGACACCCACCACCTATTTGTCGATTTCAAGGCCGCATATGACAGCGTGCATAGAGACGAGCTATACAGCGCCATGTCTAGTTTTGACATTCCTGCCAAACTCGTCAGGTTGTGCAGGATGACGATGGAGAACTCTCGCTGCTCCATCAAGGTCGGTAACGAACTCACCGAGACCTTCAATGTCAAAAAAGGTTTTACTCAAGGCGACACGCTGTCATGTGACTTCTTCAACACTGTACTTGAGAAGATCGTGCGAAACTCAAACGTAAACACCCGAGGCACGATCTTCCAAAAGTCCGTTAAACTGCTTGCTTACGCGGACGACATTAACGTGATTGGACGAACACAGCGAGCCGTCAATGAGGCGTTTGCTAGTATTGAAGCGGAAGCGGCTAAAATGGGTCTAGCGGTAAACCAGGGCAAAACAAAGTACATGCTGTCATCACGGAAGGACGCACAACATCGACGTCTCGGACAGAGCGTCATATTGGGCAGCAGAATCTTTGAGGTAGTCAAGGACTTCGTCTACCTAGGCTCCGGAGTAAATAGGGACAACAACACCAGTACCGAGATCAAGCGCAGAATTACTCTTGCCAATCGCTGTTTCTTTGGGCTCAAGAGGCAATTGAGTAACAGAGCCATCTCTCGAAACACCAAATTGAGCTTGTATAAAACCCTGATCATCCCAGTCCTGCTCTATGGCGCAGAGACATGGACGCTATTGAAAGCGGATGAAGAAGCTCTTGGTTGTTTTGAGAGAAAAGTTCTGCGTACGATCTTTGGTCCTGTTTGCTTTGATGGCGTTTGGAGGAGAAGGTTCAACCACGAACTATACGGGCTGTACAGCGGCATGCACCTAGTTAAGCGTCTTCGGATCCAACGCTTAAGATGGCTAGGTCATGTAGAGCGGATGGACACCACAGCTCCGGCCCGAAGAGTCTTCGACACCGAGCCATTGGGACAGCGCAACAGAGGACGTCCTCGCACTAGATGGCGCACGCAAGTTGAAAAGGACCTCAACCAACTTGGTGTGCGCAACTGGAGGCAGCTGGCGAAAGATCGTGCTGGCTGGAGAGGCATGTTAGTTGAGGCCCAGGTCCACCCCGGACTGTAGCGCCAATCAAGAAGAAGAACTTGCATTTCATTCGCCCTTATTCAAACAATTCAAGGTATTACAAGGTACAAAGAGGTAAAAATTAAAATTTATACAGCCCACTCAGTGCTGCAAGTGAACAAATCACTTAGGTTAGGTTTTAGTGGCTGACTGCTGCTTTAGAGTGTGACTGCCCATCACTTAGGCCAGAGAAGGCCTATTATGATACTATGCGGATTGACTTCTCCTAACATCGGAACCAGTTAGTGCTTGTAGTGAAGCGATTTAGCTGGCCTATGCTGAAGCTGTTTAGGTCATTGAGGCCTACGACTAGCCAGAGTGCTGCAAGAGTAGAGTAGGTGATGAGTGTTTTCTTCCCCCTTTTCATCCATGCAGCTTCTGCAGAAATCATTTATGAGGTCCCTATCCGGCGACCATGCGTGACAATTGCACAGTGCCCGGTTATGAATCTTATGAGAGTCCTAAGTGAGTGCTTACGGAGTAGACCGAGTGACCGTTTTAGGTTAAGCGATGGCCAGATTTCCTTTGTATTAAGGCAGGTGGTGCCTTCTAGCCATTTGTCATTGGTGGTTTTGATTGTGTGAATCCTTAGAAGATGATAGGCTGTAGCAATCGGCATGGAAGCTGGCACCCCTGCTTAACTTGCCATTTCAACTATTATGAGCCTAGAGTTCAGACATTAAAGAAAGGATCCGTTTGGAAGTTTCAGGGATTTTGGAATAAAACGCAAAAACCACAGCAACAGTTTTATCGGCGTCGAATATCTCGTCAAATTACGAGCTAAGCTTATGTCAACAAAACGTAGCCTTTTCACCGTTAAAAATGTCTATGTTGTTATTTCCACCGAGATAAAGACACAAAGCACAGAGCAAAGTAGCTAATGGATTGTTTTCTTGAGACAATGCAGATTCGTGGGCCTGCACACCTTTACCTGGAAGATCACCTTTGAAAGATCTTGGACTGGAGAGAATCCAATTGTAATCACTTATCGTCTTTTAAGGAAGGCTTTTGAAATGACTAGGAGCGATTCTCAAGGACGCTATGTTAAATTGGAAAATTAGACCCACTAGTTGTTCACTTTCTTTCACAAAACATGTTCAACTTACTTTGTTCGGCACTGTTGTAGCTATGTCCATTCATCTGCCTCCAGATTAAGTTTAAAAGAGCCTGTGATTGAAGCTGTTTCTCAGGTTTGACAACATTTCTATTCAAGCCTCTTCGAAGATATTTCCATACATACGTATGGAAAGGAAGGTAGAAGGTGGAAGGAGCTTACATACCATCGTCATTTGTATTGCTGAACTAGGTCGAAGCATCATAAAAAGAGCAGCGGTAGGGTCGTAGTGGACTTGAGGATAAATCGGCTTTACTTTAGTTGCATGCTCATTCTAAGCGTCGAAATTTGAACAACTCGCGTTCATATTGACTTCTGACCATAATGGTTCTCACAACTTTATTGTAGGAACACCTTTCTGCGGATTTACTCATCTTCTTCTTCTTCTTGTGGCGCTACAATCCGGGGTGAACCTGGGCCTCGGTCAACAATCCTCTCCAGCTGGCACGGTCTTTAGCCAGCTGCCTCCACATTCGCACTCCAAGTTGGTTGAGGTCCTTCTCCACTTGAGTGCGCCATCAGGTTCGTGGTCGTCCTCTATTGCGTTGTCCCACTGGTTCGGAGTCGAAGACTCTTCGGGCTGGAGAAGTGTTGTCCATGCGTTCATGGACAACACCCGCCCCTCAATCTACTCATCACGTAGGCATTAATGATCCAGAAAGCTATGACCACGTCCACTAAAAGAAGTAGAACGCAACAAAAGACCGGTCTGTGGTGTTATCCCAGTCAGTTCTAAGCATGCGACCTCGTGCAGTCATATTGCAAAAGGGTGTTACACAAAATCTGAACATACTCGTTGGGCAACAGACTCTTATACATCTTCAGCAGGGTTGCTCTTATGTTTCTTCTGTGCTGGCTTCAGCGACTACGAACAGCCGTTGCGCAAGCAGGCGCACCTCGAAGTTGGTTCTCCTTGAAGCCGGTTTCACGTAAATTTGAAGAATAGGCTCTGAAGGCAGCCCTTATGATATGAGCTTACATTTTAGCGACATAAGCTACTGCGGCTTCTCGGCACTAGCTTGATGCAGGAAGAGTTCCGCTGCCTAATGGAAGATTCAGTAGATTTGATGAGCAATGGCCTTGCGGGCATACCCCGCCACCTTTTCGCTGTTCAGTGATGATCTGCAGGCCCTGAGACTTGTTCGTGATCCTCTTCGCACCACGTCACGTCCACTAAATGTGACTGTCTATCCCAACTCTCGATGCACGTACGGGGCAATGGACATTTGATGGTCCAAGTGCGCTATTAGCGACTGTCATTCTGGCACATGTTCTTCAGTCGTTTGCCATTCCATGTTATTTCCAAACAGTGGTGCTCCTCGAAAACTGAGCCTGTTCCTTGCCTCCAGCTAATGTACTCCCACATCACGCCAAATTCGTTGCTCTTTCCAGCTCTTCCACCAAATTTTCCGAACAGTCAGCGTGCTGCCCTTGAAATATTGACGCAGGCCTTCAAACGGCTAAACAGCCATTCAGTCCGCCATTTTGACATCCATTACGCACGCATCGGCCAACTGATGGACGTGATCCGTAATGTGCGCATTTATCTAGTTCCGTTCAACCAGGGCGAGTTAAGGAAAATGATACCTTTCCGCTTCGTGTCCTCATTAACCTAATGCACGTCAGTCCGCGGGGACCAATTAGAACACTCCCCCCGCACAGCTCACTCCGCACAATCGATTTCGATCATTGTGCATCCACATAATTGCAGGAAAAATATTAATTTCCATTATCACAAAATTAATAGCCTTCCACGTCGACGCACGCAAAGCGACCCGCTAAGGGTATCTCTTTCACCCTCGCTCCATGCGTGCATGCATGCATCCATTCGATGTGTAATTAGTTTTTCCGATGAGCAAATTTCCACAACAAATTCAAATTCAAAGCATAATAGCACTCGCTTTCGCCATTTTGCACATTGACCCACTATCGGCAGTCTCGCTCGGCCTCGGCCTGTGCCTCTGTCCAGTGCCACTGCCTGGCCGTCAGCATCTCCCTCTCGTGTCATGAATATTGAAATGAAATTTCAATTTCCCATCAAAGGATACAGACAATCTCGTCGGGAGATGGAGTTGCAGCAGCCGACCACTACCACTCACGCGGCCATTCAAAGTAACATTTCCCCTCGGTTATTATGCGATTAACTCTGACAAATCGGCACAAAAACGGGCGAGATTCGGTCAGGAGACACAACAACTAGGATGCTCTGCGCCCACTCTGGGGCGCCATCATTTTGAGACCAATCCGCTCTGACAGACGTTCAATATCCAATCGGTATAATTGAATTCCATGCATACCAAGGCATCGGTACGAGGAATTCGAGTGCGACGCGGCGGCTGCACACACAGCATCTCACAGACGCACGACGAGCGAACTGCATGTTGGCGCAAACAATTTACTGCTCAATACTTACCGCAATGTACTGCCATCCCTTGTTGACTCGCACCAGCAGCGCCTCCTCCTCGGTGATGTACGCTATCGTTCCGGCCGGACTCATCGCCGACTTCTGCATCGTGTGCGCGTGTGTGTGTGGATGGATATGGAAAGGACAAAATATTGATATTTATATTTAATCAAGTTATTAATTTAAATCTACACGAAGGCGGCGGCTGTGTTTTGCCAGGACCACGGACACGCAAGTGCGGCTGCCCGTCATCGGGGCAACCGATTTGATTTGTCGATTTTCAATTTGGCATCACTGCACCGCGACGGAAGGCTTTGCTGCGGTGTTTACCGGAAATAGCTTCTACACGGCCTTTGATTGAGTTGCGGCTGTGATTTACTGAGAATTAAGGTCCTAATGAATGAGAGCAATCTGAATTAATTTCGGAGCATAGCCACTGTCGTGCTGGTCCCGAACTGTTGGTTCCAATCAGATTGTGGGACGGGAGGCTGGCGCACAGAGGGCCGCACTTGGAACAAAAGTAATAGTCATGAATGTCCCCCCAATCGCTCGCCTCCTCCTGGGGGAGAATTTAAACGCAACATGGTCTGACCTGTGTTCGGGCTTTTGAAAAGAGAAACTCAACAGGGACGATGTTTGAGTAGATGACCTTATCAGTTGCGTGTGGGTAGGACACTCGTGGAGGGTGCACCGCGGCTGCGGTCGCTGTTTTTGGGTTCACGTCAGTAGCGGGTGAGTGTTGATGTAAACGTCCATCGGTTTAATGAAGCTTCGGCAATCATTTTAGCTCAGACTGTATCTCTAATTAAAGTGGGAGTTGTTAATTTTAAAGAGCCGCGTGGTTTTGATTAAATTTTAGGCTGGTACGCCACAAGGTTGTGGATTTGGTCCGAACTTGTGAAAGCTTAACAAGAGAGTGGGCATTGTCTGGGTATTGTCAGTGACTTGAGGGAAGTGGAGCCGTGAATGCTAGAGGTTGTGTAAGTTGGAAATTAAGTGTAGGCACTCAAAGTTGCAATCGGCCTATCGCCACACTGCCAAAATGGCGGTGCAATTTTCATTAATTTAAGCAATAACGCGGTTACGAAGACTTAGAAACGTGGAAATGTTAATAGGCCACAATAATAATCGCTTCGTTAAGTTTCGTTAAGTTTCGTTCAGTTGTTCCATTTTCTTGCAATCACTCATAACGCGGTTACGAAGATTTAGAAACGTGAACATGATAAACGGCGACCATAATAATGGCTTCGTTAAGTTTCGTTCAATTGTGTTTACTTATGTGGGAATGGAATTAATCGCTTCCTTTTTTGTCTTCTATAGCTTTGAAAGTTACTGCAAGCAATAGATGAGGTGAATACCGAGATTTGACGAAAAATGGCATGCCCTCGTAAGCACTTTTGGCTGACTCCTTAGCAGCTCATCGGATGGATCTCCCCTAAAATAATAAATTGGATCCAAATTTCACTTTAAATTGTATACTCTAGGTCGAAAACTTGACGAATAATAGAAGGTGTTGACCATTGTGGAGCGTTTATGCAAAGTTTTGCGGAATATTCGTTAGAAAATGCTTGAAAAAGGACGAAATGAATGCAAGGCCACATGGCTAAGGCAAACCCTGTTTCGTTAAAGATTCTGTAGTTATTACTGTAGCCACTAGACTGTCTAGCCTTAAAGTGCTGAATAAACACATGACAGATTTCGCACAAAGGAACGTTGAAACCCCTGACCTTCTCTCAGCGATTCATTAAATGCCAGACTCACATTTTCATTACACCACCAAACCGCCACAATAATCCCAAATGGCCACAAAACTTAAGCCGCTTCCCGACAATCAACGTCCACGAGTCACAGTCTTGCCCTAGAGAACAGTTTAATTTCAATTAAAAATCTGCCTCGTCCCGCACCCACCCGACCGAGCGAAGCACTAAGTATCCGCCGCAACTGATGCTTTCTGTGCCCGGTGCCCTGTGTGCCCACTGACCGTGTCCATTAATTACATGTAGCACACAGCTCAACGATATTCGTCATCGTTATGTACGCACTTTTATGTGGTCTCATTTTTTTTGCGTCTCGTCCAGTCCTGGCGGCAGCCCCTCACCCGTGCTTTTGTTATGATTTCCCACAAAAATTAATTACCTTGGTCATTTCTTCAATGTTGGCAAACGTTAAAGCACCTGGAACGAATCTCATGTTCGATGACGACGACGCCGACGAGGGCAACTCATCCTGTCTTCCTGTCGACGGTCCTGCGAAATCAAAAGCGTACGGGAAAGAGGAAAAACAAAAGAAAGAGAGAGAGAGAAACAAAATGATTATTAAATCCACAAACTCGGACACGTGGAAGGAATGATTAAAAATTGCTTCGCTCCTCTCTGCCTCAGCACGCAGCGAAGGGCCAAAGCAACCGCTTTAAAACGAACGAAACATGTAGAACAGGTGAAAAAGAAGAACGTGTGCGTGTGTGAGTGGAGCAAGAACAAAAAACGGAAACGTAACAAAAACGAGGCAAAACATGATTCTGGTGAATGCAAAGCAGAAACAAGGAACTCTCCGCTGCGGAGACTGATGGTGCATACGTAAATGAATAGAATCTCATGCTCAACACATACACATCATACACATAAGCACAGCTACTTTAAACGGAACACACAGCCATTTTGTGTTTGCTTTGAGGAAAAGATACAGGTTCTGTTTGGTTCTGTGTTTCTGGTGTTTGGTGAGGAAAAGAAAAAAAAAAAACCGGGTGATGTGACCGTTTCACTAGATCCTTCGAATTCAATTGACTCAGTCCACAGCGCGGTGGGAAGGGGGAGGGATGAGCTTGGAAATCGAGCTGAATGACAAAAAAAAACGAAAACTATGACAGTGTGGCCGGAAAGTTTAACAACACCTTGAGAGAGAAAAAAACGGTGGCCTAGTTTTAATTGCATGCTTGTGGGATTTTCTCTTGATTGATTTTTGATAATTTCGACTTTTGATAGATTCATGTACGAATTTTGGCATAAAATGTGAGGTGGTACACTTTCCCACGAACATGTGAGCTCTCTCGTGATTGGAACTTTTCAAACATTGCCAACCAGTCAATCTGTTGACTTCAGCCGACATGGCAAGTGTGTTCATAGCACCGCCTTGAATGGGTAGCTGAATAAATGAAACTCGGAAAACACAGGCCTCCAAATTTCGACAGTAGGCTGGAATTGGAAGCAAATAAATGTCCTCCTATTCAAGAATGTAGATCACTTGGTAATTTTGCTAGAACGCATCAAACACGTAAAGAACCTAGCTGGACTAAATTTCGAAATTTTTGATTCAACAATTACATATTCAATCTGTACGAGCCGTCGACTGAGTCAGAAGAGTGAACAAGCTACGATAGGCCAGGAAAGTCTTTGAATCCACACCAGAAAGACGACGCATTGGAGGGAGACCACGTCTCAGATGGCGTATGTAAGTGGAAGGGGACGTAGACCAATTAGAATAAATGCACTAGTCGGCCACTATCTAGTGCTCGGCCACTAACCATTAATGCCTTGGTCATTGCACTCCCAAAGGTTTATAACAAGAGATAAAAAAGGTGATCATTGGACCTTGGCCAACAATTGCTGCCGTTACCCCATGCGCGCAAAATTCGAGGCACCTAGCTAAAGATCGAGCTGACAGAAAACGTTTGTTGGCTGAGGCCAGAAATATATGAGTAAAGAGGTAGTGGTAGTCATCTTCGGCCATTTTTCCCGAGTCTATCGCGACATTTTTGAAGTCCAGGTAGTAAAATAAAGTAAGCAGTGGCAATTCAGTTGTATTTTACTCATCCTTTACACATCTGATATTCACGTATTCACAGACAGGGCATAAAAACGCTGTCTGATGAAATCAAGGGGCAAGATAGGAAAAAGTGTCATATCTCTTTACGTATTTATTTCTGGTTGCTCAGTTCCGCTCCTGATTCTAGCGCAACCATAAATAAGGAAAGTATTTTCCGTAGGGAAGTAATTTTGTTCCAAAGTTAAGTCTCAATGCCTGGCAGCCGCAAAATAAGGTTACGCTGAGATTCTCCATAGCTCGCGGGCCTGAATTGACACCTGAAACACGGCTGAATCAGTTGTGAGTTGTGACTCAATTTAGACTCGCTTGAATCCATTCCGAGGGATTGATACACCAATTCCTCGTTCGCTAGGAATAAGACCTAGGCAATGCTATCCTGAGATGATCCACTGCAGTACTGGGTTATAACCATTTTGTTTTTTTTGAATGACTGCTGCTATAGTCTCAATATTGGTTTTTTACACGTCTGGGCTACTCAATGAATAGTTGCCTGGCCATACATTACCTTGTTGTTAGAAGATCTGGATAGGTGCCGAGGTAGGGTAGCATGCCTTGCAATTCTTACTCATTTCTGCTGAAGTGGTTGCTTCCAGCCTGTCAGCCCAACATTCAATGATCGGTGATAATGTCTACGACCTGCGTGTGTCTACTTCCATCCGTCTCCAATTGGGGATATTACTGGCAATTTTGTTTGAAGTGAGGGGCAGAGGATCTCCTAATTCATTGCTAGTGGCAAGTGTGCTTCAGTGCTTGATTCTGTACTTCACTCCCTGGGAATACCACAATACTCAAGAAGGCTGCATGGAAAAGTCGTGACTTCTTTGATTTAATGGATGATGTTTCCAGAGGCAGAAGTATGCAGACAAGGCAAGCTCCGTCTTTTTGCAAAAAACAGTGTGGCGACTTCTTAGTCCAGGCAACAGTCGCAGAATGCCTTGACAGATAGCTCAATTTGACTGAACTGAAAACGCGCAGTCGCCAATTTGTTGATGTCTTGTTTTTATAAAATATTTCCAGAACTCATGAATCAATGAGCTTCTATAAATTCGCATTTCCGTCTCATATTGGTATCAGCTATGCGAGATTATACAAAATTCAAGTTCGATTCAGAGGTTGGCTTTTGCTTGGCAAGCACACGCGGATACTCATTGATCCACCCTCGTTCAAGAGGGGCAACAAAATCTGAACACAAGACCAAAGTAGATTTTGCCACGACTTATGGTATCGAATCAGGTTGCTTAGGCGAAGCAAGGTAAGTAGGTAGGAAGTGGCAGTGATGGACTTAGGCCAAAATAAGCTCACTGTACAGCCACGTGAGTGCTTACAATTTTAGAAGGTTGCTGTGATTATGACTGCCAACTAGTCTTGTCGCAAAAATTACTAATGCGTTTACTGAGGTCGTTTAGACAATCATAGAAAAAGGAGCTTGTTGCGGCGAGAGCAGTACAGTCGCAGAGGAGGTGTTGCCCGTTTGTGTGCTTTCCTTCTCACCATCGTCTAGGCAGCTTATACAGAAGTGGAGAATTGGCCTAGGTTTTTTGCATTCAGACCTCACTGAATGCATCACTGGAGATCAGGCAATTTGATCTTTTGGGATAAATGGTCGGGTCGAAGTGGCTGACTGCTGTGCGAGAGAAAAGCAATCACACTTAAGCCAGCGTAGGCTTTTTATGCTTCCACGTGAGATTTGCTTTGACGTTCGACGAGGACGCGAGGCACACACTCAAGAGCAGAGGGCGCACTCAATTGTCCACTGTCGGAGTTTTGTCGCAAATTTCTAGCTGTCTGCTGCTTCATAAAGAGTCCTTATGATAACTTGACTGTCGACCGAAGTTTGGAAAAGAACACGTTTCTGTGTAAGCTCTGTTTTCTATCGACGTCGAATTGTGACATACGGGCAGCTTTCTGCCACCGCGAGGGCCTCCGAAGAGGTGGCCATGTGAAATGACCAATTATTAGTGTTAGGACGGTAGTCCATACTGGGGAACTTCCTAAATAAGGGCCTAACAAGCCTATGTCACGGCAGTGCCGTAGAACAATCCCGTGTGTCTAAGAAACGTTCGAAAAATGAAAACGACAAACTTCCCACCACAACCGCACTGCAAGCCCAATCCAGATCGAGCCTACTCATCGACTCTGAACAAATGGAAACTCCGAGCCATTAACGTGCTTCATCGGATAAGTTTTAACGTGTGAGCAGCTACTAACTCAAACAGAGCCTTTGAATGGCGTCCGAAAATGTCACTACATACAAACAAAAAACCAAAAAAAAGAACAAAAAACGAAAGAAAAACCAAAACAATCTAGAGTAAACAGAAAATTGTTGACGAAGCAAAAGATACACACAAAGTAAACGTAAACAACAAATCAACCCACCGCACGGCTGTGTGCCGAGTGGACGTGGAAAAAAGGACGTTTTTATGCAAATAAAGCGAAATGCGAACATGAAACAGGATATAAGAGGAATATAACGGCTAACAGTAGTAATTTGTCGCTGTTGTGTTGTGATGGTATTTTTTTGATTATTCTTTTCATTTAATTTTTGTTGTTGTTTTTGTTTTGTTATAGCGGCTGTGTGTACATATTTTTTGTGTCATTTTGTCTTAACAATAGAAAAAGGACACGTGCTAATTACCGGAAGTACTTTCAGGAAATTCCTTTAGGTTCTGTAGTTCTCTAATTGCTTTGATTTCGTCTAAGGGCGACCGTCCATCTTCGAGGAGACGATGATGTGACAACAACAAAAACGAAGGAGGCACAACAAAAAAACAGGACCGCGTGTGGGACGAGGAAAAGGAGAAAGAATACGGAAACGAGAAAAAAGACAAATGTGTTCTCTCATTTAATGGGAAAAGATGAAAATTGTTAAGACGGAGGGGGGGAAGGGGGACATGGGAAGGGTTTTCTTTTTTCTTTTTTCTTGTTGGTAAATTAAATTCTGAGTGAAAGTCACGAACGGATTTACGCACAATACACAATTTTTGGGGGAGAAACGGAAGAGGGAGATATTCGGCGGAAGTGGTGGGTCTTACCTGTACGTCCGAAACTGCGGTATTCCAAGCCGGGATCGCCTTTCGGTCCGACTATTGAGATGCCTGGCATGCCGGGGGGTCCCGGCGGTCCGGGTGGACCTGGTGGGCCGGGGATTGGTGGCGTTGCCGACGGGAGACCTGGCGGACCGGGAGATCCGTTGCGGCCGTCCATGCCTCGTTCGCCCTTCTCACCCTTGAGCTGGAAATAGAATAGAAGAGGTTGGCTTAGATTTATGAAGTTTTGGGACGCGGATGAATGTTTTTGAAGGTGAATGAAATTCCTTGGATTACTGGTGGACTGGTGGGGGGAATGCGTGTGTTGTTTGTTTAGAATTTGGGGAAGGCACGTTCAACATCCAACTATAACTCTCATCGAAATTCGCACGAAGCGATGTTGAGAAACTGGACGAGTATGAGAAAAATATGGGTCCAAAGAGAGGAATGACTATGAATTCAAATTCTGCGAAGCAACTGAGATGGCAGCTAGTTGTCACACGGGCAGGTGCTTCAAGCTGATGGTCTGTGAGACACAATGTTCAATCTCGTTTTAAAAAAGACTTTTGGGCGGTGAGCGGAAGCGATATTAACGATGTGTCGTTAGGCGATGATACTAAGTTGGTCGAGGAATTTTTGTCATGTGGAAAAAAAAAAATCCCAAGGGTGCTTGTGAATGAACGTTCGTGTGTCGTACGTGTTCGCATTGGACTCTATTTTGCCACTTG
Source organism: Eristalis arbustorum (assembly GCA_916610145.1). Classification (NCBI taxonomy): domain Eukaryota; kingdom Metazoa; phylum Arthropoda; class Insecta; order Diptera; family Syrphidae; genus Eristalis; species Eristalis arbustorum. The sequence goes on along the minus strand of OU744318.1, from coordinate 15,194,822 downwards.
AATACCTCTAGATCCTAGAATGATACAATGCTTGTATTTTCAGCCTGAAAAGTTTGCCACTCCTCTCTCGAGTGTTGTATGGTGCATTGTAAGTAGTCGCACAATCATCGAAAAGTACTCGTGTTTAAGACACAGTTCCCTGAAAGAAGCTCATCAGCCGTTAATAATGAATGTTGTTAGTGTAGTGACTTTTTTTTAACAACGTACTTGAGGAGGTCTTGCAAAACCCACCACTCACCACAAGAGATAAGAAAGTCCGCAGACGACGTTGACGTGATCGTACACAGCGAGCCCTCAATAGAGCGTTTGCTGGTAGTGAAACGAAGGCGGTGGATGAGGACAAGACTCACTATTTGCTGTCGTCAATAAAGGACGACTCAACATCGGCGACTCATTCAGCACGCCACCATAGGCAGCTACAACGTCGAGGTGGTCAAGGACTTCATCTACCTTCGCTGTCAAGTTAATGGAATGAATAACATCAGTACCGAGATTAAACGTAGCTGCTTCTTGGGCTCACGAACCAATTGAGTAGCAGAGCCCTCTCTCGAAGGAACAGTGTATACGATTTTGAAGCTCTCTGTCTTGCTTTATAGCGTGCAAATCTGAACTATCTAAAGAGCGGATGAAACAGTCTTGGTTTCTGCGTTCAATCTTTGGTCTTGATTGCATTGATGGTTTCTGGAAGAGAAGATTCAATCACGAACTGAACGGGCTGTACAGCGACATGAGACTAGCCAGGCGTCTACGGACTCAACGCCTAAGATGGCTAGGCCACGTCGAGCGCATGGACAACACTGCCTCAGCCCGAAGAGTCTTCGACTCCGAAGCCGTGGGACAACGCAATAGAGGAGGACCACGAACCCGATGACGCACTCAAGTGAAAAAGGACCTCAACCAACCTGGAGTGCGAAATTGGAAGCAGCTGGCTAAGGAGTGTGCCGGTTGCATCGGCTTATTTGCAGAGGCCCACGTTCACCCTGACTGTAGCACCATTAGAAGACGAAGACTTGTCGCGAAGTGCAGCAACAGTGCACACTCATCGGCCTTGAGGCCAAGAGAAGCGGGTTCCTGGTGGAAGAAACCATATGTTGTCCTTCCAATGAAATAGACGTCAGCACAAAATATAGTTTAAACAGACATCAGTCCTAGTCGGACACAAGTTTCATTGAACGCTTTCAGGACCTGGTACAATAGCAGAGACAAGTAGTAATAGAAGTAGAAACGATCGACTTTTACACTGACGGTTGAAAGAGCAGCTCTGGTATGAGCGAGGAGGTCAGCTTTCGGCCCAACTGAGGGCCTCAAAACGTCCTTCAGGCAGTAAGGGATAGCAAGGTCATTCAAGTTTAAGTCGGTTCGATACAGGAGCAGAGACTCACGTTAAGAGAACAGAATATAACCAGCGAATTGGTCACCAAGGCAATAACAGCTGTAGCATGACACATCCTGACAGCGAAGATGGTTAGCTTATGCAGACGGAGAACCAATGAGATATCCTTGGTAAGCTCGATGACTCTCGGCTGGGTGCCCGTACATACTGGCAGTTGGGGTAACAAAAATGCAGACAGCCTCGCCAAAAAAGGGCACGTGTTGCAAGTTTGTCTGGCTATCCCGCGCACGCCGTATCATTCAGGCCCATAAACAAAAAGCTAGCAGTCTAAGCTGCGTATAGAGCCAGAAATCGGTGACTTGGGCTGAGTACCGGAGCAAAAATTATCAGCTCTATGGCAGACGCTGAGCAAAAAGAGATAAAATTTAGAGATTGAATCGGATGTTATCTCCCTATGGAAGATTCCTTAAGCAAAGTAGTGCCAGGAGTTCACATAAAATGTGCTCAAATGTCGCGCCCTCTTTCAGGCAAAACTTTGATAAGGGGGGTGGTTTTCAGGCTGTAGTAGCAAACTAGAATGCTCGATAGGAGTGTTAAGATTTCCTTTATATAAAAAGCTGCAGATTAATTGTTTAAATTGCAGATCATAATCTACTGTCCAGTGGATATTAGAGAACGGTTCGGAACGCAGCCAGCCCGTGTCTAAGGACAGGATCGAGTTTCATCGTGTTGTGTCTGTCAAGGGATTGTAATGCAACGTAGCAACATTTCATCGTCGAAGAGACCATTAGGACTTGTATTGGGTCCAAAGTCTGCTAGTCCATTGACCCAACTGAGAACCATACTAGACTTCTGTGTTCTAATGTGGAAATACTTTAGGTCCACGTCTCAAAATCTAGATCCATTACAAAATACCGCCTTAGACTCAGGCGTCTTCTGCTGTTTTGCTTCATAGGGTCTTTCGTGGAAAAAAACCAACACATTTTCCAACCGAGAACTGATGAGACAGCATCAATTTATCCAATTTCCATAAATCAACAGGAGGTCAAAAGTAAAATCCAATCCAGTGAATCGTAAAATCAACTCCTCCACGAGCACCACTGTAAGGACTCATAATTTATTCTCAAAGTTCTGTTTGTCCAGCAGGAGGACCGTGCTCTGCCTCTTATCATCCCTCCATTCCCCCCCTCCATCTCTGCTGAGGGACACAAAAAAAAAACGAATAAACTGCCATTGTTGCTGTCATTCGTTCTCAAAAAAAAGTCCCATTCTGCTGAGTCCTTAAAAAAAAACTCATTCCGACAAACAACACGCGTGGTATCACTGCCACTCGCAATCGCTTTCAATGGCCGGTCATCCATCTACAGTGCGCTTTCCCGGTGGACTGGGCAAATCACACTTCTGGGCAACATTAGAACCACGATGTGCACATCTAGCGCAAAACTTAGACAAAAACGCACCCGAGCGGAAGGACTGAAACTTGTCACTATCCCCCTACACCATCCTGTGCATAGCGATGGAATCTGAAAGAGAATCAGCAAAACCCAAACGGAGAGCCATGAAAATTGGACAGGCAAACAGAGGCACAGAGAGACCGACAGCCAGAAGGGTTCACATTCACACCCGGTCGCCTCGGCAAACACAGCGCCCCCGGCGTACAATAACGCTTCTCCATGCACAATTAATAGGAAAACTTTCCATAAGCCTAACGCCTATTCGCAGAAAATCTCTCATCCGCTCGACCACTTCCCCTCGCACACGCCCAGTCGGCGGCTCATCGGCCACTTCCTCGCACTCGCGTCATCCCCTCGTCACTTCCGGTGCGACTGTGTCTGCTTACTTTTGTTTGTATCCATCCGTTGGGCGGGGAGGGTAAACTTTTATAATCGATCCACATCCTGCAGCCCACACCCGCGCGTTCGGCCGCCAATTGAAACTTTCGCCCAGCTATAAAACTAATTGATGGCAATAATTGTTCCACTCTGGGGAAGGATTCGTTGTTTAACAAACAATGATCTGCTTTCAATTGGTTTTTATTGTTCCCGCGATTCTCTGTGTGTGCGTACTTTTAATTGACATCCTGTGCATGGTGTGTGTTCACTGACAAGCGCGAAGACATGAACCACCGAATGAGAGCGTCAAATATTCAAAGGCACCCGCACAAGAGGTTCATCTCCTTTGGCGCATTGCAGTGCTTCGTAGCGTTAGAATGCGTTGAGAAAAGAAATCACGTTTCGGTATCGTCATAATCATCTCTCATCTTCTCATCTCTCGTTCGTCTCGGGCGAGGTGACGTCTGCCTCGCAGACTGGCACAGAAGTCTACAAGGGAAAGAACAACACAGGATCGCGTCGCGTTGTGTTCGAGAGCTCCTTCGAATCAGCCCCGTTAGGGAATTTATAAGGTTGATGGAGTGCCGTGAGTCTTTCATCTTGCGAATTCAATATCTTTCCCGCGTCTGCGAGGGTGATGCAATACGGGCAACAATGGCAGAGAATTGCTGCAGGGAATTGAGTCGCGGCGCTGGGGTGTGCCACTTGCAGTCGGAGACACGCGCATTCCGCGGAGCTGCTGGGGACAACAATTGATGAAATTAATATTTGAACGGTGGCTCCGGGTCCACGGATGAGGAAGTAAATATTTGCGGTTGCAATCACTTTTTGCTGCGACGCTAATTTGAAGTGGACGCGGTGGAGGTGGTGGGGTTATTTTTCTGCAAAAACGCGGAGGATGTCGATGTGTGTCAATAAATTGGAGGGGACTTTGTCAACAGCTGGAAGTTGACTTGGAACAGGTGTCATTTTGAAGAGGTATCCGCATGGCGGTTGGACGGGGAAACGTTAAAACGAAATTGATTTGTTGACATTGCTGACATCGGGACAATCGAGCACAAAATGACATCCTGGTGGAGATCGAGAGATGTTCCGCCATTGGCAACCATTCACTCCTCGGTTTGTCGAACGAATTTGCGTTCAAAAAGCAGTAATCTTGCCACTCTTGCCAGTGCTATTATTGAATCCTAAGGTTCTAGATAAGCGGATCAGCAGGGCTGATCGTTAAAGTATGATGCCATCGAGGGAATGATTCTCCATATGTCGGACATCTAGTTAAGCATGCGTGAATGGAAGAAGACTCCGCCTCGAAGAAGTCGAGGATCTGCACTCTCTGAAAGCATTGAACACATGAACACCAGTGCACCCGCTAAGATAGTTTCGGATTCCGACATCTTATTGTTTGAAAATCAGCGGAATACCAAATCTCCGGTTTATGAGTTCAGTGGCAGGGGCAAGCAAGACTGCTTGGTAAATGGCAGCAACGAAAGTATGTAAGGTCAAGTTTGTCAAAAAAATCCCTACGGATTGCTGAACTGAGATGTAAGGACTATCAGAATACTCGCTTTAGCTTGAGTACGTGCATACGTTACTTTTAGTCAGAATTCACGTTACTTTCTACTAAAATCCGTATTTATGTGAAAAATGCAGCACCAACCGGTTTCCTGGTAGGACAGCAAGTGTACTGCATTATTTCTGCCACTTAAAACAGAGACACAGACCGCAACTGCAACTAGAGCCACCATTAGTGTTAATCGATGAAACTGCACTAGTAACGACGTTTATTGAGAAGTAACGTTTCGTTAATAGAATCCTCGTTAATCGGTACATGAGTAATTTATTCTACACGATCGCATATCCCACTAATCAGAGATTTGTTTGTGTTCGTTTTAATCGATTGTAGGAAAAGCAAAAGTCGCGCACTGTTTCGGGCTGTACAGGGAGATGAGTCTACCACCTTCGCGTCTACTTAAAGATTCTTCGAGCGGGATTCATTAATACCAAGCCATAAGCATTTCTGACAACAGGGCCCAACTGAACTTAACCGCATATGATGTGGAAAAGTTAACAGCTTTCTATACTGAAGAAGTGTGATCCCGTGAGTAGCAGAATGGGGAAGGCTAAAGCTGTTGATGGCCCGTTGCTATGTGGGCATGTGCGTCGACCCCAACTTCGACGTCGTAGGTTCGATCCCTGCTCTGTACGATAAAACTTTTATTCCCAGCCCCACCACTTTCGAATCACTGAGAATAATCAAAGAGCACTCCTGTCTAGAAAAAAGCTTCTCAAACTTGGCCGTTCGAAGTCGGCATAAGATTGTAAATCCCTTCCACTAGTGAAGGAACAATACGAGTGGTTGCTGAGAAGCTAGGTCCTGGCCTGCTACGGGCTGTAGCGCCACTCACAATCAGTTTGTAAACGAAGCTGCTACTGTTTCGCAGAGACGCGGGATGGCCTAGACATACGTGGCACTGAACGCTGAATAGCTAATGTTTGGAAAGACTTCAAACGCATTCGAATCAGATTTAGTGTAGGCGTGGTCGCCACGTTTGGGTTACTGCATGTTGGGAGGGACAAGTAGAAAAAGGTGATGATTTTTGAGAGGTTTGTTAAGAATTTCATTTTCTACCGATGATGGAGAAAAACAGCTTGTCGAGCTAGACCCGTAACTTTTGAGTGCAGGAAGAGGTGATCTCCATTACTGTTGGCAGCCCTTTTGGTATAATACATGAATCATGGTGTGAGTATATTGACGGTGTGACGTATGATAACACGTATGATTTAAATAAAATCCGATTTCACTGCAATCTGGGTTAATATTAGACTCCACCTTGGACTTTCGGTGGAATGGTTTTTTTGGTTTGGCAGTTTCTTTTAAACCTTAAACATTGAGTCAAATTTGTATTTTAAGCTGATCGAGGGTCCACTGTTATGAATTCCTTAGCAAATTTATCGAAATGGGTTAGAAATATTAGCCAATACAAGCACCAAGTGGAAGCTGGAAGCAATAGAAGCTGCCAGATTTTTGATCGATTGTATGACTATACACGTTTATACAAACGAGGTTCAACTGAGTTGAAGTTCGGATTTTACTGTGAAGCAGACGAGTTCGGTTCAAGGTAAGTAGGTGGCCGTGGGTAGTGGTGGGTGCGAGTGTCTATTCTCATGATCTCAACATTGCTATCTCTTTGAAGCTCCCTGATCATTGCAACGTTTTTCAGGCAGAAACCATAGCGATTAAAGAGACGCTGTCATGGCTCAAAAACAAGCCGCTATAAAAACTCTGGGCAATGTCATGTTTTACTCAAAATCATCCCTTAATTGCAGGCTGTCTCTTAACGAGATGGCTGAGCATTTAAACATTCACCACATGTCGGTGCCGGGGCACTGTGACATACCAGGAAACTGCAAAGCCGATGAACTCGCCAGGTGTGGTACAGCCACATTTCTATCAATAGCAGGGATACCACCGTCCATGCCGATCGCTATAGCCTACCATTCTTTAAAGATTCAGATAATTACAATCTAAATGCTAATGACAAATGGCTTAAAGACACCAGCTGCCTTAAAACAAAGGAAATCTGTCCATCACTTAGCCTTAAACGCTCACTCAGTGTAATCAGACTCAGGAAGCACTCATTAAAGACTCTCATAGGAGTCATAACCAGCCACTGTGCAATTGGCACTCATGCTCGCAGGATGGGTGCCCCATATAATGATTTTTGCAGAAGTTGCATGGATGAAGAGGAGGAAGAAAACACTCATTACATAAGTTGGTCCTGCAGTGCTCTGGCTAGTCGAAGGTTCCTTCACCTAAGAGCCTACTACTTTAGCGGCCGAAATGAGCTACACAGCGCCAGCATAGGCCAGCTAAATCGCTTCACTACAAGCACCAACTGGGGCCGATGTTAGGAGAACTTAATCCGCGTGGTATCACAATGGGTCTACTCTGGCTTAAGTGTGACTGCCCTCAGCCACTATAACCTAACCTAACCTAAGTAGCCGTTGACTGAAAAAAAATTTTATTTTGAGATTATTTTGAGAACTAACTTGGCTGTGCACACTGCATTTTTAACCCATGCTCACAATTTACAGCACAAATTCAAATATTTATACAATTTTTGAGGCACCCTTTATTAAACATGTGTCTATCATATGTGAGTGCTCCGACGATCAGAACTGTGTTCAAGTATTCGAAATGGTAAGTAGGTCTCACTAGTCGTATCCGTCAATGACTTCTGGCTATCTCTGTGGTGCAATAATGGTCTAATTTTGACAAAGCCACTTCATTTTAGGCAACGAAATAGTCTCACTTCGAGAAATGGGCAAACTGTGCCTTGTTTTAATTCTTCAAGGACCCGTTTTTCTTTGAAAATGCCACTCGTCGGTTGGCAAACGATACACGTGCGGTTATGAGAACTTCCCCGAAGTTGCTTGCGACCACCTCTTGAACATTCAGAGGCTAACAAGAACTTGTGGTAAGCCCAGTGCCCATTGTCAGAAGAAGCCTTGAAAACAGCCACCCTCGCGCCCACCAGCACTTCAATCCGACAGCATGTGAAATGTCGAGCAATAAGTCACAGGGCACCATCATCGTTCGCCCACTTCTCTCTGTGAACTCGCTGTCAACTCTCTCGGTGCGGTGTCGTGAACAAATGTCAGGCAAAGTTCCCGTGCATCACAAAAAGCAGCCATATTTTGCGGAGCGAAACTCCAAGACAAAACACACCGTTCCGCTTCGCTGCGCAAACTTATCTGTCACAAAAAAACTTTCGAACAAAACACAACACAAATCACCGGCACACATGCACTCGCCAGCTCTTAACCCTATTCAGCACATGATCCTCCACCCGGCAGCCGGCACCAGCTGACCTTTACATCGCCAACTTGCTGGGAACTTATCTTCCAAGACGCTCAAACCACATCAACCTCGCTCCGTAATTAATAATGTCCTTCCATCCATAGACCGCCGCCGCAGAGACAGCGGTGGGGGGTTGTATAAAAGAACTTCCACAGAGGATAACCGCACACAAGTCCAAATTGCATCCACGTGTGCCGGGGAAGGATGTTCTCGCTCCCATTCTGTGGCCGAGAACCTTGAGCTGTGCTGAAATTATGAGCGAAAATCGTTGTTTCTCAGGTGGTCTTGCGGTGGAAATGCTTTGCACTTCGCAAGAGGTGTGATGGTTGTTGGGATTAAGGGCGTAAATAGGAACCTTTGTGTGAGCATAAATCTTGAGAAAAACTCTTGGGCTTACCCCCTCCTTGCCGCCGGAATCGCCCTTTGCTCCTTTCGGTCCGATGTCGCCTTTGATGCCGGGACGTCCCTGCGGAGAGGATTAAATGAGAAAAAAGAGATAAGTAGTCCTCCCTTTGGGGGGGAATGCAATTCAAGGCTTACCGGATGTCCCATGTCGCCGGGCAGTCCGGGCACGCCGGGGGGACCGATCGGCCCGCTGGCTCCCTGCTTGCCGTGACGTCCGCGCATGCCTTTCTCGCCCTTCTCGCCCTTGGTGCCGTTCAGCATCATGCTGTCGCCGCCGAAGAATGCCTGTCCGGGCGGACCCTCCGGACCCCGGTCGCCCTTCGCTCCGCCGCTGCCCTTCAGTCCGCGCTCTCCCTTCTCGCCCTTGATGCCGGGCAGCCCGGTCAGACCGGCAGGTCCCGATGGTCCGGGCTCCCCGGTGGCGCCTTGACCGCCCGGAATGCCCTGCGGTCCGACTGGGCCTGCGGGCCCCGCTGGACACGTGCACTGGGTCACGTTCATCTGGGTGTCCGTGTAGATCACCGTGCCCGGGGGACCCGCCGGGCCCATTGGGCCGACGTCGCCTGGTAGGCCGCGGTCTCCCTTGGGTCCTGACGCGCCCGGTGGCCCCGACAGTCCCGGCAGCCCTGGCTGCCCTTGCTCGCCCTTCATGCCGGCCGGTCCGTGAGGTCCTGGGTGACCCTGAAAATGAGAAAAAAAGCCGACATTAGACAGAGAGAGCGACTCCTTAAGCCCGTCATGAAATTCAAATTGAATTCCAATTCAGCTCCTTTGAAACAAATTAAATTCCACACCCAAGGCATGCTGCATCTCCCCCTTCTCCCGCCCGTCGGCGCCGCTCGTCAAACAATTGCAGAGACAACACGTTCGTAGCTCACTCCTTGGAAGCCATAAATTCACTACAATCGTCCTTGCAGCACGGCTTCTCCTCTCCGGTGCACATTACACGTATGAATTATTAAAGCGGGATCTCCTTGGAGCGCACAGTTTATTGGTTACCGGGTTCTGCAGGCAGTGCAACCGCCACTCTGCACAAGCCCTACCGCAGCCAGGCGTCGGCGTCGGGTGGGCGGGCGTGAGTGGTTTACCGAGTACGAAGCCTCCCTCGCTAGCGTCGCACTGCTGAAAGAACCTAAGCCACAGTGCCGGCATGCCCACCCCCCCTCGGGCTGAATGTCAATCAAACAGCAACCTGGAAACAAATTATCCTTGCACTTTGTGCATATGTAGATTTAACCAAATTAGTTCGTGAAAGGATATGAAAGCCCTATAATTGTGTTACGTCTTGTTTCATCCCCTGTGCTGTGGTGGAGGGGGGCAGCGCGAGCGCGTTTGTCTTGGGCGCTCCTTAAGGATGCACCCAAATGAATGTATAATTTGCTTTCTTTCGATTTCCAAACACGGCGCGCCTGTCGGAACACGACGGATGTTCAGTGCGGGTGAGTTTGTTTTCGCCCTCCTGTGCACCGTCACTGTGCACATTGGCTTGTGTCAAAAACCCCTCACGAGCACATCCGTGTGCTCGCATGCAGGAGGTGATTGCGTTTTCGCTCGAGAGTTTGTGCATTACGTCGAATCGATTGTGTGCCCAGGGTGGTGTGTGCTCCTTTTGATTTACGGGGGCGCCCATCCTGCGTGAGCGAGTGAGAGTGTGTGTGTCTAGCTGCACTGCCTTAAGCGCGATTGTGATGTGTGATTTGCTATGCTAATATTTTTCCTATTCTATTATCCTTCGTGTTTTCGGGTGACGCTGCGTCGTTACATTCCGCCCATTCCACAAATATGTAGCTTGTCGATTGATTGGCAGGACAGGTTATTCGGAGTCAACAGGAATTGGCATGGAGTGCATGGAGAACGCAAGTGCACTCTTGACACGGGCGGGCGAAGTGAATGGCCGATGGCCTGTATGGTAGTGGAGGCCGGAGACTGAAGTGTGGGAGGGAAGTCGATGTCGAGCTGAGTTGTGACACACATTGAGATTTGCTCTTACGAAGGAACAGGGTAACGCGTGGACACAGTCGCAGTGTTGAACTCAGCCAAGTCTGAGCGTGGGAGGTGTGCACTGGAGATTCGCAAAACTGAAGCTTTGGCCAGAATGACTTGAACAAGAAGAAAATACGCTTGTCCACTAATAAGCTAGAACGTTTTGAAGAATGAATGTTAGACGAGGTCGAGCGCTTCAACTCCTGATCGGATTGCGATGAAACTTGAGAAGTACATTGCCCATGTTTCCGATCAGAAGATGGGCTGCTTTTTAATGTTGGCAAGGCTGTGCTTCTACCAAGGACGAGAATCAACTCACGAGAGTTCTCTCTGTCGATCGAGTCTCCCAGCAATTCTTGTCGCTGACTTAAGGAAAGCGGGTGGGAATGGATCGCCTCATCACTGCGGCCTCAGATTGATGAAAATCGAAGGATCGCACCTGTCAAGGAGCAAGTACTGAGTCTTACGACACCATCTTAAAAAATAGTGCTTTGACAACAAACTGCCTGCACTAAGCTTACAGCGAATGTGAAAGCCCATGAAGCATCGTTACAATGAACAACGCTAGCTTTTTCGTAAGCTCTGTATATAGAGACGAACGGCAGAGATCAGAGAAAACATCATCATCATCACCGCATGAGCCATTAAAGTCGTCCTTGACGACTTAAACAGGCACTGTAGATCTCCAGGCTACAGGATTCTTCGCCATCGACTCAAACTCATCAGGACTGAAGCACAGGCGCAACCAGGCGACTTTTTTGACTTGGTCCAACCACTTAATCCTGGATCTAGCTAGGGACGCCTTCGTAACAAAGTCGCATTCAACGCACGCCTCGAAAGACGTGGTGATTTGGGACATTCGCCCCACGTTTTCAAACCATCGAAGTTTAACTCTTTCCGTTTGGAGAAGTGGAAATCAGAGTTATTCATACCAAAAACCACGGTTTGCCTAAGATGTCGATGTCGAATTTTCGCTGGTCTGTCGAAGTCGGTAACTAACTTACCAAGGCATTCAATGCCACAAAATGATTTAGACAAGGCAACGCAATTCCATGTGACTTCTTCAAAACCATCGTGGCCGGAGGCACGGTCTTGCGGAAGTCCGTACAATTGTTGGCACATGTGAATGACATTGGCATGGTTGGCAGGACCGAGTGGGAGCAGGGTTGTGAAAACAGACGGCAAAAGCTACAGGGTAAGTCAACATCGCCGTGCTATGAGTCATGGCCTCGCTATCCTCAAGAAAAGTCATGCAACCTAGACGTCTTGGACAGAGCGCTACAATGGGTACCCGTAACTCTCTGAAAGTTGTGGGCTTCGACTACCTCAGCTCTGCACAAAAGAGTTCAAGCGCGCAGTAGCCATTGCCGTCATTTTCGTTATACGCCGCAAAAGCAATCACAATCACAAACGGTGATGAAGAAGTCCTTGGTGTCGTTTGCTTCGACGGCATTTGGAGGAGATGATACAACCACGGGTATGGGATGTACAGCGACATGAGCCACATTAGGTGCCTAGCGATCCAACATTTAAGTCGGGTATGCCACGTAAGGCGCATAGGCAACTTAGCTCGAGCGAGTTCCGTGGGGAAACTGTGGACTCAACGGGAAAAGGACTTCAACTAACTTCGGGTGCGACATTGCCCGCCGACTGTAGAGGCTTACTGGTTCAGGCAAAAGCTCTCCACGGTCTGCAGCGTCGAATCAAGAAAATAACATAAAACCAACAGCTCCATCCAGCATTGAACTTGGGGAAAGAACCCAGGCACCACAGTCAAGTTTTCTACAATCCACCCTTTGCAGAAATGATAGCATTGAGGAGGTAGAGTGAACATCTTGCCTCTCCTCTCCTCTTGTCTTCCGTAGGACATAAAAAATCTCTGTTTCTCTGTCGTATACGCATCATTGATCTTGGCTTAGGGAAGTGTGTGTGCTTTTTTTAATAATTTGCACAGCAAGGGCCGAAGGTATGTAGAATAGGTACCTGGTCTTAAATATTTGCGGATTGTAGTTTAGTCCATGTGACCTTTTGGAGTGGGAAGAGCCTTTCATATTCGCGTAGTGCGCCTGAAAAACGATTCTCTAAAACGCCTTAAAATGATTGGCTTTCCAGGGGAGGTGAATTCAGGAAGAGAAGATGTGCAATTGGCTAGCTCATTTGAGCATCGTGTGTCAAAATAGCGATAAAGCAGAGACAAAGAAGATATAGCACGTCGATGTTGCATCTTTATCAGTGTAGTCCTCAGAACTAATCTTGAACCTCACCCGGTTGGACATCTTTAGCAAAAGGACAACATCTATCGGCCCAGTTCGTTTACCGGTTTCCTCTGAATAGAGTAAGAAAAAAACCTAGACTATACTTCACCACCACATTTCCCGAACAACAAATTGAGACAGTGACTCTGGACAGAGACCTGTGGTACGGCGACATCAGTTGTATGGTGCGGAGCCAAGCACTTACACAGATGGATCCAAGACGGGTGATGGATTAAGCAGTTGAGTGTCTGAGCCTGATCAAATCCGTTTGTCATCCCAATCCTTGCAACTCGGAAATAACGGCGATCAGCGAAGCACTGTCCTGGCGAAGGTGGAACATGAAATCCGTTCGTGAAATCTGCATCCTAACAAGTAGCCAGACAGTAATTAAATCTCAGGCATCATTATAAACCTACAAGCAACAATCGACTGCTGTGAATCTCTGAAGCAGTCTGAAATTCCCCAGGCCATAGACAAATCCCGGGAAACTGCAAAGACGATGAACTCGCTAAATGCGCCGTTGTCACTGCAATCTCTCGTAACATAGGTTCCCCTATAGTTACTATCAAGTTACAGCTCAGTACCCTCTACGTTGAGAAAGTAGATACCAGATGGCTGAAAGGCCTCATCGTGATCCTAAATGTTTAAGTAGACTGATATCTTTAAAGAGAGCAAAATTTAGGACAGCAGGAGGTATATTTAACGAACATTTTTTTAACGCGTCTGTAGATGCCACTTAGACGTGGATGGGCATGAAAACACCTCCTCTGTGACTGTCCTGCTTTCGCCTCAAATAGGAAAGGCACTTTACCCTCCTACTTCTACGACGAATTTAAACGGCCTCAAGAGAGTTCCGGTCAATGCTCTGATAAGATTTCTGGACAAAACTGGTTGGATGGCGTGAAAGGCTATTGTAATGTAGTGACAGCAATCATCTTCAATTTTAAGCCTTGAAATAAAGAAGAAATAGTCCCATTCTTTGGCCTATGTGCATAATTCCATAAAATATTAGGAATTCTTAGGACTTTCGCTTAACATACCCTGACGTTCCAATTCTACGACTGAAAGTCACGGCCTCGAGTCTTGGCACGAATAAGAAGCACTGACGATGCTGTCATCAGCGAAGGAGTCAATAGAAAAAGCAGACAAGAGATCATTTCTAGAAATGAAAAAAAGTGTTGGTCAAAAAGCGGAACCTTGGGGGACATCAGCATTTCTTTGGTGGATATTAGACTTGAATCCATTCAAAACAGCTTGCATTGAACGGTCCGAAAGGTATCAAATCCATAGAAGGAGAGATTCATCAAAACCTTCGGCAGACAGTTTCTACAAAATAGCTTGATGTCAATCTCTGTCAAATATCAAGCTGACTTTTCTTGCTTCAGCCTGAAATGCTGCTGAAGCCGTACAATCGGTCATTAAGAAGCTTACGTGGTTCGAAATACTTCATGAGGTGGAAAGATATTTTCAGCGTTCAGCGGCCTCAGAAAGAGTGCTTTGGATCACTAAGAGGAGTTGTGTTGCAGGGGCCTAGACGTCCATGGCTTGATATTCACCGATGAAGCATCAGCTGGAACAAATGACCATGCTATTCAGCATCGGAGGCGTCTTCTTTCGGAATCTTAGAACCTACAAACCGCGAATTAAATCTTAAACAAAATCAATAAGCCCCGTGTCTCCCTTGGAATGACCTTCAATTAAGCCCTCCCACAGGCCACATCAACCGTCCACCCTTCCCAACCCATTCCCAAGCCGAAAGGAGTCTTAAGGTCAAAGCATTGTCAAGTGGAGCATGCAATGGACTTGACTTGCAAATCAATGCACATTAAGACTATGCAATGTATTTCATTTGCAATTCATGCGCAAATCCGCTTGCCAACGACTCGGTCCTTTCGCCAGTCCCCCTTCCGAAGTAATCTCAGGCAAATGAACGTCGTCACTACCACCCACCCCCACAGTCCGCATCGAGTGTCTGCCTCGAGAACGAGTCCCCGATTGGAAATGCATGAATTGTTCACTTTTCGTTTAAATTTTCATTTGAATCTCGGTCGCCTCAAAGTGCCCATGAAAATTGTCTCTCTGTCAGTGTCGTTCACTCATCCGAGCAGCCCCTTTGTGTCGTACCTACGGAACAGAACGCATGCCAATCCCCTGTAATAATTTATTCTCCAATCTCAGGTCTCCGATCCGGTTCGCATGGAACGAACTCTCGATGGGCTTAAACGTACACCGGGCGGCACGGCAACTGGGCCAAGCAGAGGTTCCATAACATTTCATTTGAGCTGACACACTATTCAATTCGACAGTCAATGTGCTCATAAGAATATATTGGATTCGGGCGCAGGCACATCCGGAGAGAGGAGGGCTTAAACGGGTCGCCCAGGTGGGCTGGGGCCCGGTGTTAAGGCTTGAGTGACAGTTTCGGGGTAAGGACTTTGCAGTCGCCCTGGGGACGGTGCATTAATGTTGCAGAGTGAATCAAGGTGTGACGTCGAGTGCGAGTGTGGGCAGACAGACACACCGCACTCTCTGGTCATCAGTGAGTTGGGACTGCTCGTTTGTCTTATGACACAACGGACTGGGAGGGAGGGGAATAAACTACAATGGCATGTAGAGAACCATTTTCCAGCAAAGATTGATTCAACTCCATTGTCACGTTGGTGGTAGCATATGCTCATTGAGTGGACTGAACGGTGGCACATTTAGAGTGTCTCGTGATTGCTGGTCCGTTGATCATGATTGGATCTTCATTTTGAGAGTTCGCTTGGTGGCGGGGGATTTCAGCGAGACGAGGATTCCATCAGCAACTCAAGGATAAGTGCGGTAATCATGCGACTGGAAACGCAATGCAGTCAACTTGTGGCGTGGGTTTATATCAAGAGTCTCGACGTTTAGATCGAAGAAACGGTCACAGAAAGAGGGCGTACTTCTCATGACCCTTGGTGTCACATTTAGTTTTGCGACGATTCCGGGGGAGTTTGAGCAGCATTTCAGTGGCTGGTGGGCTGCCTCATCATTAACAGTTGACGAGGAGGTTGAGCTGAGTATTATGAAAATTCTTGTCAAAATTTAAGGCTAGGAGTGTAAATAGCTCTTCAGCTGAAACGACGGTCCTTTTCACGGATTTTCCTGACTTTTTCCGATCGAATCTCGCTTTCCCTTTTACAAAGTCCAGTCAACAAGTGCTGAAGAAGGGAGGCAATATTGGCAAGAAGCCATCATAAAAGCCCCAACTGATGTGCTAGCTATCACTCCACCACCAAAAGAAGACCATGGATCGGTGATGAATATCAGATAGCACAAATAGGAAGGATACAAAGAGGCGCTGCAAAGAAGGACGAGAGCGACTCGTAAGCTCTATGAAAAGATGGAAAGAGCACCGGCTTCATTGTAAGAGAATGGAAACTTCCGGTCGGGGAGATTGAGGGACCTTACTGCAGGAACGACATTCGAAAAGATCAATAAAATACCGAACGAAAGTCTACCAGTGTACACCTGGTAGCGGAATTATTGCTGGGCATTTGGACAAAATCACTATGGTAGACTGTAACCACAGCAATGACTACCAAAATACCGCTCATGTTGGGGAAGAATGTTGCCCTCGCCACTTTAGTGAAGTTACGGCAGTAATCGTTAAACTAAAATCCAACAAGGCTGCTGGTGCCGATGGGCTGCCTGCCGAGGTTTTGAAAGCAGCAGGCAAAATTTTCGAGCCACTGACAATGCTCAAAGAGCACTTC
The DNA here is from genome assembly GCA_916610145.1 of Eristalis arbustorum. NCBI lineage: Eukaryota > Metazoa > Arthropoda > Insecta > Diptera > Syrphidae > Eristalis > Eristalis arbustorum. The sequence continues at coordinate 15,178,413 of OU744318.1, read as the reverse complement.
TGTCTAGAAAAAGCTTCTCAAACTTGGCCGTTCGAAGTCGGTGGAGCAATAGCACGCACAGCACGGGTGGTTGCTGAAAAGCTAGGCACTGGCCCTGTATGTGCCGTCGACTGTAAATTCTGGTCTGATTAATGTATACCCACGGATGGTAGTCTCAGCATGGTTTGCCTGATTATAAAGAAAAGAAACCCTCTTAACGCCTTTAGACTATTTTTTGTGGGGCTATGTTAAAGCTCATGTCTATACAGACAAGCCCGCTTCAATTGACGCATTTGAAGACAACATTGAAGCATTTATTCGTGAGATACCGGCCGAAATGATGGAAAGAGTATACCAAAATTGGACTGAGCGGATAGACCATTTGAGGTGCAGTCAAGGTCAACATTTGCATGAAATAATCTTCAAATCTTCTGCTGCCCAGAAAATCCCAGAACGTAGTGTTAAATTACAAAAATACAAATTGGAACTTATTTCAGAATACTATTAAACGCAAAATAAATAATTGGCAGGAGATGTTTCCGATTGAATTAGAACCAGTCCATATTGATAAAGTAGTGGACTATTTCACTAACTCATTGCTGGAGTGTATTGACAAATCGGTCCCTAAAAAAGTTTTCCAGTGCAACAACAACAACGTGCTTCCACGCCACATCATAGAACTAATCAAAATCAGGAATTTTGAAAGGCGCAGATGGGTAAGAACTAGAGACAGTACTTTTATGAACTTAGCAAAAACGTTATCTAGACGAATAAAAGAACATATTCTGACTATTAGGAACCAAAGTTGGAACAGGAAACTGCAAGAAATAGATAATCGTAGCAAACCCTTTTGGAATTTAGTTAAATATATAAAACGTAGAAACCAAATCACTCCAGCAGTGAAAGAACAAAATTCGATACTACTTTCCAATGACGAAAAGTCGAATGCTTTGGCTAAGGTTTTCTATACCAGTCATTCTGTTGCAAATAACATAATCAGTAGCGAGGACAGTTTAGTACAACAGGCCATAGCTCATATTAATAACCAAGGCTCAACTTTTGATGACAACCATCTCATATCAACAGAAGATCTAAAAGCTGCCATAAGAAATTTAAAAAAACACAAAGTCCCCTGGCTTGGATGGGATAAAAAACATTTTTCTCAAGAACCTCCCATCATGCGGCATTAGATTCTTACAAAAACTTTTCAACTGCTGTCTAAAAATAGGTTACTTTCCTCGAGAATGGAAAACGTCAAAAATTATACCCATTCTAAAACGAGGAAAAGACCCATGCGAAACCAGGAGTTACCGTCCCATAAGCTTATATATAACATATAGGTGGCGCTACAGCCCATAGAGGGCCAGGGCCTAGCTTCTCAACAACCACTCGTGTTGTGCGTGCTATTGTTCTCTCACGAGTGGAAGGGACCTACAGTTTTACGCCGAATCCGAACGGCCAAGTTTGAGAAGCTTTTTCTAGACAGGAAATACTTTTTGAGCATTGTCAGTGACTCGAAAGAGGTGGGGCCGTGAAAATTATCGCTCAGAGCTGGAATTGAACCTAAGACGTCCAGGTTGGGGTCGACGCACGTACCCACAACGCCACGGGCCACCACAATAGTCCCATAAGCTTACTAAGTGCAATAAGCAAATGTTTTGAAAAACTTATCAAACAAAAATTACTAATCCATCTGGACGCACGCAACATAATTCCCCCTCAACACTTTGGTTTCAGGACACACCAGTCCGCAGAGCATCAAATTAACCGCGTTACTAAGACCATATAAGCTAATTTTGAGGCTGGTAAAAGTACGGGTATGGTTCTTCTGGATGTAGAAAAGGCTTTTGATACGGTATGGCACGATGGTTTGCTGTACAAACTTCTAAACCTAAATTTTCCAATCTGCTTGGTCAAAACAGTCCAGTCCTTTATAACGGACCGTAATTTCATGGGTTCCGTAAACAACTGTTTATCGCAAGCTTTTCCAATTAAGGCAGGCGTACCCCAAGGTTCAGTACTTGCTCCCATACTGTACAACATTTTCAAGATTTCATGAAGGCTTGGAAGGCAAAACCATTCGAATTGCATTGGATCTAGTTGGCAAAAACGGTGTTTGGAGGAGAAGATTGAACGACGAACTCTACGAGCTGTGCAACGACTTTGATCTAGTCTAATGAATTCGATTGGTCAGAATCGGATGGCTGGGTCATGTACAGGAAATGGACACCAGGCCTGCAGCTCGGAAAACCTCCGTGCGAGCATAGAGATATTCGTCCGCATTTTGAAACTGTCCATGATTCTGGGGCAAGGAGCGTGGTAGAGCATAGTTTCTCCACCTGTGAGTCTGTGTGGAACCATCCCAACATACGACTGCAGTGGAGTGGTAATAAAGACGTATTTTTTGTTTTCTTCAACAGAAGTCGAGGACTCCCTGAAAGTAATCAGTGGACCTCAAGGTGAAAGGCTGTGCTAGAGAAGACCTCGCCTTCGATGACGTGCCTAGCTTGTTGTGTAAAACTCGAGGAACCTAGACCTAGATCAAGCGAGTTGGAGAGTTGGCTTGGCTTGTTTACTGAGGCCTTGGTTCACACCAAACTTCAGCGCCAGTTACAAAGAAAGTTCCTCCAGATGACAGACATTCACCATCCACAGAGCTCGGATTCTGCACGAAGGACCTGCTTTAAGGCGAACCGAAACCGTCCCTTTCCCCAATCGATCCAAAAGGGCAACAGCAAGTACCCTCTTCAGCAAAAGAGAGAGAGTGGCCAACAGAGATGACATGCCGGGATGGTTGTCTTTGACTCAAGAAAGGGTGCATCGTTGGTTTGCTCGTGGTTCAAAACAAAATGATGTGATTTTTCCTGCAAACTGACTAAGATTACTCGCGTGTCAAAAACTTGTGAAAAAGAAAAAACTCTGATCAATTTTAAGTAACGACCGCCACGAGCCCCCGTCAATGCCATGCCATGCGCCTCGAGTTACCAACTAACAAGACCACATCTGCGCTCAATCATCTCGAAGAAACTGCGAAATCATCAAGTGTGGCAATCGCTCTTCGTAATCCTTGGCCATCCATCAACCGACAGGCATAACCGAATCCTTATTACCCGGCTTTTGTTTCGAACGACGAATCAAAATGATTCACCAACTCCATGATCGATTGGGAATACAAATGAACGGCTGCCATGCATAGGTGAACGCCTAACAATAAATCCTTTCCTCTGCCCCATGGTCTGCCCGACATACATAAAGTATTCCCAGCACAAACGCACAAGAACGCACACTCGACTCCGACCCCATAAATCGCCGAACGTAACTAGTGCCTTTCGATTTTTTGGTTTTTTCCGCCCGTCGAACTTCATCTCGGCAAAAGGTTCTCCCGTCCAATAAATTAAGTGTGAAATTGAATAGATAACGAGATGATATAAGGACCTCATTGACCTTTTTTTCTATTTGGACGGGCACGACTGGGCCCGCATGCACACACCCACTGCCTGACAAATTGGGTTGTTTCTTTGGGTTCCCTCATTTTTGCTGTTTTTTTGTTGGTTTTTGCTTACTGCCTAGGTGTATGTAGACCCCCGAAAGGTCCCTGTTCGTTTACGCAAATTAGAGCGGCAGCAACGATACGGAGCAGGACAGGAGGAAGGAGACACTAAGAGAAACGAAAGAAAAACAAGAGAAAACATTGTTCATCAAGCAAACCACTTACCCTGTCACCTTTTGCACCGGATGTTCCCGAGGTGCCACGTTCACCCTTGGAGCCCTGCTGTCCACGTTCACCCGGTCGTCCGGTGTCGCCCTTCTCGCCGGGGTCACCCTTTGGTCCTGGTGTGTTGGCCCATATTCCAGGCGCCGTGCCCAGTCGTGATTCCTGTTCGTTCGCGCGAGTGTGTGTGTGGTTTGTGATGCGTTTGGTATCACCGACCGTACACAAAAAACGGGAAAGGGAAATTGGAAAAAAACAAGGATAAAAATGGCAAATTAGAATATGATCTCTTCTGTGTGTGGGGGTTTATTTTATGATTTCTTTTTTTTTTGTTTCGTAATTAGTATGCAAAGAGAATGATAACATTGAGTCCTGCAGTTGACATACGGGGAGTGCTCTTGCTCTGAGGACATCGTGGCACGGCCATCATCACCGTCATCGTCTATTAGTCGGTTGGAGGAGGGAGTGGACATCGCCGGCAGAACATTCTAAACAACAGAAGCTTGGCTTCGGTTTGTGTTTGGGGCTGCCAGTCTCTGTTAGGTGACAGGACGACGTCATAAATCTCGGTGTAATTTGATATGATAACTAGGTTCGCCGGTGTCTACAGTATGGCCAGCAGAATGGATGGGAGGTTTAATTTCATTCCATCTAGAATCTAATTTATCTTCTTCTGCTTCGCCTTGAAGATGTGTGTGATGGACAAAACGAGGAATGAGTTGACCTGTTGTAGTTAAGGCCCCAATGGTGAGAAGACTGTTCACCTCTCACTATCCTAATCATTTTTTTAAAGCCTACCCACCCTATCCAACAACAATCAAAAACAATGATCGACTAACTATGAAAGTCCTGCACAATTGGTTAGTTTTAGAGGATAATCGATAACCAGGATAACCGTACGAACGATCCCCTTGACTTCTCTCAAGCCTGCGACGAGATATGATGCGAACAAATCGGCTTCTGACTTTTACTAAGCTTCTGACTAGAGCGGAACTAGAGTTGGATGTGGACTTTGGTCTTAATCAACCAGCTAGCTGGTTACAGTTGTACAAAGCAAGATTTTTGGGGAAGTTCTCCTATTGAACTTTAAAGATTTGCCGTGATGCTCACAGGCTGAAAAACAAAAATTCTTCGAGCTAAAGCCATGCACTGCACTTAACTCAACCATCTGAGGGGTTTGGATGGCGTAAAATCATAACTAGACTCATGTCGGTGCACTGCTGTTACAGCTTGGGAATGTTCTCCTTCAGATGTGGCAAGCTCGAACCTTACCCTCTTATCTTTAGTTTGTCAAAAAAATACTCCGATTTTGAGGAAAACACCGCAGGGGTTCCACAAGTGAGTGCCCTTGGTCCTACTCTATTTATGTTTTACATTAAACACATACCCCTGGATGACTTCGTTAGTAGATTTTGCGACTGAACGGAGAAGTTAGGTCAAACTAGCACTAAAGAGCTATGAAGTTAATTGCATGGTCATTGCAGAATGACTCTCTAACTTGTGTGCGTATGAGTGCGTGGTGGACAACTGTGGATTTTGGTAGTCCTGCACCAATGTGGAAGAATCCTTCCAGTGTTAGTGTCCTAAAGGCGGCATGAGAAACTATGTTCGCAACGAAGATCTTGGAGAAAAAAAGGGAAGGAAGAAACTATGACCAAGTGCATCCACGACGTGCTTATGAGGATATTCCTACACTCTGAAACAACTCCAGAAGAATAAATGGATAGAGATGACTCAAGTGAATGGTGGTTATGTTCAAACCATAAAAGTGGTTATCATCCATTTCAAGGGTTCTCAGGTGTCTATCAGCTCAAATGATGAAAACCTGCATTCACTTACTACCAAGATACCTCTTGATTTCTGATCTTCACTCACCAAACCAACTCACCTCTTCTTTTCCTATTTCAACAGGTTCACATCAATCCAAGGACCAACCCGACTGAAGAGAGCAAATTTAAATTAACCTAAGCTAAAGTGAACGAAACTTGACGAAACTACTTGGAGTGGAAAAACTAATATCACCCATACACCACGACGGTTGAGGGCTCTTTGTTTCCTCGGTTTTTATCACTCCTGCAAGAATTTTGTTCAAACGTTGAAAGGGTGAAATTTTCAGTTGTGACCTCGGAGCGCAGTCAAGGACTCACATAACTTAAGGCGTGATTTGAAAAGTTCGGAAACTGGAGGTTTGTCGGCTATTCATTAATAGACTACATCTTGAGTAGCACTACAGCCCGACGCAGACCAAGGGGTCTAGCTTCTACATTAAACACTAGAGATGGAGTTAGACTTTTGTGCTATCCAAGCCTGCGCACGCCTGTTGTGCGTTCTATTGTTCACCTAGGAGTACAAGGGATCTGCTGATCATAGTCGGGTTTACGGGTGATTCATTTAGAGTCGATTTTGTTTTAACACCGTTTTCTGATGGATCACGTAGAACTGTTCTCATGTTGGATTGTTCTTACTCAGAAGAAGACTATTCTCCTTTGGTAGAAAGCAACGGGGCAGATTACGCTTGCGCTGGAAAGATGACGTAGACCAGAAGGCTCGAGGACTTGGCCTGCAAAACTGGGTGGCACCAGCCCGCGATCAGGATAGAGTGACTACTGAGAGCCGGACTGGATCCAACTTGCGCGCAAAAGATGATGATTTTTTATTCAGAATTGTTAGACCAATAGCCAAAGAATGATGAGCTTTTACTAAAATCAGTGTTTTGTGCAAAATGTTCTAAAAAGCTGAACTGAAGCCACATGATCTTCACACAATATGAGGTGGCATGACGATCGATGAATCATTTGAGTCTGCCAATTCGAGTTTCAGTATACTTCGTGGGAAGCTAAGGTAGGGTTATGTACCATGAGAGGGAAGGAAAGCAGTCTCACATAGACCTGCTGGTGGGTACTACCACGAAACTGTGCTATTAAGAAACAGAGTAAATCTAGTTAAAGTCCCCATTAGCTTTACTTAGACAAACTGCTCCCGAGGTTTTAGCTAAGCTTACGGTATTTTGAGGTTTCACGGCTGCTGCTGAAAGGTAAGCGGCAGAATAGAGATCATCCTGCACTATAAAGCAGAGTTTCAAAGCCACTACTACTCGGGAACCAGTTGCAGCATTGACACCGTCGCAACACCGAAGGATATGACAACGAAGGAACTCTTCGCAACCCGTGATGTGCGTAGTCAAGGGACGGTGAAATCGGATGCTACCAGCTTAAGGCCGTGTCATTGGGAGAGGCATACCCAAAGCAGGCCTCATTTACCCTCATCTGTTAAGCAAGTTGAAGAAAAAAATGGCCAGGAATTGAGTTAAGTTAATAATAGGGTACTTTTGGGAGTATGTCAATTGGAGGACGTGTACCATGTTGTTTTATTTTTTAAGGATCGACTATTCACCGCATTGAGCAGCACGTATGAATATCACTTGTTGCGCTCAGTTCGAAAGCCAAGGCTCCTGGATCAAAACATTACAACGTCTGCCGATAGTATAGACACCTTCCGAGAGAGTGTGCCGAGGTGTTGAATAAACGATCAACGATTTTAAGCAATTAAAATAAGTTGTGAAGGAAAGCGTGTAATTTTGTCACCTATTCATTACAATTTTGTTAAATCTACAATCTACAATATAATGCACACAACAAACTGAGGCATCTTTCTTAACTATAAAGCAGAAAGATTGTGTGTCTGACCGACAAAGGCTTCGAAACTACACGTCGCAGAGCTCTGAAATTTTCAACAAAAATCATTCTAAAATTAAGATGCTGAATGTGACAATTTGTAAGTCGGTACGACATACGGTTCGGAAGTTACGAGCACATTTTAAACGGGAATAAACTTCTCAAAATAAGGCTGGTTGCATCAATCCGATATTAAACCATTTCAAGTTGCGCAGTCGTGGATATCAACCATCCCCCAGTGTGTTGTAACTTCCATATATATACACACATTTTTCATATTTTACTTTGGTGCAACCATTCATTTTTTTCAACGTCTCAATCGAACATATACGAACGACTGCCTGAGTCACCAAGCGAACAGGAAACAATAAATATTTTCGCGTACCCAAACTATCCATGGATGTACACATACACAGCTACACACAAAACATTAAATTTTGCTGAAATGTGAATATTGAACGATTTAGATAACGTTTCAGAGCTAGACTATTTACATGTGTTACAAGATAGGCTAATTTTTTTATTGGTTCATGAAGTGTGACTTCAATTTGCACAAGAAGTGAACATCGCGCCCAGGTACATACATGGAATTTCCAAGAACTTTTGTTTATGAATCGTTTGACATCCCTCCACGTTGTGTGTAAATGGTTGAGAAAAAACCGTAATTTCCGTCCGTTTTGCTGCAGCCTACATTGAAAATTCAAACTTCAACATGTATAATAATATGGGTGGCGCTACAGCCCGTAGGGGGCCAGGGCCTAGCTTCTCAGCAACCACTCGTGTTGTGCGTGCTATTGTTCTCACACGAGTGGAAGGGACCTACAGTTTTATGCCGACTCCGAACGGCTTTGTTTGAGAAGCTTTCTTTAGACAGAAAATACTCTTTGAGCATTGTCAGTGACTCGAAAGAGGTGGGGTCGTGAGAATTGTTATCGTCGCACAGAGCAGGAATCGAACCTACGACGTCGAGGTTGGGGTCGACGCACATACCTACAACGCCACGGACCACCGCAACTTCAACATGTATGCACACTAAAATCTAGTATGTGTATAAATCGATGTAAAATATACGGACTAATGAACGGACATTTGAAGGGGACTACTGCTTCAGCGACCATCATAATGGACCTAAATATCAACGTTTTCACCACCCCGAGGCATTTTCTTTTGTGTCATAAATAAACTACCTTCAACGCTCGTTACTACGCATTCTAAAAAAATTAAGAACAAATTTCAAAAAGAAAAGATGTTCCCAAAAAAATGTTGGTATTAAAACCTTGACCAGACTATTCTGCACAAAATTGCCAAGGACACCAGTACTCTATCTCTTACCATTTAAGAGTTTGTAAAGGAAAGAAGAAACATTGATTTTTATTTATTGAATTTAAAAAAAAAAACAGGTCTAATTGAACTACCCTCTGGGACTCCGACTATTTTGAACGACTCGAGGAGAGGAAATAGCGATTCTTTTGCTTGACTCGGGCTTCTGCCTCTAGTCTGTATATCAAATTAAATACTTCTAAGCACCCCATCGCACCTCCCACCTAAAAATTATATTTATCGCCATCAGGTTCACACAAACTCTTCCAGCGGCATTTAGAAGAAATCCTCATTTGCGTGCTCATCCAAACCTAGTCATAAAAATAAAGCGTACACATTCCGACACTTCATTTGCTTAAGAATTCCTCTCTTCCTAACACACGACATCTTGCTTGTGACAGAATTCCCTCTCGCAAGCGTTCCTTTTTCCTCGACACACTGTCACAACGAAATATTTTCCATTAAATTCCCGACGTCACATCCCGCCGACAGATGACGCTGACGATGTACCTCCCATCTGGCACAAGAACTATTAAAAAAAAACGAGAGACGACACGAGACGCCTCCTCAAACTAAAATCTACGTTACTCTTTGTGTGCCATTATCAACAAACAGGACACACGAGAAGGGACAACAAAGAACCACACAGACAATGTTCTCCTCAACAAGTCTTCAGATAATTCTGCTGGCCATGGCGCAGTGTAGCTTCTGTGATGAGCCAGTGTGTGGAAAATGGGGAATTTGCCAGCAAAAATAAGCGATACCGAGCGATGACGGTGAGTGGCGTTGTCCAGAGCACATGTTATGTGGTTTAAATTTCAATTCAGTTCGCAAAATTTGTGTTTATTTTTTTTTCTTTTCTGTCACACTCTTATACCTTAAACGTCCTGGAGGGGTCCCAATTAATCTGTTTTAACATGAAGGTAAGCGTGAAATTATATGGCCTTTAGAACTGACAAAAATAAACATACAATCAAGTGTCTTAAGTCAGCCTTATGCTCGGCGGAGCTTCCGGTCAAGACATGGTCGAGTGCGTCTGAACGACTCTTAAGGACACTCGGCAAAATTTAATTTAATGCACGACATCAAATGACGCATTAAAAGAGCGGTCCCTATTCAGCGCAAAAAAAGGACACCCATTTCTTAACCGATGCTCTGCCAAACATAAAACTGTTCATTTTCCTCCGATTTACTAGATGTGTGTGATAACTTGTGCAGGGGGTGGAGGGGAAGGATGGGGGCGGGATAATACAACAAAATCACTAGAAAGGAAACATGATTAAATGAAAGAAAGCACAACAACTAGATATCCCCGACGAATATTTTCGCAAATGATATCCTTTCTAGTTGATGAGTTTTTACCCTTTTGAGAAGAAAGGAAGAAGTGTATATCCTTCCGGTCCACTCTAAACAGGGACACTTTCAATAAAAAAAAAAACCCCAAACACACGAGGATGTTCAGCTAGCAACAACAAGGAGCAGAATTGAAAATATTTCACAAAGGAAGAAGAAGACGAACAAAAAAGAGAAAAACGAAAAAAATCACGTGAAACATGAAAATGAAGAGGCAACCAAACGAAACGGAAAAAAAAGAACGAGCAGGAATTCATTGGATGACGAAGGAAAAAAAAACGACTCACTGGAGGATGCTTTTTTCTAAATTATTCCGTTGAAATTTCGAACCGGGAACCAGGGGTTCCGGTCCGGTGAGGGAGGGCGTGTGTGTGTGTGTGTGTTGGACACACCCCCTCCCATTCAATGGAATGTCAAAAGGACACTTAATAGAAACAAAAGCAAATAACAAATGATTATGTGGACCAGGACCAGAACTAGACCAAGCGCTGACCGGTAGTGGAACTGGTCACCATGGGGGTGAAAAACGAGAGAGAAAAAAAAACGAACTGAAAAACGGAATTAAATAAACTGCTCGTCGGATAGTGGGGGAATTATGTGCGCGAAGGATTGTTATTTATGGCCGAGTCGAATGCAGCGCACCGAGCAAAATATGGAGCTCGGCGAAGTGCCCGGAATGAAGTTATTTTCGATTGAGTGAAGTGCAGGCTGCCTTAAGCCTCTTGCAATCCGCTTTGCAAAGGATGATGTGTGAATAATTGAGACTGGCATTGGACTGCATTCGGCCGGGTCTGTGTGAATGGGAGCATTGTCTGGCGAGAAATGTGATTAAGAGAACGATTTTGGCTCTAAGTGCAGGACTTTGTGATGATTTGTTTGAGATGAAGTGCTTATGTGAATGATTGTGTGTCCGGGCAAAAGGCAATCGGCTGGAAGGATGGTATCACCGGTGGCTACAACTTGAGGGATTTGCATTTGTTTGTTGAGCATGTCTCTTGTGGGTTTCTGAACTGAACATGTCTTAGGTCTGCAGTGACTTTTGCAAGTGCAGGTGGCGATGGATATTATTGCATCAACATTTGCTGGGGTCTTTTAACAGCAATCAAATGTTCCCACGTGTGGTTGTGTACGTGCAATCGAACGCAAACGTACAAGAGCCTGATACAAAAGAGAGCTCTTGTGGCCAACAACCACATTTCGTTCAGTGGCTTCCATCATCTGTGTACAGGCGGCGCGAAAACCGAAACAGAAAGTATTGTATTAACTTCTGTATCCCCTTGTTGGTCTTACGGCCTCTACTACGCCTACGCGCTATCGTGTGCCGATTCTCACGATAAGCTATTTTACCGTCTTGGGTTAGCGGGTTAGACTGTATCGCATGTTTTCCTATGGAACCGTCACCTTTTCGAAGGGTATTACCTGTCCATTAGGTATGTATGCTCACATTATAAAACTTGGTAGAACGACATGTCGAACGACCTGGTCGTAGAGACCAATTTGTACTAGGTGGTACAATGAACGACGGTCGTATGGAATTTCCAATTTTTGCAACTTCTTTCTCGGTCGTAAAGCAGGTAGTACAACGTGACCACATGTAATACGACCGCAGTTCAAATTTTCATTGCGTTTTGGATTTCAAGGAGTGATCAATCTAATCTCCGTCGAGTTTAGGATCGTTTGCTCTTGCAGGACACCATCATCACTGAAAGAATATGCGCTCCGATGATGATGCCACCAAACTACGCTCATAAATGAAGTCCGTCAACCGCCTAGTAATGTGTCAACGCAAAGCTTTTTTGGTCGCTCGTCATAGCGTGCTATAATATAAGAATATAATATGGGTGACGCTACAGCCCATAGAGGACCAGAGCCTAGCTCCTCAACAACCACTCGTGTTGTGTGTGCTGTTGTTCTCTCACGCACAGACCAGGAATCGAACATACGACGTTGAGGTTTGAGTCGACGTACATACCCACAATGCCACGGGTCACCACTATGGAATATCACCGGGTTTTATAATGTGAACGCACCTATTGCCATTTGCGTCGTTGAAGTGAGTGGCTTTAATTTCCTGGCGCGTCGTCTCATGTAGTTGTTCACTTGAGATACAAATCGTTCAGAAAATCCTTAGTATGTTTCGTAGGCACAGGTTCGCAAACGCCCATAGCCATCTTTTGATAATGGTGGTCACTATCCAAGAGCTGCACCCATATATCTGCACGGACTCAACATTGGAGCGTAACAGACTTAGCTTGGTGTTCAAGCATTGCTAGCATTGCTTTGAATGCAGATGTAGCTTTAGATGTTCGGTTTGCGACACCTGCTTCTTTTGATTCATTGGCTGCAACAATACTTCAAAGGTATTGAAATCTCTCCACGTTTTCTCTAAATTGCACGAAATTTGTATTTCACAAAAGGCTCGTCAAGATTTGCAGGAATTGAGGCGGAAGTTGGGTCTAGTACCGAAGCACAGACATGTCTCAACATCAGCTATCAAAGAGCCTTAAAATGGAGTCAGACGTCGATAACTCAAACCTGATAGCACAAGTCGTTTGTTTCTAGAGACGTCACTGAGTTTATGATTGTGCAATATTTTTCGATTGAATAAAGCTGAAGCTTTTAGAAAGTCGCTATCCAGAAAAAAATAACGAAGCAAGCCCACGATGACCGTAAGTAGACCATGAGCTCTACGATCTTGTAAAATAAGGAGGTGTTGTCAAGGAAATAAGGAGGTGTTAAGACAGAAATGATGTGCAAAAGTTGTACCAGTGTATAAAATAATCATCCAATGGGCATAAAATGACGAGGGACACCTCCTAACAGAGTCGGAGCCAATACAAAAATATCACTTATATAGACTCTTCAATAGCGAGGAAGAGTCAAGGACATAATTGCGTTAAATGTCTACTTCACACATGGACGATTGTTGGTGAAGAATTCCACCCCCAATCTGGAAGATGTTGACAGAAACAAAGACGTCGTACAGGGCTGTAACCTCTGCAGAACGAAATCGTGGCGATGAGTTAATTGATTGATTTGATATTGGTTGGTATTGGTATCAGTCGATACATTCGTCAATACTTCGGTGTTAGTATCGGATATGTAGGAGTACTCATTGTGATACCACGCAAATTGACTACCTAATCCAAATCTTGGAATAGATTCTAAGCAGTTGGTGTTTATGACAAAGTGGTACAGCTAGCAAAGAAGGAAGTACCTACGACTACCCGAGCAGAGTAGGCGATTTGTTGTGTCTAGCTCTGCTTCGTCTATATACATTCTTCAAAAATCAATATGATGCGCCACGAACATGCTGATAGTCTGAGTAGACAAACTCGCTTAAGGCTCCTTTGTTGTAAGACCAGTAGAGTAGTAGATCAAGCGCATAATCACTCTTGTCAATCGCTGTTTCTTTGGGCTCAAGAGGCAATTGAGTAACATAGCCATGTCTCGAAATACCAAGCTGACCTTAGATAACACTCTGATCGTCCCTGTCCTTCTCTATGGCGCAGTGACATGGACGCTTTTGGAAGCGGCCGAAGAAGCTCTTGGTGGTTTTGAGAGAAAAGTTCAGCATGTGACCTTTGGTTGATGGTGTTTGAAGGAGAGGATTCAAGCACGAACTGTATGGGCTGTACAGAGGCATGCATCTAGTTAAGCGTCTTCGGATCCAACACTTAAGATGGGTAGGTCATGTAGAGCGGATGGACACCAAAGCTCCGGCCCGAAGAATCTTCGACACCGAGCCATTGGGACAGCGCAACAGAGGACGTCCTCGCACTAGATGGGTAGGTCATGTAGAGTGGCAGCTCCGGTCCCAAGAGTCCCCGATAGCAAGCCATTGGGGCAACGCAACAGAGGAGGTCCTCGAACGAGATGGCTCACACAAGTGGAAAAGGACCTCAATTAATTTGGTGTGCGCAGCTGGAAGCAGCTGACGAAAGATCGTGCTGGCTGGAGTCAATCCCGGATTATAACACCAACCAAAGAAGAAAAAGAAGTGACTTACATCATTTTGGGATTGGGTTTTCTAATCGCAGGTATTTCAATAATAGGGAGGCCATAGCTTCGGCATACACGTTTGATCTTCTCCTGGTTTTAAAGAAAGTACAACCTCTTTTACAGCAATGATCGGTATGACACAATGTCTCAGCAGATGAAGTGTTTGTTCAAATGCTATGCCACATCGTGAAGATTAGGTAATGTTTTTGGGTGAAACAAGGCACCACTTAATTGCGGCCAGACTGACAGAACTGATGGTGAATACATGGTTCTTAGACCAGAACAGTGACCATATTCCTCAGTAGTTTAAGGATGGAAAACACGTCGTCAGCTAGCTCCAAGCTTGTGAAAAACATGTACCTCTTCGTCTGTCTTCGATCCATCCGTATTGATATGCCAGCGTCTGACTGTCAGACATTCAATCCCTTCTTGGATGACAGTTTGTGGAGAATTCCTTCTCGAAAATAGCTTGGGGCTGGTAGGCTCGATCAATGTCAGTCTTCAACATTCATTTGATGCCAAAACTCAGCGTCCCCACCTGAATTCGTTTATTTTCAGAACTTTGAATGCGTATCCCTCTAGTGAATTTTCTTTTTCTGTTAACTGATGAAACAAAGAACTTGCCTTTCGATGTCAACTTGTACAGATGAAATGAGGATCGTGTGCTAAAGAGCACTAATGAGCGTCTTAAATTCTGAGCCCCTTTTTGAAGGATCAAAATAGAGTCACCTCATCCACTCCACTAGCAGACGCTCACATCAAGGCTTAAGAACAAGCAAAAAAAGGGCAACAGACTTCCCGACAAGACATCGTGAAAGTTCACAATTTCTTCAAACAAATACTCTTCACATAATGACGAAGTTGTCGCAAGTGCCTAAGCCACTCGAGGAGATATTCAATGTTTGTCCTTGTGCATAGCACACTACCTCCGAGGTGCTTATAACTTTTTAAGTCTTTGCTCCCGCCAAGCCGCTTACCCGCTGTTCGACTTAAAACTTCATTGGGCCCACGGCGACGGCGACGACGCCACGGCACATCCCACATTCGCTTAAATCCATCACGTGCATATCTCAATAATGAGCCATACTCAAATAATTACCATCCTTACACGGTTAATATGTGCTCCACGGTACCACGGGCTTACACACCGCACTGCCGCCGTTCGACAAAAACCGTTTAAGTTCTCATGTTTTAACCGAAAAATGTTTGAGTTCCCTTAGAGAGTCCCGAGAGGGTGCCTAGAGTTGGCATGTTGGGGGGAGGAAAGGGGGGATAGTCAAAATAATAGAACTTGAAATCTTAAGAACCCACTCAACAATTTGCATACTTTACCACCCCATAACTGGGATTGACCTTATGGCATGACTTGAGAAATCATCCCCCATCCACCTACCCCACCGGCAGGGAGACGTGTGGTAAGAATGTTTGCGTATAACATAGTGTGCGTCCCCCTTTTTTCTCCCCCGCCCCCGCCCCTCCTAAACGCCATGATTAAGCACGGAAATAACTTCCGCTAGGCTAAGAGCAGTTTTCTTTAGCACAGCTCCGTGCAAACATAAACACCCTGTGTGCACTATAAATACACTGCCGTCGCGCGGAGTGAGTTCCACTCGGTGGCGGGGGAGGCAAACGAAAGTTTTTATGCAAATTTCACTTGTCTTCTTCGACGTCGTCTTGTGGGTGGTGGGTGGCTGGGTGGCTGGGTGGGGTGTTTGGTGTCTTAAAGGATTTTCAGTCATAATCGTAAAAAATCCTTAAGACACGTCTTTAGCTTCGTCGCTGCACGTTGGTGGACAGACGACTAGTAGTGCCATCGGTCTGTCGCTTCACTTCAATTCCAGGTACCCGTCGTCGCGCGTCGTTAGGCCATCGTCCAAACGTTGAAAGGACGACGACAAAGCAGTCATAACAGCAAATAGAAAACAAACAAAAACAAAAGAGAAAAAAAAATGAAATGAGAGCGCTCGCGTCCTTCATCCCCTTCATTTAAGCCCTTTTCGCGCGCCATAACATCAAGATAGCGACACAAATTGGGAAGCCGAGCAGCAGCCCCCCGAAAGGACAGCCCACCCGAGCACTGCAAAGGGTACCAGCGAGCGTGGACAGGAGCCAGTCCGCGAAGGGGGTGGGTCGGCAGTTAAAGGGAAGGAAATTAGTTTAGGCAAATTGTTTTCTTCAGAGTCTCTCTCCGTCGCCCACCCTCACACCGACACGAAGCGTGTAAAAGAATGCCACCCGCGAGGACTGAGGCTTCTGTTCTTGCCTCCGCAGTTTAACCGTTTTCCCCGTGTGAACGGAAGTCGAAAGCGAACACGACGAGGGCACTGGCCGTGGGTGGGGTCGCGAGGCTAGAGCGCAGAAAGAAAATCATTTTACAACTTACTTAGAAAATTGCCGAAGGAACACCGGCGAATGGGTGGTGGGACGGGATCAGCAGCGAGACCCACCCCGGCACGAAGCCTGTGGCAATTTGTTTCGAAAGGAATGACATTAGCGCGCGCGCCCGAATCGGAGGTTGAGAATAATTGCTTAATGATTTATCCGACGGACAGTTGTAATTCCTGTGGATGCTGGGGGATGCGTGGGGATGGGGTGGTTGGAGGGGCGTGTTAAAAGCATAATAATGGAGTCATTTACAATTTAAATCAAACGAGAAAACGGTTATTATTCATAAGAGAACAAAAAAAGAAACAAATACTTACGTCGTACGGATCTGGGAGACCGGGTGAGCCGGGCGGTCCGGGCGGACCGACTAGGCCTGGCATGCCGTCCAGACCGGGCTCACCCTTCATGCCCTGCAAGCCCTCGGGACCACGCGCACCAGGATCGCCCCTGTCGCCGCGGTCACCCTTTGGACCGGGGGCACCGCGTTCACCTGGCACACCAGTGGCGCCCTGCAAAAAAGAAAGGAAAACACAAAATTAGTCTCGACGGGTAATGAATGTGTGTGTAGGGGGTGGGGAGAGGGTGTATTGGTCTACAAGGCGGGGGTTGTCTACATCACGTCCTCGGTGTTACAAGGCGTAATACAATCTGTTTAGCAGACGGCAGAGCACAGCTCTTGGAGGTGGAAGGCGTTACCTAAATTCGCTGCGTAAACATCCGACCGAATGCGTGTCGGCTACAATACTACTGGGAGCGGCGAACACAACAGCAACGACAATGACGACATCATTGCGATTGTAATGCCACCGAGAGAACAACAGGATTATCGCCAGGAATTTGAATTCCGCCACTGTCGCTGTGTTCGCGCGACGGTGGCGGTGGGATGAGTATTATAATTAAACCTAGCGAGGATGGAAGTTGGGAACAACTTTAAAATTTATATCTAAGTGCTACGGTTCTCGCAGGGAAAGCGTGGGGTAATCCAAGCCCCCGCACGGGGAAGCTGCTGTTCGCTGCTTTTGTTTTTCTTTGCCATGATCAAGGAGGTTCTTAGCGTGAATTTAATTGGTTTAAACTACAGTAAGCGAGAGTAACGAGACATTGTCTCATCGGGGCGGGGGTACTGAGCCAGCTCAGGAGTTGGTCTAAGTCCTCTTTCCGAATTGAGTTTTCGTGTTACCGATTTTTTCTTCAAGTAATGCTGAAGACTTTTGTCCATCTGCAAGGAGTGAGTTATTTGGTTTTTCTTTTGTTTTATTTTGTTGAATGAGATTACGAGTGAAATTTGTGTCGTGAGCTAATGGAAATTTAGGTGGTCTGAGGGGGGTGAGAGAGTGGAAGTGGGAATGCGCAATTTGTTGGGCTTGTGTTCGGCGATAATCTTCGGAAGCGATTCCCCTTTGACATTTAAAGCGTTAGGGACTCAGTTTGGAAGGCTCCTTGGGAGTGTGGTCTCGTAGGGAGGTGCTATTTTGGGCGAGGACTATATAAAGCCACGAAGAGTGAGTAGTTTATCCTTGTGGTACGAGTCTGAGTGCAGACACTAGACAGGTGTGGACTGCTTTGTGGGTTGATGAAGCTTGTGCTTTGGGTCATCTTGGTTCTCACTTCGTGTTAATCTCGCGATGAACTGGTGATCACGGTGTTTTTTTGTCATTTAAAGGCTTAAGTTAAGCATTTCCTCTCCAGAATGTTGCGACTTTTGTTACGATGCGGTGTTTAAACTTCAGGGCGTGCATCAAATAACAACAGCTTGAACTACAGTATCCAGTCCTGCTGTTGAGCCGAAGACATGATCAATCTCAAAAGCGGATGAGGAAGTCCTTGGTCGAGAGAACATTTTTGCTTGTGATCTTTAATCCTGATTGCATCGCGGTTATTTGGAGGAGAGGCCTTAACCACGAACAACAGCGACGACGTCTACGGATTCAAAATCTACTTTGTAGGGGCCTAGTTGGGCAAATGGTCAGCTTCGGCAAGAAGAATCTTCCAATCTGAACGTGTGGTACCATTTCAAAACAAGTTGGTTGCTTCAGATGGTCGAGTGTCTGTCCTTGGTTAGAGGGATTCCAAAATCCAAGTTGAAAACAAAATTAGAACGCTTTTATCCGGTTTTCAAATGCAATCCAGTCACCATTGAGTCACTTGAGATGTCGATCATTAGTAATAGTGTGACTATCGGTGTACCAATGGACCAACATTGCTGTGCTGGCGATTATGCTTGCAGGCCGCTTCTGTGGGACACCGCAATGGAGTTCAGCCCAGGCTAAGGTGAAGCACCCATGCGAAGACGGACATCAACTACCTTGGCGTGAGAAACTGGAGACATCTAGCCAGAGATTGCGCTTGTCGGAGAGGATTATCGATTGAGGCCCAAGCCCAGTCCAGACTGTAGAGCCATACAAATAGTAAGAAAAAGCCAGATCGGAGCTTCAGACGGAACGTGGTGGGGGTGTTAAGTGAGTATTCGTTGTTCCAACGTGTGCATATACGTTTTCCACAACTACAAGAGTTTGGATCCGTGTCGATTTTAGATGAACTGATTCTACCCCATTTCGTTTCGTTATTTCCTCAAAAGTGTTATGCATTGTGCCTTCAAATTGATACCACGAGCCTACACTGTACGTGCCTTGACCAGGCTGGTTGCTGAAGTGATTTTAGAGGTTCGTTCGACAGTGACAGTGGCTCTTTTTTTAATTTATTTTCTTATTTTCAAAACTCAATTCATTCTCCAATGTCGTTGCCTTTCCCAACGATATTGGGTTTTTTTTTAATTTTTTTCTTTGAGCCCGTGCGACTGCAGTATTCTTCTATTTCATTTAACACTGGATAGCCCAGTATAACGAATGATATAGTGTTCAACCAATTCGTATATCGAAGGATTTGTTGTACCAGTTTTTTCGAACTTAACTCTGATGTCAATAAGGACAGACGTTATTAAATTTTCGAAATAATTTTTTAATTGATTTTGTAGCTGTCCTTACCCAATTTCATGACTTTGTCAGCGTTCATAGCTTTAATGCTTTATTGTAGACAACAAATTAAAAATCTATGTGGGTAGGAACAAAATTGGTTTGTCTACAATAGTCCCTAGAGTCAATGGAATATGTCTGCTCAGACCTACTTGTTGACAGATGGGTTGAAAAAAAACGCGATATTTACTGGCCAAATGAAAAGCCCCCCTCCACAAGTGCAGTAGAAACAATATTTTGAAGCAATCTGGTTGGCTTTCTTTCGCCCATTTGACACATGTTTTGAAGCGTATTGGTGTCATTTAAACATGCCCATGAGCGCCAATACTTTCATCGTCCTCTTCGTAGATATTGATGACAGCCGGATCCTCGCCAATTTTTGGGCCTACAATATCTTTCGCTTTATTCGAAACATGCAGGTTTGCTTTGTTTATCATTATCTGTCATATATTGTATATGTCATTGTATACTTCGTTATTTTGAGATACCAATGAACTTCGAGTGGTGATTCGTTATGCTGGACTTCCAATTAACCTTCATTTTCGGTGGTTAGTGGTGTCTGCCTTGGTGCTCCGGAAATCATTTATTGTTAAGATTTAAGCTAGAAAAGCTTACCGCCCTCAAATGTGCATGTATTCATGCTTCACTGATCATGCAGGATTGGAATGATCTTGGTAAACTCACGCATGTTTTCACGACAATCGTCCGACCTTGTGTTGACCATTTCTTCTGTTTTATGACGTCCTGGGGGCTCAACATATTCCTTTTGCCCTTACGAACCCAAAGGAAAACCAGTGAACCACTATTGCACCGTTCCATGGAATAGAAAAGATTAGCTGACTCATTCCTTTGGTCACAAAGAAACAGAGTTGGTTATGCAATTCAAGCATATGATACCTTTTATTCTAGTTATATTCGTATGCTTTCTACGACGTTTGTGGTTCTACAACCTACGGTGGCGCAGGCAGCTGGGAGGGTACCTGAATAATTTGAACTCGCGTGGCTGGAACTAACTAGCACAAAACCAGGCCATATGGAGACGCATGTTGGCTGAGGCAGAGGTATACCTTGAACTTTAGCGCCGGCCAAAGAGGAAGACACAAAAGGACTAGCTTGTCAAGCGAACAAGTAGTAGGAGAGTACGAGTGCATGAACCATCCTTGTCGAAAGGTCTGCCGATTGACGCAGTTAATTTCATGCCGCGCAGCAGAACGTTGTGAATTTTGAGTCGTGATTCGGTACTAAAGACGGGCAACTGTCTAACTGACTCTGAAGCTAGAGCACAGAAATCATAGATAACCCTGAGTGGTCGTTGAATGGGTTCTGAAGCATCAATGCATGTCACGGCCATGCGGCATGGAGTACCAACATAGATCATTTAATTTAGCTTTTTCTTGAGGAGTTTCCCAAAGTTTAAGGTATGCCAATTCGCTGCGAATGGCTCATTCCTTAAAAGTTGACTTAAGCCGTGCCATCAATAAATCCATTTTTATTTACACCACCGACTAATCGAGATATGAGCGGAACTTCGAAACTGCGTCACGGTCCTTGTGTGAGCATATTTGTGGATCTACAGTGTGGAGACTGTTTTGTTGCGGACTAATTGTGAATGACTGTTGATTTCTGACATCGCTCGCAGGTAAAGTTTTAAATTTGTTTTTTTAAGCATTAGCGGCCTTATCATGGACCCATGAGGCATTTTATTGAAGCTCTACTACGCGCTAACCAATGACCGTAGCTTTTTGCGATCCACATATGATTGCCAGTGGCACGTTCTGTCTGATTCACTCGTCGGCCACTTTGTGTTTTGCTTCAGAAGGCAGGATAGGTTAGGTTTTTGGACTGCCAGCGAAATTTGCAGCACACTTAAGCCATTGTTGATCCATTGTATACTCTTGAAGGTAGCTTATATTGATACTTGAGTCGATTGAAGCAAATGACATTTAGTATGGTCCAATCGATCTTTTTTGTCCACACCTCAATCCTCTGCTTTTTGGACAGTTTTCAAACTCAGTCAAGATGCATTTGATGTTTGTTCTAACATGGCTTCAATTTTTGAGTGTGAGGGCACTTCTTTTTGAAATTGATAAAAATCACTCTAATGTGAGATTTTTCACACCTTTGTTCATTTGTTTTCGATTTTTCTTCACACGGAGTTATCGTCGCTTTATATGCTCAGTCTGCGCGTACATTAATTTGTTGACAAATCTCCACCATTCAGCAATCAGATCCCAGCACAGAAGAAACCTTGATCAAATTTCCAGTAATTCCAGCCACCTCATCAAGATGTTAGTTCACTGACGTCCGCAAGAAATGAATCACTTCCTGGGAGGTGCACAAATCATACAATTCTGGTTTGGCATTAGTCGGTGGAGGGCTCCCGCCTCCTTCCACTTCCGTGCCTGCACAGCGCAACTGACCTCATCGCCCAGTCGAGCATGCAACGCCTTTTACAGCTTAGACACAAAAGCGCTCTCCTCATTTGTTCACGAAATTGAGACCGCAGTCGCATGACTTGCACGAGCCCAGATATATTCGTGAATGGGATATATTCCCCGGTTCTGTCAGTGATTTCGTTTGCCTTCACGAACCCGAAGCGGCGAAAGAATGCTGAAACTAAGTCCTCAACATCACTGTTATCATGCAATCTAATTCATTTGTCTTAATTACATGAATCGTGCACTGTATGGTGTGGCAACTGGAGCATGAGACTTCACACAAACACACAGACACGGGGAATGTATGTCAGGACATGTGACAGAGAGATGAGGTTGGCGAGTGATAAATGTGAACTGCTTATGGTGACAATGCACGAGAGGAAATGAGGAATAAAAATGAAAATGAAAATGAAAATGTCATCCTTACCGTGAGCCCAGGAGCACCTGTCTTTCCTTCCTTGCCCGGCATGCCGGGAGGACCTCGTATCGATTCGCGTAGTATTTCGCTCTCCTTTATTGCTGCTAGGATATCAGACGCGTTGCATGTACACTTTCCGCCGTACATCTGGAAAGAGAAAGAGAGAGAGACAGACATTAGTAACTAGTAGCCGGTGGGGTTGTTTTGAATAAATCGTTGGGTGCATTTCATTTGCTTGGGGTTGGCCCGCAGACCACAGCCCACAAGCCCACAGGCCCACATCCCCACAGGTCCGAATGGAGTTACATTCCATTTTGCACCGCCCAATAATAAACCAGTAGCCCAGGTGACACATTTGTCCAAAATAACTTGTGTTCTAATAAATTGCAGTCGAGATACGAAATCACATTCCCCAGGTCGACTCGGCACATTCCATATTCGCCTCCCCAACCGAGGCACATCCACGGGCACAGACACACGTCCTCGGCAGCCTGGTAGGCTATGGGAGGAGTGCGATATCCCGGCGCGTATGCTTAACATATTTTCCCGTGCTCCACATCCGGCGCTCAGCCCGCACGCCGATAGGGGGTTGAGGGCGTTTAGGGCGACATATTGAGGCGATCAATTAAAACCGCGCGCGTACGGCACGGCCTCCTGACGTGTACCGTGAATGTGCCGCGCAGCGTTTGCGAAAATAACAGAATAGGAATAAGCGAAATTTCATTTTGAACTTGATGATGATGGCTGCGGTAATGGGCGATGTCGGGTGGCATTTGGATTGCGGTGGTGTTCGGGTGTGTGCGAGTCTCCTGCCAGCCTGCACCTGGCGTAGGCGGTGTGTGTCACACGCCACTGGCGCGGCGGCTGTTGAGAGTTCATATATAGATTTTCAGAGAGGCACCCGTCCCCCACTCCCGGGCGGATAAATGAATTTCATTCAAAATTGAGCGGGGAAGAGAAATGAAATCATTTGGAAGTAGAAAAGGATTTCATTTTGGCGCACCACTTTCTCGGATTTATTCCAGTCGAACGTCATGTCCGCCCGTCAGCGCTCGTCATCGCGCTCTGCCACCGGCACAGCCGTCGTCGCCGCAAATAGCGAAACAAGAATAAATTAATGAACTCGGCGAAATAATTTAACATTTAAATTATTTTGGGTAATTAGGATAATTTCAATTTGAATAAATTACTCCGGCGAACTGGAGGGCCGTGCGTCGGCGGGTTAAAGGCTGCTGACTGTTGACTGTTGGCTGCTGACTGCCGCACCGGGTACTGAGTGAAAACGACGACGACGACAACGTACGGCCAGAGAACGTACAGTCGCTCGTCAAGGATAATAGTTGCGCATTAACTAAATGCAAATGTAATTTGAATTTATTAACATATTGCGCCGGGGCTTGATAATATTTCTTCGAGCTGAATGATTACGGCGCAGTCGTTTGCATTAATAAGAAATGACGTACGAGGCAGAGCTAGTGGATGAGCGACCTGGTTGCGGTGTGTGGAGATGGTTGCACAGCAGCTGCTGCTGTTGTGATGGGAGTATGTGATTGAATGGGGGTCCTGATTAAGCGAATGGAACTGGGACGGGCACGGGGGATCCAATTGGAAATATAATTGAAAGCAATCAGAGGCGGGAGCGTGGGATAAGTGCAAAATGTGGTAACTTATCATTTATGTGTGTTTTCGAAAGAACACCACAATCGAGCGGAAGTTAGCTGTGAATGTGCTTTATTTTGAAGAGAATCATTGACACACTTTCTGGGGAAGTAATTATAACAGTTGACGATGATTTGAGTGACGTGTGTGTGGATGTCGAGCGCAACACTCTTCCTGGTTGATTCAGATGAATGATATAGACGCTTGTTTAAATAAGTGATTTTCGCGGAATTTCCATTGAATTCTCTTGAAAGGCCATCGAAGCGTAGCCAAGTGCTCAATTGAGCCGCCATTTCATGAAAAGGATGTGCAAAGTGCTGAGGAATGACTTGTTCAGTTTAGGGGAGACGAGTGTGCATATTCCATTGTTCTTTCAAGAGTGTTAACGTTTCTGGTCAGAAATTCAATTTGACGAAGGGTCTACGACAAGTGGTCGACCGACGGTGACGACTGGGCAGTAAGCGCTGGGCAATCATCACTAAAATGAAACAGAGGTATGTTACACTATAAAACCATCCCCGGTATTGGGTAAGAGAAGGCTGACAGAAGGTCATGATGTACTTCTCTTCATGCGCTGAAGCCCTAAATTATGTGAATCTGTGATCATAATAACCACTTCGTTAAGTTTCGTCAAGTTTCGTTAGTGGCTCGTCGAATGTGCGTCGAATTGCTAGAGTTAGTGTTTACATTCTCAGAGGCAATTAAAAGATGCTACTCTGCGAACTTTTAGACTAGGTTGCAATGGAACCTGCTGCCTTAAGTTTCCAGCCATAAACGAGATGGACATTTTAAAAATCATCGTAAGCTATCGTACCTACAACTAGACTGCTTTCAGTCGAACACTAAGCTACTAAATTCTTAGATACCTGTTCCTACTACAATCGGAACCTATGGTCAGCGGGATGACAGCAAAAACTCCAGGTGGCTTCCTCTACAAAAACTACTATAAGCTGATCCAATATATTCAGCGAACACCCAGGCGGTTGAGCGGAGGGATAAGCAATCGCCCACGTAAAACCAATGCAATTGAGACGAAGATCAATCCACCTCAGAGAAACGGAAGGGTTACACACTAACGCCACTAAGGGTATGAACAAGAACAATGATGAGTGTCCTGCTGGAGTTTAATAACGCTCTACACTAATGGGACTATTTATAAACCGAAAAAGATCAAGCAGCACAAGGAGGTTATTATTGCTTTCCAGGCAACACGCTTGAGGGCTCGACTATCCAATATCAGAAACCTGCCAGGCAGTCAACAAAGACTAGTTTTAACATTGAACTCTTGAGATTCTGCGATTATCAGAGCCCTCCAAGAGCAACTAAGTGAGGGGCTCTCCGGTGTGTCGACCCTCAAAGAAGTGTCGGCAAACACTTTAGACTACCTGCCACTGAAGACCATATCTCTCGCCAGTCACAAGTATACCGGAGAGTCTTGGGACAGACAAAAAATACTGGCCTTATGTGAAAAATCGAGAATTGTAGCCTAGTTCCAATAAAGTCGCAAGTTTCTCCTTAATTGTGAGAGAGAGCAAACTCTTTTAAGATGAAAAAAGTGAATGCATTCAAGGAGCACTCCCAACAGCTAACCAAGAAATGTTATAGGAAAATCCAACTCCAAACCACGGCACAGCGTTTAAAAAGGTGAAGAACAACAAAGCCAGAGGCTCAGAGGGTTTATCGCTGGAGCTCTTGCAATCTAGTGACGAAGTTTGGTAAGAAACATACACTATATCATCGGCAGAATTAAGAAAACGGAAGAATGCCTTAGCTAGTTACTACAAAAGTATACTCAACGTCGCCCATAAGATGGTGTCCAGCGTGCCGTGTGAACGTCTAAAGTCATATTGCAAGGCACTTACCAGTGCTGTTTCTGGCCCTTCAAATCGACCAAGCCTAATGACATTGGCCATTATTGCTGGTGAAGATGATTTGGGGCCATGAAGCTGATCAATTATGGAATCTTGTTGTAAACCATCCTTCTCCACAGTACCTTAAGAAAGTACTTCAGCATCAATTCTCTATTTCGATGGGCACTGTCAATTTCTCATTTAATTGTGCATGCGGTAGTCAATTACAACCAAATAGTGGCTCGATGAACTGAGCATTGTCTAATATGGCTCATTACAGCAACATCGAGTGTGAAGAGCTGCTGGACTCTGGATGATAATGTCCATTGGCTTACAGACTCCCATATTGGACGCAAGTCAACTTAAGCGAGAAAATTCGCTGGAATGATACACTGCGATACATAGCAAGCTTTACGATCAGTTTCGTTAAGTTACATTGAGTTTCGTTAAGTTTCGTTCATTTTTAGAAACTAAAGAGTTTTGAGTAAGTTGCAATTATGGTCAGTTTTAAAGTTGATAGTGCCCCGTCAATATTGGCATAAACAGACTTTAGCCTACGTACGTCCCCTATGGTAAGCGTGCTGTGGCTACTGTCAATAAACTTTGAACTTGGACTAGAGATCTCAAGTAACCTGAAGCAATTGACTAGGGAAAATCCACAACATATCCCTCTCTAATTAAGATGACTCAATCGTCCTTCATTTAGTGGTAAAAGTTGTTGTAAAAAAGTTAATAAAATACTTACAATATTCGATGTGTCCATGTATGGGGCGTATGGGCCGGCATCTCCCTTGGGACCAGGCGGACCGGGTGGTCCTGGTGGACCACGTATACTGTCCCCTGGTGGACCCTTGGGACCTCGTTCACCCTTTTCGCCTTTTGGTCCGAATGCTGAAAGAAATGAGAAAAAATAGAATTGTTAGTTTTTCAATCGAAAAAATCCTCGCGTTATATTTGAATTTGATTCAGCTTGCCAAGGCCTGCCTGGGAGTCAGTTGAGAGACTAGGCATTTGTCAAAGTTTTCTTTTCAAGTGGAAGAACACGAAAAGTAAACGCAAGAAATGTGCACAAGACTGCTGCAGCTTCCCCACTGGACGGCAGAATCAACGTTAAGGAAGCGCGAATGTGGCGATATCCCAAGAGGACATACATCCATTAGCAAGGAACCACCAGAAAGTGAATCCATTGCTGTCAACCACGCAGCAGTGATTTCCGTCAAACGCAGAGCCAAGGTTCAAGGTTCAGCAGTTTGAATTACTGTCATTACGCGGGACTCACGCCAAGTATCTTGACGTGATTCCCAGCGGCACACCACCACCATCCAGTATCCATCTTTCCGCATCGAGGATTTCCCTCGGGCTCGTGGTATCCTGAAACATTTTCATTTCAGAAATGCATTTTTATGCCAACTTCGCTAGGCATCGCTTACTCATCATTTCATGCGAAATGCACTCGAAAACAGTCTTCTGCCGAGTTTTCCCCACAGACTGTCGTGTGTGGGTTTCGAATGAAAGCGCAGCTTTTTGAGCAGACTCTCGCTCACCACTAGTGACCCAGTTTCAGCCGCTCCATCGGCAGCGGACCACAACCGCGGGTTCCGAGTCTAATTGCGGTTGCACCAGGCTCATATTCTATTGGGACTTCTCCTAAATACCGTTAAGCCAGCTAAGGAACCCGAGATCCTGATTACAAGATTTCTATGCCAGCGATTTGCATACACGGTCTGCTCGCCGGCTCCCCCAGCCACACATGTAGATACATGGTAAACCAGGCAACAAAGGACCCCACGAACCATATCATCACAACGGCGGTGCTAACTCCTTTTAACAATTTTTCCCTCATCCGCATCCGTTATTACGTGCATCATGCACACGCTGTATCCCCTTTATGTGCAGCCCAGTGTTGCTACTGCTGCTGGTCTGACGTTTGAGCGAAGCAGAGAAGAGCGCAGCGCACACCCGCCCACGGCCGCGGTAGGATTTGGTGTGGCTGCAGCCTTAAAGGTTCGTTTTATGTCAGTTAAGCTGTGGAAACTTTTTCAATCAATATTCCTATAAATACTGTGGCCAAGTTTACAAACACCTCCCTGCCACCCAGCTCTCCCCACCAGCCAGACAGTGGGGCACAAAAGTCCTCTCAACACACTTTTGCCAAAAAACAAAAGAGCCGTCCACTCAACTCCACTTCACTTCACTGTGCACGGCAGTGGCGCGGCAATACAACAACCCGTATGCACACAGCATGGTTGGGAAAAATTAATAAAACTTTTACCGATTTCCAGGAGGAGTCTCGTCCCCTTCCTGATGGTTCCGCTGACTGCGGTGTGTCCGTGTGTCTGTGCGCATTGATGTCCCAGCACGCTGGCGCGGAGGCAATATTCTCATTGTACCGATTTATGGTAAACTGTCATAGACAAAGTTTTATGGCGTGTACACCCCCACTGCCGGCCAAAAAAAAAACAAAGCCAAAGCCAAAGCAAAACGGGCATAAAAAGTTACAAAAGCCGAACGAGAGAGGGAGAGAGCGAGCGAGCTGTGATTGAGTGTGTTTATGCATGCTGCTGCTGCTTCTGGTGCTGTCCCCAGGATCCTAGTTGACTCTGTGATGTCCTGTGATGTAACGACTCTCAGCTGGAGAGGCGGCTGATGGTGGGGCAAGCATTTTTCCAGCGGAATTTATACGATAGCGCGCTGATAGTTGTGGATTTCCTGCGGTGATATGGTGAAACTTTGAGGATTGAAAATTTCGTAATCGGCTACACGCTGCGATGCTGCTAATTACATTTTAAGTCGGAAATTACAATTTTCTCTGTTCATTGTGCCAGAGGCGTGGATTGTGGTCGGTGGTGGTGGGCTGGCGTGAGGAGCAGAAGTTCAACGGGTCAGTGGTGGTGTATGCATATGTGAACTCGGTGGTCGGTGCATGCTTGAAGGGCTGGGATAGGGTGGGTTTCGAACGCATAGGCACAGACCACGAACTGGAGAGCACACTCCTTATAGGAGAACAAGTTCGATGTAGAAAAACAAAACATTTTACTGCTGAAAGGTTCATGGTGTCATTTTCCATTTCTTACATTTTTTAAACAAAAACCGATGCAAAAACTGTAAAGCTCCAAAGAAGGCTCATTAAGGAGTCAACAAGTGCTTGTAGCCGGCTCTGTGCCACAGCCCTCAACTGCTGGCCCGGTGTGGATCATCAGAAGACGGTGTAGGAACCAGTAGCCACTATCATGACCTCTTCTCCTGGAGCATATGGGCCTACAATGACTGAATAGATGTAAAATAGTTTCTTTATCGTCCTCGTCTCTGCAGCCTTAGGGGCAGTGATTATTAGGCAGACCTAGTCTAGTGGCATAAGTTACAATGGAACAGACGTCTGAGATTCGGCCTACTCCGGCTGTGTTCACGTTTCGAACCCAGGGCAGCCCATAATTGTTACGAAACGAAGAGTCCTCGGCCGGTAGAGGATCTACGATGTGCATGAGTAATCATTTCACGTGTCAGTAGACGCATGCAGTAGCAATGGGCATTGATGGCCTGAAAGAGTGCCGAACTAGTATACTTTCTGGCGAGTTCGTCCGCTTATATGGGTTGTCTTCACGCAGGAAAGCCGTTGCGGAAGTACTAAAGGGGACATTCTAGGGCGATGACTATCACGTCTTACACAATGGTTGGTTTTCAGACACCTTGACGTCCAGAGTGGAGCTCGTCAAGGGTACCTTCTGTCACCGCTACTGTTTCTGGCGGTTATCATCAATGACTGCGTGCAGCGAAAGGTATGGAATAAGATGAGCTAAGGAGATGTACTTTGGCCAAAACGTAGCAACGGACAGCTACAACTTCGAGATAAAGGAGGATTTTATCCACCTCGGGGCAAACCTTAACTTCGCAAGTAACATGTTAATCGATATTCGAGGTAGACTCGGTTTGTTCAAACGACTGGGCTCGAAACTCCTGACTCGAATGAACAAACTCATGCTCTACAAAACTCTCACCCTGCCGGTCCTACTTTATGGAACCCAAAGCTGAACGATAAGCAAAACTACAGAACTGATTCTTGATGCCATCGGCAGCAAAATGTATGCGTCGGTTATATGGTCCCAAAAGCGAATGGAGGAGAAGACACAATCGCAAACCCTACGAGCTGTCCCAGGAAGTGCATGTAGTCCTAAAGGAAACATTCTGTCCACTACACTGGCTTCGCCATTTCGAGCGCATGGACAACAAGAGGGCCTTCAAGTTCGAGCCTTGTGGTTGGAGAAGGTGAGGAAGACCGAACCTTCGATACACAAACCAAGTCATTGCCGTTGTAAGACAGCTAGGTCTCCATGACTAGAAGCAGCGTGTCCAGGACCGTCAGCGATGGAAGGCAGCAACTGCTCAGGATCCGGTTGGATCTACAGTTTTTCCTTTGGCCTTGTTCTGTTGGGGTTGACGTCTAATGCATGAACCCCTTCTGAGTGATGAGCACGCGGGTCCTACACCTGAACATCTATAAGGAGACCTTGCAGTCACCTGATCACATTGTGATTGATGCCAGACACTTGGCATCGCGTACAAGATAATCTCTGCCGTTTTGTGTGAACGCCTCAAACCATTCGTCAATAATCTAATTGGTCGTCATCAGTGATCATAGAGGTTTCAGGCCGGGGAAGTCCACCACCGACTGTATCAATGCATAGGGACGCGCTATACAGCGCCATTCCTGCCAAACTTGTCAGGTTGTGCAGGATAACATTGGAGAACTCTCGCTCCTTCATCAAGACCGGTAATGAACTCTCCGAGACTTTCAATGTCAAAGAAGGTTTTAAGCAAGGCTTCTTCAACACCGTACGTGAGAAGATCGTGCGAAACACAATCACCAGTGTCACAAAAGTCCGTTCGACTGATTGCTGACGCGGACGGCGTTGACGTGATGAAACGAATAGCCAGCCGCCCATGAGGCATTTGCTGACATTGAAGCAAAAGCGGTGCTCTAAGGCGCAGAGACATGGGCACTATTGAACGCGGATTTAGAAGCTCTTGGTCATTTTGAGAGAAAGGTACTGCGGACGATCTTTAGTATTGCTTGCTTTGATGGCGTCAGGAAGAAACGATTCAACCACTAACCGTACGGGATGTAGAACGGCATGCACCTAGGTAAGTGTCTTCCGATCCAGCGCTTAGAAAGGCTTGGCCGTTTAGAGCGGATGGAAACCACAGCTTCGGCCCAATGAGTCGTCCATGCCGAGCCATATGGACAACGCAAAAGAGGACATCCTGGAAAGGAAAGAAGAACTTAAACCAACTTGCTGTGCGCAGCTGGAGGCAGATGGCAAACTATTGTGCTGGCTGGAGAGGTTTGTTGGTTGAGGCCCAAGTCCACACCGGCCTAAAGCGACAAGAAAGTGCGGACGCCAGTAATCTAGCTGCAACGTTCAAGGTCGACTCCTGCACTCAGGACAGGTTCTGGCCACAATCTGGGCCAGGTAAGGACAGTAGTCAAATCTTCGCGGGTGGCTGCAAGTCCAAGAAAGGGTCTGGAGCTGACGCTTTCGTTGATGGCGACAATATTCGGATATCCATGCGATCGGAGTTTCAATGAAATTTATTGTTGCGTACAGGGGGAGAGCACCCTCGGCAGTGACAACCAAGCTGTGCTCAAACCTTTAACTACTTCCAAGGTGGCTCTGAGGCAGAATCAATTTAGCAACCGATGCTACTCTGAATCGATGGAAACTCATGATCTACTAATTTCTGCGACGAATATGTGGTAACCACGAGATGTTTGATGTACTCAGGAAGACGAAAAACCATCGGCTGAACTAGCTACGTCACATCGTGGTGGAGAGGATGTCTGAATCAACAGCATAAAGACCGCGGACGAAAGACATTTGGGTCTTCGTGGCGGAAAGCACTGGCCCCAAGACAGACATCGGTGGATGACGGCTACAGTTCAGGCTCAGACTTTCCACAGCGTGCTTAGTAAGTCATATCATTTTTGGTAATGTATACTGACCAACGTGATCGTTTGGCGCTAGGCGAAAAATTAGTTGGAACAATGGTGTTCGTGAGCCCAACGTGGCCGAGCCAGCGTAACTGACGAATTTTGTGCGGAGCTCGTTTTTAGTCACAGCGTCATCTTTGGCATGCCAAGGAGTGGAAGCTCCGTCCTTTCTCGCCCACAGTCAATAAGCTCCTGACGCGAGATTATTCGTCGCGATAATTACCCGATATGTGAGTCGAATAACTCTCGAAGTGGACCACAGTCACCTTGAACACTGAGCACTAATCATCCGCTAATGTGCAACGCCCCAAGGCCCGATCATCCCACTGTGTCAGCTTAATGCTCTCCCACTGATTTGAGTGCCAATGAGTGACTCATTGCTTTCCTCTCAACCGATGATTTTTTTTGCAAAACAAAAGTTTGACCTAAATTTATTCGCAGTAAATCCAAGTGAAGTGGTCTTACCTGGCGGCGGTGGAGGCATCGGCGGCTGTTGTCCTCCATTCTCGTTGTTGTAATCTGTCGCCTGAAAGAAGAAGAAAAAAGAAAACACACATCAGTATCATCGGAAAGCACAAGTGAGCCGGTATGTACACGAATCTGTAAGGACACACTCTCGACATGATACTGACTTCCAGTTGACTTCCTCGCGACCTCAATTTCCATAAATTCAAATCCTCAGAGCTCATCGAAGCGGTGAATTTAAAAATCACTCCATTCGCCCAGCCGCCCCGTCAAGACCGTCAATCTTGTTGCAGCCCACCCTCGACCCGAATCAAATCGATTAAAGTGTCACGGAAATTTCAATAATTTCCTCTCACTTTCATCGGAGCCCCATCGCTCATGGCGTCCCGGGCGCGCCACCTCCACTGTCAAACGGTGGCTAGAGTCATGCGGCGTGCCTAGGAGAGGGAGCTCCGTCAATTACGATATTCATAAATAAATATTTCGTTCGATAACCATATTTCACTGAAGAAGCGTACCGCGCGCGGCGTAAGAAAAAAAAGGGGTGAATCAATATTTACGTTTGCCACACTGTCAACGACAATACCATACACATGCAAATAAGGGGGATATGAATCGGAATTGTGGGTGAAATGAGTCGCACGGAGAGTGAAAGTACGTGTCTTCCCGGTCGGCGGTGCGGCGCGGTGCTGACGCGGTAGAGACATTGCCAGCGATACCGGCGCTGAGGGAGACACCACGCCAAGGTGTGCAACGATGTATACCTAGGCGTGCAGGTACTTGTTACCCGAAGGTTGTGTCCCTCGTGACACAATTTTTCCCTCCATTAGCTTTGAACTACTTACGAAAAATACCATAAATCAATTGTGAGTGAAATTAGCATTTTGAGCGGTGGGTGGCCTGGTGCGCACAGCCCAGAGGGGGGTGCTTGATTTTCATGGGATATCTGTCAAGCGGATTACATGTGTGAGGCCGTGGGACAGCAGTCCATTGGCTTGATTGAAATCGAAACTTCTTGTGTTGTGCTTGGGCCGCAGAGTGCGTTGATTGATGGATCAAGCACTGCGATGGCATTGTTCTCTTTAAGTGGCGGAATGGGTGGCCGATCTAGAAGATGGCCGATACAAGGCCGCAATTGTTGTCGACAATCAAAGCGAATGGGGGTGATCATCAATTTGCCTCAGTGCCAATAGCAGCTCTGGCGGAACAGTGATGATTTTGAATCGAAGGTTGGCCGTGAGCTCGTCAGCCTCAGACAAGGCTTGCTGGTGTGTGCTTTGCTTTTGAAGCGAACTCATCCCTGATCTGGTTGGTCGGCGAATGCCGTCACGTTTGGCCCAGCACACGTCTAATGAATTTTCCTTGCGGACAGTGCATTGTTTGATTTGCAGGGCAACACATCGCACTAACTGGTGTGGGCAGGTATAATACGTTACCGTCCACAGACATCCATTGCCATACCCGACTGGTTCGCATTTCCTAAAGAAAATGGTCCAGTGACTATTTTTGCGTAAGATATCGTGTGGATCCGTCACTTATCAAATGTTGGAGTTTAAATTGCTTACAGCTTAAACGTTCCGAGCGACTGTTTGGTGAAGTAAAATGCACGTCATACGGAAACAAATGCCCACAAATGCTGAGGATATAACACTCTTGGAAACACCCTCCCTTACAGCATCAAGCAGGTTCTTCTTTTCTTATTGCGCTACAGTCCGGGGTGAACATGAGCCTAAGCCAACAAGCCTCATTAGTTGGCACGATCTTTAGCCAGCTGCCTCAAATTTCGCACTCAAAGTATGTTGAGGTCCTCTTTCACTTGTGTGCGCCATTACGTTAGAGGACGTCCTCTGTCGCGTTGTTCAATGGCTCAGAATCGAAGAATTATCGGGCCATATCTGTGGTGCCCATCGGCTCTACATGGCCTTGCCATCTTTTGGATCTGCAGACGCTTAACCAGGTGCATGCCGCTTTACAGTGCGCACAGTTCTCGGTTGAGTCCACGAACTCCCCCAGACGCCTTCAACTCAAACATTACCGCACGCAGAACTCTTCGCTCAAGACGACCAAGGGCTTCTTCATCCGCTTCAACAGCGTCCATGTCTCTGGGCCATAGAGCAGAACAGGGATGATAAGAGTGTTATATAAAGTCGGCTTGGCGGCTTGGGAGTTCCGGAAGAGGGCACAGTTTCTCGATTGCCTCCTGATGCCAAAGAAGCATCGATTGGCAAGAGTACTTCTGTGGTTGATCACGACAGTCAGCCAATACCTCAATTGTCACTTCGAGGGAACTCCCCTTGCAGACGTTGGAATGTTTGACTTGCACTGGCCAGACATAATGGATCCCCGACTGTTTCGCGTTCTCTGAAGAAAAACGGTCAAGTGACGATTTTTGCGTTAGTGCCGGCACCTTTTCAGTTGCCTTGTGGTCACGCCATGGTGGTCATGGATATCTTTTGGAACCATCGCTCACCAAATGTTGCATTATTAATTGTCGACAGCGCCAGAAATCGTGAAAATAATCTTGTTGGCTATCGTAATGTGCCAGAGTAAACTTTTCGAGCGACTGTTTGGTGGAGTAAAATGCACTTTATACGGAGGCAAATGCGAATAATTTCTCATAATGCGGCAACCGACCATCAAATGCTGAGGATACGCTTTCTCTTACTGCATCAAGCAGGTTCTTGGAAGGTCATTATTTGTTTTTTATTTTGTAGTCGGAGGGTTTTCACTACACTTTAGCGCTCAGACTCAAAGACTGGTCCATTGCACTACATTTTCTGAAGCTCCATGCACCCTTGCAGTAAAACTAGCAGGCATGTTTGTGATGGCGAGCTTACATCATGAGCTCTTACCTCACCATCATCTTGACCAAATAACTGCCACCTGATCAGAGGAAAGGTGGGACTCTGGCATGGGCAGTGTCGTTGTCTTCTCTACAGGCGTGGCAGATGGTTTCACCGCTAAAGCTACACTTATCTTGCCGAGGATATAGTAGCCCATTGATGCGCCGATTAGTCGCCTGAGGTCTCTTGTCTGTCAAGAGGTATCAATAGTGGGTGGTGGTTTGTCTACGTCCTGAAGAGTCACGTTCTCGAGAAGCCAATCCATCGAACTTAGCCCTAACCAAGGAGGTAGGTAGTCCCAAGGCTAGCTCGGGTCTTAAGTGTACTTCCTCTCCTCTCGTTTGGCAAGTTTATCGGCGGTCTCATTTCTCATGATCCCATGATCCCGTGGTTGCCCGGCCACAGACGAGTAGACAAGTCTTTTCGAATTTAGACTGTCGATCAAATTTAGAGAACTATCCTGAATGTGGTCAAAGGGTTGAGAAAGGCCTTAAGCATAGCTTGACTGTCGATATAGACACAAATATTCAGTTCCTTCCATCTGTTCTTCACATCAAAGTACAGTGCCATTAGGATCGAATAGGTTTGTGCTTGGAAATCCGACGCAAATTTACGTCATGACGTGTGTAGTCTGATGTTGAAGTCCTCCACGAAGGCACCAGCGGTAGACCTTTCCTTGGTGTTGCGGCGTTCCCTGAAGATTCAGAGCAAAAGCGGTGCACGAGATCATCGAAACTCCAATACGATTTGTAACATAGACCACTTCATGAAAGTGCAACCCACGATGTGGATATCGAGGGAAGAGACTCAGATGGGGATCAAGAGCAGAGCAAAGCATACTAGGGAAGGCATTTATGCAGACGAGAAAGACCAGTAAATGTCCTTCTCATCATGAAGAGAACAACCGCGGTTGTAAGAGGACATGACGTTGTGGGTATGTGCGTCTTCCCCGCTACGCTTCCTGGTATGTAGGACAAAAAAATGTTCAAAGCCCCAGACGAGTCACTGACAATACTCCAGGAGTGAAACTGTCTAGAAAAAGCTTCTCAAACTTGGGCGTTCGTTTGCGCTCACAACACGAGTGGTTGCTGAGAAACTAGGCTCTGTCCCTGCATATTCCTGGTACACTACTGGTCGATCTAGTCTAGTGCCACATCATCCGCGTTAGATTGGACGCAGGTATTAGAGTCAACCAGAATGCACGTTAGCACATGGCGTCCTTCGGGATGCCTCTATTTACCTCCGACATAATCGCGCTTTTATGGACGGAATGTCGACAATCTTACACTGTCTCGTGATTCGACACCTGACAATTGTGTTGTCAGGCTGTGACTGTAGGCCACGATTTGGTCGATATTTCTCCGATTGGTCCACGTTGAGTTAGCGCAACTGTACGCCTTATTCAATGCTTAGCATCACTATTTCGTGGAGTTGTTTGCATGTGCTTTGGCGTGCCAAGGACAAACTCAAAGCTCAAACTTGTTCCATGTCTAGGTGCCGACATAAAAGCTGGTCCATGCATAGATCCCAGTAAATCATCCTACGATGTGATCAGTCTAAAAAGTCATCAATCCCCAGGCTTCAACGCAAGGATCATCGTCAAAGGAATTGGCCTGTTTCAAATCCTGTCTCCAAGGACCTCCCACAACGTCGCTCATTGTCAGTTGACAGACGTGGCCTTCTCCCAAAGAGCAACCCTTCCAAGGGCCAACATCATGCGAGGGTACAGCCAGACATTAAAATTCCCCAGTAAATCCATTTTATACGAAATTCCAACCGATTCAACATTCGGTTCCTCTCAAATCTCAGCCCAAGTGTCGGGTGAGTTGTTGGCAGAGCGGGTGAAAAAGAAGGTTTGGGTTGAATGATCCAACCTCAAATGACCCCATTAAGGCCCAGCGCCCCACCCACCGTCGTCCAATCGAATCCTCTGCCGTCGTCCATTGCATATCACTGTTTCCAGCCTCTTCCGCTTCGAGGTCCATTACATTGCTTGCGACGTCGGTACGTGAGCCACGAAATAATCGAACAGTATCCAAGGACTGTACTGTACACGAGACGACTTACGGCAGATTGTTGCACAAGTCGACTGAACGGAATATCACGTCTGACAGGACGGTGGGGGGGAGGGTGGGCGCCAGTTCTTAGTTATCCTCTGCCGTCCTTTATGAGTCTGCAATTTGCCAAGCTCAATTCAGCGTGAGCAATGAAACTGCCGACGAACAGGATTACCACGAATCAATCGGATACGTTGTAATGACGCTGAATCACTCCATTCCACCTCTCGCCGACCACGTTCCACAGTCCGCACACACACACGAGCACACGAATGAAAGAGGATTGTTGATGCGGACTGATGATGATGACGACGATGAGGACGACGTCGATGGACAACGACCATGATGATGAAAGTTGTGACGACCGGGGAAGGTCCCTTTAAAATAACGGGGCACAAGTAAAGTTACCAATTACCGATTGCTTGAGTCTGGTCTACTGGCTTGTCGGTCCTCTCGGTCCAATGGCAATAATGTTCAATGGAAGGTCCACCTCCACCTCCAGGAAGGAGGTCTGTGAGTCTGTGCTGTGTTGTTGGGCCAACTAGCCATGAGGGCACTTGAAATGATGTGAAACTAATGAGACATCCCGAACTGGGTCTGGCTCTCGCTCTCGCTTTGGCGGGTATGATGGCCGTGCACACGGTTTCTGGGCCATTTGCAGAGGACGACACGACCACTCTGCGGAAGAGCAGACACGAAAATAATACAGAAATAATCGTTAATATCTGCAATAAGTCGACGTCGTCGGTCTGGTCTGGTGGCATCTGGACTGCGGTATGCGACAGTGTGGCTGCCGGTGTGTGTCTATTCACGTGGCAACCGGTCTATTGGTCAATTATCAACCTTTGGTGTAAGCTGAATGGCGGCGAAGGCTATCGCTTGTGTCCCGGTGCACCAGGTTGCTGTGTGTTTACAGAAATGATAATTGGGGCCACCTATTCAGTGGACCAAGGGGGTTGGCTGATTTTTGGCTTTTGCCATGGATCTCGGGAAGTAGCTGGAGGAATGGGGCGGATGACATTTTTACTTTTTTGCTTCCGAACTGATTGCATTTGTGTGGAGGCGAGTGTGGACTGCAGCAACTCAATGAGTGGTTAGAGGTCGGGGCAGTGTTTCAGAACGTTCTCCTTCCGCAAGGTTTTCAATTAAGATCGGTGTTCGTACTTGGATGTCTATTAGTGTCAGCAGAGCTAGAAAGGGAAATTAGTCAACCACGTCAAATTCAACCACTTATCAGCGTCGATACGGCTACAATGCCATAGCCACGTCGCCTTACTCTTCTTACGTTACATCCTTTAATGGTAGTCTGAGTGCTTAGATTTAATGCAATCTGTATGGAAAACGATAAGTATGAAACAACCAACAGCGGTTATGTCGGTCACTCAAATCCAAGCAGTCCAACACTCAATTTTAATTTCAATATACAATGGGTCTTTCATGCTAAAAGCAAGATAACAAAATAGGGGATGGCTCAACAATAGGTCCCCAACGGATGTACGTGTGCCAATTGTATTTAAATATTGCTTATTATCAATGAAGATCCTTAACATCAGGGTGTTCAAATCCGTGTGTCCTTGTTGCTCCTGTAGGGATGGGATGGTGGTTAGGCGGCTCATTTAGCCGCGATGGTGACTGCTATCATTGCCTTGATAGAAGTGATACAGTCCGTTGCTTGATGTCCTTAATGATGCCTGCTTGAGCGAGATTTAATGCGTTGAGGAATCATTGTCCGAGGGGTCGAACTTCTCAGGTCCCTGATAGTCATGTTTTGGGTGGTAGCGGATGTCGTGTGGTTGCCTCTGGAACAGTGTCACTTAGTACTCTTGTGTGGGGACGATGCGGGCTTCTTAGTAAAGTCTCCTGTTGCTGGGGTACTTTAGCCGGTCCCTGTCGCAGGTGAGACCCGTGAATATTTGGAGTATCGTGCTCTCAAATATCAAAAGCTTTTCCATGTTGGTCCATGTAGGGAACCCATACGCTATGATTGGCATGGAATGAGTTGCTTATAGAGTAGCAGTTTCGTCTTCTGGCTTAGTCCATTTTGTTTTCGGAGCGGGGAGATAAGATGAAATCCAAAACTGGCGTTTTTGAGAGTCAGCCTCGAGTGGTTGTTAAATTTTAGTTTCTCGGTGAAGTCAATACTGAGATAATTCAACTTGTCAGTTGCTGTTGGAAAGCACAATCCAAATGATTTGGCATTCTGTTAGTGATCCGCATCTATCTCTGGATGGTCTTCTGCACATGAGTACCGATGGGATACCCCATTTGGTGTAGTCGTTTCTTGGTTTTCGACTCTCCGTGCTGCGATTCGTGGTGACATTGATGTATCGTATGTAGCGTATGATGAGTCATCTGCGTATAGACAACATAGCACTGTATCGGCTAGAGGTGGTAGGTCTGCCTTGAGCAGTCCTCCATCCCAAACCAAGCAGTTCTGGCAGGAGTTCGCCGATAAGTTGGAAAACGAGTACAGCTCTGGGAAAAAATGTGTTGCGGCAAACAGTGGCGTGGCGTCCATATAACCCGATTCATACGGGGTTACCTTTTGAAACTGTACTCTTTAACTATGTCAATACAACAAGCAACATGTGTATAGAAACAAAAAATTTGCGTGTTTGCAGTCGTGACTCCTTTTTTTGACACATACACTGCAAACATCATGCTGCATGCTTTTTCTTGAGCATCTCCCATAAGAAAACAACCCCAAATCTGGCGGGTTAGAACAAATTGGTTCTCTATCCTGGTTTTTCTCTTTTAAAGTAGGTAATTTGGAGTGTAATTATTGCTGTCTAATAAGAAATTGAAAACCTGACAGAAGACAGGTGAGCATTGGATTGAGTTTCATAAGAGCTTCCTCGATCGAGTGATCACCGCTTACCATGGATGAAATAACTATCGAGCAGCACGAGCACTTCATAAAACTGCTCCATTCCGAAAAGGGTAGGGACCTTGAGAGGAACGGAGTATAGTTCAACGGTGGAGCGAGTCTTTTTGGCCTACCTTAAAGTGAGCAAATCGTCCGGTGTGGATGCGGACATATTTGAGGCAGTTTTATGTCATTTTACAATTAAATATGTATGTGTTTCACATAAAATCGATTGACTTCTTCTTCTTCTTTGTGTGGCGCTACAGTCCGGGGTGGACCTGGGCCTCAACCAACATACCTCTCCAACTAGCGCGATCTCTGGCTAGCTGTCTCCAGTTTCGCACACCAAGTTGGTTGAGGTCCTTCTCCACTTGGGTGCGCCACCTTAAACGCGGGCGTCCTCTGTTGCGTTGCCCGACAGGTTCGGATTCGAAGATTCTTCGGGCCGGAGCTGTGGTGTCCATACGCTCTACATGACCTAGCCACCGTAGGCGTTGGATCCGTAGACGCCTAACTAGGCTCATGTCGCTGTACAGCCCGTACAGTTCGCGGTTGAATCTTCTCCTCCAAAACCCGTCAACACAAACAGGACCATAGAGTCAACTTGGTTCGATTGACACCAACCTTTAATAAACAAATAGTTTCCTCTGGCGCCATCTATGAACGAGGTTTTTGATTCCGTCCTAGTCACTAATGGCAGTGAAAATTTGGTGAGTAGTTTCTACTCAGTAAATTGTTTTGTTGTGTTTGTAAAATCTTACTAAGCTGAGTACTGAGTAGACAAAAAACACGCGTTTTATGTTCCTCACATTCTGCCAGACGGGACTCCAGTTGTCACTTGTCAGCAGATAGGCTTATAGTCAGGAGCTTTAGTCCACAACCTCAAGTTGATCTAAGTGAGTTTCCTGGATGGCGCAGTTGGTTGGGTGCCTGACCTTGATAAGGAAGATCACTTGTTCGAGTTCCAGTGGAAGCAAAGTTAATGTGCTTCTGTCTAATGTTGAAGTATCGTCCAGTCACCACTGAATGAGCTAAGTGTGCTGGTAATTTCACTAGTAGCCCAATAATCTAACCTAAGGATGTTTCCTCACATCCGTTGTTACACTGTTGCCATAGTAATGATCTTTGTTCGTTCGTTCTTTCTGTTTCGTTCACTTTTCCTTTGTTACAAAGCGCACTTGATGGGTTTGTGGCCGTGAATGCTGGTGTCGGCATGAATTTTAATGTGGAAAAATCAGAGGTTGTGGTTATTTTCGGAACGCGTACATTTTTGTGGAGTCCCAAGGAAGCAGGTGGAGAGTGATGTGTGTTTCATGAGTGATGGGAGGAGCAATAGGAATCGTTCCGGTAGGATTGGCTATGCCGAAACAGCTTGAAAGACCTGTATTCGGAAAGGCCGGATTTGATCCCAAAGCAAAGTTTGGGGTTCAGAACTCGGTATTTTGTGTTCTGTTCTAACTTTCATGCTCGGTCATTGAATTTGGGCAATAAGGCATATGAAACCTGCCGAGATAAGAGAAAGAAACACGGCAGTGCGTCAGAAACATGCATCATCACGGTTGGGCAGTTTTAATGGCTATTCTACCATTACTTAGTCACGTCACACAAATAGTACATTCCATGCTCATCACAACTGCCGCGGAGTGTGATACATGTCATACAACATCAGCATGGTAGACCCAGCACGTGGTGGTTGAACTGGGTCAAGGAACTTGATGACGATCGAGTGGCCAGGCAATCTGTGGCACATGAGTTCGGACAAGAATTTCAATAAGATCTGTGTCCAAAAATGTCAATCAAGCCAGCAACTGAAGCCTAATGACCATGTACAGCGAAGAGAGCACGTTCAATGCACTATTGACCATATTTAATTTTATGCTGTGTTCTTCAGCAAAATTA
Organism: Eristalis arbustorum; assembly: GCA_916610145.1. Lineage (NCBI taxonomy): Eukaryota > Metazoa > Arthropoda > Insecta > Diptera > Syrphidae > Eristalis > Eristalis arbustorum. The sequence goes on along the minus strand of OU744318.1, from coordinate 15,136,535 downwards.
TCCTAAATGATGAGGAATATTTTCACTTGCCAAACACACCGTGTTTTAGGTTACCGCATCTACAATATCACCCGTCCTTCACCCCAAATGCACGACCTGAAGCTAGGCGGCATGTAATTCTAGCAGGACGGCTCCCGAATTGATCGTTCAACAACAACCAGAAAAGGACCGACTAGAATCTTCGAATCCGAACCTGTCGGGCAACGCAACAGAGGACGCCCGCGTTTAAGGTGGCGCACCCAATTGGAGAAGGACCTCGACCAATCTGGTGTGCGAAACTGGAGACAGCTAGCCAGAGATCGCGCTAGTTGGAGAGGCATGTTGGTTGAGGCCCAGGTCCACCCCGGACTGTAGCGGCACACAAAGAAGAAGATATGTTGCTATTTTACAGCAAATCACTTGTCTATGGCAGTACATGCAAATCAATTGAATCCTTGAAGAAAGAGATGGCACCCAATATGCTCGAAATGGTGAGTCAAAGTGCCAAGCTCGGGGTCCACATTTCTAAGGCATTCGACAGAGAGACAGAGGTATTAAGCTCTTTTGTCGAAAATGTCTGCTTATGGTGTGGAGCCTCTGCTTCTATGGATTAGAAGTTATCTTTAGAAGCGTTCAATCTAAGTTGTTTTGGGTGCCCCTTGAAAATGCGGGTCACAACTGAAAATTATGACGAATGTCTTAAAGTCACGCCCCACATTGAACCAAAATCACCGTCGAACATGAAAATCAATTCAATTCCAACTCTCTTGACATTCCCAAAGGCCGACCGTCGTCCATCAAAGGCATTCATTGAAATTTCCATAAAAGAAACAACATAATCGCCTCCCCCACGATTCATCGTTACGCACTGCCATCAAAGAACATCAAAGTTATAAACCGTAAAATAAGGATCGCACAAGAGGTAAGGCGCACAAGCCAACTTAGAAACAACCACCCGTCGCATAACAAGTTCCGTAGAACTTTTCTATAAAACACAGGAAGTGAGCACGAGGAAACGAAACTTTTTCACAAAAAAAAAGGACAACAGGACATGCAACTCACCACTCATTCAGACAAATCACTTGGGAAGAGTTTACCGAACGCAACTGTCATGTGGACCACATAAACTTTTTGACACTCACCCGCCCTACTGGGCAAACTTTCTCCAAAGCCCGCCCGGGGGCGGACAACCCCAGCACTGGCTCTTAATCGAGCCCGTAATAGATTGTCAATTGGATGAATTTCATTCGACCCACCTGGCCCCGCTCACAGACACTCACAGGACGAGTTAAAAACTCATTAAACCGTACCTGAGTCCGGCATGAAACCGAATCTGAAACAGTATCGAACGCAGGGGAATTCGTCAAACTACCCCCCGACCCCGACGCACGATGTGCTCGTACGCATAAGTCCGTTTACACACAAGTCCTGGTCAACTATGGCAAAGTTCTCATAAATTCATCTGACAGCTTTATTTTTCCCATTTGGCTTCCAACCGCCTCCTGGACTCCGGACCCACTCCACGCCGGTTTTGATATATTCCAGATATCATAGGAAATACAATTTGTCAAAATGTCAGGTAGCATTGCATGAGACACTTTGTATGCACAGGCACACGAGCACCCGGCTGCCACACACAAGACGATACGAGCAAGCATTTCAAATCGAAATTGATATCCTTCTGGGAATCATCTCAGACGTGTTTGTGTTCTCCTTAAGGTCTCTCCGGTGCTCGAGCGCACACCACTTTCATAAGAATAATTGTGCGACGTGTTGTTATTACAATTTAATGGAACCAGATCCTCACAAACTGTACCGTGTCACCGGGCCCCCCCGTTTTTGTTTTCGATGAATTCATAATGACATGTCAGTCTTCAAATGGTCTCTCCGAGGACCCGGTTAGGTCGCTATTCCTTTCTCTCGTCTTGATAAATTGAGTCTTCGAACGGGGGAGACGCCGTCGTCGTCGTCGTCGTGCGCCAGGAATTCGATACTCAACCAGACAGGACTGGTTGGCCACGAGAAAAAAAAACGGAACACAAAGTCCGTCTGCCGCTATTCTACATAATACAAAATCGATAAACTATTAAAGGATATCGACTTCGATAAAGTATGCCTCGCCATTCAGAGTGTGTCACTTTATACTTTATCCGGCTCGAAGGACCGGCGAATAGTCGTCGTTCGGTATTATTTTCGATGGAAAATCGCAAGAAATACAATTTTCGGATGCTACAAGAGGCATTCAGCCATTCAATGAAAACCCGATAACAGTAACGAAGGAAAGCACGAGCACGAGAGGGTCGTTCGCTCTCCTTTAAGGACGTTCGCTCGTGAGTATCTTTTATCATCGATGCGATGATTGTTTGACCCAGTTAAGACGTGGTGCTCTCTTTCACAATTAATTTATACTTTCTGTTTGCTCCTGGTCGTTCGTGTTCGCCGCCATTCGCCGGTGGAGGAGCATCCCTTCAAATCTGCCGGAATGGGAAATTGAAGAACATTATGAAGAGGATATAAGAAACGTTGTAAATAAGAGAAACAGCTCTAATAGAAATGTTGAAACATAGTTTCTGCAAGGAATAAACTTTTGACACAAAAAACTTCAGGAGGACCAGGACCGAGGACGATGATTATGAGATGGGAAACCAACAACAACAGCAAAACAATGGCGGAAATTAAATGTTACACTTGCATAATGAAATAACGCGAACCAGACAAAAACGAACAAAGTGCAAGAGAATGCAATAGAAACAACGACGCACCAGAGAAGAAGGACCAAGTCGTTGGATGCAAGGGGAAGACGAAGAGAAAAAACTGTTCATTTCCCTGAACGGTGTTGCAGGCAGGCTGGAATGATAGGGCGGGGTGCTGAGCGACGAATGAGTACCGAGGAGAAAAGAAATTCATTTAGTTCGTCTTCTGTTGAAGTTTAATTCTCTCCATCGCACAGCAGCCATCAGCCCCTTGTCTGTTCGCACGCAGGAGTACCGTGCCGTGCCGTGGCGCGGTATATCCTTTTGAATTACATGCGAATTGCAGAAAAGTGTTTGGAGATTTTTGTTCTGTCTGTTGTTATTACAATTGCGAGCAAGGATAATAGAATTTTATCCTTTACTTTGTTTAATGTTGGTTTTTTTTTTTCTGTTTCTGGTTCGTTCTCTTCTTGTGTTGTGTCTTGTTTTTCTTCGTCTTTTCATTAAGTTCCCCTGTTTGTTCGGGGGATAGTGAGTGCACTTGCTGCTTTTGATTAAAACGTGTTTTGTCTATAATGGGCAGTGTCATCCGTCCGCTTGGGCGAATGGTGGGTGCATTTATATTCGATTGCGTGGCACCTTGTCTTTTCGTTTGTGACAAAGAGGGAACGACCGCATTTGAATAGAATTGCGGCCATTACCTATGCAAAGATGGCACTTTCTCGGATCCAAGATCTTAGCACTGAGAGGTGACAGGCAGTGCACTGTAGCTGTGCTGTGAAGGTGGTCGTTTATGAATCTGTTGCACTCCACCAGAATCATCGTCTGATGGCTGCGTCTTATGCCAGCAATTTGAATGATCCTCGCTTAATCAGCAGGATGAACAATTCAGACAGCAATGCACCCATCTAGACCGGTTAAGTCCTTGCGCTAGGTGACGCCAGTACGCCCGTTTCTTATACAGCGTCAATCGATAATAAATTCCATTCAGCGCTTGTTGCGGTTGAGGTTAAGGCGCTCATAAATGGGTTGTCCAGTGGTCCAAAAGAAGAAAGCCAAGTACATTATGACGCCAATAAAAAACATGCGTACATATGCCGACGTCTTGCATTGAAGAGAGGATTGGAGCAACGTATGAACAATCAAGGCTGAGTGTTCACACAAGTTAATCAATACAATAGACGACTCTGCCGCTATTGAATCAAAGACATTTTTGAGACCACCTGAGGATCTTTGTTCAATCTACGTTCAATACATGGAGCGCGTTAAGCTATATGCGGATCTGGGTAAAACTTAACGACATAGCTTAAATGCCAGGCCGAATCAATCTCATTGCGCACTTCTGATTATGAGTCAGTGTGTCCTTAAAAAATGTTGACCATCTTGGAATAGCCGGCAGATATTCGACGTGCAAAAGTTTTGTGAGTGACGTCGCCAAATGATGACCTCCGGGGCGATAAAGTTTGTTGCCACTGTGGGAGAAAGCCCCAGAGTTCGTTAGATCTTCAACATCCATCCTGAATTCGTATCGAGATATTCTGGAGCAAGAAAAAGCCGGCCAAGGACAAACATAGACAACGCCTCTCTGTGACGTCGGAAGTTGGCTAATAATTACAGCTGAAGTGTTGTGTTTCTTAATCCGACCAATCCTTTGATAGATTACTCTTCTAACTCTATTAATGTTAGAAGTGAAACATTCTGCTGAATAGTCTTTAAGGCTTCACGGCAACCACTGTTGAATTTTAGTGAAAATAAAAAAAATAATAAAAAAGAGCATTGAGTTTGGAGTGAGGAGTTTTCGGGTCTTCAGCGTCGACTCGGGTGTTGCTCAACGGGCGTCGGTTTCTGTTGCTCTCAGCCTCAAATGACGTAAAACAACAGAGGACGTTCCCGTCAAAAAACGATGACGCATTTAATTCGTGGTGTCGAATTATCGGCACCTAAGTAAGTATCAATCCAGTTGTACAGCCTTGTTCGTTAAGGCCCAGATCCATCCCGGACTAAATAATAAATCTCGACTTTTTAACAAATGTTCCCATTGACATTCTGAAGGCCATCTTAGAACTAAGATCCCAGGTTGAAGACTCTAAGTCCAATGAAGCTACTCCAATTAATCTCTTGGCTCAGTCAGTCGAAGAAATTTCGAATTATAGAGAATTTCGACTACATAAGGTTGTAGTCAACTTTCCGTCCGAGGACCGGCAGACATTGGCTGCGCCAGTGTTTTGTGAACGCAGTCATAGGGTGCTTAGCTCGACGAATATAAAGTTTGCTGTAAATGTTATTCGCCGTGTCTATCATCCACTCCGAAAATAATTGACTTCGGAGGTTTTTGGGTCTTCGGGAACGACCGGGATGTAAGTGAGTGTTTATTTGGTGGGGTTAGTGCGTTATTCTTGATGTGTATGAATAAGTATTAGATACCAATCTGATGCTTTTCAAGAAGAAAAGCCCGTTCTCACGACACGATGATGAGCAGGCGTCTGATAGTCATTGGCAATGATTCTGCACTGCATTGAATATGCAACAAGTGATAATCATGACGTAATGTTACACAGTACCTCTGCCAAACTTAACCAACAATGGGAACTTCAACATGATTAGCTATTTGAGCCTTAAGCAGCTGACCCCAGAAGGGTATAACCGGTAAGCCATGAGCCGCCTGACATAAAGCATACCCTTCGTATTCTCTCAACACCCCCGCACATGCTGGTTGTCCATGCGATGTCACATATGTCAGAAAAAACCGTAGCAGTATCGATGAATAGCTCGACCAAATGTTGTGACCTCTTGAGAGGCATCGCTGGGTTCTGAGAAGCCTACGAGAAATTAGTATCGTTTCATGGTCATCCAGAATCTCCGACGCACTCACGATAGAACTTGACGACCTGCCACATAAGTTAATGAGAGAAGCGATGTCAATCGAAAAACACTTTCCCATTTTTTCAGAGGACCCATTATTCGACTAAACGAAGCTCGATGGCTTCCTTTTCTGAAAGCCGTGCAAGAACGTGCGCGAATTTTAGCAAAAAGGAAGTGACTCTGACGGAAAAGGTAAATCTGGCTTAAAATTTGCCGGCAGACAAGCGCTTGCACAATAACGTCTTTGTTTAAAAACATGGAGCAACGTTGTTCAATCCACCGTGAAACCACTGATGGGACGATGTAGAGTCCAAGATATGAACTGTTTAAGTTTGCATCGATGGAAGTCAACTTTGGCACTGCTGATCGGGAGTACAGTCCTCGAGCCGGAACGGGCACGTAGTTAAAACGTATGTTATGGACTGTTTAATTGTAGCAGCCAATCGAAGAGCCAGTACACCAACTCACAGATCCAAACAGGTATTTGTGGTTGCTTAATAGATGTGACATTTGCCGTAACCATGGCCTGTTCAACCTCGGCTTCAAACAGACTGCATAAAATGTCCTTTTTGGACTGGCATCGATACACAGCAGCTATTGCTCAGTTTCCGACCCTCCATGGGTCGTCTTATTCAACATACATACGTTTGCTGAGGGCGCTGAGGACCGAGATCTTAAGCTCGTCAGTATCCAATTTTCACTCCACGACAGTGGGACAACAGAACATGTGACTCTGACGCCATTGACTTTGTGTACGTACGTGTACGTTCGTTAAAACGTATGTTATGGACTGTTTAATTGTAGCTGCCAATCGAAGAAAGTGAGTTGCTATAGGCCCGTCCTATTAAAAGTCACCTATCCACCGATTTGAGTAGATTTGCACTCAGTTGAACGCTTCACTGATGGGAATATGAAAAGAAATACGAGAGATATTGTCGACCTCTTAGTTGAGCTGACCCCTTCTTCTTGTCTATACTACACTTTTTCTTCACGGAATTAAAGACAAAAACTCGTAATGTTGCTAAAGTCAAGAATAAATAATCACATCCACGTTTGGTTCCTCATCTAACACAAGACTCAACCGAAAGTTTAGAAGACCGAAATATAAGCCAAAACAATCTAAAGTGCAGCAACGGAAGTCAGTAAATCTAATAACAAAAAATATGTAAAATAAATAATAAAAGAATAAAAAAATGAATAAAAACCATACCGTATCGTAGTCGCCGCTGTCGTCGCCCAAGAAGTCATTCTCGTCTAGCAGAGACAATTGATATTCATTTGGAATCTCAGTCTAGTCAAAAAAAGCATAAAACAAAATTAAATTAAAAAAAACATAAAATTACATGAAAAATCCCACTCAGGTGCAAAATAAAAACAAAACCATACACAAAGTAAACAAAAAAAAAATCCAAAAATCGGTGCTGAAAGGTCTGTTTGCGTGCAGTCTTGTTACAGCCCAGTCGGGACAAGATTCAAGAGGGTTAGTGTGTCGGCGTCGGCCAACGGAAGCTGGGGCAGATTGGGTGTTTGAATCGAGTTAGTGGGTGTTTGAAGTTTTAACAAATACGGTTAGTCACACTTTTAGGGAGGGAGGATATTCCAATTACATTTCACACATATTCCATTCCATGGCTGCTGTTGCGGAAAAAAAAAGGGTGGTGTCATTTTTAAAAAGCCTAGAATGTTTGTTAGTTGCCTGGGGTAAAAGCCGTTTCATTGCGTGTGTGCTACAATTTTGAATAAGAATGATTATACACCATACCGTTGCAATGGGAATTTCACCCTCACCACTACTCTCGAGCGATTCATCTGGCGGCTTAACCTAAGTAAAAGAACAGCATGAACTTAGTTTAAATGAAATAATGTGTAAAACTTAAAAAAAATCTGAAATCAAAATTAACATCAACGGGAAGTGAAAATATGGTATAGGGGTGGTTGGGGCAAGTGTCCTTTCACCCAGTTAATGGGACGGGACTGGTGGTCCTGTAAAATCTCAAATGAATGTATGCACAAGAAATTAAACCTAACGACGGGACGGTGATGTGCTGATTTAATGATACAGCGTCCCGTGGAGACGTCGAGGAGCGGAGTGCGGCTTCCGGTTGCCTGGTGATGAATGACGCATGAGCAGTCCCTCGGGTAGTGACTGCAATTCAATTTTTTTTTGCTGCGCTTAACCTGTCACCACTTAAATATGAATGCTTTGTGAACGACTTACATGTGTTTTGCGGTAATCGCATGACAATTCAATTAACAAGTACCTGCGGGATTAAGATGATCAATTTGATGAATTGCCTTAGGGATACGACCCATTTGGGGGGAAGATGTTTATGTGACACTGCGTCACGTAAATGGTACATGTGTTCGTCGTTGCGTGGCGGTGGGAAGCTGGTGTTCTCAACCACATCGTATGCTTGAGTGTAGACTGCCAACGGCCGTAATGTCTAACAGAAGGGCACACATCAGGTATGACTCTTAACGTAGATTTAGAGCGTAAGTATCTAAATTTCTAAGTCCAGTAGGAGGAGAGGTTCTAAGACGTAGACTGACGAATTGGGGAAGGCCGGAAGGGACACTCGGGCTGAACAAGCCATCTATCTGATGTCAGAAGTATATGTATGCCTTCAGTAGCAGGCAGCTGGCCTTTCCCTCGTATGTACCAGAGAGAAGATTCTAGGAAACCATACAATTTATAAACAAGAAGATCTACTAGAAGCAAGCAGAAGCAAGAACGAGATAGCATTGCTTCCAGGCAACCAGAATTTGGAGCTGTACGACTATTATTTATGGGCCGAGTATCATTGCTGATGCAGAGACAGAACTCTCTCTATTTGCCAGTGGACCAGGCGTTACCTTAGATCCCAAGCTTAGCTGGAGTCCAACATTTCTAAATTAGTACAACGATGCCGGTCTGGAGCCGAGTCGTAAGAAGGATAGCCCAAAATGTCTCTTGTCAGGGTTAAGAGTCGCAGTGACATCCCAGGAAATGAGATGGCCGATGAACAAACTAGGCAGGGACTTGCAGTGCTGGCTTGCTAGAAGGTCTCTCTTACCCATGTTACAATGACTGGATGGCGCATTTGTACCTGCCCTACTCTTGCCAAAGCCAGATAACCTGCGTTTGGTAGTCCTATATTCAACTTACTTTGTGGACTAGGTTAGGTTGTAGTGGCTGACTGCTAAGGGCAGTTACACTTAGGCCCGGAATAGGCCCATTATGGTACCACGGGGATTGACTTGATGTAAGTTCAACGGAGTACATTAAAACCTCTGCCGCGGGAGGATCGTCCGCAGAGGCATGGCTGAATGTCCACTCAAAATCAAGTCATTTTTGTGTTATTTTGCTCTCAATTTCATCAAACAAACTGAAGAGGGTATCATTCAAATAGTGTCAATTGAGCTCGGGAAGACAATGGTAATTTTTTACAATAGCCAATGGGGGCTGAATTGTATCATGTCCGTGTCCGGTATGAAGGGGACCCGTTGCTATAATAATTATCCCGCAGCCAAGTCTGTAGAAGGCCAGGGCTAAGATCCTACACCAATCACTCGTTTTGTACGACCTTCTATGCCAACTCCGAAGTCTCATTGTGAGAAGGTTTTCCTTGTCCGTGACTTGAGACTGTGACCCTGATACTCCATGTCCAAATGCGTGGGAGTCGAGGCACCGTCTCACAAACACCACAGGCACAGTGGTAAAGGGGTTTAGTTGTTACTATAAATCATATTTTTATGTCGGAACCAAGGCGTACTAAGCGCAAAGAAAGGTGTCCGTAATAGAGGTGTGTCCGTAAAGAGAACTTTCACTGTACTAACTTGGGACTTCTGCTTAAAGATGATAACTTCTTTTAGTCCCACTTGAGAAGAGCTCATTTTCGCTGATGGGCTAGTAGGACTGGCTGTGTGACTGTATGTTAGTACATACTTGGTAATCACGAGTTGTTCGCCATCGGGCATCACCCGATTAATCGGGGGATTAAATATCGAAATCAATCAGAAAAGAATCAGTCTCTCCAAACGAGTGTCAAATCACCATGAGCAGCTCATACAGTGCCTTTGGATTGTGCGTGAGTTTACTCCTTTATTACGTGTCTACAGCTTTAAATTTTGATTGATTGTCTTGCTAAACAATGGTTGGAGGGATACAAAGAACACCACTGAAAAATACTAACAACAAAATGCAAAAGGGCAGCGGCAATCGGCGTATCGTCGTAATGTCACCGGGGACGATACCGCTACCTCAAGTCAAAAAGCAGTGGGCAATGTGGCAGTTACAGACTTGAAATCGCTGCCTTATTGAGGATTCTATGGCAGGCTAGAGAACAAACTTAGGAATGTTGACGCCAAGGCAATAGGGTTGAATGGAAGCCTTCGACATCCAATCCTTACAAAAGGACAACACAACACTTCGTCACATATTGCAGGAAATGGAAGCCAGCTATGCCGCATTGGCACGCAAAGTTGAAATGCTGGAGAGGAAGACGATGGAAAACAATGTTGTCGCTCATATGAATGAGGAGATCGGTGCCAACTGAGAGGAAAAGTCCAAGAGTCTGTGTCCACATCTCCTGGAGGAGCGACGATTTCTTTCTCTTGCCGTAACTAATTGAGCAAAGCAAGTGATATGGGAAATTGCCTGAGATCCCAAACACTGGTCTCTTCTTCCCAAAAAATGTCCTCGTTTTCACTTTCAATCAGCACGCAGATAAAAGTCATAATGGACCGCGATCAGCCGCCACAAAAGCCCGTCCTGGCATTCATTAACCTCCGGTTACCTTTCGCGTCTAGACAACAAATTTTATCGACCCCTACCCGACTGCTCGCCCATTCAGTCTCCCAATAACCACGATGAACATCGCCCGCCCCTCGCTTAATGGGAATTGCTTGCCAACGAAAAATCGACCGGCTCCTCCTTCGTTTGATCTGAGCACAACTGCCCAAATTGCAATTTCATCCGTGACCGGAGACAGAGATTCAGTCCGTTGTGCATTACTGAGCAAACATCCCCCGCCCCCACCGGCGAGAGCAGACTTGAATATAAATTCACAAATCAAACAGGTCATCAAACCAAGGCAGGCGCCATTGTCCATCGTCCGACAGCCAAACAATGGCGATGTCAGAGGAGCAGGAAAAAAAAAAGGTGACTCCAGGGAAGGTGCACATCCCTCGTCTCCTTCGCAGGTCCTGTGGATTTTTTAATTTTAATTTCTGCAAGCTCGACTGCTCGCCGCTCCCGCGGAGGAATGTAAGTTGTTTACGCGAACTCACAATCAGAAGTTTGCAGCCTTCCGCTCCGGCTGCTCGCGGCCTCTAATACGAGCTGCGTCTGTCAGGATGCAGACGAGGAAGAAAACCCGACGACCAGAGCGATTCCTTTGATCAGCAGCTGAGATGCAAGCGCGCCTCTGACATGAGGAAATTTAATTAAATGTGAGCAAGGACTCACTAGTACGCATGGTTAGGTTTCTTTTGCAGAAATAGTCGGGGGGAGACGGTGGAGAATGAAACAATTTTAAGCGACGTTCAGAGTGGTTCTTGGGTTTTGTGCGAACTGAGGGGAGGGTTGCTCTTGAAGAACGCATGTGGTTCCAAGTCGAATGCCACGGAAGGGCTTCTTGGTCGTGGTGTGGTTCGCGTTGCAGGGGGAATCCAACAATTGCCTGTCTTTTGTATTGGCGAACGATTGTTCTGTCATCGTGAGTGGGTGGAGCGAAGGGCGCTAGTGATTCAACAACATTTGTAGCTGATCCATGCTCAAAGTGAGGATTTTCTCAAGCGTTCATCATCAGACTACCATCACAGCACATGTCTTCGCTCGAAGCACTCAACGGAAATCTCTTGTCCATTTCAATGCAAATCCTCTTTCACATCCACAAACAATCCCCGAGCGCCCAAAACAAACAATCGCCCGAAGGGGGGCCGGCAAAGAAAAAGCTTGCGAAGTAATTATTCCAACGACTAGAGTTAATATGTGCGGCTCCTCATTCGGGGCGAAATCTCAGCCAGCGCACACGCACTCACACGTGTCATCGTCACTCGGAGAGTCCATTCGCACAGAAATCCAGCTTAATATCAGATAATTGGTTCAACAAATGGACGATATCTCGAGGAGACCGGGCAGCATGCGTGCGTGCGTGCGTGCGTGGGGACCAATGACAGCGGGGATTCCCTGCTTACCCGAGTCGGACGGACGATACCCCAAGGGTCGAGGCACTCAGCCTCACCCTTACCCGTTGTGTATTGAATTCCAGACTACACAGGGTGTGTCCCCCCACTCCCGAAGAGAGGCCGTCTTAATTACGCCAACCGACCGGATTCTGGTTAAAAATTAAATTCAACCGAAAAGATAATCCCCACTTTAAGGGATCCCGGCACGCTGGCGGTGTCGGTGTCGTCATCGTCATCAGCACCCACCCCCGTTCGCATGAACACGACCGCAGCAGGCTTTCTTCCGACACGACAGAGGCACCCCGTTTCGTGTGGGTTTGTGTACCCACTTAAGCTTGAGTGCAAAAATCCAATTTAATTCAAATCTCTGTTTAATTGCCAAAGGATAATGGATATGGGACAGGAAGCGACCTCACACTTCGGCCGAAAAATATGGGCCAGGCCTATCGAGTCCGCCTCACCATTATTCACACATTAACGCTTCAGTCGTACACACACTCGCTGGTGTGGAATGTTAAATACACCGGTGCACAAAGGATTCTTGGGAATCATATTTCATTTGGAGGATGACAACGGCACGGCCGCGGCCCCTGCGATGTCGGTGCGTGGCACGGTCGTGGCGGTGGCGCGGTGCGGTTTCGAGATATAATGATGTGGTCGCCTCCCACTTTCGTTTTGCCGGCGAAGAGGTGAAAACAGGTGCTCCAGCATATTTGAGGCGGCACGTTATCCAGCGCGAAAAAAAGGGTTCATATAACATCGGCCATTGTGGCTGAGCGAAGTGAGCGAAGTGGTCTTTTGTGTGCGCTGCTGGTTAGGTCTCGACATTATCAATTTTGTTTCGGCATCATTATAAGAGTCCTTTGGGTTGACTCGGCGAAGTGACTGACTCTCTGTGTGTGTGGCCTTAATGTATTTTTAATCGATGGGTGGCGGGGGCAATTAAGTCTAAGGAGACACGCGCTCATTCACAGACGCGGGGGTGTGGACAAATCACGATGATTATAGCCTTGGAGTAATTACAAAGCGGAACTCTTTCGGAGCCGCCAACGGGGTAATGGACTTGGCCGCCAGTCATGTGGGTGGGACCATCAAATTGGCCGTTTGTTGGCTTTGGCACCTATCGATTGGAGTTTGATGGAATCTACGAGAGTGTCGTTCGCAGTTCTAATTTGTGTGGAGAATGCGATTAAATGGCACTTACAGACATCGAGGGTGGGAGCGATGGGGCGCTTCTTGTCACGATGCAGCTAGATGCCTAAGGGAGGGTAACACTGTTCACTTTTCTTGTCGTTACGACACACAGTGGGGCAAGTTCGCAGCATTTTTTTTCTTGGTTTGGCTGATGGTCCAACGTTTTCATAATTTTCTGGAAGAAGACCTGTTACGGACCGATTGCAATATATGGAGATACTATCATTGGTTATGCTGCTTTTGGTTGATCAAACATTTATCCAAGTCGCTCTTTTCTTTTGTCGGTCATGACATGCCTCGGAAGCAAAATTCCTTATGCTGAAGAGGAGATGCCACAAATATGGCGGTTTTAAAAAGCCAATGATCCGAAATACACCAGCAAGGTAGTCAAAACCTGGCTTAATACCAACAAATTTAGGATTCTATACAAGCCTACGCAGACCTCAGCTCAATAGAGAACTTGTGGACAGAGTCGACAGGCGAATAATTAGGAGCCAATGCAGCAATTTGGATCAGATCTACCAGGCTGTAGAAATCACATGGGCAGACGTGTCTATCGATATAACAGACAAGCCAATTCTGTCACAATAGAGAGCCAAAAAGATGCATGGTTGTGATAAAAGCGAAGACGTCTTCCTAAACATTTTGAAGAAATTTCCCATTGATAGCTAGGGTGTGCTTTAGTTCTTCCGCGGCGATTTTTTTTGTTCAATTAAACTCTTATTGATTTTTTATATCGTTTTTTGTAACAAACTTTGCTATGTTTGCTTGTTTGTTTTGTTAAATAAAGTATAAGAAATGAGAAATGAGGGAAAACATCTCAGTACCATATTGTCAGTATTATGTAACTTGATGCATGGAAGCCATCTTAAAATACTCTTTTTCACTATGGGGGTGCTTTAACTTTGTGTGATATTACAGATTTGTTTCTGATTTTTTTCCATTAGAACACCGGGAGGAGAGTGTCTTGGAATTTCTTAAGTAAAAGCTTGGGCGGTTAGCAACCTGAAGTGATGAGAATTTGCCCCGGGGCACACATGCGTTTTGCACACACCTGTGCGTTGGTGCAGACGCGGTGGCGTCCTACAGTTTGCTTGTTACTAAGCAGTGAACAAATCCGTGATTTTGGGAAAAGCAGATTGTCTACGTGACAGAATTCGGTACAGAAATAGTTATTAATGTAATAAAAAAAAAGGTTTCAAGAAATATGGAGTGTTGCTACATGTTGCTCATACACCATGTCTGCCTAAACAAAAGAGCACAGTGGATCAGTCTTGTTTGATCAACTAAACGATTTACCCAATAACGTAGTTTCTTTTTAAGAACGTAGTTTTTATGCACTAGGCACGAGAACATTTCTCGTTTCTTTTTTAAACTTTCATTGCTGTAAGTCAAACGTGAACCCATATGTGTGCATTGAAGTATTGCGGAAGCGCAAATGTCACGGCCGGCATCCTGTGAGCTCGTTCAGTTACAGTCTGTAGATGAGATGGTTTTGTAAGTCTGCAGTGGATCCTTCTGATACAAGCCGCCTAGTCAAAAAACATAACGAGCGACAGCTACAATTTTGAAGCAGTGATGGAGTTCACATCTACCTCTGAGAAGATGTGAACTGCACAAACGTCATCCGACTGGGAAGCAGACCCAGAATCGGACTTGGCAACTTATGCTACTTTGACTTGAGCTACCAAAAACACTCAACACAGATAAGCCAATCAGCAGGTCTGATGCTAAATGTCTTGGAAAGTCGCCTCGAAAGTATGGGCCCTGCTGATAGGAAGGTAAATGCTGGAGAACACTACGAGCTGTACCAGAATGTGGATGTACTAGCTCTGCCACTTCGAGTTCCTGAAAGAGGCACACCAATGCTTCAACTAAGATGGTGTTCGGATCTCAGCCTCCTGATTTGAGAAGGGGTACTGAGCCCCACATCCAGTATAAATGACTAAGATATTGCGGGGCCAAGACTGCCTCGTTTTCATGACTGTAAGCAGCGTGACCAGCTTCTTGAGCGATGGCTCATGCTCAGACCCTCCACGGGTAATTGCGTAGTAAGAAAGGAAGTAGCTTTGCAGTTGATTGATCGGTTGGCAACCTTAAACGTTGTTTATAGTTTTTTTGGTTGCATAAGTGCTGCCAGTGATGTGTTTGCAGAAAGTGTGTCTAGTCACAACTATCGATACGCGTATGAACGAAGTAACAGAGACCGTTAGGGTTACTAAACACAACCTACACCGCCCGCGGTTGTGATGGGTTTGGAAACTAATTAGAATTTGATCATCTTCGTTTTCTGACTCCCATAATCCCTAAAGGGGTCTCGGGGGTAAACCACGCACTAAAGATCTCCTTACCACTCGATCCTTTGCCATCGGATTAATGCCCGAGATCAACCCAGCGAGTTTTTGGACTTGTTCCAGTCACCTCGTCCTGGGTCTGCCAATGGGACGCCTTCCTGATGAAGTAGCATTTTAGCATTTAAGGCACACTCGGAAGACATTCGTGCCACGAGTTCCAACCATCGAAGCATAATTCTTTCCGTTCGGAAAAATAGCTGCTAGACATTATTCAGAGCGGAAAATCTAACGACAGCGAGTTGTCTTGTAACAGTTGGAGCAGCGATTTAAGTCTATCATGACACAGCTTCAAGTTCCGCTTACGTCTGGAACCAGTCAGCTCAATTGCAAAAATTATCTGGTAAATATATCGATGTGGTGGCGTGTCATGGGATCATGGGAATGGGCGCAGCCCGAAACTCACTTGAACCTCGACGTCGCAGGTTTGGACCCTGGTGTGTACGATAAAAATAACATTCACAACCCCACCTCTTTCGAGTCACTGACAACGCTTAAGGTTGACTTAGTCCTCGCACCGCTCCATCAAAATCACTGATTATGACAAGTATTGCTGGCTAGAAAAAGCTTCTCAAACTTGCCCGTTCGGAGTCGGCATTCAACTGTAGGCCACTCCTACTTGTGAGAGAACAATAGCACGCACAACACTAGTGGTGGCTGAGAAGCTAGGCCCTAACCATCTACGGGCTGTAGCTCTCCTGTTACAAGGAAATCACCTTCTCAAATGGCACACAAAGGCAAAGCCTGCTTAAGGTCCGCCAAAGCATAGCAGAGACCTCTTTTCAACATGCCCGAGTCAATTTAAATTGGCATCTCAGCACAACTTACTTTTTCCCACAAGTCGTCGGATTGTCTTGCAGAAAGCAGTCAAAGGGAGTGCATAATAAATTGACCACTTAACGGTGGACACGACTTTCCCGTGGAGACTGCCATTAACTATACCGTCCAACCTTTCAGCTCCAATCAGCCTCAACCACCGTGCACAGCTTTCAACATTTCTAACTATTTCCACCGACTTCAATGGAAGTCTTCCACTGCCACACCGAGGACATCTCTCCGCCGGCCGCTTTGTTCAATTGAGCTCGACAAAGTATGCATATCATACATCCTCGCTGTAAGGACTTACTTGAGTAGAATTCCTGCATGAATGTGTGCACTTTTTTTGCTCCAACCGCGCCCACAACACCAAACACGGCAGATATTGTTGTGCCGCACTGACAGGAGCTAGTGCTGTTCAAATTCTTTGCCTCCTCAAAAGCATAATGACAACAAAAATATTTGCTTGTATATAAGCAGATTGTTGAGGGTTCTACGGGAAATGCACTCCAGGCAATTTTTGTACTTATGTGTGAGAGACCTATTTAATGACTGACGACGGCAAAGACGACGACGACGACGACGGTGGGTTGGGTGGCGCAGGTGGATGTAGTCCGCTAACGTTCGGTGTTCGCCTAGTCCTTTTCGTTGGCCTTTTGTGAAGTTCAGCTTCAGTGCAGTCAGTTGCCTTTCATCCTTTTCAGAATATGTGCACGTACTTATGTGAAAAATAATAAAAAATTCAAGTGCGGAGCAGGAGAGAGCATGGGAGGAGGTGCAATTGCCGTGGCCGCTGTACACAATGCTTTGTGTTTTTCTTCTTTTTTTGTTGCACTGAATAATGGGTCGCTAGGCCTTGCATTTGAAGTGCGCCAACCAACAATCAACAACCGACTACCGACGACCGGCCAGAGACCGACAGCCGAGCCACGCCGCCGTCACCGCCACCGCCGCACGTGTTCTAGCATGAAGCATTTAATTGTGGGTAATTAAATTGTGGCCGCACGATGGAATGGAGTCCTTGTGAGGTAAATGCCCAGCGGTGTGGTCTATCGAGGATATGCGTAATAATTTGAAATTGCTGCGGGCGGGCACTGGGAATGAAAGAAAATCAGGAAGTGGTTAAAGAAATTAAATCGTTTACGACAAGATGATGGTGCTCAGATGGATGATCAAGGACTTGAGGACTTCCACTTCCAGTGATTGGGAGCAGAGTAATTTCCCTGATTCTCTGGGATCTCCTGTTGTTTCTGTGAAATGATGGCTGGTCTTGAAGTGGAGCAGGTATCACAATGGATCTACAAAGACTTAAGTCTGGCGAACTGTCGGTTCGGCAACCCGCTTACCTACCTACAGTGGAGCAGTGGTGGTTCAACTCATCTTCGGCTAAATTTTGAGTGGCACCTTAAGTACAGTGGAAGGGGTCGCTGCGGTGTATCATTTGTAGAATTATAAAAATATGAATACACAGCGCTTTGTTCACAGGGATGAAGTCTTTTCTGCGACAGCTGACCATTTTTGAGACACTTCGAAGGTGTTTTCGTTTCGAGAGAAATTGAAGATCTTCTTCTGGAGAGAACAGAGACTTACATACGTGTCAAAAATTAGACTGCCATCACATGGTTTAATAAAGACTCCGTCTGTGCCGGAGGATTCTCCCTGGTCGATGCATGTCGACAAATAACGACATTTTAAACGTACTTAGTAAATCCGCAGTTTTGACCGCAGAAATAATTACAAATGATCGCCTGAAAAGCCGAATTGAACAAAATTCACGTGATCACGTGAAGGTACCAAATATGTGTGAAATTATTTCACAGGGAAGGCCTTAATGACTGCCAATAAACTCTTGGGGTCTGCTGTAAGAGAGGCACAGCAGCCAAATTGGGCCCAGCATTGGCCCATTGTTCTACCAGCCGGATCTATGAATGCCTATTCCGTGGCTCTTAAGGTGTGTACTTAGTTCATACATGTTACACAGGCCAACGAAAAAATGAAATGGCTTGTTTCCTCTGATTTTTTGTTTTGTTTCTATCTCAAACTGTCGCGTATATCACACACATGACAACAGTTATTGTTTCAAACAGCTCTTGTTTTTGAATTAAGGCTAACTAGCCTATTGCATAGATGTTTCCTTTCTTCTCTTAAAATTTTAGTTTTGTTGGTACACAAAATGTTATAAACACGCTTCTAGTAGCCGAGACAGCATCACACTTCCACCACATCATATCAAATGCGGCTTAATGTAACATTTTGTGAAGGCACCTTTGGAAAGTGGCGAATGCTTCAAATTTTCCCTCACGCATGTTTGCAGGATTAAGTAATAATATATATGGGTGGCGCTACAGCCCTTACAGGGCCTAGCCTTCTCAGCAATCACGCGCGTTGTGCGTGCTAATGTTCTCTGACGAGTGGAAGGGGCTTATAATTTAATGCCGACTTCGAACGGACAAGTTTGAGAAGCTTCTTCTAGACAGGATAATTCATTGTCAGTGACTCAAAAGAGGTGTAACCGTGCAAATTATTTTTTTCGCACAGAGCAGGAATCGAACCTACGACGTCGAGGTTGGGGTCGACGCAAGTACCCACAACGCCATGGTTCACCAATATTAAGAACCTACAGAAAAACTGAAAGCACATATTTTCAATGGGCCAGAGCTGAACAACTCATGAGGGATGCTAATTTTGTCAAATCAATGACTGAAGTCGAATCCAAAGTTTTGAATTAATTTGCTTTGATTTTGAGGAATTTCGTAGGCCAAAAGCAACCTGACGACGATGTCGAACTTGTTGAGTTCATGCTATCAAACATTCAAGAGCTAGGGTGCAGCATGAGCATAACAATTCACTTTCTGTAGTTTTTGGACAGATTTCCAGAAAATGGGCGATTCTAGTGATGAGCAGGGTGAAGTGTTCGATCAGGAACTTTTGAAAATACAAGTCACATATGATGGCAGACTACTGCTGGAGTTTTCAACGAGACCTACTTAAAGTCGTTTATTCAAGGAAATCTCATGACAGATCACTTACTGGGGTGAAATGCAGACATTTTTTCTTAACGCAATGCATTATATATACTAGAGCTGTCAGCCATCTCCTAGTATTTTTTTCATAGTCAGGGCAACTTGTCAAACTTGTGCTGACCAGTGTTATCAAAGTAGTAGGCTCATAAAAGTCGCAAATCAGGTGTACAATGATTTCTTCTCCTCTACGGAGCTCCTGCAGAAGTCGTCGTAGAAGATGCCTTTTCAAGAGGTGTTGTTTCCAGTGCCTGTTGCTAACAGTTCTAACATTAGATCTACTCGCTTAGGGTCTAGCATGGGCCAGATTTTGACTAGTTTTGAGCCATCCTGTGCCAGTTGAACGTATATAATTTACTTGAGCAAGTGGCTCGAGTTTCAAAAGCTGTTTTAAGGTAGTGATAGGGTAGCGGATCGCCATTCAGAAAGATAATATAAAAATATGTTGTAACTGATGACTGTGTTCCAAACATTTTAATGTAGAGGAGACGAAGGAGCTCTTTATTTTACTTACAGGAAAAGCTTTAATATAGTATGTAAAATGCTTAAGAAATTGAATAGACAAACATGATCTACGACGCTTTGAAAGTACCAACATTGGTCACGACACCGACAAGTATGGAGTTTAAAATACTTGAGCGAGATGTTGAGAGATAGGCGGCAATTAAGGCAAGCCTTGAAGTCGAACGTGACTCAGAACAGAAACTTGCTTCATGCCTGGCTGTCAGAAATTATGACGATGTCTGTGTTTGACATCAAACTGTTTTAGATAGGATATAGCTTGGAGGTGGCCCGTGGCATTGTGGGTATGTGCGTCGACCCCAACCTCGACGTCGTAGGTTCGATTCCTGCTCTGTGCGACGAAAACAATTTTCACGACCCCACCTCTTTCGAGTCCCTGACAAGGCTCAAAGAGTACTTTCCTGTCTAGAAAAAGCTTCTCAAACAAAGCCGTTCGCATTCGGCATTAAACTGTAGGTCCCTTCCACTCGTGAGAGAACAATAGCGCGCACAACACGAGTGGTTGCTGAGAAGCTGGGCCCTGGCCCGCTACGGGCTGTTGCGCCACCCATATTATTATTATAGCTTCCTGGATCGCTAATATTTCAGACTGGAAGACGCTTTAGTGGTACGGCATTAGCAGAAAGCTAGCTGCATATGCAGAGGCCAACACTCAGACCTTCTCTGATATACCATTTGACGAAATTTAAATTGCTTTCTAGTAGAGGCAAATAGTGTTCATCAATGGATATTATGCAAATAAAGGGTTTTCGACTTGAAATCTTTGAATTTAATTTGTGAACGCAATCTTTCACTAATCATCAAAGTGTCACTATCAGTTTGTTCAGTAAACTCAAACTGTTCTTTTTGGTAAAGTAAACGAACGAGCAACGTCGTTTTTTGCCGAAATTCGGAGTCGGCAACCTTAGGAGCTTTGAGAGCGTTTCAAGAATTGGGTGTAGCTCAGACAAAATTGTAGAATTGAATTGCCTATGTATAATTTCACGCAGGTGTACATTTCACGCCTTGGCAGTTTCAGCGATACCGCGTGGGGATCATCAAAATATAATTAGCATTCAAATTTATTACGATTTAATACACATAACTACTGGTGTCATTGTTGATTAGCAGCTACTAATACATGAGATGAAGCTAATGAAGTAAAAATTATATGAAATTACGTAGACGCCCCACTATGCCCACACAAAAACTAAACGAAAAATGTAGAGCTCTCCGTTAAATTAACACACAATTTGATTTGAACTAAAATTCGGTAAATTCTTGCTGGGCCACAGGCTAAACGAGCCGCATCGCTGGACTGGACTGCTCAGCGTAAATACTAAAATGTCCGTTTAGTCACAAATTTATGTATTCAAATGTTACATTAGCTTATTGATCATAATTGGTGGTTTGATTTAATTTTCCAATCCGCAGAGCGTCCTTCCGTATCAGCACGGCGATAAATATTTACCCATGCAGCCGCAAACCAGTATTTACCTTGGCCCAGCAATCACAGCCACTGTTGGATTGTTGGTTTGCCGTTTTTTTTTTTTTGTGCGTTTATTCCTCATTGGATATTCATCGATTGAGGAGAGATTACTTTGACATAAAAATAGACTCATCAACTAAGCGCCACACACTGGCGGATGGTATATTTAAAATTTAGTCGATTTAGTCTAACAGTGTATCGTGCCGTTATCAATTAACATAATTAGTGTTTACACAAAATATTTGAATAATTAAATAACATTATTCAGCCCCCGGGCGTGGGGACCGCGCTAAACGATGGGAGAGATTGAGAGGGAGCGATTATGAGGTGATGCCTGTTGTTGTACTTACCAGCAAGGTTGTGTTACATACGACTGGGATTACTTCCGAATTACCATAAATATTCATGTTTTGCACCACGAACTGTTGGGTGAGTAAATAGAAGTAAAAATTGAATTTAAATTAAATTTAGTTTGTTTGGGGATAGCTAACAAATTATGTGGTACGCCGTCGAAGCACTTTGTCTGCCATGAGTGATTGTCACTGGGAATGACATGTATTTTCTTTAAATAGTTACAAATTCAATTAAAGTTGAACGAATAGTATTTTTCAATTTTGATTTGACGATTTACTTGATTTCTGAAAATACCAAACTATTGTAGCAAGGGTCGTGGATATTCTAATATGAACTCAAAGTCTATAACTTAATTCGTGGTGTTTTTTTTTTTCAAAATTTGAACGTTTATTTAGGAAAAGCATTTACAATAGTATTATTCAAAGTATTGCTCATCCGACAACTTCTTACAGTGACGGTAGCTTTCCAACGCATGTCCGAATGGAATAATACAAGTTACGCCATCTCTTAGCAAATCGCCGACTTAAGTTATGCACCTAATATAAACATTAATAAGGACTTCACTTGGAATGTGTGAATAGTTCGATCGAGAATGCCCTCAAACGCACATCCACCAAAGCACCAAGTTACCCTCGAATGCTTTCTTTATTCAAGCAGAGAAGGATACTGCACAGAGACCGTTTTATGTCACATTTAACTATCCCTCCACTGTTCATAGATAAGAACAACGGAAGAGAATAGTGAGAATGTCCATGATCCTTTCTAAGTAGAAACTCCTTTTAACAGCGGCTTTATTCCTTAACAGAGATCCCTACTTACCTAAGATGGCGCTACAGTCCGGGATGAACCTCGGCCTCTGAAAATAACAAGCTATTGTGACAAGCGTCTCCAGCAGCTCGATCATTAGCAAGCTGCCTCCAGTTTCGTATGCATAGCTTTGTCGAGGTTCCTTTTCACATGTTTGCCACCTAAGCCTCGATCTTCCACTACTGCGACGTTCTTGGATTCTAAGACTTTCCGGGCGCTAGCACTGCGTTCCATCCGCTTTACATGACCTAGCCACCTCAATCTTTGGATTTTCACACTTCACACTGGCTAAGTCGATGTCGCTCAACAGCCTGTTAAGTTCATCGTTATATCTCCACTGCCATTCACCATCTATGCAGACGGGACCGAAAATAACACGAAGGCTAGCGTCGTCAAGATTGGCGTCGTCTGCTTTTGACAAAGTCGATGCCTCCGCGCCATATAGCAGGACAAGGACGAGTAAGGTGTAATAGGCATCACAATAGGTCAACAAAGACATAAGTGTGGCGGATAGACCTTATAGACCGTAGCTTTGGTTGTTCGAAAGAGGGCTTTATTTATCAACTGCCTACTTAGCATACTTAGCATAATAAAGCAGCGATTGTTAGGAGTTATTCTTTGTTTGACCTCAGCTCTGTTGAGTTAAACAAGTCTTTCAAGAATAAACTAGAAAACGTCGCATGAAAGCGCGTTGCCTTGTGTGAATCATTTTTTGACATTAAAGGTGTCGGTTAAGTCCTTACCGACCTTGATGGTGCAGCGTGCATCTCCATCGTCAAGCACACAAACGAACGAGTTTGTTATGGATTCCAAAACTAGACATTGCCCTTTATTGCTCGTCTCTATAAATGATGTCATAGGCGACCTTAAAGTAGATGAAAAGGCAGTGGGTATCGATTCGTTGCTCCTGGGTTTTCTCCAAGATATGTGAATATTTGGTCGATGGTGGATTTTCCTGGCCTCAAGTCACACTGGTGGTTGTTGACGATTGGCCTTTAGGATTTCACACAGCACGGCAGATACGATTTTATACCCGATGCTTAGAAACCTTATACCTCCCTAGTTGACTCAGTTCAGGGGGCCTCACCTCTTGTGGATCAGACAGATTCCTAAGGTATATAAGAATGGCATAGATATAATCTGCCTTCAAAACTTAACCGCTTTGTTCGTAACAATGAATACATAGTTGTGACTCTAGAGTGAAAGTCTCTCAATAATGTGATGACTTGTGATTTTTTTTCCGGAAATCACGTAATTCTAGTGACAGCGGATTTCAATTTTTGACAGAAATTGTTCCCAATATTTTCATATCCTAATCAGAGAACATTATATATGTAGATAGTGCGGGGAGATATGTACCACATTTGCTTTTATGGAACATCGTTCGAAGGTTCACGTCTCTCACTGTCAAAATGCCCGTGAATAACTGTCAAAAATCTAAAACAGCCAGCTGTGCATGGTACATGATCTAATAATACCTAGTTCACATTTCACTCAAAAAAAAAGGTGTACATAAATTCAGACAATAAAAGAAAGGATTTTAAACAAGAAAACATTTTGTAAGCCCGCTCAGATTGTGTTACGTTTGTATGTCCCCCATTGCCTAAGGCAGAGCAACATAGGCTGCCCCAGAGGACTGTGCAGCGTTATGCTTGTCACATGATTGAAGGAGTCAAGTATCAACTATTGTTCCTCACTCATGATATGGTCAAAGCTGAATTGTGATACGGAATATCCACCGATGATCTGTAATTTGTGTTGATGCTTGACAATGGGTCGGTGGGTATGCCATATCAGGGTCTTGCAATAATAACGAGTATTAAATTGTACTTTTTTGATGGCCCGTAGCGTTGTTGGTATATGCGTCGACCCAAACGAATTTGAATCTCGACGTCGTAGGTTCGAACCCTGGTCTGTACGACAAAGTCACTGGCAATGTTCAATAGGTATTGCCTATCTTTACATTTTCAAAAAGCAGGCCTTCTATAACGCCAGTTTTATTAGACTTCAGCATTGATATTCGTGCTCAAGGTCCTTACCTTGTTATCGGGCCGGCTACTCATGGATAGTCGAAGCCTTCTATCGCTGCTGGTTCTGGGCACGCTGCTTCCAGTTACAAAACTGTCTTGCGTGTACCATGATTTTGTCTTTATTCGGTATTCATCTCCTTCTCAAACAAGGAGGCTTGGATTCGAAGACCCTTTTCGCCGAAGCGTTGCTGTCCATGCGCTCGATGTGGCTGAGCCAGTTAAGTGGACGGATTTTTGACTTCCTGATTACATCTAGATCCTGGAACAGTTCATAGAGATTGGTTGTGTCTTCTTCGCCTATATTCGTCTCAATGTTGGGGACCCATCGCCTATTATGTGGAGTGGAACATTCTGGATGGCATCGGTATTGTTGCCTTTTCAGATTCCTAGCTCAACAGCGATGGATCATCGACTTGTGCACAGAAATTATCATAGAGCGAGGAGCTCCGAAACAGACTGCCAACTTCCCAGTCCTCCAATCGAAGCTGTGGCAGTTTGTCCCATAATCTCTTGTTCTCAGAGCGGGCCAGATTACAATCAAAGAAATATCATGATTCGGGACTTACACGCTGCTGTCATCTTTTCAGTTCATTTGGTGACTTCTATGTCACAGTCTATCCCTTGATTTGCGCTTCGTCTTGGAAAACACCACATTCCATCGCTATTTACAGCTGATTTGAATTCAGTGTATACTCAAGTTGACATCAGAATGTTGATGATATCTGTCCTAAGTCGGAGTTAAGAATATGATGGTGACACCATTGGGAATGTCAATTCATGACTTTGATAGATTCTTCAAAAAGTCTCGCGAAAGCAGAACGAAGGCAGAATTTTTGTGATTTTTGTGACTGGCTCTAAGTTTTCGTCATTCCTGGATGATCTAGACTGTAGTGAGTGTTCGTCGTCGTCGATATCTTCAGGGTAATACAGAACTATAACCTAGGAACAGGAGTACGTATGCACTGGGACTAACACTGATGATCAGGAATGAAATCAAGAAAATTCAAGAGCTGTTTTATCCATCTTTCAACAGAACTTCATTTTCTCTCCTTGCTCCGTAGCCATTATCGACAGACAATGCATGGGAACGATGGGAGGATCTTCTAAACGTAGAATTTGACTAAAGACAAGGTTTCGAATTTCAAGACATCGAACGGAGTTATCTCTGAAATTGACTGTTGTTAATGCAAAATTTTCGGACATTCGGTATGTCATTCTCTATGTTCCTCAGGTCATGTATGCGCATACAACAGGAGTGGTGACTGTAGAAGCTGCACTCAGGACTGTAGAATGCCTCTGTTTAACGAGCCCATTTCATAGACATCCCCGGCCATCTGCATCCAAAATAAGTGCATGAACGGACTGAGTTGTAATCGGCCTCAATTTCTAGGTAAATCACCGTCGGAAGGCACGATTCAAATTGTCGTTCAGTCATTGGGAGCCGAAGGAGTATTTGTTGTAGTCCTTGTAGTTCCACTTCTGACTGCTGCGAAAGTCAAAAAAGAATTCAAAATAAAACAGACACACAGACCGCACTGATGTCGGTGTCACCCAAAGAACGAAACGAAGTTCAATTCCACCTCTCACAGCAACCCAAAGAATAATTGTCTTTAAACCAGAAAACAGCTCCTATCGACTGCGCACCGTATTTGACATCAAATTGAAACCAAACTTCGTTCGATAATTGCATTTGGGTACATTCCGACACGCAATTTATTTCACAAACACCATGTTTAACTGCAAGCACCACAAAATATGTGCCAACGCAGGCGAGCACCTCACAACGAATAATCCAAAAACCTATTGCAATTCGCAGAAATACCCTTCAGCTCCAGCACACACACACGGACGGGTGGACAAATGTGAAATACCTAAGAACCATAAATCCCGGCATGGAAACTCCGAAGCTCAGCAGAGCAAATGCATGTTTTGTCAACTGAGCCCTTAACTCCGCCCGAATATGCTCAGACCGCAATGCAAAAATCTTCTCAAATACCGTCAACGTCCGACACCCGAGTCCCCCCAGTCGGCAGATCCCACAAAAAAGAGAATTCCCAACTTAAACACCTCATAATCCTGACATACTGCAACAAACCATCTCCTGGTACCTGCAGTCGTTATTAGCATTCAAAATGTATCTCTTTTCCGAGAGGGGGTGGGCGATGGGTTCGGATGCCCGCATCAGAAAACTGTGGAAAGCTTCTCGTAAATAAATTGAATCTGTGACTTCAACTGCTGGCAACAGTGGGCTCCGCAAGTGAGGATCGTTTGGCAATGGAGTTCAAACGGCAAGACTTTGGCTACCTAACACCGCCTTGATGTGAGGTGAGCTTCACTCTCAGCCTTCACCTCATCTCCAGCCTGATCCACTCAATTAAGCCCTCGTCTAGTTACAACTCAACCAGCAGTCCCGGAGGTAATCCCTCAGACAGACTGTATCCACCAGTGTGTTGTTTTCTGGCTTCTTAGGCGAAAAAAACGCTCTGCCAAGCCAGGACTGTCTGTGGAAATGGGTGACAGGCCAATGAAATGTATGTCAACAGGATATGCAAACAGTAAGGAAACGCAAGTTGAGCTTGGTGTGTGTGTGCGCCTCTCTTCCACTCCGTCGCCGGTATGCTGGATTCGTTCGCCTTTTGCCAATTCCAGAGCTGTCACCGTCAACGACATAGTCGCCTGCCTTGTGCCGGGACTCGTAGGAGGATGCAACTACAAACGTTTTTCTGCTACGTTCACTGCAGGATTTCTTTCTCTCTCTCCCTCTCTCTGCACACAGCAAACACCCACTCTGTCGTGTAGCAAATGTTTTTGTTTGTTCCCTGCTCAATGACGCGGCCTGCGGAGGCAGAGCAACGACAGACAGATACGGCTTGACAAATGTAGACGAGCACGAAGACCGAGCAGAGGGAACCTTTTAACTTCCAATTCCGCATTTGGTGGAGGAATGCCAGGCACGTCGTGCCGCACCGTCCCCGGCTCGGCTTTGTGCAGGTGTGAAGAGCTCTGACTTTATCCGTTCGGATTCATCTCGCCTGATTACGTTCGATGTCAGAGCATTTAAAGTCGTTTTATTCCCCACCACCCCCGATTTTTTTTTGTTCGTTCTTCATCTCCTTTCGTCGTCGTAGCTGCTCCTTTGACGCGGTGTCGCTGCGCCAAATGATGCGTGAGAATGCGATCCTTGCGGTTTGATTGTGGCACTTTTAATTCGAGTCAGCCGCTAACCGACCCACATCGGCGTATTTGCCAGCACCCCCGGACGACGCTCAATCAGCTGCGATAAATTCTAAATCCGTTCCCCCCCGCAAGCGCACAGTGCAACATTTTGCCACTTGATTTCTGATTTCCCGAGCAAACCTGGCGGGGGTGTGCTTGCTTTGTGCAATTTAGTGTTTGCCTTCCGTGCTTTATTGTGTCACGGTTTTTCGAGGCAGTGCCTGCGCCAGACACCCCCACGACGGTGGTCCGTGGACGAAACTCGTTTAGGAAATTTGTCAAAGCCACGGCATTTGTATGTGCGGCTGTGGGGTGGGAAGAGGTGCAACAACTATTTGTCTTGTTGCACGTTGAGTCCACACACACAATGGCTGAGTTTGTGTTTGCATATTGCATCCAAAATTGCCTTAGGACTCATTCCGAGGTATTTCATTAAAAATTTAAATACACACACGTGCACGAGGATCCTGCACAAACACCGGCCCGGAGAGGTGGTGGCTGCCGGCTGGAGCTACCTTTTAAATGAGACCTGCTATTATGCAGGCAACACGAGCACGAGTGTCGTTCCTGTGACGTGCTAGATTGGCTGTGTTGAGATACAGGGTTTTTTGTGTTTTTGTGGAGAACCCTCTCATCGCCCGTTGCACACCTCAAACCGAACTCAACTCCTTCCGTCATCGTCGTCCCATTTGCAGTCGTCGTTGCAACAAAGTATAAGTTATGTGCACTTAGGGATGCAGGTTCGGATGTCGGTGTACACGGCACCGCGACGGTCGTTCCTCTGGCTGCGCTTGTGCGTCCCGAGTCGGAACATGGCATGGAGTGTGTGTGCGCTTGGATGTGCTTCGAGAGCACTCCTGCCGTTGGGGGCTATAATTTTCATTTCGCCTTTTATTTCTTTCAATATGCTTTCCCTGGTGTTTAGCTCCAAATGAATTCATCTTGATGAATAGACTATTAGTTGCTCGCGGGATGACAAGTGTTGCTGCTGTGCTAGAATGCATAAGTAGCTTACGGTGTAAGCGATTCGAACTTTTTTAGGAGTGTTTTGTGGGGACAAGGCGTCTGAACATTGGACTAGGAGATTGTTTCGATTGAGATTCCATCTTGGACAAGAACCCATATTTGATCCAATCGCTTGCAACTTAAGGAAGCCCACTCTGTGTCATTGACCCATTGTCTGCATACTGAGACTGCGATGTTTTCTTTCAGAATCTCCAAGACAAGCAGATAACCCTCTAAATTATATTTGCAGGTTTGTCAAGACCACAGGATGGCTGGAAGGGACAGTACAACATCTGTACACTCGGAGGCTCCCATAACAACAAAGAGTAGGACGATAGAAGGTCTTCATACCCATGGGCATCACAATGGGACCGATAGGACCTAAGTGTGAGTGGGACGAAGCGTCTTTCGACGACGACGTAAAGTTTCCAACACTTGCCAAAATCATCTTCAGATTTATAAAAAGCTCCCTTACCCAAGTTTAGCGGCAAAGGAAACCACTTTTCACAGATTTTTACTACAAATCAGTAGAAGGCACTTCGAAACAATTCTGTAAGCGATTCGAACATGCAATATGGAGCGTATTTTGACCATGCTGGAAGTTGTGAAAAAATAATGATGGTTAACTAAAGATCAGCAAATTTCCATGTGTTGAGATACAGGAGATTTATAAGAGGAAGTGCATATAGAAATGGAGTCCGAAAAGCTCTGTCTGACAGACTTGACAGAGACGACATTTTGTGTGTAAGGGTGTGAAGGCTGTGTGTCATCACGTCGGTTGAATTAATCTATTCCCTGCAAACATCTAGTTAGAATGACACTGATGTCTTTATCAACTTCTCTCTCATCGGAGAGATCAGAGTCATCTTCTGCATCGCATGATCAACTCAATGAGACGCAGGCAAAAAATACGTGCAAGAAATCTTCCGACAGCTCAACCTCCCTTGAGTCATTGGGCTTCGTGCCACAACATCGTCATTGATCTGCCAAGCGGTAGCCTTCCTTATAGAAAATCAATCAAGGCATACCTAGGAAAAGTTATTTGAACAACGTCACTAGACCATCGAAGCATTAACCTTTCCGCTCTGGCAAATAGCTGTTCAACATTGAATTGCGTACTACCTTGTTTCTCATTATATCATGGGATGTAATTACTACAACAGCACGAAGGAATCCCATCTCTATAGTTTGCATTGGCGATCATATACTTGGTCATTGCCCAAATTTCATAATTATAGATGTTAGTTGGAACATATACCAAGTTAATATCCGCTATCAGATCCTTGTTTACACAGATTCTGCTTTCTTCTCGAATACCATTCTTAGAGCGAAAAGCTGGGCGTTTGCACACCTGTCTTTGATAGCATTCATGCCAAAACTTGCATTTGTTCAATGCACGTACGTCTTTTCTGAACAGCAATGTAAATTAACGATTTTTACTGTATTTGATATTGTTGCTCACAGAAGTTGCATACAAATTCCTATCCGGACGAAAAATTCTGGTGCTGAAGCATATTTAGTATTGAAGAATCAAGGTCACCAGCCTATATCACAAAAAAATCCATGGATTTCAAAGAAGACGCTCAATGCATATATGTTGCCAAAGACGGCCATCAGCAGCAAATAATGAACCATACGAAGGCTGTTTGATACGCCAGTGACATTGAAGATTGAAACACTCCTTTATATCGCGAATTCTGTTTATTGAAAGTCTTGGTCGCTCTGCATATTTTTTGCCCACACGGTAGCAACGAAATTCAGAATAGCCCTTGTGCAATTTCTCTTCACCCCAACTCATACTTCGATTATGTGCGGAAATGCATTGGAATGAGGTATCTTCTAACAAAACACACTTTACCAAGGTGGGGAGAGCATACACCTAGGCCTAGCTGGATTAATCACTGTGATTGTGAAGCAATGTAAGCATGCGATGGATGGTACATACCTATAAATCGTTTGAGTTATGCTAGAAAAGTGGGCAGAAATGTACTACGAATTCACTTAAGTGTAGGAAACATCAGAGCTGGACAGGTGAGGAGTAGTACGCAGTCTATCACTTAGGTGAGGACCTACGCAGATTCTGTGGACATCGATTGCCTATTTGTTTTGAAGTGATCACCAAGGAAAAAGTTTTTTTGCGCTGTGGGTCCGATCACATGAAATAGAAGAAAATTGCTAATAATGTCTGGGACAAATGTTGTGTTACAACAACTCTGACTGGTTGTCGAGGGCTAGGGTTGAGTGAGGGTTTGCTGTACAAGTGTCTGCAATATCTCTGTGTCGCCCACCTCAGCATAAGCGAATATTGAACTACTCAACTACAACATAGTGTCTAGAGGCAAGCAACAGTTTGGTGCCAGTTTTGAGTATAGAGTGACTGATATCAGTTCCTCTACATAATAACATGGATGGCGCTACAGCCCGTAGAGGGCCAGCGCCTGGACTCTCAGTAACCACTCGTGTTGTGCGTGATATTGTTCGCTCACGAGTGCAAGGGACCTACAGTTTACTCCGAATCCGAACCAAGTTTGAGAAGCTTATTCTAGTCAGGAAACAGGTGGGGCCGAAATAACTCGAATGGATATTCTACACGTTTGTAGGCAAAAATACACATTCTTTTTACCGAGTTGTCTAGTTGGATAAGTGCACAATTCATGTTATTCTAAAGGGTGATTTTTTAAAAGCTACAGAAAAGTTTTTTAAAAAAAAACACATAAAATTCAGAAAAATGCATGAAATCTTTATTTGAATCGATAGGACGGTCCATATAATTTAATATTCGAAGATTATTTCATGCAAATGTTGACCTTGACTGCGCCTCAAATGGTTCATCTGCTTAGTCAAATTTTGGCACACTCTTTCCAACATTTCGGCCGGTATCTCACGAATAAATGCTTTAATGCTGTCTTTTAATGCGTCAATTGAAGCGGGCTTGTCCGTATAGAGATGAGCTTTAACATAGCCCCACAATCGCACGATCTAGGCGGCCATGTTCACCGAACTCGCGCGTGTTGTGTGGCATGTGGTACCGTCTTGTTGAAACCACATGTCATGCAGTCAAGCTCTTGCATTTTGGGCAAAAAAAAAGTTGGATATCATCTCACGGTAGCGCTCACCTTTCAAAGTTACGTTACGATTCGCATAATCTTTGAAGAAGTACGGTTCAATGATGCCACTAGCCCATAAAACGCACCAAACTGTGACTTTTTTTGGAAACATTGGTAGCTCTTGCAATGCTTCTGGTCTGATCTTCACTCCAAAATAGACAGTTCTGCTTATTTACGTACCCTTCAGTGGCTCGATTACACTGAATGGAAGAAGCGCGCGATGAACTTTCTTAACAGAGCATGCATTTTGATAATAAAATTCAATAATTTGCAATCGTTGTTCGTTGGTAAGTCGATTCATGGTTAAATTATAGACCAAACTGAAGATGTTTGACAGTGAAACAGAACACGAAACTTGAGTCAGCTGTTTAAACCAGTGTAGCCGAAAAGATAATAGCTAAAAAACACTCTTTAGCTGTAAGCAGCTTTAGTTATGTCCTTAGAGGAGCGAAAGCGGAGAAATGAAACAATTTAATTAACAAACTTTAATTAACAATTCTCTCTTTAAACTTTTATTTATTTTCCTCTGTGTTTACAATGTGGTGTGACCACTTTCGCTGCTTCGACCAGAATACTTCGTTATCTAACGCGTTGTTCTTTCCTAGTTAGTTTGGCTGAAGAAATATAGAAAACCTCATCTGATTGGATGTGGACTTGTTTACAAGCCGTGTTGGCTTGGCACAAGATGGTAAGACGCTTTTGCTGAGTAAAGCGATGCAGGCTGAATAAATACCGGGTTCCATGACAGGGTGGCACGTAACTCGCGCTTTACTACGCATATTAAAAAACAAAATTAAAAAAAAAATTGAAACCAAAACCTTATCGAGAGAGTTCTGAATGGAGTTGCCAAAGATATCAGTGCTCTATCTCTTATCAGTTAAGAGTCCAAAAACGACAAACAAACAATCAGTTTTAGACAGACTGACGGAAGTGATGGAACTTATGGTTACATGTCCTCTCCTTAAAGCATCACTCATTGTCCGCCACAAGGACCGATCTACATCCCGTGAGCCTCTATTCATACAAGATTAAAGCCTCTAAAAATAATCAAAAAACATGTAGAATTTTAATACCTTCACGCTCCTCAACCACACCATGAGTGCTTAAATTTATCCAACACATTCAAAATTCGCACCATAGAGCGATAGCACTTCCAATTGAATCACCCGCACTCAAGCGGATATTCCCGGCAACCTAGGCACCGGATGAGGCTTAGAAAAAATCCCCCGTGTCAGTCTAAAACAAATTTCATCCATTTACAAGCCCCACCGTGTCGAATCGAATTACTTGTCACCAAATTTGGGCGCCCTTTTTTGTCCCTCTGTTTGCTTTTCGACTCGAAGCCATCTAAATCTGCTGCATCCACATCCAGCCGGTGAATGCTTAATTTGATTCCCGGCAAGCCTAACCGTTGTATAGATTATTTTCAGGAAAAGCGAAAAAAACTGATTCAATTTTCAACCGGACTTCAATTATTAATTGAATGGAAAGCCAAACCTCAGTCAGAAAAAACGCCTTGCACTTCAAACACCAGTAAAATGAAAAATTAACGTCCTTTATTTCATAAAAGCCACACTCTACGAGTGGCCAGCAGCAGAAACAGAAGCAGTCAGCAGAAGCGACCGGCTACAACGTAATAACGTGCTCTCCGCAGCAACACCTGCTCCGTCCAACCAGACATTCTTGTTCGGATGCCGGGTGGGGCGGGTTTATCAAAAATTCAACAATTTCCGTCCGAAATGATGCCAGGAATAAAAACACCAAACCCACGATGACGCTCAATCCCAATTAGCAACACTGGTTCAGTGGACTGGTGGGCGACAGCCCAACTGCATCACATCTGCGCCGCAGCCGCACGAAGTGGGTCACAGGAGCATGTGCTCTAGGTGCTAACGGTTAAATGGTGGCAAGTGGGGTGGCCGTACAAAAAATCAACACAGCAGAGGGTGAAGTGGAACGCACTATTAGCACTTAATACCGCTTGCAACCAACACAACACACAGCGCACGGACTCCGTGACAATTAGGGTGAAGGAGGCATGTTGTCGTAGCTCCCAGCTACGGCCTGCAGATGTGGGTGCACCGTGTCCCATGCCAACGCGCTTTTTTCCCCGCCTTTTGTCTTCGCCTGGTCCATCTCACAGCCACGGATAGGACACATTCCGTTCACTCAACTTTCCGGGGACATTAGCATTCGTCGCTTTGTCGTGGTCTGCGCTGCACTGGTCGGAGCCAGTCCCTCTGTCCCGTCCGGTTAGTGGTCGCCCCTTTGGGAAAGTTTTTCATTAAAATTAAATTGTTTGCTTCCTGATCGTCGGTAGTAATTAGTTATTTCCACTCCTCCGCCCCGTCGCTATGACACGCACACATGGAAGCGCAGTGGCAGGACGACAGAAATTGAAAATCTTCAGGAAACTTTTGCGAAACCACTGCCGCCACACACAACAACTGCACCGACTGACCGACTCCAGTATTTTCTACAAAAATGTCATTCCAGCCATCCCCTGGCAGCCGTTTCACAAAAATAACTGTTGACCCAAAAACGTTGAAACACAGGATAAAAGGACGAACCCCACCAGGAGCAGAGCAGGAATTAAAAGAAGCCAGCACAAAGGACCGTGTGGCGTGTGCATCTGTGAAAGGAGGAGGAAACCTCAAGGAGCTGGACACATAAAGAGCCGGGATATCGCACATGTGTTCCTGGCTTGCCATCCCACTTTTCAGTTGACATCGCACTCTTTTATTAAATTCCTAATTTCCAGTGACATTTTCGGTTGTGCAG
The DNA here is from genome assembly GCA_916610145.1 of Eristalis arbustorum. Classification (NCBI taxonomy): domain Eukaryota; kingdom Metazoa; phylum Arthropoda; class Insecta; order Diptera; family Syrphidae; genus Eristalis; species Eristalis arbustorum. The sequence continues at coordinate 15,102,162 of OU744318.1, read as the reverse complement.
CATACTGCCGCTCGAAGGACCACCAAACAATTCGTTTCTGGCATGCACCGGAGCGGGACACAGGGTGCACCGCTTATTAAATGCGGAACCAGTTTGCCGAGAGGATATCAAATTGTATGATGTTTGTTGGGTGTTATGGGTTGAGTGGGACAGGGGGCGATGTTTGATTAAGAGCGGGTCTTTTTTCAGAGAAACTGCTGCCGGAGGTTTGGCAACAGTTGTGTGGACAAAAAAGGGGTTGATTGCGTTTGTGTTGGGCGCCATTTAATGGAATGCACAGGCTTGATTGAGATGAACGCAGCAAAGGACAAGCAGATATATGTGACGTTGCATGGTCACATCGAATATAAAAAAAAATGTTGAACATTCGAGTTCTGTCATTAGACTCGATCAACCAGGATTTCTCATCACGAAGCTACTTCAAGGGAAGCCCCCGTATATTCTGACTTGCTTGGGCAACTACGAATGAGAAGGCGGGTGATGAATGAGGAGGAAGGAATAAGGTCCTTAATGCATTCCGAGTTAACCCGGGACCCTTGGCTTGTTTATCATCGAAAAAGTACGCCTTGAACGAGGACGCTTTGTTGAAGCTGGAGTACGAAGTGTACAGGAGGTTAGACGTAAGTACTGGCTCCTAAGCACTTCTTCTTCTTTGTGTGGCGCTACAGTCCGGGGTGGACCTGGGCCTCAACCAACATGCCTCTCCAACTAGCGCGATCCCTGGCTAGCTGTCTCCAGTTTCGCACATCAAGTTGGTTGAGGTCCTTCTCCACTTGGGTGCGCCACCTTAAACCCGGGCGTCCTCTGTTGCGTTGCCCGACAGGTTCGAATTCGAAGATTCTTCCGGCCGGAGCTGTTGTGTCCATAAGCACACTTCAGGTTATTTAATGAACCGAATCAGCTGCGGAAATAAATACTTAAGCTCATAAAACAGTGGCTTGAGAATCCCTTATATTAAACTCCAGTTAGTAGTCAGAGTCACAAGGCAGATATGGCCTGCTAGTGTGTACCAGTTCAACCAAATGCTCGTCAGTTGCCTTTCGATGAATTGGAGCGGCTTTTAGGCGTGATCTCCTGCCATCGCTTAAACAATACAATCTAACATTTCTGACTGATACATAAGTTTGCATTTGATTGGCAGGCAGTAATACACACATCCCTCAGCAAATGCTTGCTATTTTCTAATATGCACTCCTACTGATCCACCGTTGTCATCAATTGATTCAACAGACAAGGATACGCCATCCCATTTTGTTCGCTAAACTGTCGCTTCTTCGTGATGTGCCTAAAGTCTGCGGCGCTTCGATCGTGATAATTTATAGTCAGCATTGGACAAGTGGTGGCCCGTGGCTTGGCGTCGACCTCAAAATCGACGTTGTAGGTTCGATCCCTGGTCAGTACGATAAATATAATTTTCACGGCCCACATCCGTCGAGTCACTGAGTCACTGACAGTATTCCTGCCTAGAAAAAGGTTTTAAAACTTGTTCGTTTGAAATCTTCATAAGACTGGAGGTCCCTTCCGAAAGTGCTATTGTTATCCCACGAGAAGGGACCTACAGCGGTTGCACAACACAAGTGGTTGCCTTTACGGGCTGTAGGGCCACCCATGCATGTTATAGGCCACGTCCGTTTAAAACGAAAGACACGAAGGATAAGAGCTAAGATGCGTATCATGCGTCTACGCTTCCAAGTTATATTGTAGTGTTGTCAATACACTACACCGCACTAGAGGTGGAGTAAGTTCAACGCTAGCAGTCAGGCAGTAAAATCAAACATGGTTGATCTTCCGGTTTTGATGAGGGCGTCTCTAGAATTGACTTCGGAAGATATGGTTATTTTTTTGTACCGCATTAACAGACCCTGTTAGTTGACGAGTGCTAATATTGCTAACATCACAATTGAATGCATGAACCTAAATCCTCAAAAGAACCGAAACGTAACATTTCGCATAGACTGTTAGCACCAACATGTAGTCGGAGAGATCGTCACAAAAACGGCACCATTTCTGATGCCGTCGCCAACCGTCGATAGCAGCAGTTCTTTGAACGAAGGTCTAGACAAACGGGCAAAGGGTACATAATGTACAATGAGTAGTTTATAAAATATAGCAAACAGTTATTTCCTCTCTCTATTTCCGCACATTCCTCAACTTAATTTAGAACACACAAATTTATCGCCGAAAAGGGCGCCATTTTTTCTCAAGGTGGAACAGCCAATTATTGGCTATTGACGGAACATGGGCACGACAAGTTCCAAAATGAAAGAGCACTGGTCTTTTTGTCAATTAGCTCCAAAGATCAGAGACACAGATAGTCAATGCATCAGTAGCAAAAGTGAGTAGGAATACAGCAAAGAAGCGGCTGCATTCGTACCACAAATTAAATCCAGGCAGAGCTTCGTTTTATTGCTAACTTACGTGAAACAGACGAATATATGGGTTAGTCTAATAACAGGCCACTGCGAATTATAACCGAAAAATGAAACAGAATTCACGCGTAAGAATCCCTCCGTTTTCAAGTCAACCGTGGAGGGCCGGGCCAATGAACTCTGTCATATCAAGAACGATTGTCGGCAGTATCGTCAAATACTGAAGCTGAAATAATTAAATTTGCCTAAATCTGAAATTCCCCACGAAATTCTCCGCCAAGTCAACGTCATGGCACTGAGGAGGGACACCCTTAGCCCTGACAGGGACCAGTCTGAGTGCTCTTGACACAGCCTTCTTCTCTTTCCCCTCCAGCGAGGTCGATAAACTGGTGGTTAAAACAATTGTCTTAATTCTCTGAATGAGTAGCATTTCCATTTCGAGATCTATATCAGACCGCTCTCAAGGAATTTCGGCAGATTTTATGTGGGTTGAAAAGATATGACACGAAGTAATCAGAGGTCGTGGCTTGTAAAGTTGGCATTGTTGCAAATGTGTGCATCGATTTTGTTTCACGCATCTTAGGAGCCTTTTCGGACTGTAGATCTACGTCGGACCATATTTGTGTAATGGCGTGTAGGTTTTGCTAAATTTGGTGCAATTTCTTCTATATTTCGGTAGTTGTGCAAAAGTCAAATTCGTACATGATGTCCCTTTAATTGGTTATCGTTAGTGACTGACTGAAGTGGAGACATAGTAACAGCAAGGGCCGATGATGTTCAAAAAGAAGTCAACATCGCTGGACAGCTTTAGCCGCCAGGCAGGGCGAAGGAGTCCTTAACGGTCACTATGCCTTATGTAAGCAAACATCGTGACCAAATGTAACACAAAACGTCTTGTGCAGCAGTTGCAGTGGTGAGGAAAAAATAGAGAAAAATCCAACATCTGCAAAGCACTGGCACAGGGAAGAAGGAGAGTGGTGCACTTCAACGGCATAAGAGTGGAAATCCTTATAAGGCGTATTAACAAACGCCTAGAGGGCACAGTTGGTTAAGTGCCTGCCCTTTGATTATGAGGAATTCCAGTGAAAGAAAGAAGTTAATATGCCTTTACCTGGTTTTCAATTTTTGTCGAGTCACCATTCGTCGTTGGGATCAAATTAATGACACTTGACCAATGAAGCATACTGGCCAAAGTGTGCTAGCAATTTCGCTGGCAACCCAATAACATAAACCTAAAGTGTTACCAAATTCGGAAAGTTTTAGGGTTAAAGGAAGGTCTCACTGTAACATAACACCTTTATCCAAGGTCACAACAAACTCAACATGTTGGTCTAAGATAGCCATGACCACTGAATTAATAAAATCATACGTTTTTTTGGAAATAATATCCTGCTAAACAGAACAGTCCTTTTTGTCCAAGTTTGAATTGGCCAGAAATTTGTACTGGTTGTAGTGCAGATATTTGATAGGCGAAATGGAGGAGAAGACCCAACTGCGACAGCTCGTAGAGTTCGGATGTGGATGTATTCCGGAAAGCAAAAATCTGTCGACTACACTGGTTGGGCCAGATCGAGCGAATGGACAACAACGCTCCAGCTAAGAGGGTGTTCACATCCGAGCCACATGTTTTGAGAAGCAGGGGCAGATCGAACCTCCGGAATAGAGGCCAAGTCATCGCTGATGTAAGACAGCTTGGCCTTGATGACTTGAAGCAGCACGCCCAGGATCGTCAACGATGAAAGGCAGCAATTGATCAGGCTCGAACCATGCATGGGTCGGTCATCGGCCTGCTAAGTAAGTAAATTTAGTACTAATTGCTTAGTTATTAATTGCGTCGACGTAATGCACTTTTTTTTGGATAGTACAGCTCAATACATGTTGTATTTAATGGATGGTGGACGGTTTTCCCTGACGCAAATATAAGCATCTTGGTAGGAATGCCAAATTTTAATCCGATTTGTAATAAACGGTCGGTATTTTTCCACAGAAAGGGACTTCAAAAAAATGATTAAAAAAAGATGACCAAGAGCAAGAAGTGCCAGGAATCCGAAGGTTTCCTATTTTTGCTCAAATAGACGAACTTTTTGCTCAAGAAACGAAATTATTAACCCTTAATTGGGTGCGTCAACTCCTGCCGTGCTTGGTGTTTTCGAGATAAAAGCTCTGCGTTTAATCTTTGGTTCTGCCCCAGCCCGAAGAGTCGTCGACTCCAAACAACGCAATAGAGGACTACCACGAAGCCGATGGCGCACTCAAGTGGAGAAGGACCTCAACCAACTTGGCGTGCGGAATTGAGGCAGCTGGCTAAGGATCGTGCAAGCTGGAGAAGCTTGTTGGCTGAGCCCTAAGTTCACCCCGGACTGAAGCGCCATCGGAAAAACAAGAAGTCAACTCCTGCTCTATGGGCTTGTTTTAAAAGCCGTCGAAGAACTTTCATAATTATTGCAAAACTTATTACCATTTAGATTTCACTTAGGTTTTATTTGCAAGGGCTTTTTAGAGCTGGCATTACGACACAATGCTTGGCAAGTACATGTATATAAAATCTACCTAAGCCTAGCGCAGATTCCCTTAGAGCATTCGATTTTGCCTCCTTCGCTATTCAAGCCCATATGCCGCAGCATCATGACGGTAGATAGCAGAAGTGCAATCGGGTTGGCTAACAGCTCCACTTCATCTGTTACGCTGACAATGCTAAGAGGGTTTCTCAGAAGTTGCCGTTCAAAATTGGGATTAAAGCAGCTAAACTGATACTAATCCAATTCAACCACCGGACAAATGGACGTACACTTATCAGTTTTTGAGGCGGCACCTTAAACATGAACGTCTGAATCTCATGTGGAAGTATTATGAAATTGCACAGCAGGCTGCCCACATTCAATCGCCAGTCTTCCCTCGTCCAGCATTCAGTCACACTCCCAAGTAAGCACACAGCAGAGAGGTGTTCATAACAACACAGAAGTCGTTTGATTCGTTCTTCCCTTCGTGCATAGTGCCGAATCCTTCGATCGTTCAAAGAGCACATGAATACCAATACACCCTGGCAGTGATTTGATTCCTCACAGCAGACCGGATGCAATCATGATTCAGTGGAGTATTAGCACTTGCAGGAGTAGGAGAAACCAAAATGTGTTCACTATTTACACTGGTTTTTGCCAACTCAACTCTCCAGGTGCTGATTTGAATGTGCACTAGTCGGACTGACTGCCGCTCCGGAGGGACGATGATTGCGATTGCAGAAGCTGATGGAGTTCCAATGGAAGTGACATTGATTAAAATTGATTAATATTTACATTAATTTAGTTTACCAGTTTATTTGGATAGAATTTTCATTGGGACGCTTCTCCACTGTGCTGCTGCCATGGGTGGCTGCAGCTGGGGCGAGCCGAATGGAGGAGGGATGATTGTACGCACCCTTGAATGGTGCATGCAATTTGCAAATGTCAACTGGGAATTAGATGGCACTGATAATTCCAGTTGCTTGAATGTTTTGATTGTTTGCCCTGTTTGGCCGTCTGTTTACATTGCCGGGTAACTGTTTACGATATTGCGGACGTCCTACACTTATTTCCTCGTGACTGCCGACGAGCGCACAACGAACTGGTTGTGTGCTGGTGAAAATGCGAAATATGTGTTTGTGCTTGTCCCGGCGTAGTGGATTAAATTTAATGGTTTCGACTAAGAGGTGACTTAATTGAAATTGAGCGCGAGCAGATAGTTAACGAAGTGCGCCGTGCTGTGGCATTCAAATGCGGACTCGTGGGAGAGGCTTACTCAGTGATTACATTGTTAATTCGGGACAACAAAAAAAATAAAGAGTTGTGCCGGCGATTGTATCGTGACGGAGAAAATTAAATGAAGAGGCCGCCGGAAGTTTTGTGAAATTAGCACGTACTGTGTTTAAGGAAGCTTAGCACCGATTGTAGGAGCAATGGACTGGTTGAGTTGATTGCCTGACTCGAGTTGATTATTTTCAGTTGAGTAAAGTGTTATCAGAATTTGCATTGTAGTAGAGGACATAAACGAAACTTAATGAAAATTAACGAAACTTAACGAAACTGCGATTTAAGTGTAATTCACTATTTCGAACATGAATATTATGATCTAATGACTCTGTTGATGTTGATGCCGCTTAAATTTCAACTCTTAACTTAACAAAACTGAACGAAACTCAACGAAACGTCGACTAAAGTGCAATTCACAATCTCGCCCAAGATCTTCATGAACTACCGATTCTGTTCGCTTAAATTTCAACGCCCACCTAACGCTTCACGCCCGAGAAGATTAATTAAAGCTCACCCCCGCGCCATTAAGGTGTTATAATGAAATCCCCCAACAATCACAATCACGGACCACAGCACCAGAACCCACACCGCCCGCAGAGAGAAGAGGCAAATCAAAAGAGGCTACGTTAACTGCCCCCGATTCTAATAATGCACTCTCAAGCCCAGCTGTGCACATGCCATGAGCACACGTCCACTCCGATGCACATGCGGCACATACGACTGCACCAGCCAAAGGGAATGTTGATTACTCATAAAAACCGCAAGCAAAAGCTGTAAGCTAAAAATGACCCATAAGCACCTCCAAGCGACGAAAAAAAAAAAACACAAAAACACATCAGAGTTCCTAGTGCCTCCACTCCACAGGGCAACCCTCATGAAGGTAATTTCATTTTCCAGTCAACCACCACCACATCCACCGCAAGCCCGTGTGAATCCCTGAAGCAAGGAGAAAAAGGCTTATAATGAAGTATTTTCGTTTCGTTGGCTACTTAAAGCAATCACATCGCCGCCTGGCCATTGTCCACGTCCGGGCGTGTGTGAGAGTGCCGAGCCCCTTAGATGAACAGCGTGTTGGCGGCCACTGCCTGCAAACAGACCAGATCAAGTAAACAATACAAAGTCACAGGGCAGCACATCCTGCCCACCCGACCGACCACACAACAAAAGCCGCAATAAGCAGTTGCAATTTAAGTCCTGCCTAATTACACATAAATTCCATATTGAACACAGAATCTCGCTCGTAGTCCGCCTGAGCGAGAGTCTGTCGGAGCAGCAGCAGCCACAGAATATTACAACCGATATTACTTGGGTCAAAAGGAGACACACAAACGCACACCCAGACTCCGGCACCCACAGCGGGCACCAAGGTGGCTTCGGTTCGTCGACTGGATACGGCCAGCCACGACCGGTGGAGGTTCAAATGAATGCGATGCATGGCACGGCTAAGCCATGATTTCGTTTCGTTTTCTTTTTGCCTTACTCCTGCAGATTCCGGATTAAAATGCTACACCAGCAAAATGCCGAGGGTGTAGGTGAAACATTAAGCACAAGGAAGCACAGCACAAACCAACACACACAGTGGGGAGGGAGAGAGGAAAAAAACCGAGAGTTGCACAAACTCAGCAGAAACCGAAGTTAGCCCAGATGAATCCGGCCAAAGCCACTTCACATGAGCAGCTCCCCGGGACGGGAGGAATGCCTGTTCCACAACACGAACCACCGCCGACCGGCACCAGTATCAACCACCATCGGTGCTATATCACTGATTAGTAATTTATACTTTAGGCAACAAAAACTCAGCCCGCCAACGCCCACTCATCCCGAGACAAAACCTGGTTAAATGACCCGAGATCCTGCTCGCATTACCACGACATAATCAGCAGGAGAGTCGGCTCCGGCGCGCCAGTCTCCGCCGGTCTCCGCCGCAGTCTCCTGCGTTCACGGAAGCGTGCAGCAATGCGAACGCTTTAGGGGCAAAACTTTTCCAAATTAGAATTTGAGGAATGTATCCTGGCGAGGCAGCCGCCGCGCCGGTGGTAGTTGCGGCGGGCGCGGCTTGGAACGAGCACAAGAACACTCGGATTGGGGACAAATAAACTCGGAGCAAGACGTTAGGCAAATGAATTTATTTCGTGTTTATGACAATGAACCACCATCATCGTCCGCATGGTAGGCGCACCGGCACTGGGCCCTGGGGGGCGGGGATAGCCTTGCGCGCAGTAAAAATCTTTATTGACACTCAACTAAAAGGGTAGCACGACGTCGAATATTGCCTTCCATCAGCAGCACCACATCTTGCTGATGTTCCCGCCAACAACGACAACGAGAACGACGATGACATCGTCATTACGTAGCATTCCGTCATCCCATCACACAAGGGTTATCATCTGCGACGCACTGAGATTCGCCAAATAGATACATTCCTGTGGGCGGACGGGCGTGCGGGCGGTGGTGGTGCGAAACGAAATTTTTATGACAAATGTTTGCTCGCAGAGTTAGCAGCTAATACGGACGAGCGAAATAAACTAAGGAATTCCCGAGACGCTTTATGTGCGGCTCGTGAAAATAGATGAAGTGCACGGGATACTTTGTGTTTGTCTCGCTCGAAGTACTGTATCTGCGAGGTCTCCACCGCATGCCGCGCGGCTCCCACGATCCGGCGCACGTGCTGAGTCCGAACGGGGGTCGGGGGAGATTCATTAGGAAAGTTGTGCGCGTACAAGTTGACTTATTCGCCATGAATAGCGAATTAATTAGACGAAGCGGATGGCTGCAAGTTTTTTGGTGGAACATGAAATGAACGATTTTTTTTGCCTTGCCGAGTGAAAATGTTGCCACCATTACTTGGCGGCGGAGGTGGGGTGTTTAATGGCAAGTTAGGGCCGAAATATTTGCAATTAGCCTGGGTAATGGGAGTGGCTGATTGCCATTTGCGGGGGGTTGTTGTACAAGAGAAAAAAAAAACGTGATTTTGTCAGATGGCGGTGGTGGGTGTGATGGCGACACAAAACGGGGCCCACAATTGGACCGAACCGCTGGCGCGTTGGTGGTGACATTAGGCGGCATTTGAACAGTGAGTTATTCTCGCCAGAGGACGAGTGAAGGTCGGTTTTTGATTAAGTTGTGGGTTTTGGACCGATGGCTGGTCAATCACCTACCGAGACGGGGAAAAGATGTTCGCTTGGAAGGAAAAAAAGCTTAAGCATCAGTGAACTAATCGAAGATTGTGGTGAAAGATGAAGGAGACTGGTGCTGGTGGACTTCAAATGCTGATAGTTCAAGAGGGATGTCCGTCCGGAGGGAGCTCGACCGCCGCAGGAGTTTAGTAGATGAGTACGAAGAGCAGTCATTACCTCGTCACCATTCAGATACAACCCAGAGGCTGAGAAAAAGGCAAAAACACAAATATCGCTTTGTGGTCCCCGTACCATAGTGGCGAAGAAGCTCTGACTCCGAAGCTGGAGGGTCTAGGTTCAATCACGGACGAACTTTCTAAATTTGCGGCTTCACTACTTTCGATCACTGACAATGTCAATGTCTCCGTCTAGGAGTCATAAAACAACATTAAAAGGCAGAATATGAGTGTTCGCTGTAACAACTAGGACAAGACCCACTTCGGACTACAGTGCTACCAAAATGATAATTACTCACTGAGAAGAAGCAGGAGCTGATGATTCACAAGGGACAACATTTGTAATACCTTCCTGCCGTTTTGGTACCACAGCCCTAACATTCGCCTAGATAGCCGAGCATTGTGTGGAAAGTCTCTTCGACGGTTCTCACAGAGCTACGTGTGCAATGTAAGTTCTGTGAGGATGAAGCCTTCGGTAACCGTTAAATTGATCGTTATACGAAGGATATCGTAGGAATATAGAGAGAAATAGAGACAACAAAATTGTTTAGTTTTGGCTGTGGGCCCATTTCGATTTATTTGTTAGTCCATCTCGACGCAAACATTTCCCAGTTACAACCAGGATCGCGATGCAGCTACGCGATGATGAACTAACCAAAAAAAGCGAACGACCTAACGATGATGGCATAACCGACGAGAAATAAAATATATGTTTTTCCTCAGTAGCCCCACTTAACTACCACCAACAAACAACCCGAGCTTGAAAAAGGATGTGTGGATACATACATGGCCATAAAAACAAAGTCTCTTGAATCGGATAATTAGGGTCGGATAATTAGAAAGCGTTCAATTAAAGGAATGTTTTTTTGGTTAACAAAAAGTTCGAGTTAGAGAGATTTTCGACTTAGGGAGAGTCTTGGGGCACAATGGGCCCAACTAGTTGGTCCAAGTGAGCCGCGGGTGGCAAGGGCACCCAATTACTTCCGTACCTAGGGAGAGTCTGTATATAAAGGTGATAAATCAATATATTTTTCCATCAACTAGTATATAATGTTGTTTTTGTTAGGGATATACTCTGCAGTCAGAGAAGCGTCTTCTTTTTCTTTCTGAAATACTCTTTGAGCATTGTCAGTAACTCGAAAGAGATAGTGCCGTGAAAATTGTTTTCGTCGCACAGAGCAGGTATCGAACCTACGACGTCGAGGTTGGGGTCGACGCACATACCCACAATGCCACGGGCCACCACTGTTATAATCTTTCCTCTTAAAATGTTCCTTCCACAGAACTAAACTCTAATATCGTCGATTATGTAAGCTGTGCTGAAAATCTTGGTATAATTTGTAACAGTGAACTAACGTGGACGTAGTCAGCGTGGTACAAAAGTTCTATGTATCTCTATAAGTTTGTAAATAAGCAAATGGTATATTCCTTACTAACGTTAAACTAAAAATTACCAAGGCTGTAAATTGTTTCTTGACTTCTTGACTGTGAAGCGAAAATTGTGATCAGCCATCGACGAGACTGCACGCTACGCCTTTTACCTTCGAAAATTTAATCATGACTCGGAGCAACGTCGCATTCTCGTTGCATGTGAGGTGGAAGCATTTTTAAAAAATAGACCGCATGTCCTATTCTTCAAAATCATTCAGAAGCAGCCTAATGCCCTTATTGTGGTTGTGATGTGGGCACAAGTCTATAATGCGAAAATTGTGATGAATCCCAAACGAGGTTCCTTGTGAGTAGTCAATTGCTTGGCGTTCCGGCAAAAAGCACACAATAATAGTTACCCCAATGTAACGAATAAGGATAAAAACACATTAAGAGGACAATGCGAATGGAGAATTCCTGTTTATTTTTCCTTATGATGTGCTACAACGTTCATCACAATTTCGACAGTTGCTGTGATGCTCACAAGTTGTAAACTTTGGCATGGAATACAAAAACTTCACTATTTTTTTCCTCACTCAGCTCGTATGAGGCTCCTCACATTACAGAGGTATGCCGGAATAGGGCTATAACTGTCTTCACGAACAAAATAATTTTCTTTCGATCGAGTGGTAATATGACATTGAGACCCTCTGTTCATAAAGGTGTATGCGCAAACATGACTTCAATCATGCTGTACATCTCTGAAATGTTCTACCTCGCAGATTCGGTCTAAGACCGTGAATCTGCTCGTACAGGCTGTGAACGATTCTCTGTTATAAGTGCCAGTATAATAGGCCTAACTGGGCGGTATTTCTCAATGCAATGCAGACTGGACAGTGACCTTTCCTTCAAATTAAGATTAGCAACATCGAAATTGTTCCTACACTGACTCACGAAACACAATTCGCAAGTTCGATGAAAAATCAAATCAAGGTGAGCGACTGAAAAATCAATCGAATTCGATCAACAGCGTTCAGCCTACGTGTCAGAAAAATCGACACCATCCCCGCCCGACCAACAGACGATATGACAAACGCCTTTCCAAAAACAATACCTTAGCAGCTGATTCATTGTTCGCTTACGTGTGAAAATGACACACCTCTGTCACCTCTCACAGCCATTCCGAAACCGCACAAATCCCATCACTCTCTCTCTCAGATCCAATCAGAGGTCATTCCTCATCCGAATGGCCCCTCAACCCATTAGGACATCGTAACAAATTAACATATGCCCCGGTGACAGAATAAAATTATTCGCCTCTTCTTGAGCCGTTTTATCTGTCCTGACAAATTCGTTATAATTCCCAGAGTGGACAATGGCATTAATACACGCCTCGATTGTTCCCGGTTAACTTGCCTTTCAACAGACACACGCACACACTTCGGCAAGTGAGCTCGAACGAACAACGACCAACGAACAAAGGACGAAAAAGGATTTCCTAACATTTCCATGTTATCATGGCATCGCTATCGCTTTCGGATTTTAATTAATAACTTCCACAGGATACGACAATAATTTTGAATAGCATGACAAAATGTTTGCGCCAGTCAAGGCAGGACGCAGGACCTTTCCTACACCGGACGCCTGGGGCGATTCGCCAGTCTGGCACTCATCTACGGGCTAGTGGTGATGATTAGTTTCCTTCCAATGGACTGGCCCAACAACCGCCACCCACCCGCCCACACAAGCAGCCCGCAAATGGGGAAAGGAAACAATGGCGAAGGCAAAAAAACAAAATCGTTTAATTCCATTTCCAGTTAATGCTCTCCATATTATCAGATGACAGACGTTATAAATGAGCTATATTCACGATCGAGTGTGGTGTAGTCGTCCTAAGCCTAGGCAGTGTGCATGTGTGCGCCTGGGAGGATTGGTCATTTACTTTGAATACCCCTTGGGTTAGCTTCGCTCGTGCTTTTTGCATGTCCACCCGCCTCCCAATCCACAGTGGCTTAGGAGGATGACTTGGGATTCTTATTGTTTTACGACAGGGCGGCAGGGGCACTCGCATGGGTGGCTGTGTGTGCGCGCGCTGCGATTAGTATGATTTATTGGCTGAGGTAGCCACATGGAAGGTATGTAATCTGTATTGAAGGTGGCTTAAGGGCAATCGATAGGACACTTATTCATTTCCATTCCAGAGCACCATCGACAGCTAATTTGTCGCACGCGCCAAGTGGGTGTCTGTGAAGTGATTTTTCCACTTAATGTGATTTTAATCCTGTTTACACTCGCTGCTGCCGAGGCCGAGGTGGGTATTTGGTTCATCGATCAGGGGAAGCGTCTTCTGCTTGGGTGATGCGAACGAGAGTGGGGTTCAGGTGGGTGACCTAGTTTTTGTAATATTAAACAAAATGCCTTGAGAGGATGAGGATGGCCTGACAGGACATTGTCTGACATACTTTTCGGGTAAGCGTTGGCAAGGTTCAATTTTGGAACACAGTATACAGCGTTGGTAGCGTAAGAGTGAGTGAGGTTGTCTTCTGAGTCCTAGGCTGTTGCTGGCTTATCGGGTAGGATGTTGTCACTCGATAGTGTTTCATGCAGTAACGTACACTGCGGCTCGAATGTTCTGGTGATTAAGAGAATCGGAAGGTCATCATCTTTTACAGAAACTTGAATGATTTCAACACAACATGAATGTTTTGGAAACATTTAAATTTCTATGAAAAATTATGATTCTCTTAATCATTAGCACATTTGAGACGCAGTGTACGTTATAAGTTGCAGACGCTCTAGCGGATTGAGTTTTTCCAAAATGATTTGCCAAATAATACCGAATAAGAATGCTGCGACACCTTGAGGCAACTCTTAAAAGTCGACTTTGCTTGCACTCCGGATTGGCTCTGGTGACAGGTATTTGAGCCGAGAAAACCGAACTGTTGTTATCTCTTTACAGACGCCTCAATGGTGGAAGTGTGTTCAAATGTCTGTCGCGACAACCAAGCTGTGCTAGAGGCCGTGTTCACAAACTTCGAACGGCAGTAGTTGTGCAAGGTTTTCGTTTCGTTTTCGCGACTGCGATAATAAATGCCCAAACAAATAGAATCCGTTGCGTGCGTTGCGTCATGCCAAAAAATATAATAAGAGGGAGCGAGACACCGAGTGTGGGCTATAAGTGGAATGCATCAGAGCGGATGAAGTTGGGGAACTTTTTTTGCGTTTAATAACACATTCTCATATGTGTGCGTTATTTATGTTTTGCACATGACTTTACTCTCGTGTGGCGTGTGGAGTTTAATGGTTTCAACCAACTGCGAAATCCAGCCATTTTATATTATCTTAAAACATAGTATTGTACTTTGTTGGGACCTACCTTTTGTAACGTATGTTTATGTATCATTCAGGGTGTTTTTGAAAATGGATCTTTGCTCTTATACTTCAATGCATACTAATTTAAATCGCATTGTGAACAGATCTACTGTGCAAACAAAAGCAAAGAGAGCATCGACTAATGTCCTGATGCAAATGATGATGATGATATGTAATTTTAAGCAGCTTAGCTTGCTTTGCATCTTTAAGTTTCTATCACTATCATTGCAATGTCATGCGCAATTATTTGGCATTTTGGAAACTGCAATGTACTTTATTTAAAATGCTAACCTGCTGCAAGCTTGAAACAGTGCGACAGTATTTGTATTCATAAATGGTTGAAAAAAGTGCAAAAGCAAGATTTTTTCATCTATGAATTCAACATACGCCTTCTCTTAAATTGATCAGCAGTCTAAATTCGTTAAGACTTGCCTGAATTCCCGGCCAGGCTGCCACTGAAATCGCTGGTTAACATGCTATACACGGATCGGAGCAGGTACCTTCAGTAAATGAACCTGTGCTGAAACTGCCTATGAGACGCCCAAACGCCCAACCTTAGATGGGACGACTTCTCACGCGTTGACACGGCTCTCAAACGGTTGTATATTCGAATTTATTCATTTTTTACTACAAATAGTACACAGTTTGAGAACTATGAAACGCATTAAATGTGACGTGGAATGTATGCTGTACTATATGGCCACGATTGAGAAGCTTTTTCTAGACAGGAATAACCTTCGATCATTCGTAGTGACTCGAAAGAGGTGAGGCCGTGATAATTATTTTTGTCACACAGAGCAGGGATCGAACCTACGAAATCGTGGTTAGAGTGCGTTTGGGTGGACGCAAATACCCACAACGCCACGGGCCATCGCCACTATTTCTGTTAAGCCCACAACAATTTACATTGTTGTGCATTTTTTTCGGTTCTTATTAAAATTTTTAAAAACAATTATAAACAGCAATCCGCTACAAGGTAAGACTTGTAAAGTAGCAATCATTCAATCGTCGTTTTTGACAATTAAATGGGTTGTATGAAACATTAGTGAATCAAAACGACCTCATCCAAAATGTTGGCTTTACGGGATGCTATAGTCAAAACGGTGTCTTAAGAAGATTAAAGTTGTCCGCGATGAGAGTCCAGACCAAGCACATCCTCCTAAATGTCTTTAAGAAATCCGTGGTATTCTTGTTATCTCTTGACAGGAAAGATTGCCAGTCAAACACCCAAATGTGAATGACCCAAGTGATGTCTGCGGAGAAGACAAGAACACTGCCCAGCAGAGAAAATGTTCAAATCTATCCACAAAATAATATGCAAATTATGAGTCGCACAAACAAGCCTCTGGTAAAGCAAGTCCAAACAAATCACCCTACAATACCCTTAAATTTAAAATCGTCCTCCAGAATTCTTTGGAAAGAAATCCATACTTTGACTTCAATTTGTTCCTCAAGTACCCACGTTTGTTGCAAGGGACCTTTCGAATTGTCGGAATTCCAAGAATTCACAGAATGAACCCCCAAAGGCTATCGATACAATTTGCATCACCAGACTTTACTGGGAAATAAGGATAAATGAATATTCGTATCGTATCTGTATGAAATTCGTCCTCAAAGGGAAGGGAGAATTCAATGGCTATCCTCAGCAATGCAAAAGCACCAGCCGATGTCCCAAAACTATTGGACTGGGCTATGGATCGGTTTAAAATTGAATGCCAGCTCAACGAGCATCGATCCCGACATTCGCAGAAATACCAGGAATAACCTGTTAATGGTTCAAATTGAGACGACTTTAATAACGGATGTGACAAAAATCATCGCTCTTCCAGGACCAGAAAAAAAAACTCACAAATGCAGGCCAAACATGACTCATGTCATTAAAGGATGTGAAATCTGAATTAAATTTGTCATCAGAAGGATAACAGAGCAAAAAACGAACGAAGGCATTTTCACTTAAGTCCGCTTCAGCGTATTTCCACAGCCTCTACTTAATGGCGAGCCTTGACCAATTGTTCCTTCCCTCACAAAGTTTGTTCTCCCCTTTTCCATCCTTTCGGCTGAAATAGAAGAAAAGGATAAGAAGCGGATTGAAGCATTAATTGTCTTATGTCGCCTTATTCATAGAATCGTAATTATCACTGTTGAATGTCCTTAATTTCTTCCATCTTCCATCCTTTTTGTGCGTTTTCTCCTTTTCAAATCCGTTCGGTATGTTCTCTTAATTCTTTCGTTTCCTTCCAGTGTCATGACGATTTGAATCGCTTTAAATAGCGAAGGAAGGACGGAAGGGACGTACTCGAGTGGAGAAGAGAGTTTAAACGGAAAATGTTGGCTTCATGCACCGCTTGATGGAAAATTATTGCCGACTGTGGGGAATGCTCAAAGGAATTATGAGGGATTTAGCTGACACCTTCGCTAAGTGATCAAAGGGAGAGGGTGATTCCTTGGCATTTTTCTTCTTGCAAATCTCCTCAATGGATTAATTATGGAATCGGGGAAATGTGCTGTTCTTGTGCGGCAAGCGGGTAAGGAAGTGATAAGTCTGAGGTTCTTTCTTTAGAAAACCCACCTGGACAGTTGGAGTGATTACTTATGGGGGATGCTGACGATGACTGTGAACTCGTACTTCGGAGCGGAAGCTGAATTATTTTCTGCTATTGAGTGGAAGAGGTAGTATGCAGAGAGAGTAGAAGTGATGATGCAAATGGGAGTCACACGATTCGATGAAGAATAATCCATCGGCTGTAGCAACAATCGAGGGATACGTTTTCTTAGCATAGCACAAAGTCTTCTCAGACGATTTGTATACCCGCCACAAAAATACTATAAACGTTCGGATTGGTGCTTATTTTTGCGGTTTTCGACGCATGGTGACTAAGTAAGACGTTGGTACTTAAGTACGCATTTCTACACTCTGTGCACACTTATGTGTTCACACACTTAAGAAACCAGTGCAAAGGCTAAAATAAATGTATCGAAGAAATAAATTGCAAAGTAAGTTATTAACGTATTAAGACTGTGACAGAATTTTCTATAGCTTAACTTGGAAACTAAAGACTAGAGCGCTAAAAGTAGGGCTTGTACATAGCGCTTATTTGGCCTGCACCATCCCTGACCAGATCCGAAGAGCGTAGATCGACATTCATCAACTGTTCGTAGAATTCAAAGTAGTACATAAAATAGTGCGTAGGAAAATAATGTCGTGTTTTATAACTTTAACTACTGAAAGGATGCTGCCATCCTTGATCAGTCTTTGGTTCTTTGGAAGCTGCATGAAATCACTTACTCTGTTCGAGCAGGGCTCTGGCAAATAGTGGGCACTTATACCTAGGGTTCCACTATTTCCATAGTCTCAACGAGCTAAAAAAAACGTCAGCATAGATCAGATCATTCGATTCATTGTAAGCACCAACTGGTTCCAGTACTAGGAGCAGTCGAAAAATTCATTCGCCCCCATCCGCGCGTTTGTCTAGCGCTTCCAAGAGCCCCTTGACATCGGAGCATCCTTATCCGGAGTCAATGGCTCGAGAGCTGCATTGACGGCGACGCTAACGACAACGGCAATGACGCTTACTCCGGGGCGCAGGCCTGCCTGGTATCACAAGGGCCTACTTTGGCCTAAGTGTGACTGTCATCTGCAGTCAGCCGCTTTAACCTAACCAAACCTAAACTTGTTTTTTTGGATTGACATGCGAAGTGCGACTCGCCTTCGGTCTTCATTCTGACCTCTGAAGCTACATTCATGTCATTATGTAAGGAATACCACATCGTTCTAGTGGACGCCTTCGCTTTGTCGTTCCATGTTTTTGCGACTATATCCACCAGGGCGCGACTGTATTTCTTTATTTCGCAAGCAATCTCAGAGAAAGGCTAAGGACCCAAAAGAGTCTTTTACACTTTTCCGTAGTGGTACGAGTTGCCAGCACACTTAAGTCAAAATGACGACCGACGTTGCGGTGATCGCTTATGCTATCCAGATTAAGAAAGTTTCATAGCCACGTCGAAAAAAGCTCAGGCTACAGCGCCTTCGAATTCCTTTTTAGTAGGAGCTAAATAAAGGGTCTAAACGCCGTACAGAGCAATGGCACTGTCTGTGCACATGGGTATCATTGAAGTCGAGTCTAAGCACAACTTTCCCTTTATAAGGTCAGAATAGTCGTGAACTCAAGACAATGCCCTGGATATTTAAGTGCAATATGTCGCGAAGACAATACCTTTTCTTTCGATTAGTCAGGATCAGCACAGTGAACACCGGGGTCTTACTCTCGCACTAGAGATCATTGAATACTGTCACAAATTTGTTTTGTTGCGACAAAAACAATGCTGTCTCATCCTCGAACCAGAAATTACTCCTTCTGCACACTCCCTTGAATTTGCAATTATATCTCGAACCCCATTTGGCCAGCACCAGGTTGTCCATCAACAGGATCGGAAAAGAAGACACCATTAATTTATTTATTAATTTATTCCCACAGCAATTGTGTATGACTTGCGGAGATTGGAGTGAAAGCAGTCTATCCTAGATGAAGCTGCGGCTTCCGAGGCAGTACTGGATGGCATAGTTGGTTGAGTGCCTGCACTAGGTTAGAGGGGGTGCCCGGTTCAAGTCCCAGTGAAAGAGAAGTCAATATGGTTTCATCTTGTTTTCAAATCTGGGCCAATCACCTTTTGCCGTTGGGACGAAATTAATGGAATAGTCTGAAGTTGTCGAGCAGTGTTGGAATAGACCAACATGGCCTAAGTGTGCCGGCGATTTCGCTGACAGCCCAATAACCTATCCTAACCTTGTCCTAAGAGGAATACTGTCAATTTTCACTTGAAATCAGTGATGATCGACAACTGACAAGAGAAAAGAGTTCATGGTTGGAAATGTGTCGTAATCAAGCCGTTGACGCTAACCAGACTGAAACCAGACTCACTTACGAAAGACGCGATGGGTGTCGTTGATAATAGAATCCTTTGACGAAAGGCTGCTTAGGGAAGTGCACGAATAATGAAAGAAATTAAGGACGCAACAGGACTGCAATCAGAGTAAGAAATGTCTCCATTTGGTATGTCGGCTACGAACAATATTTGCCCCATTCACAGGCACCTTCAATCACCGTCACCCTGGATGAGAATGGATGAGCATGGATGGCCATTTCCACAGTAAATAGTAAAGCAACGTCCTTGATATGTAAGAAGAACGATTGATATATCCATCGTCGAATATTTATTGGGACCCATCAGTCAATGCAATCCACCACAGAGTCCTTATTTAGCAGATTCCTTAATCATCAGACCATCAGTCCACAATATTCATTACTATTTATATGAGATAGTGATTATTGTCGTTTCTTTTAAAGAACTTTTCCAACAATGCTTCTGGTGTTGTCAGGGGTACCACAAGATTCCGTCCTTGGTCCGGTCTTCTATAATTTTCAGTGCAGTCAGAGAGTTCAACTATTTAATAAAAAGCTTCCCAAACTACGGTACGCCGTTCGGAAACGAAGAAAAAAGGGTACGCATATCCTCTCCTTCCATGTGCATCCCATAAAAGGTGTTTTGATTTATCGAACACCACGCTTCTTTAGTTCGCTGGCCGCAGTCGATTGTCCTGTGAGGTGATATGCTGCCACATTGTTGATATGTAAATTTACCTCCACCACGAGGACCATTGTGTGGAAGCCGCTCCATCATCCGAGCACACGTCCCGTCCATTCAGTGATTAATCGCCAAAGACTGACCGCAATTTCAAAATCAAATTAATCAAATCCCTCGCACACCACAACTCACGGCAGCACATAAACAAACCTCAGCCACCCCAAGAAGTTCGTCAAAAGACCTGTCGATCCAATCAAAGCCACACACCTTCATGCCTGTCACTCAGCCGAGCGAGATAATTCCAAGGTATCGCCATGCCCTCCGCAATGCTCGTCGCCTCGCATCGATTAATGATTTATTTCGAAGACCTCCTCTCCGCCACCAGGCGTGAATAAAAATCGGCATCAATCCCGAGGCGGCACTTGGCGCAGCCAAAATAATGCATAAATATTCAACAAGGACAAGCGCGCGGCGCCATCGAACACGAGCATTACAGTGTTACCGGATTACAGCGTAATAATACCGATGAAATAAATAACAGTTTGGAGGGACGTGGCACGGCGACCTAGTCGCGACCCCAAACTGGGGCCATCTGCAGCGAGGGTGCCGATTGGTTTAATATAATTTATGCAGCTGCCGCCAGTGTCATCAGGTGCAAATCCTTTTGTTGCCTCGATTTCATTGTGCCGTCACAACGCGCTGGCGGGTGGATTGTAAAGGGCGCACGAGTGACGGGAGCGGAATAAAATCACTCGAGGCCAGCGGAGAGCGGGCTCGCGTAATTGAATTGTACGGAGCGAAGTTTTATCATCCCTTTTGTCCGGCACCCCTTCTGCGCGTCATCTTGGGCCCACGAAATGGGTGTTGTGAGGTTTGTTATGCAAATCATTTCTTTTTTCTTCCTTTCAGCTGTGTTTTTGTCGAATGGATATTAACGGCGCTGCGGAGTCCGTTTAGTTCGTCCTTCACGGTTGCTCTCGGGGGAGGGGGAGCCAGCAAAAGAGCGGAAATCGTAACTTGAAGATTTTATTATCTGCTTGGGAGCAATAACTTTTATGGTCCACTTTTTGGCAAACAACCAGCCGGAGGATCAGGCCGTGTGCCAATGCGCGGGAGCGAGAGGGCCGTGCCGAGGAGATGAAATGGCGTGAAAATTATTTTCGAATTCATTAAAACGAAGGAATCTGATCCCGCTGTAAGGACTTGCGAAGTCCATCATTTGAGTTTCGGTGGATTGGAATTTAAGCTTTCCCGTCCATGAGTGAGTGCTGCAGGAGTACTTAATGGGGTTAGACGGAGATAGAGCACAGAGCACCGAGGACGGAATGTGAGGGGCTGGCGATAGGGTTGGGATAGGATACACGTGCCGTTGTACGGAGCCCTGCAACGGGGGCGAGGTGGATGCCCTGACCTACTTGTCGGGCAGGGTTTTACTGCCGGCAGGGGAGACGTTCGAGAGTGGTGCTCTTAAAGTGTCTTCATCAGCATAAAGGAAATGACTCAAATTGTGAGGTCAAAGAGAATCAGTTAATTGGTGGAAGGATTCGAAATACAGAATTCATTATTCGTTGCATCGTTAATCGCGTGGAGGATGAGGTGGAGGATGAGGTGGAGGATGAGGTGGAGGATGAGGTGGAGGATGAGGTGGAGGATGAGGTGGAGGATGAGGTGGAGGATGAGGTGGAGGATGAGGTGGAGGATGAGGTGGAGGATGAGGTGGAGGATGAGGTGGAGGATGAGGTGGAGGATGAGGTGGAGGATGAGGTGGAGGATGAGGTGGAGGATGAGGTGGAGGATGAGGTGGAGGATGAGGTGGAGGATGAGGTGGAGGATGAGGTGGAGGATGAGGTGGAGGATGAGGTGGAGGATGAGGTGGAGGATGAGGTGGAGGATGAGGTGGAGGATGAGGTGGAGGATGAGGTGGAGGATGAGGTGGAGGATGAGGTGGAGGATGAGGTGGAGGATGAGGTGGAGGATGAGGTGGAGGATGAGGTGGAGGATGAGGTGGAGGATGAGGTGGAGGATGAGGTGGAGGATGAGGTGGAGGATGAGGTGGAGGATGAGGATGAGGATGAGGATGAGGATGAGGATGAGGATGAGGATGAGGATGAGGATGAGGATGAGGATGAGGATGAGGATGAGGATGAGGATGAGGATGAGGATGAGGATGAGGATGAGGATGAGGATGAGGATGAGGATGAGGATGAGGATGAGGATGAGGATGAGGATGAGGATGAGGATGAGGATGAGGATGAGTGAAAGGTTCTGATTCATACGACTCATCATTTTCATGCGACTTTAATTGTTTTTATAAAATCTACAAAATGTGCAATTACATCAACAAAGGCGCCGTCAAAGCATCGGCATTGATTAATTATATTCTTTCGTGTGGCTGCGCACCGGATCGACGGACCGTGTAAGCCACCCACCCAGCGCCCGTCATTATTTCCGATAATTATTTCGAATGGATTTTTCAATAACCGCATAAAATACCAATGCCCACGGCAATTTAAAGACCCTTTAAAGTACCCGCAGTGTGTGCACACATTAAAGACCCAAAATGAGCTCTCAAAGGGAACACCAACCGACCTATGCACCCTTGCCACCCACTGGATAGCCGCAAACCGAGTGCTGGATGGCAACAAAACGTAAATTAAAAATATAAAACAACGTAATTGATGCAGCAATAAACAAAACATGAAAAATTACTATAGATACGAGCGTGAATCCGGCCCGCCTCCGCAGCCCTCGTTGGGCACAAACGGACTGGAAACGGAATCGCCGGCCTCGTGCCGCAAAGACGATGGCGCATGCATCCCGTGTGCAGCACGGTTGCAAGGGGCAATAAGTGTGATTTTTACAGAAAAATTAAAAAATATTACGCTCGCAATAAATTCGCGATGCCACTAGTAGTAAGCGTGTGAGTATGAGTTGGGGGAGGAGGAGCGCCCACCCAGATGGATAATAAAGCATGTACTATTATTATTTTTGATATTTTCCGAAGCTGACTCTGCTTCGTCTCAGCGATGTTATCCGCATCCCTTTTGCGGTTTTTTCCCTCTCTTTTGGCGTATAACTTAATTTCGTATTACGGCTTTGTTATGGTCGCCATGGCGATTCCATTCCGCTCACTGATTGCTTTCGAAAAGGGTGCGCAGACTGGTGTAATGGGTAGGGTATATGTGGGTATTCGATGTCGATACGAACGTGCGAGCCCCAGTCATCTGGACATACATTTATTGCGTTTAAATTAACGACCAAATACTACGGGGATGGTTGGATGAAATTGATATACTGAGACATTGGACACTCGTTTTAACGCTGATGTATCGAATGAGGGAACATGATTTTGTGCATTTAATTTGAAAGGAAGAAGACGACATGCATGGTTGAGGAGACAGAAAATAAGAGGTGTCCTTAGGAGAGGTATTTTTCAGATTATCGATTATGTCTTGTGGAAGACATTGACTCTCTAGCCGCGTCAAGAACTGAAGAAGCAGCGATTTGGTTCGACTGTGGGATTATTTATAACATCATCAAGTAGATGATCGGTGGTCGAAACTCCAAACAATACACTGGTGAAGGGTCTAAATGGTAACCTACTAATTTCGGATCAAAATCAGCTCGCCAGATGGACAAAACATTTCGCCACTGTCTCAAACCGTTTAGACTATAGCGAAATATTCACTGACTTTACTCTAACGAGTACTAACGAGTACTCTGTTGCAAGAAATTCCCGAATTCGGAGCGGACCTCCCAGCAAAAAGGAAACACGAACAGCATACAAAGCTACGCGGCAGAAGTGAAACTTCATAGCGTTTGAATTTCTAGAGATCTGTTTCCATTCTGTTTTGGATTTCAACGACTGCGCATCAGCGGATGAATGATAATGATATGGTTTCTCGGTAGAGTTTAGAATCGTTTGTTCATTTAGGACGTCACCATCACTGAAGGAAGAACATGCGCTCCGACCTGATGCCACCAAACTACTTTCATGAACGAATTCCGTCACCCGCGTAGTACTGAATGCAAATCATTTTTTTTGTTCAATATGTCATTCAACAGGGTTTTATAATGTCAACGTCCCTCTTCGTCTCCTGGTAAATCTTGGTAAATAACTTAGCTTCAAAGGCTCCACATGCAACAACCATTTCATGACGTTACCCAAAACTCAAACCATAATTCGAAACCAATTCTCCACCAACTAAGAGTATGCAACGAACATCTTCTCATAACGCTGGGAAGACATGACACCGAATGAGCAGGTTTCTGCACTGGATCCTCCTGCATCGACCATGTCAACTCAGCGAATAATGTGTTGAGTATAGGTCTTGGCTACATCTTCTGTTCGTTGATTTCAAAAAGGCTTTCGATTAAGTTGGCATCGCGCAAGAAGCTACACATGATGGTAGTAAGTGCCACGTCTTGCACGTCCAGTTGGCCTGGCACAGAAAGCGACATATTAGGTTGGTGAGTGTTATGTCTTGCAGAGGAACTATTGTCAGAAACATTTTAGGTCAAGAGTGGAGTTCGTCAAGGGTGCATACTTTCACCAGTCTTGTTTTTAATGATTTATTGGCGAATGGAACAATTGGCATTCGATGGACTATGATGTCTTATCTTAAACACCTAGACTACGCAAGCGATGGTTGCCTACTGTCGCATCGGATAATGGACCTGCACTTGATGGTCCACAATCTAGAAGGTAAGGCAAACAAATTGAAACCAAAGCCTTAAGCATTGCGGGACAGGAAATTCGAGAAAGTCGAGAAAGTTAACACCTTCCTAGGCAGTGTGGTCTTGGCCATCCGCGGTGGCTGCGAACTTGACGTATGCAGCAGAATCGGGAAGGCTAAGGCTGCATTCAGCTGCTATCCACGACCTGGAATAGCAATGTAATCAGCTTGAGGACCAAACGGAGACTCAGTTACGCTCCATCGTTGAATCGGTGTTGCTTTATTGACGCAGTACGTAGAAAGTGGATACAATTACCACACGAAAACTGCAATGCTTCACAAACAAATATTTAAGGAACATCCTAAGGCCGAGACGTAACTCGAACGAGCAACTATACCGGGCCAAGAACCTATAAACGGAGAAAGTGGCAGTGGATTGGGAACACCCTACGGTGCGAAGACAATATGGAGTGGAAGCCGCTGATACAGGCGGGCAGAACGGGCAAACGTGGCGCAAAACAGTTGAAGAGGAATCAAGCTTTTAGGAATGAGTTGGAGAGCTCTTCAGCGTTGCAAAACTTAGAACCAGATGGAGCACAGGTGTGGTTGACGCCCTATGCCTCCCGGGGGGTTGAAGGATATAAGTAAGTAAGAAGCACACGTTTGAGGGTTTGTGTCAGATGATTTCCGAGAGCAACCACAAGGTGTGCATCGCTTTGACAGCAGACGATGACTAGCTCTGAAGTCAGCCACTTAAAGAGACAGACACCATCAATGGTTACGCTCACGAGTCATGAGACCTAAATTTCAGTCCACGTTCTAAAAGCCTTCATTCAGTTTTTAAAAACGATTTACGCCCAGAAGACGACAATTAAATTGTATCGTCCACCGACGCGACGGGCGTGACCATCCCCTTTAATCAAGTCCAATCCACCACCACCATCGCGGGTGTTCATAATTTTAAATTCCGTCTGCCTCCCTAATGAGGTCCGCGACAAACCATTCCATTCCAGTCCCGAATGCCAGTTAATAAGGTTTCATCGGGTCATATTCGATTTCAGATTGGTTGGCATGAAATTAAGGCATGAAAAGACTTCAAAAATATTCCTCCATTACTTTGTTGGTTTCAGATTTAAGCGAATAAATTCATAATGAACACAAAAAAAAATACTCTCCCGCCACGTCGACACAGTGTGCCGCCATGGGAATAACCAAACAAGCCGCCCATCGGGCCCACCAGAAGGGTTCTTGCAATTGCTGGGGCTTTAGCGAAATTTTGGTCACGTCGGAAGGGATTATTGCATATTGCCGGCGCCCTTAATGAGAAAGCGAAAATCCGGAAGGTACGAGTGATCCGACATGCGTCCAATTTGATTCAAATTACATTCGGGATGTCTGTACATGCGTAAGGATGTGCCAAAGGGCACATTTATTGAATCCGCACTCTGATGCATAGTAATCACAACGTCGTTGATGTGGTGTCGAAGTGACATTTGGTCTTTTTAGGGACAATCCCCAAATCCATATGCGATGCACAGGCATTGCCCATGTGAGCCCTCTTCCAAATCGCAGTTGAACCTCATTCCCACCTAACGCCGGATGAGACGATGCTAAAATGAGCCCTCATCATGGAAGAGGAGCCCACTCATGCGTAAACTACGAACAGCAACTCTCGATCCTATTAATCGAATACAATTTCTTTGAGTGCACCCCCACTGGCGCGCCCGTGTACACCATCCATTCGCCGTGGTCTCATTGCAACAGCGTAAATTTGAAAGTGCAATTCTGTTAATTACAATCCAATTGGTTCTTGCATTCGCCACAAGTCTGGTTATATTTTTGTTTCTCTGCCTCCTTATCCTCGGCAGAAAAACGGCGAGCCGAGAGGTGGCCTACTTTACGTCGTCAGCATCGCTCTCGCGCAAAACTTTGAATTGGAACATTTTGCGCCCTCACCAGGTACGAGTAGTAAACCTTTCAATAATCCCCCGTAAATTGGATTCTCGCGAACCGCTGAAGAGGCGTGGACATCGTGAACAGTGGGCTCGGCAAGGCACGGTATTAAGTGGATGCTGCTCCCGAGAAAAGGGATTTTATGTTTTCGAAGAAATTCGGTCGAATTGCCTGATTCGCGGAACACATTCGAAATTCAAGTGTGGAGCTTGTGGCGAGGAATGTGTTCGGGAACAGAATTCAGTGCTCGGTTGACAGGGAAAAGTACAGCGATCCAATTTCCAGGATTGTAAATAAATCTGGAGAATTTCAGTTAATTTGCGAATATTTTTATTTACTTTTTTCTGCAACGGAAAAGGGGAATAAAGGGATACTGAGAACTTGGGCCTTCATTGGGCCAAAAAGTGGCTTTAAACTACCATCATTGGCTTGAAAATCGGACATCCACTGGTGTGTCCCATTTTTGAGCTGCATTCCCAGCGCAATATTTGATTTCAGTCAATGATCAAGTACAATAAACCAACACATACTTGATCGCAGTGCTTTCAGTTTGTCACGAAATCGTTTT
This sequence comes from Eristalis arbustorum, assembly GCA_916610145.1. Classification (NCBI taxonomy): domain Eukaryota; kingdom Metazoa; phylum Arthropoda; class Insecta; order Diptera; family Syrphidae; genus Eristalis; species Eristalis arbustorum. Next base: position 15,075,136 of record OU744318.1, on the reverse strand, counting down.
CCGCAAGTCGTCCTCATATCTCGAAGGTTAATTTTGCTAATTATGGACGACACACTCGCACAATTGGGAGAGCTTGTTTTCAAGTTTTGCCTTTCGAAGTTGTTGGAGCTGTGCGTTGAGTTTACTGGTGATGAAACACCAGTAGCCAGCAGTAGCCAGTAGCTAGCACTGACCAGCAGCCAGGCGTAACCAGCTGTAGCCAGTAACCAGTAGTAGCCAGTAGCTAGTAGGCAGTAGCACCCAGCAGCCATTAGCCAGTAGCTTGTAGTAACCAGAAATCAGTAGTCAGTAGCCATTGTTGCCAGTAGCTATTAGAGACCAGTGGCCAGTAGTAGTCAGTAGCCAATATTAGCCAGTAGCCAGTATCCAGCAGTCAGTAGTACCCATTAGCCAGTAGCAGCCAGTGGCCAGTAACCAGTAGTAAGTAGCCGGTAGTAGTCATTAGACAGTAGCGCCAGTTGACAGTAGTCAGTAACCAATAGTAGCCAGTGGCCACTAGCAGCCAGTAGCACAACATCTTTGCAGCCAGTAGTCAGTAGCACCCAGCAGCCATTTGATTTTAGCCAGTAACAAGTAGTAGCTAGTAGCCAGTAGCAGCCACTAGCCAGTAGTACCCATTAGCCAGTAGCAGCCAGTGGCCATTAACCAGTAGCCAGTAGCCAGTAGTCAGTAGCACCCAGCAGCGAGTCATAGCCAGTAGCCAGTAAGCAGTAGTAGTCAGCAGCCATTGTTGCCAGTAGTCAGTAGACAGCAGCTAATAGTAGCCAGGAGTCGGTTAAAGTCTACTGATGCGCGGCACTAAGTCAGACCTACACTTTCACCCATATGTCCAATTTCAGACCTAACATCGGGAATGCGAAAGAGACCGGAGTTTCAAACCAAAGTGCACACGCATCAAGTAGTTGCAGCCGGAAAAGAAATACTTTTGCTTCAAACTTGCCAGCCCAACTGTTCCCACCACCATTCGCTGGCCACCTAAGGCAACTCGCCCTCCTCGTGCTCCTCCGCAGCGCCGGAGAAACCGTTGTGCATATTTGAAATCAAAATCCGCAAACCAAAATCAAATCCAGCCAAGTGAACAGAACGGAAAGTATTCTCTTTTAATCCGAACTACATCGGGTAGCTCAGTGTGCATGCAGGCAAAAACGACACAATCCACCTGAGTACCTGCCGGAGAGTGCCTTTCAAAGAAAGTAATCAGACTGTAAGCGTGCTTTCGACAGCGTTTCAAGACCGAGCTTGGCGAATAAATTACAGCAATTCCGCGAACCGGGGCCCCATTTAATTAACCGTCCGTCAATGACCGGATTAATTTAACTCATCCACAGGATAACGAATTACCATTGAACGGTCCCATAAATTCAAAAACGCAGTACATACACCGTGTTTAGCAGCAAATGTGGCGTGTCCTTTGTAACCGCCGCCGCAGAGGCTCATTATCAAATTGAAATCACATAAAAGTCCCTCCCCCGTGCCGGGCCGATTGCCGGGGCAGCACGACCCGCGCAGCGCCGTTCGCGTGACTATAAAGTCTAAAACTGTTTTGGGGACCTTTCCATTAAGCCTGCCGCACAAACAGAAAGGAGTAGCCGGGGGTGGGCCCCCGAGCGTGTGTGTAGAGCCCATTCATCGAGCTGAGCGTACCCCGAATGAATTATCAACATTATTATCAGCGGTCCAATAAACAATTTAATTGGGCAATTCATTCGGTACTGCCGTGGTTTTATTTCAGCGAAACGCTTAATAAACTTTCATTGCATTATCCGCGAGTCGTGGGCAGGGATTCCTGCTCGATGGCCCCGAATCAAATAAACTTTTCAACCAAGACATTCGGAATATCCTCGTAAATCAAATATCGCACGCAATCGGTTTCTCTCCGGCCCCCAAAATATTGGATGCTCATCTCGACTGTCTCAAGATCGGGCCGACGACGATGAAGCGACTGGTGGACCGGTGGTGCGGACTGGGGCGTTCCTTTTTTTTTCATTTAGAAAATCACCACCATAATTCATGACGCTTAGTGTTATCCTTATGAGAGCTTGGCCAAGAAATATGATTTTTATTGCAAAGTGAAACGAGCGGAGAGGGAAGCCTGAGTGGCAGGACCTTACGGAGTCGGGACGCCAGATAGAAGTAGAACAGCGCTCTGAGTGAAGGAACTTCGTCTTCTCGTCTCGGCTGGTGCTCGCCGCTTCTCAGATTTGTGAGTTGTAATTTGTGGTGATTTTTATTTTTATTGGCCAATGTTTCTTTTTCGACTTTCTTTCGGTTGTTTTTTCTGCTTGCCTTAGTCCTTTAATATACCGTTAGCTGAGATGGTTATTGGGATTTATTTCATGAGTTCGACGAAAATAGTTGCTGCGCACTGGGGGAATTCAGCTGACGAGGATGATGAGTGTATCGCCGGGAGTGATATTGGGTGCCGGAGCTGTAGCTGTGGGTGCTGGTGGTGAGGTCGACAACGGTCAGCAGAATGTGTGCGGTGGTGAGTGTGTTTCGTGTGGTGTTTAAGTGTTTTGAAGAAAAATCACATGTCCAACGGAATCATACTTAAGGGCGAGGGAGTATTTAGAAAATTGTGGTCCTCAGAGGGGATGTGGTGTGGAACAAATGTTACGTATACGCCACAGTTGTTTGGGGTGACGAGTGTGTCCTAGGAAGCCGAGATGAGTAATGGTCGCTTGAGTTTATTTTAGAGGAGAAAATGAGAAAAGACCGTAGGCGTTTGGAGAAATGTGATTCCATGTGCGGACTGTGGCTTGGGTCGTGGTGGAGGGTCAGGGATGTCGACAAGGAGCCATCCATTCGAGTCTACGGTGGACTTAATTCATCGGCATATTGCCATTAATCATGCAGGGGTTCTTGAGAAAACGATAAGGCTGGTGAAGGATGGTGCGGGCTCAAAATGTCGGACGTACGCGTGGTTGGTTGGCGATGAAATGGTTTCCTTAAGGACATCGGTAGCTACAGGCAGTGTTAAACATATAAGAAATACCAATCTGACAAGATCCGCTTTCTCGTGAATTCACGTATCCCGGTGACAAGGTCCGCTTTCTCGTGAATTCACGTATTCCCATGTACACGGGTACACGGTGTTGTCTAAATAATAGTAACCATAGTATGTGTTGCGATATAGGATAAATGTATGTGTAATGTGTAATCTGTAATCTGTTCACGAGATTTCTGAAATAAGAAATGGACAGCTTCCGTCCCTCGTGAATTCACACATCATTTACACGAATACATGCTGTCGCCTAAATAATAAAAAAAAAATATTTCACGGTACAGGCAAAATCGTGAAACTTGTTGCCGTTGCTTAGATTGGTCAGACACCCGGGAACCCGTGCCAGACTCGTTTATTTAGTACCCAGATAAGTATGACACCGTGTCGAAAAAGGTCACGTGAATGCTCAAATACTAGTCTGACAGGTACCAACTGCTGTGAATTTACGCGGGCACATACATAGGTGACCTAAATAATCATAATAACTTGGGATGCGATACAGGATAAATTTCGCTATTTCACAGGAAAGTTGATCAGACATGACTGTCCGTATATTAGCAGTCCAAGCAATAATCCGTGTATCCTTCATCTTGGTGCAACAGTCCGGGGTGGACCTGAGCTATAACCAACAAGCTGGTCCAGCCAGCTGCACACACCAAGTTGGTTGATATCCTACTCCATTTGTGTGCACCATCTCGTTCTAGGACGTCCTCTGTTGCGTTGTCCCAATGGTTCGGTATAGAAGGCTCTTCGGGCCGGAGCTTTGGAGTCAATTCGCTCTACATGAGGACCAAAGATCGCACGCAGAACTTTTCTCTCAAAACGACTAAGAGTTTCTTCATCGGCTTTCAAAAGCGTCCAGATCTCTGCACCGTGGAACAGGACAGGGATGAGCAGGGTACTATAAAATCAGCTAGCAATTGCCTCTTGAGCCCAAAGCCCGTAGCCGTAGCCATTGCCAAGAGCCATTTTGAGCTTGGTCTCGGTACTGATATTTTTGTCCCAATTCGCTACAGAGCCGAGGTAGATGAAGCTCTTGGCTACCGCAAAGTTCCAGTTGCCCATCTGTCCGAGACGTGATGACAGCATGTACTTTGTTTTGCCCTGGTTTATCGCAGACTCATTTTAGCTGCTTCGTTCTCAACGTTGTCAAAGGCCTCATTGACGGTTCGCTGTCATCTGCGTATGCTAACAATTGTACGCACTTCTGTAAGATTGTGCCTCCAGTGCCGGCGTGTGAGTTTTGCACGATTTTCTCAAGTACGATGTTGAAAAAATCACATGAAAGCGTGTTGCCTTGCCTGAAACCTTTTCTGACACTGAAGGTCTCGCTTAGTTTAATACCGATATGGATAGAGAAGAGCGTTCTCCATCATCATTCTGCAGACATTTACGAGTTAAGCAGGAATATCAATACTAGACATGAGAATAGCTCGTTTCTATGAACGCTGTCATATGGTGGGGATTTACTTCTCTTGAGTCTTTGCCATCTTCGAATCCGAAACTGTCGGGCAACGCAACAGAGGACGCCCGCGTTTAAGGTGGCGCACTCAAGTGGAGAAGGGCCTCAACCAACTTGTTGTGCAAAACTGGAGAAAACTAGCCAGAGGATCTCGATGTTGAGAAGACTGATCCCTCTATAGCTGGCGCAGTCAAAGGGGTCGACCATTTCCAGCTTCCTTCCGCGGACAGCCCGTCCGCCCTTACTTCGACTTCAGTCTAGATGTCGGAATTCTTGTGCACCATCGTCCGAATTTGTGTCGTCAACAGTCTGTATTGCAATATTTTCCCAATTCGCAGCATCCACTGCGATTCTACCCATGGGGACATGGGCTTATGTACACAGGGAAAAGTTTGCTGACTGCACCCAACCTTGTAGGACGCAAACGTGGTCCCTGATTGTCCATAAGTCAAGTTGACATACAGCGTCCTCTTGGCGCATCTGGATAGCCATCACAACAACCGTTGTCTTATAAACTAATGTGCTCGTGGGTTAAAATAATGGGCCTGTCCTCCCAGTTAGATGTTGTGCGTGAGGTTAACTTCCTCACCATTCGAGTTCAGAAGCAGAACTTGCTTCGTATTCGGGCGGATCTACTGTTGACGACTCCAGGAAACTCCTCGGGTAACAGAAGTGCACATGAATACTCAAAATTTGCTAAATCGTGTTTATATAAAGTGGTCGATTTAAAATTAACTAAATTCCTGAGATACCAATGCTGTCATAAATAATGCTCATGACATGTATCTTAGCTCTTGTAGATTGTATCTATGCTATCTTGTGTGCCAATCTTGTATCGGAAAAAAATTTCACTTGACCACCAACTAATGCGGCTGTACATGCATCAATGACGAGGAGAAGGCGACAAAGCGTTTCACTTCCTCAACAACTGCCCAAGAATTGCCTTTATAGGCAAGCGGGATTAAATTTCCCTTCAAAGTGTAGACTTCTCAATTAGATCAGTCAAACCCCATCGTAGACGATCTAGAAAGGGGACTGAGAGCTGATGCAACGGACCCAGTCGACCAGTAAAGTGAGTACATTTAGAGAACACATTATACACACATCAGAACACGGTCTCTTCACTTCCAGTTATTCGCCTATCGGGAAGCACATTAAAACAGTCAACAAAAGAGAGACGATAAAATGAGCACAATCGCACATAAATTATTCAAATGTCGTCAGCAAGTCATTTATTAAATCCATTTCCTGTTGACACTACTTAACCCTGTGCACTCATTATGATGAGCAACTGATGACTGACATCCATTTCCAAGGACCAACTTTACACATGGTTCATGTTAATCTCTGTTCAAATGTAAACAATTGCACACATATTTACACAGTCGGCACACATTTGCCACTTATCCCGATCGTCTAAGCCAACAGTCGTTCCACACTCCTTCACGCAGCTTCCCACTCGACGAAGTATGCAACGACACACAACCTGACAACTAAATCCAAAATTCAAATACACAACATTAGACTTATCATTGAAATACCACAGCCGCAGCTCAAGTCCTCAAAGTCCTTGTTTGTCATAGAATTTACATAAATATTCCCCCCATCCGCCCAGCTAACTGTGCAATCACATCACATCACATCCATTAAAAGCGAGACATATCTCGGATATATTACAGAGCATAAACAAATTTTTTCATTTCGAAGTAATTCTATCTATTCGATCGTGCACATTGAATCCCCATTTGGATTTGCGAAAAGTACACAGCACCCACGCGCCCACCACCCAGCACAGATTCCTGTGCGCCCCATAAATTCCTAAGCACTCACTTACAACCCCCAGAGGAGGAGTTCCTACAGTCAGACATTAAGCAGAAACGCTTTCGATGATTTATGAACACTCCACACGCTGGATGAGCGCTGCGGTGCGAGCGAGAAGGATTCCAATTTTCGGCGTCCCACCCCGCCCGACCCGGTCCAGCCATACATGCACACAATTCGGATGCGGAACGGAAGGACTTGATAGATATGAATTTTTGAATCTCTCCTCACTTCGCAATGAATTAATGCAGCCGCAGTGGCAAATGAGAAATATGTCCTTTTACCCTGCGGATGATAACACAATATCTTGTCCTTCGGATGCGTTTGAGTTATTACAGCTAAACTGCTGTGTAGAGAGCCTCTCTGCACACTCTGGCAGCTTTTTTTTGAATGTTGGCCCGTCTCTTAGGATGATTTGGTGGCTTTTGAAATCATTGTAACTGCCCGGCCGCCACGTCCCAGCGCCACGCCACTGGCCATGAGGGGGAGCGAAATAAAAATGTTTGCGCTGCGTCCATGCGATGGCATTCCAAGGCGAAACCGCCGACCACCAACCGAGTAATCATCAAAAATGCTCTCACAATGGGCAACAACACCACCACCACCACCACGGGGATGATGGAGAGCAGGGAGCAGCAGGAACAGGACGAAAGAAAGGAAAATTCTCGTTGAGCACGCAAGGATATCATTTGAGGAGATTTTCAGAATGACGATTCGAGGCGCAAAATCCCGGATGAATAGGCAGAGGAATGCGTTGAGGAAGCGGCCGAGGTAAGGCACCACCCTCTGCGCCGAAGAATTCCCAGCTCAGGGAGCACCCAGTGGCCGCGTCACGCCGTGTTAAGCCAGGATAATGGTTTTATTTTTCTTATTCTCGGTTTTTGTTTAAGGTGTGCAAGGCGGTGCGGGGAAGACAGTTGTGGTCGTTTCTGGTGTGAGCCGAATGCCCGTTGAGGCGTACAGAGATTATTGCTGTCATCTGTAGGTGCTTTGCGTTGATTAATGTTGTGGCACTTTCAATCGCCTTAATAAGCCCGCAATGGCCGCGACGCGACGCTGGCTGATGACGAGGATGACGGTGCAGATCCGGTTTTGGTTTCATTTAAATTTTGTTACGAGAGGTGACACCAGTGCGGGGCGATTGTAAGCGGCTTACGGCACAATTGTGCCTTTTGCCAAAAATCATTTCATTCACCTTGTCTATGGCGCTGCAGAGGGGGTGGCCACACTGCCTAGGCTGGCATTAGAGGAGAACTATGCCGCACCCAGGCGGCGGCGGGTGACTGACAAATGAAGTGGGAATGGACTCAATTACGTTTATAAATTCGCTTTGCTGGCTGGCAAGCAGGAAATTGTTTTGAGCTCTTAAACTGTTTTTCTGCGGTTTTTTTCTGTCGCCACAAATGCGAAATGAAAACGGTTATGCTTGGCATTTTATGCCTTTCAATTTAGTTGAGCTTCGGTGGGGTTGCCATTTAAGGTCGGGGGATGGAGGACATTTGTCAGCGACTTCTAGCTGAACGATTAAGTAGGCTTTCGAAAATTATCATTTCCAGGTCAGGAAGTGCATGGGAGCGGTGGGTATTGGTTGAATTAATTGAATTTTGGACGCACTTGGCAGGCTATTCCGGACTCGCTGCAGCGTTCTTTTTCTCATCAGTCGTTGAAGGGTGGTGATGATTTCCATGCATTGGTGTACGTTTTCTGTTGAGGGCGGTTTCTGTTGAAGGTCTCTCCTCAAGGGGCGTGCGATCGGATTCTTGTAGGTGCATACGGACGGCAATAATTATATATTTTGCACCAAAATTCAGTGCAGTCTTGGCCGTAATAGCCAAGTCACAGATCAACAAGGCTTCTGCGTGCTGATGGACTGTGTGCGAAACTTCTTAAAGCAGGCAGGGAATGAGCAGGCGTGATGCAAACACCTTCATAAGGAGTCAACGGGATGTCAGTGGTGCATTTTTGAGTATCGAGAAGGAGGCGGTTAAGTTGGGACTGGCGGTGAATGAGGGCAGAACCAAGTTCATGTTGTCTACAAAGGGGGCATTTTAAAACCGATTTCTTTGACAAAATGCCATTATGGCCAGCTACAACTTTGATGGGGCAATGTACCTCGCCTACTTAGATTACACACACTACACAGTAAAGTCAGGTATTGAAACCATGGCGAACATAAGCATAACCGTGGACAATCGCTGTGTCAATTGGAAAATAGGGTCATCTTAGAAAAAACTAATCTATTCTCTACAACGCCTGACTGATCTTCCCAGTCCCAGCAAATATACAGAAGCGATTCTCCCGGACATAAGCAACATTTATATAGGAGTTTGTCACGGACAAATGACAATGTTCAGAAAGTATTCCCCTCGATGGCCTCGGAATACTCGAGCTGCCATCCACTAATTATAGAAGCTTACAACGTACAGAACTGGTTGTTGTAGAAGCTAGACTCTGTCCCGGGACTCAAGCAAAAGAGAATCTCATTTACATGATCTAGAGATTGCCTTCCAGAAGTCGTGATTTATTTGCAATGACCTTCAAATTCTTCGGCTTACACGAGAACAGTTCATCTTTGATGTCTGATGTGCAGTTTTTGATCTGTTTCTAGAGCTGAAGCTCTTAACCGCCTCTTGTGGTGCCAACATACTTTGTTAGATTCACAGAATATGTTCTGGATTTGGATATAGCATCGACTCAATTCAACATCTCTCGAAGTGTATTCGAAGAAACAACTAGATTCCAGAAATCTTTTCAACATCGCCGAGGTTGCTACATGACACCTAGATTCAACAATACCTGCGCCTAACTGTCCATCTTTAGACTACGTTAAGGGCATCGACTTTCCATTCTTCATACATTTCGCTTGAAGACTAAGATCACATAAAGTGCTGACTGGTAAATCGTTTTCTCTTGAAATTTGTATGTTGTCTCTCAGGACTTCGACTTGCCTGGCTGCGTCAACTTACACTGCAATGTGTAGTTTTCATCATCGTCATCATTTTCTGAGAGGAGGGTCCCGAAGGCAAAGCACGCACCAGAGATCTGCACTCTATCCTCACACATCGACTTTAACTCCTTAGGGTCTACCTCACAACCAAGCGAGTTTTTGGATTTGGTCCAACCACCTCGTCCTGGACCTTCCAATGGGACAACTTCCTGATGTGGAGTCGGATTTAAGGTGTGCCTCTTAAGACGTGATGATGAGGATATTCGTGCCACGTGGTTAAACCCTCGAAGCATAGCACTTTCAGTTCGGAGAAGTCGCAGCTTGACATTGAGTTTTTCGCGGAATGTCGTGTTTTTCACCCATCCCGGCTAATAACTCACAACAGCACGTTGTTTTCAAACGTAAGGCTCCAATTTTGAGGGAACTTTTGGCTCTCGTGGTGTAGACGCATGTTATTCTTATAATTTTATTTGAGCTTAACTATTTTTGTATGTCCACCGGTTCGACAGAACTTAGCTAGTTATATCATTTGGGTGCGTGGTCATTGGGAATTATTCTTCAGTTAGTGCCCATCACACTTATTTTAGATTCCAAGAGTAGGTTTGCACTCCAGGGTACATGGTCACGTGGTATATGTACGTGGAGTTTGCTCTACTCCGTAAGCCGGTTGCTGGTCCTTTGATTGTGATCAATAAGCAGTCCTTCATCGCATCATTTTCACGTTTCTTTTTTAATTTTAACACCACCTAGCAGACTTCGCCCTTACTGTTCACTATGACGGCTGTATCGGTATCATATTGTAATGTGGACTCAAACCAACCTAAGGCGCCATCTACGTGAAACAATCGAACACCATTCGGAGTAGTAGCCATAATCCATCGCTATAATACATCTGCACAAAAACCACCAGCTCCTTAGCACATGGAGTTAATGCTTTCCTGTACATATTGCCGGCGTGGAAATCATTTGGTGGTTGTTGTGTTGCAAGCGAACTCTCGTTCGTCAGCGCCGCGCCGCCGCCACCGTACAGTTCTACATAATCAACACTGAATATACATCATGGAGTGGCCATGGAAACATTCCACAGACAGATGGGGAAAGAGTTTCTTGGCTAATATAAATATCGGAACGGCGGCTGGAGCAGTTTACAGCTTAGTTTGGGACTGTGTATAAAAGTGATCAAAGTGTTATAAGTGTGAGCCTAAAAGGCGGCAAAGAAAAGTGTAATAAACTATTTGTAAGTGATTTAAATTTAACTAGTAAAGTGCTAATCAGAGCACAGAAATAGTGAAGTATTGAGCTTCATTTCGTCACAATCCACTGATCGAACACTATTGGACAAGTTAATTGCGTAGCGCTTAAAACGTAACAATTCTAAATGGTCTTGAAGTTGTCAAGCTCTCGTGCATGACCTGTGGTCTTCCTTGGAATAAGCACCGTAGTGAAAGAAGAGTCCTTCCTCCCTATCAGCAAACGACTACAATCCTTATTTCACATCAAAGAATCTGTCCCAAGCACACGCATTCCAGTCCTCACATCTGGCAAAGGATAATCGAAATATCCACCGAAAACAGCACCCGCACCATCCACAGCAATCGGATATCCATGTCATAACTAGGCAATGACCATCTCCAAGCGTTCCATAACGACGCCCATTTTCCGGCCCGAGCATAAATTCCCCCGCACATGGTCACCCCGAAGTGCGTACAAATTACACTCTCCCACTGTTTCACTGCTCCCAGATCACATCCTCCGGACAAATCTATCGGTTTCACTTTTTTGTGAAAAAACGAGGCGTGTGTGAGCGCGTGGAAGCGGTATCTCAATAGTGGCGCACGAAATTATGCTAACCGAAGGACCTCACGTTTTATCTTAACTTTCCCCTGGGCAACGCGCATCAGACGCCTTATCCTTATCACGTTCCATTGGTGAATGTGTCCGAAAATAAACCAAAAATAGAATGAAATGACATCGTGATGAAAATAAAGGGGCACGCAGCCCGCACAGCACTCAGATTGAGAAGCCGAAGTGTGTCGACCATTTGTTTTTACATCACACCCCTTTCACATTCAATCGTCCAGCCCTATCAGTACCTGCAGAAGGACGAGGATGTGTCACATTTCCTCCGAGAAACAAAATGGAAAGATATAATCATAAAAATCAAAAAGAATTCCTCTGTCGTCTTATTCTAATGGGCGCGGGCGGGTGGTGGCGGTGGCGCGATGGAGAGGCTTAAGGAGGACGAACTTAAACGGAAGCGGAGGCGCTCGACGGAGGGGGGCCCTTAAGACATGAGATAAAGGAAGAACCGAAAAAGAAAACGGATTGCGAGCAGCGCTGATGACGGTGGAAGAGGGTTCTTGATGGCAACTGACAGGAGACGAGGGCCATCCTTTGCGCCTGAGACTGGGACTGGTCCGCACCGACCGCGGAAGAAAAGGGTAAGAGCTGGCTTTTGTTTTTTCTCCCTCAACAAGGGAGAGATGAGTGACTTGCGTAGTCACCGCGCGGCAGGCTGCTTGAAATGATGTCCCTTAGTGATTTAATTCCTTTCCTCGTCCTGTCCCGTCAGTGGTGCGTCCCTTTTTATTTCGTCGGCGTTAAGTAAGAGTGATAATTTTCACGAGTAAATTGATTCCCAGCAAACAGCCAGCGGCGGCAGGATGTGCTCCGTCAAAGGCACCAAGAGCGAGCATCCTTTGAGTGTGTGGCTGTGTCTCTTTTCCGCGGGAGTAATCCAAGTGCCTGGTTATGCACTTTACAACACTCGCGCGATGTATTCGATGTCAAATGCAGCACTTTTGCCACGAAAAAGGAAACTTTTCGCATCGAGCTTCTGCTGCTGCTGGGAATGGGGAACACGATGCGCTTGTACGGCGCACAAGGACTACAAGCGGATTCCTTAATTTGATACATACACATGGCAGTCTTCTTTGCGTTGCCTAATGCTTATTTTAAATGAGTTCCTCGGTGCGTTTGCCATCCGGAACGGCGGAGGGGTGGGGAAGGAGCACCTACCGAGTGTTGAATGAACGAGGCACGAGTTGAAATGAAAACAAGGAGCTATTAAATTTCACGACTTAAGCTGCAATCTAAGGAGAACACACAGAGTGCACAGGATTCCGTTCTAGTTTATGAGTGACAAAGCCGAAGCTTATCTGCGGGCTGCAATTGAGGGTCGTTAAGAAAACTGTTATTCCACGCTGGGTGCACTGTGAATGCAAGTTTCTTGTCTCTGGATACACTCTTAGGGGAGGTTGTTTAACGCCTTTTAAGTAAATTGGGGTCATTAAGGTCCGAGACCGAGAGGACTGAGGACCTAATTAAATTTGCTTTAAATCTTCGAAGAATTAGATTTGCTGGGAAAGTAAAGTGGTTCAGAGCACAAATCACTTCATTTGGGGATGTGGCTGGCTTCGGTGATAAGACTGTTTGGGGAGCAGTTGAATGTTGGGTGATCACTTCTTTAAGAATGTTTATGGGGTAAGGGGAGGGTGAGTGAAAAGGCGGACTGGTTGAGCACAGTCCTTCTTAGAGCATGGCGTTTCAGAAATATCGCATTCCGAGTGGTTACTTTTGATGGCATACCTATAGGATGTTGGCATTCAGCATTTTCTTTCTTTTTGCTGGGAAGGCTACTGGAGAGAGAGTCCTGATCTTAACTATAAAGCAGAAAGTTTGTGTGCCTGACCGACAAAGGCTCCGAAACTGCACGTCGCAAAGCTCTGAAATTTTCAACAAAAATCATTCTAAAATTTAGATGTTGAATGTAACAATTTCGAAGTCGATACGACGTACGGTTCGGAAGTTACAAGCACTTTTTAAACGGGAATAAAATTCTAGAAATAAGGCTGCTACACACAGATCATTCAATTTTGCTGAAATTGTGAATATTGAACTTCTGAACGGACATAATGTTTTACAAGATAGCCTAATTTTGTTCATGGTCCATGAAGTTTGACTTCAATTTGCACAACAAGTGAACATCGCTCGCAGGTACATAGATGGGATCTCCAAGAACTTTTGTTTTATGAATCGCTTGATATCCCTGCACGTTGTGTGTAAATAGTTGAGGAAAATCGTGATTTCCGTAAAGTACCGGGCAAAGCCGAGAACGAAATCTAGTCATTTCATAAGGAAGTAATTGCCTTTACGACATGAGATCGGGACCTTGGACCCCAAGTCATTTTCTAGCACGAGGCGCATCAAGCCAAATCGCCAATTTTAAAGCAAACACAACGCACAACTGTTCGACCAAAAGACAATGCATCAATGAGTGGATGCCTCACTTCAGGAGAAGCCGTTGCATTCAATGAAACCGACTTTCTGTGGTCATGGCTTAACAATTTCGCTATGTCCAAGCAGACTTTCCAACGAGATGACGCCATGCAAGGAACGTAGCACTGGGAAATGTGGGAACAAAATTTGTCGACCAAGACGAAGGCACAACAGGCGTTCAGCAACCGCAAGTATGGGACGTGAAATAACTCGATTTTGTTTCTTTGGAATAAGGAGGAGAAGAGGAGTCCTTGGTCTACACTAGCCAGCCAACAACTTTGGACGAGTTGGACACCCTAGACCAAGTCATACGGAGCGACTGTAAAATGTCAGCTAAGCCGAAGGGACCACTGGAATGATATTCGATTTGACTCATAGTGGCACGAATGCAGCTTCCAAAAATGAACCAAAATCAGTTAACTACCTCATACCGTTGATATTTGAGTTAATTTTCTTTGCCTATCGTTCTTATCTAGTGGCCCTGTGGACTGATATATTTCAATATGGGTGGCGCTGGAGGGCCAGGGCCTAGTTTCTCAGCAACCACTCGTTTTGTGCGTGCTATTGTTCTCTCACGAGTTGAAGGGACCTACAGTTTTATGCCGACTCAGAACGGCGAAGTTTGAGGAGCTTTTTCTAGACAGAAGTACTATTTGAGCATTGTCAGTGACTCGAAAGATTGGTGCTGTGAAAACTATTTTTGTGGCACGTCGCAGGAATCGAGTCTACGGCGTCGAGGTTGGGGTCGACGCACATACCCACAAGGCCACGGTCCATCACCCAAAAAATCATAAATAATATAAGTTTTGTGCAAAAGTACTTCGTGAGGGTCTGCTCGTACTGAGTACATTGACATCGTTCTGAACATTTCCTTGAACTTCGTTTGGAGAAGCCTTGCATAGATTGGAAGTCTGCCTGAACACCTTCTGCTCCTATCGCGTCGGTCGCTCAGGTATAGGCGTCCGTGGCCGTGCAGTCAACTCGCTAGTCACTCAGCCCATCGAGGTTGAAGTCTACAGTCCCCCAACGATACGAAAAAGAGTAAGCAGATATCAACCCCATTCGTCATACGGCAAGAATGCCTCCAGTCGCTTAACCAGACCTAAGCTAGATGACGCCCATCTGAAGTGGTTGGAATGCCACCAGACAAGAATGATCATCTCTGTCAACGACGGAGGCACCTTTCAAGGAGCCAAACCCCAGCAGCCAATGATTGAATCGACTTCGAACTGTAACGCATTCGTCTACTTAATCCCCTCAGAGAGTGTCAAGTGCCACCGATACCGCCTGGATTTAAACCTTGACATCACGGAACTCCTTCATCCAATAGCCTCGAGTTCTCAGCGCCGTGTAAACACACTCCTCCCACAAAAATCCAGAAAACTGACACGTTTTTCTCCACCCCGAGCGTGATTATTGAAAAACATCTGTCAGACAGCCTCACAACAAGCGAAGAAAACTCCGACCCACCCACGAGCCACCTGGTGAAACCCAATAATTCCCCATTAACTGTTGGAAATTAATCTGCCAGAAAATCCACTCGAGTATCGGAGAGCAACCGCCCAAAGCGATCCCACTCGCAGCCGGGCCAACAATGAGTGTGCTCAGACGTGATCCTTGTTAAATTTTCGGTTTTTGTTCGTTCGTTCGCGCTGACTGTGGTCGGTGATGGCTCTCAAAGGATCCCATCATGTGTGCATCGGATACATGCACAATGGCGTGCGATTTTTCGATTTCGATACCAGTCGCTGGATGATGGAGGCCCTCGCCGCCCAGCTGCACCAGTGCGGTTAGTTGAACTGCTTCCGTGTTGAGGGGGAACAGTTTTTTTTCCCGGATGGAGGTGACGAATAAAAGGAAATCTTATCCCTGTGGGAGTCACTCGACCAACTAAGCAAGTCCCGGCACTCAAAAGCCACGCGCATTCCCGGCTCCTGCTCCCGTTCGTTTCAATAGAAGCACTGAACAAGTGAAAGCTGATTTCCTTCCCTCCCATTTACTGTCGGTGCAGCGGATCGGGATCACGTAGAAGGTGTGTGCGGGACATGCCAAAGCTTTCGACGCGTTTTGGAGTTTTTTTTTTGCGTTGTGCTGCAAAATCGCTTCATTGTTTCCATTTCAATCTGACAGATTTGTGGATGAAATGAACGATATTGTGCGCGGCGTTGAATGCAGCGATTGGCCGAGTGGAACATATTAAGCTGCTCTCTCTGTCGGTTCAAACGTTCACCGGGACTATTCTTGTGTGGCGAGTGACTCCCATGGACGGCAAGCCCAATTCAATGGGTTTCTAAAATGTTTTCTACGGTTGGCATTTGACAATGAATTTTGGAGATTTGACATGATGACACAGTTTCGGTTATGTTGGATATTTTTTCGAGGTCTGAGTTATAAGGGAAATCAAAACAGCTGCTTTGGTAGCTTTGACGATGGTCATGAGAGCGAGAGATTGTTGGCGTCACGAAGTTGACGACAGAATGGATTGTGGTTATGGCAACAAGGGTAAAGTATTCGAAAATCCTTAGTGGAGCTCGGAAACCTTGTGACCAATTTCATAAACTGGTGCGTTTTTTTAGAAGATTAGCAATTAAATGCTTTTACTGAGATTATTATCTAAGCTAATCAGAGGCTGGGACAGTTACATTTAATTGAACAAAGTTGTTGCATCAAACATGAGGTGAGGACAACGTCAGCTGCACTTGAGCTTACCGAACTAGTATAGTAGACAGAATCTCAACTTTCAGTCTCCATCCACAGCTCTCAAATTCCACACGAACATAGGACCAAGCAGAGCAGAACTATTGTTGTGGCCAGTCAATCTTAGTCAAGTTTAGTCTAGTCTCAACCACCACTACCTTTTTTGACCTTTTTTGACCGGCTTCTAGGTCAAAAAAGGTCACAGCGAATTAGTTGCAAGAAAGGTAACAACCATGTGTGTCCCTAGACATGACGCTACATCGGGTAATGAGAATGGTCAGACAAGGCTGCATATTCCAGTCGAACCACATAAAGCAGAAGTCACATGGCACATTGTCTGCCTAAGTTGTACTCGGTTCACTAGCTGGCATTACATAAGGGAATCCACCAACCAGAAAATATTTTAGGCGCTGCTTTCTGTAAAGACTGCATCTACAGGAAAGGACACACTGGTCGACTTGTATTGCTTTCTAAAGGGTGATTTTTAAGCTATTATATTTTTGGCAACACTGGTTTAAACAGCTGACACACGTTTCGTGTTTTGTTTCACTGTCAAACATCTTTAGTTTGGTCTATAATTTAACTATGAATTGACTTACCAACGAACAACGATTGCAAATTATTGAATTTTATTATCAAAATGCGTGCTCTGTTAAGAAAGTTCATCGCGCGCTTCTTCCATTCAGTGTAATCGAGCCACTGAAGGCTACGTAAATAAGCAGAACTGTCGATTTTGGAGTGAATTTCAGCCAGAAGCATTGCAAGAGCTACCAATGTATCCAGAAAAAGTCACAGTTTGGTGCGGTTTATGGGCTGGTGGCATCATTGGACAGTACTTCTTCAAAGATGATGCGAATCGTAACGTAACTTTGAAAGGTGAGCGCTACCGTGAGATGATATCCAACTTTTTTTTGCCCAAAATGCAAGAGCTTGACTTGCATGACATGTGGTTTCAACAAGACGGTGCCACATGCCAAACAGCACGCGCAACAATGGACTTATTGAGAGGCGAGCTCGGTGAACATTTTATTTCACGTTCGGGACCGGTCAATTGGCCGCCTAGATCGTGCGATTTAACGCCTTTAGACTACTTTTTGTGGGTTTGATGTTAAAACTCATGTCTATAGAGACAAGCCCGCTTCAATTGACGCATTGGAAGACAACATTGAAGCATTTATTCGTGAGATACCGGCCGAAATGCTGGAAAGAGTATGCCAAAATCGGACTAAGCGGATGGACCATTTGAGGCGCAGTTAAGGTCAACATTTGCATGAAATAATCTTCAAACATTAGATTATATGGACTGTACTATCGATTCAAATAAAGATTTCATGCATTTTTCTGAATTTTCTGTGTTATTTCTTGAAAAACTTTCCTATAGCTTTTAGAAGGTATTAAAAATGATTACAGCGGACACCTTCTATACCGACTTGTACCCCTAATAACGGACAAACGAAGGAAAATCGAACATGGAAGAGACAGGAAAACAATCGACTAGTTGTAAGAGAAGTTTGTAGTCAATATTGATCGCTGTCTCCGTGGTAATGTTGGCGAGACGTTAACAATTGTCGTCAATCACAAATTGTGTCCAATAAATGGATGGGACAAGAAAGGAGATCCCTTTGACTGTGCCAACTATCGAGGGATCAGCCTCCTTAACATCGCGTACAAAATACTCTCTGCCGTTTGTGTGAACGCCTGAAACCCTTTGTCAACAACCTGATAGGTCCTTATCAGTGCGGTTTCAGGCCAGGAAAGTCCACAATAGACCAAATATTTACACTTCGGCAGATCCTGGAAAAGACTCAAGAGATGCAGATCGACACCCACCACATATTTGTCATTTTAAAGGCCGCATATGACAGCGTGCATAGAGACGAGCTATACAGCGCCATGTCTAGTTTTGACATTCCTGCCAAACTCGTCAGGGTGTGCAGGATGACCATGGAGAACTCTCGCTGCTCCATCAAGGTCGGTAACGAACTCACCGAGACCTTCAATGTCAAAAAAGGTTTTAGGCAAGGCGACACGCTGTCATGTGACTTCTTTAACATCATACTTGAGAAGATCGTGCGAAACTCAAACGTAAACACCCGAGGCACGATCTTCCAAAAGTCCGTTCAACTGCTTTCTTACGCGGACGACATTGACGTGATTGGACGAACACAGCTAGCCGTCAATGAGGCGTTTGCTGGCATTGAAGCGGAAGCGGCTAAAATGGGTCTAGCGATAAACCAGGGCAAAACAAAGTACATGCTGTCATCACGGAAGGACGCACAACATCGACGTCTCGGACAGAGCGTCATATTGGGCAGCAGAAACTTTGAGGTAGTCAAGGACTTCTTCGGCTCTGGAGTAAATAGGGATAACAACACCAGTACCGAGATTAAGCGCAGAATTACTCTTGCCAATCGCTGTTTCTGTGGGCTCAAGAGGCAATACCAGAGCCATCTCTCGAAACACCAAATTGACCTTGTATAAAACCCTGATCATCCCAGTCCTGCTCTATGGCGCAGAGACATGGACGCTATTGAATGCGGATGAAGAAGCTCTTCGTTGTTTTGAGAGAAAAGTTCTGCGTACGATCTTTGGTCCTGTTTGCATTGATGGCGTTTGGAGGAGAAGGTTCAACCACGAACTATACGGGCTGTACAGCGGCATGCACCTAGTTAAGCGTCTTCGGATCCAACGCTTAAGATGGCTAGGTCATGTAGAGCGGATGGACACCACAGCTCCGGCCCGAAGAGTCTTCGACACCGAGCCATTGGGACAGCGCTACAGAGGACGTCCTCGCACTAGATGGCGCACACAAGTGGAAAATGACCTCAACCAACTTGGTGTGCGCAACCGGAGGCAGCTGGCGAAAGATCTTGCTGGCTGGAGAGGCATGTTGGTTGAGGCAAAGGTCCACCCCGGACTGTAGCGCCAATCAAAGAAGAAGAAGAAATGGATCGATGCAAACGTGCCCGTCATGAACTTTCATACATATGCACCAATCTAACGACTGGATTGTAAGCAATACTTCGCATACTTCACGCCGTCATCATTATTCGTGCATTGGCTGCATTGCCTTGAGCACAAGTCGACCTGGGGCTTGGAACTTGAGCCTTGCGAGCCATACAAGCACTGTTAAGACCAAACGAAGCTCAGATTGGTTAAAGGTGCCTCCCCATTCTCCTCCCCATTGACTTTATTTTCGAAGAAAGAGAGTTTTTAAATTGGGTCTTTTTTCCTGACCTCACAAAAAAAAAAAAAACAATTCCTGCTACAAAAGTTCAAGATAGCAATTAAAAGATAATGGAAACAACGGACAATATTGACAGAGATCCCGCCAGTGACTCACGACACATGTATTGTGTAATCTCACTTGTCTGTGACTACCCTGGGTCCTTATTAGACACCACACGAGTGTACAAATTGCGAACGATGAAAAAAAAAACAAAGCATACGTCTCGTAGAACTTTTCAACAGAAGTTAAGATCCCTGGGCAAAATCTTCACGAGCAAAAAACACGAAACGAACACAACGCAGAGAGATTATTTTACCTCCTCGCTTTTGTTGCAGATATCTCCCGTCTGTGTTGCGTTCAATGCAATTATTGTCTTTGTCCACTTCACAGACACAATGCTCGTCGAGATGCTTTCATACGTTTACGAGTATTTTCTCATTTTTCCGACTCGTTATTGTGTACCAGAGATGTTCCACTGAACCGAATAAGATCTCTGTTAAGTTGTGTGCCGGTTTTTTTTCTGTTTCTCTTGTCGCTGCGAGATGCTATCGATTCTTCATACACAGGGTCTGCTGTAGCTTCTCGTGAAAAATGAAGGATAATTGAAGGAGCAATTCTCATTGGAACCAAACGAAGTGGATACCCTAACGGTCGTTCGTTCAGTTGAGCAGCGGGATATGGATACAAATTCGAACGCATCAATCTGCGATGAGGTACTCTTGAGAGCGCTTAGTACATTATTTGGATTAATTATAGTTGCATGGTTGGTTTGCAGCTAAATGAAGTGATCTCATTAGTCTCTATACACAGAGCGAGTCGTATGTGGATGTCTAAGAAAGGAGTGGGTCGGCGTTGCTGTCATTGTTCGTGAGAATCGGCATTATTAGGAATTGTGTGACATACGGCTGGTTTTCGGGTTATAGATAGACATTGACATCCCTTCTTGTCGTCCTTGAGGGAGGCATTCAATGACGCGGCACGATGAGAAATGATGAGATTTCTTTCATCTTAATTTCTAAGAACTTAAGAGGAGAGTAGGTGATTCGATGGCGGGTTTATTCCCTTCTCTTTGACGATGGCATTTAATAAGTACGCTTCCACTGCTTGCCCAAGAGCATTCTCAAGAAATGCAATAAATTGATATGGAGCCGTTGCGATAGTCCCTTGATTTAACAGACTTTTGCCAGTAAAGGAACTCGAAGAGAATGTCGCCCAACGGTGGTAAGCTGTAAGCGAATGAATTCAGATGTGTCGTATTTTTTTATAGTGACAGTAAGGCGCAGAGATATGTCCTACAGAACGAGAGTTAATGGCTAATAGGTCCAATGGATGGTTGAGAGGTTATTAGGGAAGCCATGAAGTATGTATCACGTTAATTACGAGTGAGGCAAGAAATCGTTTGCAGATTTCATCTTTTTGACCTTGATTTCTACATTATTCCACTGAACACCCAAAGAATGCTATTCGAAGATACTGCTTCGTACATAATTGTGTCGAATTGCCTTAACGACCCAATATACACGAAATCTGGGTGCGAAGGGCATCTCTGTTGGATCCGAATGACATACAAAGATAGTGTGTAACCAAGTAGAACCAGGCATCTGAAGCTAGTGGCTGATGCTCAATGATAGTGGCAGGACTGAAAAACAGCTAAATCAACGACTCTCTCCGGAAACGTTTCGCCACTAACACGAATATTGCCTTAAAAATCGATTCGATGAAACAATTTTGAATTAAACAAGCGCTGTTTGAGTCAGTAACGTTAATGTCCCGCTCAGTAACTCTAAATGCTGTTGTATAACTAAACATGGGATAAACATACACTGTACTATAAAGTTTTAAATAAGTTGCGTAATTTACCATACATCTGCTGTCGTTCAGATTCAGTAGCCTCTTAAGTTCAGGCACAAATTTGCCGCCGCAAACAAAGCATTTTATTGAAAAAGTCACTGACTTATATAATGACGCTTAGGCAAGCAGACTTGACGACTGTAAAGATGCAATCAAGAGTATCATGTGAGGTCTTTTGACGATATTGAGTGTTGATTTCTAGCTTTTAAACGAGATCAGTTATGCCGACTCATAAAACGTTACAGGTTATTAAGGTAGACGACATAATCATCAGCTTAAGTAAGCGCTGTAGTTGCAAGGATGGTGCGTGGGGGTTTTGCACTGAGAACAAGCCATGATAGTCCTGAAGCTCTACGTCTTCGTAGTGCTTTCCTAGCAGATTTGGATAGATTCTAATTCATTTCTGCATTTTCACGGGTACTCACAGCCTGTATACCTATGCGCTATATACATGATGCACACACACACCATCTGCAGAACCCTAGCGACTTGTAGTTTATATTGAAAAGAAGAAAATTCAGCAGCATCAAAGGAGTCAAGATCAAATATGGCAAGTTGCCTTCCAATGAGCTGGACATTCAGCGCAGATAGAACGAGCACTTTTCGGAGCTGCTCAATACCAAACAGACACTGATTACGACAGACCCATACTATGGAGGGAGGCTGAGAATACGGAGGGAGACGACTAACTCTCTAAAAGGTGACCAACCCGCCAGTATGGACGAAATCCGGCCACAAATGCTTAAGCCACTGAGCAAAGAGGGAATTGTAAAGATCTCTACTGTCCTTAAATTGTCCTAAAATTGCGGTGAGACACGTTAGGATGGGCAACTGGGGTTTTTAGAAAGAGGGACAAGGGAGAAGCAAAATATGTCTTTTTCCGAGAAGGTGATGAGGACGCATTCTAGAACTATTGTCAAGTTCAGAAAAGAAGATTGCGTCCCTCGTCCGGGCAGAAGTAAAATAAACCAGGTAGTGCCTCGAGGTAAACTCTGGAGTACAGGAGTGCAGGAGAGCGGGATTATGGGATTGAGGGGCATTCAGTTTCTATATACAATTAGTTGCAGAAAGTCACTTTCTTTTTGCAGAAGACTTTGTATTTCTCCCATGCTCACACCGCAACTCCAGCGCGTTAATACTAATCCTATCCTCCTTTAGAGCGTGAGCTGGAGTCTGGCAAGATGAAAAAATTACCGGGCCACATGACAAATTGGAGCTTATGGCCAGTTCCAGAATGTCTACATCTAAGTGGAGTCCGATTAAAGCAGGTGGAGAAGTTTAAGTATCTGCACAAAGTCAAACTCTGATGGGTCCGGGGCCACAACTTAATCGTGAAAATGGACATCAGCGAAGCGGAACCGTCACTGCAACATCACGATCAGTGCATATTATTGCATCATATATAGAAGCCAGCTCCTCCTGGAAGTAATGGTCAACCATCACGGTCCCCTTCTTTAAACTGACTTTACCATCTCTCTCTCATCTTTCTTCTTCATGGGTCATGTGAGGACTAATGTTCAAGTTTTCCTGTAGAATTGACTAAGTTAGTTGGCATGACTGTTCGTATAATAACGAAGTAGGCGACATGGACCAAGTCAAAATAATAATAAAAGCTCGCTGATCTGCTTGGGCAAAACTCCTGACGAAGTAGGGGAAGGATAGAGTTCCAGGTCATGTTGTCTGGTACGTGCCCTTGGTGGATCATGCTGGTCACTGACGATGATGTTCCTCTTGAGAGAAGTCCATAAAATCGCGACTTCGTACAGCATTATGAGCCTGACTACCAAAATAAACAGCCAGTGGACGATGCGAGGCTGTTGCTATAGAATTATAATATGGAAAGGTGTTGGGAAGAGAACGTCTAATAACTGCGGCAACAGATTGATCTATTGTGATTTCCCCCATTTGAACTGGCCTTTTTGACACCCTTTCCTCGAACTATGGTTGCAATCTTAATATCGTGTACAGGATAAGACGGAGACGTTTGGTGCTGTTATTCAGCTTTGGATGGATGCCACATATTGAGGAAGAATCCAACCTCTGAGATATTATGTTTCCTAGTACTTGAGGCAGAGAAAAACAGATAAAATGTTGATCACATGCATCCTTTCAAGAGCAACTAACAACAATCAATATTCGATAGGAACCATAGGCCAAGCTCGCATAAATCACCTACAGTGCCTCTGCCCCAGGAACCCATGCCCCACATCTGCTTGAATCACATTCCAAACTCTTAAAGCCGTTCATGTAAAATGTTTAATAACCTCAAAGCATGTGCCATTCTCTCCCTCAGTCTCTCCCACGGCAAACATAAATAATGAAATTCCAATCCACCGCCCAACACCCCTTGGTCACGTTGTAATTTTTTTTTAATTTTTTCTCCTCTCCCATAACATAACAAGCGACGAAGGATGAGTGCTCTGTGTCCAACACTCAACACCATATGGCCTGGCCTAGCCGCAAAATCAATAAATCATCGCTCCCCAGCTCGCCGGCTTCAAACATAAAATGCTCACCAGAAAATTGAGGAAAATTATGTGCCAGAAATCTCATCACATCTTTCTGGTCAATAAATCCATCCGACATATCGATGCCCATCGCAGTGGAGCTGGCTCGTGAGTGTGTCTGGCTGCAGGAATTTCGTAGCCGAAGCATGTTCGAAAAATCAAAGTGCAGCTGGAGAGGAATGCGGGGACGGGCCGGCCAGCTCCGACATCGTATCCAATTCTAATTTCACATTCTGCACGACCTCACCACGATACTGCAATAAGATGGTTTAAAATATATCCCAGCCATATGTTTTCTCTCACACCCATCCCGCCCGGTTGCATGCCGGATGGATGTACAGCGTGCAAGGGCGGTAGGTGGCCTACAAATGAATCGAATGATTCCTCGAATCTTGATTACTGTCAAGTGCACTTAGCAAGTTGCCAGCATCTCGGCTCGAGTTGATATTCCCAACATGTGCCCGGGATCGAACGAGATGATGTATGATAGGTGTCCTGCAAGGCCGAGTACCGAGGCCGTCCACCGCAACGGAGGGGAAAAATTGCGAAAAATCCTGCAAATGTATCTATGCTCTGGTTGAATGAATTGGATTTGCTCGTTCTCGTTCTCGTTCTCGGTTTCGGTTTCAGGAAGGCCACCCCATTGAAATTCGGCTGTTGGACGTACACACTCGGCACACTTGGCACTCGATGTGGACGAACAAGGAGGCCAATTCAGGAATCGTCATTCTGGTTGTCATCGTCTTTGAATTGGATCCCTTTCTTTGCTGAAACACCACTTCATCGCTGTCGTCGTCGTCGTCGGCACACAGAAATTAAATTCCCGACAAAGTGTGAGTGCACACACACACACAATGGGACAGCTTGCTCCGCTGCTGCTGGTGCTCCTGGTGATTTTATTGGCTTGTCCTTTCGTGTGTTTCTCGTTTCTTTTCGCCCGGTTTTTGGAAGGAATTTTTTCGCAATCTGTGCATCGCTCACCTTTTGTTGGCCTTGCCTTGTCGTGCTCGGGCAAGGATTGAGGGGGCATTATTCATGCTTTGGCTGGAATCACTTCAATTGAATCTGCAATTGCACGGGATGCCGTGGAGCAGCTGGCTGTGCACCGATGTCCTACTGCTTGTGTGCCTAATCCATATTCTCCTCCGAAGTTCGACCGTTTGTTGGTGCTCGTCTTGTCTTCTCCTTTTTTTCCGGGATAGGCCTTGTCAATGTGCCATTGTTAGTTTTGCTGATTCGCTGAATTCCGTGCTGTGATTGTTTTCGGTTCTCCCTCCCCTCGGCAAGGTGAGGGCGTGTGTGTGTCGGTGATTGTTGGATGGGCACTCGTACCCTGTCGAACGGTTTGTTTACACACGTCCGGCGGGAGGGCGGAGGAGGAATGTGCCAAAGGGAAAATCCTTATCACAATTTCCTCGAGGATTTTCACGGGTATTGACTTCAGGATGTGTTGGTGGGTTCTTATTCGCTTCTTTCTTTCTCGGACGTTTCCTCGATTTGATGTAGGAATTTCCTGTGTTTTCTTCTCGTCTCCTTGCTCGCTGGCTTTCGGGCTGATGTTGCCCGGCTGAGTGGCTGCGTGGGTGGCTTCGGAGCTGAATAGCTGATTTCATTTTTCGCCATTGTTGTGTATTGAGATGTGATCCCTGAATGGAAAGTTAGCTGGCACTTCACTCACGGTGCCGAGGCGATTATTGTGTGGCGCGTGTGGGAGCGGGGCCAGGGGTGGGGTGAGATTTATTCGATTCGTGTGGGGAGAGGAATTCAATTAAATTAATTTAACCGAATTTGGTTCGATACAATCGACGAGTGGAATGAAAACAGGGCGAGAGAGAGAGAGAGAGAAGTTCTGGAATTGTTATTACCCGGTGCAAGGTGAAGAAGGTGAAAATGAGGGTGGGACTGGGACATGCGAAAAATCGGTCAGCCAAGGAGGTGTTGCAATTGGATTTCTGTCGAATCGCTGCAAATGACAGATAAGCTGATGAGGAGGAAGCAGGACGATTCGATGAGCTTGTCGATTGGTTTTTTAGGGAGAAACAGCAGCAAACAAGAGTTATTCTGACGTGAACTCTAGTGTTGTATACTGCCGTGGTAGTCGAAGACCATGACCGTCTCGGTGGCAACGTTGCCCAATGTCATGTCATGTCCAAGACGTCGATGTTCATTCTCTCAGCATCCGATATATTTAAGTAGCCATTTCTGAAGCCATTTTCATTGGCATCTGGTAACAGGTGAACGGAACAAACTTCTGGAAGATCGAGCCTCTAGTACTGTATTGACTTGTGAGTTTTGCAAGACCGTCTCAAGAGCGAAGTTAAAGCGCCGCACGTGGGACGAAATAACACTTTAGCTAGCAGGAAGTCGGATTATGAAGTTTATTTTCCTTTTAAATCTGAAAGAGAAGTAGAGCTGCGAAAGAAGCAAGCCAGTAAAACCAAGTGATCGCCAGCAGATCGTCACAAGAAAGCGTGGAAAAGTTACCTATCTCATCAAAGCTAGCCCTTCTCTCTAAAGAGAGCAGCTCAGCATTCCTGCCCTGTGAGAACTTTAACATTTTCTACCAAAAGACAGCCAACTAATGCCACACTCGAAAAGTTAAGGTTCGCTCGCGTAGCACAGTCCACAAAGCACAAATTAAATTCAAATTAAAGCAACAGAAGTCTTCACATCACACCGACCAGAGTGGGAGATGGCCATGCCAAGTCGATAAACCTAGTCAGTTATGTGTTCAGACAGAATGGTTAGCTGATTTGATGTTCTTCTTTTTAGTTTCAGCAACTCGGTTTGACATAATTTCAACTCGGTTATACTCGGCTTGGTATTTTGCTACCAGTCCTACTTTATAGAGCCGAAAGCTGGACATTAAGTAACACTGCAGAGCTGATTCTTGGTGCCTTCGAAAGAAAAATTCTACGACGGATATATGGCCTCATCTGTGAGGAAGGCGAATGGAGGAGAAGACACAACCACGAACTCTACTAGCTGTACAAGGATGAAGTAGTCCGGAAGTCAAAAATCCGACAACTACACTGGCTCGTCCACATCAAGCGAATGGACAACAACGCTCCAGCAAAGAGGGTCGTCGAATCCGAGCCTCCTTGTACGAGAAGGAGAGGAAGACCGAACCTCCGGTACAAAGACCAAATCATCGTGGATGTAAGACAGCTTGGCCTTGATGACTGAAAGCAGCGTGCCCAATACCGTCAGGGAGGGATGGCAGCAATTGCTCAGGCTCAGACCCTTCATAGTTCGTCTGCCTGATAAGTAAGTAAGTATACTCGGCTTGGACGTAACTCGGGTTGACTCGGTTTATCAACTCCAGTTGATCCGTCTCAAATCCAGACTCTTGGTGGCTGCCTGAATCTATGGAAATTGCGTTAGCTTCTTGGAAAGCTTTTACTTTTGCCTGGAATACACTACAGTTTCAGAGGAGGAATAGGAAGAAGAGATCTACTTGGAGTTACGAGGAGCGCTGTATGCTTGGGGAACTTCTCATTCGTTAATATCTTCATGTGTCCTAAGCTGGAGTGGTTGTCTCCAACAATCTCTCAGTATAAACACAGCCTCGGCAGCTGTCAACTTCTCTCAAATGTCCATGTGAAGCGGATGTAGCAGTGTTTCCATGTCAGCCGAGGGTGTGGAACGAAGTACACCCGCACGTATGTGCCCAAACAGATCCGATTCTAAGCGCTTCAGAAGTTTTATCGGACACTCCGTCCTCACCAGCATGCACTATGGTCTAGGACAGAGGACGGATGACATTGAGTCGAGAACTTTGTAAAAACTGAGCACATGAATGGAAGCAATTCTAGATGTTGGTCACATCAATTAGCCCACGACTACACACACTTTCCATGGAATTTCCCGTCATATCTCTCAAATTGTGTCTCTTTTTCTGCGAATTGTGGCTGTTATCGAGTGAATAGATTCCTGGAACACTGTAGCATTTCATTGCCTCAAATCCCTCAGAAAATCATTTGAAAATACTACCTCACGACGTGCAAAATGTTGTTCGCCAGCTAAATCTGTTGCTAATGAGCACACCATGAGAATGTGTGCCTTCAAGGGAGCCCAGCTGGGTACACATGTCAATAGCAAGCTTAAATATCCTGCGGCCGAATACGAAAATGTGCGGCAGCAGCCCTTTAAATTTTAATGACGAAATCGAAACGCACATCAGCTCCGGCGCTGCAGCTCTAGCTTTCATTAGGCTCTTCCCCCTCCAATTAGGGATTTCCGGTACAATCTTACCCGTTTCCATGGTGTTCCCCTCCAGACCCTAGCCTAGGCCCGGCGGCAGCGAAATCGTATCCAAATACAAATGAGAACCGAAAACCAAACATACGCCCTGTGCAGCCCAGGAAAAGTATCACATACAATACCGGGAAATTCGGTGGAAGAGACAAACAAAAAATGAGATGCTCCAAAGCCTGCCATGGCAACGTTGAGCGCACACATATTGATGCCATCGAGACGTAATGTAGCCGCTTTTAAGCCTTAAACACAGCTCCCTGAGCTGTGCTACCTGTGATAACGTATCGGGATATGTGGAAAAAACAACCAAAAAAGGACGAAATTATTAGTGAACCTCGCTGGGGTGGCGGGGCAGTAACCCGACCTGGTAACTAGAGCAAAATTGTCTAACGACCCCAGGGAGGGGAGGGACACCGACACATAAAAAAAACAAACCGTGAAATCCTAAAATAAAACGTCCCATTCATGTCGAACACAACCAAATGGCATTTTGTCCGTCGGAAATCGGCGGGGGTACGTTCTCAGATAAAAGCACACGGCAAGCATTTTACGATTGACGGGGGAAAAAAAACGTAAAATAAAACATGGAACCGTGGGGGAGGAGGTGGTGCCACGAATTCATGGTCTATTTCGTAGATTGACTACATGGTAGTTAATCAAATTCTAAATAGTTGGCTATTACTATTACGGGTTGTTTTTGGTTGGTCTCACGAGATCTGCGAGTCGGGAATCACATGGCAGCGGTATTTTTAGCGATTAAGTAAATTGCTGGGTTGGTCGAGCATGTGTGTGAGGTGACAGGGGCTTGCTGGCTGTGGAGTGAAGTTGCCGAGGGTAGTTGGGTGGAATTTTCTGGGATTGATGTCAGGACTGCAAGGACTTACCCTCTTCTGTGCATTTAGAGGTTGGCAGCTGTGACATTACATTTAAGGCAGAAATCAAAGCTATAATGGATCCAAATGACCAGAATTAGGAGAACCATACCTGAGTTAAAACACCACAAAGTCAAACTCAGACTGTCAAAGGCAGCAAAATACCTAGGTGTCATACTCGATTCCAAACTACTCTGGAAGACTAACACGAAATGCCATATTAAGAAGGCATATTGCAAACGTGCCTTTTGGAAAACCTGGGGTCTCCAACCACAAGTGTTATATTGGCTGAATGCCATGTTTGTAAGACCTAGAAATACTTCCTAAAGCAGATCACAAGAATACAAAGATTGGCCTGCTTAGGAACAATAGGTTGCCTCAAAACAACACCGACGTCGGCACCATCCATCCTATTCCTTCACCCTCTTGACTTAATCTGAAGCAAACAGCGCAGCCTCATAAGCTCTGAGGCTCAAGGAGGCCGGTCTTTGGGAAGACAGTAGTTACGCTTCAACACTCAGATGCTGGTCAGCAGTACAGCGCACTTAGCAAACAGACAAACGCCTCCGACTCTGGCTTTGGAAAAATCATTTCACCTTAGCTTGCGGGATCGGAGACATTGGGAAGAGCATGGGAAACTCTCCCTGTATACCGAGGGCACAAAAACAAGCACAATACAGGAGCATTCGTCATCTGTGACCAATTCGAAGAATCACTGACTCTAAGAGACGACTATAGCGTCTAGATCGAGTAAAATTTCGTTGGCTGTGTGGAAACTAGAGCAATAGCGAATGCTCTGTGGCCGACGTTGAATAAAAAAGCATCGAAATCACTGATCAGTTTTAATCGTAATGAGGTGCGAATACTTACTGGGAGCCTTCACCGGGCACTCCCATGCAGCACGACTGAACATGCCACACAACGAGCTTTGCAGGAGCTGATGAAGAAATAGAATCCATCGTACTTCAGCCTTGCGAGTGCTCAGCCATAGCAGAGAGAAGGAAGCATTGCTGGAAGCAACTACTTAGCCGTGCTGGTGGACTTGTGCGGTGTAGAGCTCAAAAACCTTCTAAAGTTTTGAAAAGCAGTAGGATGGTTCCAGTAGTACGAAGGTCTCACTGTAGTTGTATACACAAATCACGGGCACAAGAGATCGAACTAGTTGGTCTAAGCGAGTAGCGGCAGCAAGGTCGCCTAAAGTCGCAATAGACGTTGTGCACGCTCACTTCTGAGGTCCAATTCTTGCAAAACCAATCGCAAATGACAAAAATGCACTGGACGACACTCAAGCTACAACAGTCAGTGTGCCTGCTCAGAGGGTCAGCACATAGTAGATACTCTCATCAGTGTCACAACACGACATTGTTCAACTCGCATGCAGACCATGATGCATTGACCATCACATCATAGGCCATCGGCTCGTGCTGTGTCCTGGCCACACAATATCGTATCAATAGTGAACTAAGCTAAGTGAACAGCATCAGTATAAGCCAGTAATTAGTCAGTCTGCTTAGTATCAACATTTACCCAAACTGTCCCAAGTGTAACGGCTATCTATCGACAAATGACAACAGAGACTCATATCTGGAATGTTCTTCTTCTTGTATTGAGCCAGAACCAGAAAATCGGTTGACAATTTTGAGTCTCGGTTCTAGCAGATTTTCTCATCGATTTTAGCAGACAATGTTCACTAGTAACGATTAAGAATGTCCACAAATATTAAACGTACTTATTTGTTCATTCCCTTGTCGCTTTTTGAAGGTCGTTTTGCGGCAAAGGTTAGTACGGCTGCCGGTTCATAAAAGATAGCAGCCGACCATAAATTCAACCAAATTGTCACATTAAGGCGAAGCTTCCAGAAGACTAACTATTTTCATCGATTTGATTCATGGCAGGGAGCTAATCGATGCGGTAACCCGTTTCTGGATTCTGGGAAAACTGATCCATCTGTTTCGGACAACCCTAACATATACGACACATAACGACGACCGGTTGAAGGCCCTCCCAGCCGTTGACAACCGCATTTCAGCAAGGAGATGTGCTGTCGTGTGATTTCTTCAATCTAGTATAGAAGATAGTCCAATGCATAGCTGTAAGAATTGAATGCTGTTGGGTTGATGTAGATGACAGTAGATGACAGCAGATGACAACAGATGACATCGCTTTTACAGCGTACAGTAATATAACCTTTCACGGCGATTGAAGAACAGGCCAAACGAGTTCGACTTAGTAAGCTGTCCAGCAAAACCTTAGAAAAACGAGGACTTAAAGAATTTTGAGACAGCGAACGAGTTTTTAAACGTCGAGTTTGTCCACGCGAACACCACAAAAGACATCCTAGTGGAGATCCGACATAAAATCGCGCTTGGCAGCCGCTGCTATTTTGACTCCAAGGACCAAAATTAAGCTCCACAAAAAAATTATTTTACCAGCAATGCCATATCGAGCCTAGTATTGGCCGAAAAGCAAGATATCAGAGCTGATTGTTGGTACCAATTGAGCGCATGGGAAACATCCAACTAGGAGGCTCTGCTAATCCGAGGTTTTTGGTTCGAAAACCGGAAGTCCGGCAATCCGGTGTAAAACAAAGTCAACGCGGACGCAATACAGCTTGGTTTGGATGGTTGGAAGCAGGGTTCTCGGCATTATCAGCGATGGAAGACGGAAGACAGCTGATCTGGCTCAGACCCTCTTATGGATCGCAAGACTGAGACGTATGAAATTAAGAAAGTGGTCAAATTTCAAGATTCACTCCAAATTCAGATTTTTGCACCTTCTTCAAGTTAAATGGCTGATAATCAGTAAATCACTACCTCCTTTAAATCCACCAAAATGAATTAACGAATGCTCATCAAGCCCTTTCGATTCTCTTCAACTCCTTCTGAGAAACCGATCCACATCTCCAGTCCAGAAGCTAATCGATTTTTGCACATTCCCGCGACGCTGGCGGCAACATTTCTAGTTAGTCCGTGTGAAAGTGAGCAACTCACCTTCTGGCTAATACGATTTCGAGGGATTAAACCAATCGCAGTCTTCATTCAAACCCCTACCCATCCACCCACCCACCCACCCACCCACTCACACAACATCAATTATCGCTTCACAAAATGAAACAACACCGGATCCCTTTGCCTTAATTAAACGCAACTTCTATGGAATTTAATTTGCGGAGAGAGCACCGCACTGACAATCTGGTGTATCTGTTCTCAGCCACTAATTAAAATTTCATTAATTTCCAACGTGTTCCGGCGAGTAGATCTCTCGCGCCACCTGCGTATCGATTCGAAATCGCTTTTCGCAGGTATTGGAAATATTTAAACGGCGGCCCAGAGTGCAAAAAAATGGGAAAAAAAATCCAACCCACTGCCCTCATCCACCCGGCGACCACTCAAAAATCCGTTAAAGGCAAACTAACTGCGGATTAATTACATTTGGGATTCCAATTCAAATCGAATTTCCATCTTCCGTCACTGATTCACATCTAAGATGAATCAACGAACCGCGCCGATATCGAATTTCGTTTACCGAAAAAGTTAGCCAACCCAATCTCGGCCGAGACCCGGTCCAGCCCAGCCCGGGCACCGCCCACCCACCGCATCCAATCAGCAAATCTTGTGCTGCCGGTGTTTGCCATCGGACCCGACGAGATGGTATCTGCCAAATGGATTCAATTAAAGTCATTCGAGGTGTTTGCTTTTATTGAGTTAATAGGATCCCTGAAAATGACCAATGTACCCTTCCTCCCCCAACCCCACTCAGCACCGGCGAATGCAAATATTAATAAAGAAAATCCACCCCGATTGCCAACTCGACCGCACTTGCTTGAGCGTTTTTATCTTCCCATTTGTTGGCCTATAAGTTTGCGCACTGAAAGGATGCTTGCCGCGGCGTGGGCGGTTGTCGGGGAAGAAGTCAAAATTGGCCGCCTCGGAAAAAGCCAATCAATTGGGGATTTCTACCTTTTTTCTTCGCCGTCATCCCACCGGGTAAGGATTTCCGTCTCCGCTAAGTGTCTCCGGGGGGGCCGTGCCTCGGCAGTGGGGGTAGACCCAAATGGCAGCGCGCTATGCGGTGGCTTAAAACTTCGTCGCGCGGGCGGCAGAGTGCTGCCGCTGAAATTGATTTTGCTCCCACAAGCCGCCCTCGGAATACAATTCGCCATGTTCATCTGTTTTCCATTAGAGGCGAGAAGGCTGATGCTGCTGCAGGGGTTTGCCAGGCAGATACACTGTTCTCCCCCCTTTGCCGGGAATCGGTAACAACAATAAAATCGTTCAACAACTTCAAGAGCAAACACGAGTGGCAAAGGCAAAGGCAAAGCGGAGGCAAACGGAGGAACAGGAAAAAAAGCAGCACACAACGGCCAAGTGGCGGCAAAGTGGGAGGGACTGTGCGCTGAGGCGGTGTAAAAAATTTGTTTGATTGTCCTTATTCAATTCTTTTGCAGTCCTTTCTTGTACACATTGTTCGGTTGCCATCCGACTGGTGGGCGCTGGCGCCGCGGCCGAGAGGCTGCCGATTAGGAAGTGATGCTTGGCCTCGACTTGCTGCCGCATGCTGGTTAAATGCGCCACCGCCCGGGGGTGAAGCACGACAAGGCGGCAGGCGGCAGGCACCAGCCGATTGATATGGAGGTGTTTGTGTGTGATTGAGGTGCGTGTGTGGGCGGGTTGCTAACATAATTTGATCGTAATAAAATCTCGGGGAGATTTTGCGGGAATCATGTGAACGCACATGGCCCGGTTTCGTTTCGGAGGGCTCGACTGTGCGTTGTTGTTCCGAGTTGCATATTATTTATTTGACAAGAAATTGCCTGTGGATGGAGGGCTGTGCGTAGGCAGAGCGAGTGTGCGTCTGGCAAATGGCAGAGGCCTTGTGTGGAAGATTAAAGAGGCTGTGGTTTGTTTTTCATTTCGCTGGCTTTCGGGAAATTGGATGGATTAGGTGGGGGAGGAAAATTGATGTAAACATCGTTATGTCGTCAGTTTAACTCGGGGCTTTGCCTGGGAACCACGTCGCATGAGCGCCTGGCTTATGGGGGCATGTTCAAGACATTTGCAATGTTTAACTGGAGAGATTGAAGACGGAAGACTGAAGACTGAAGACCGAAGGCTGAAGACTGAAGACTGAAGACTGAAGACTGAAGAGTGAAGACTGAAGACTGAAGACTGAAGACTGAATGAAGACCGACTGCCGACGAAGACTGACTGAAGACTGGCTAAGGACCGAATGAAGAGTGGCTGAACAATGATTTTCTCTTTTCTATCTTCCTCACGTTCCACGAACCTATCGTCGAATTCAAGAATTCAGCTTCCAATCTTTGGGTTCTGCTCACCAATGAGCACATCAGCACCAGCAGGTGTCATAAGAGATGAAACGTGTACCTCCTAAGCCCCTTGACCTCCTCACTTAAAATGATGCCGATGATCACATGCACACATCCCAATGTCCCACTTAACACGGAAGTCCTTTAACCTTTAAGGTGCAGACTTCGAGAGCAGAATGCTAATCGTGAAAAGTTAACTAATTGGCAGCCGATGCCAGATGTTCCCCATCTCCACCCGGCAGGTCCAACAGAAAAAAGAAATCATGAACCCCTTCCTCGAACAGAGACCGACTGGGACACAATGAACGACGAATTGCAGGAACATCTCTCCTCCTGCAAGTCAACGAAACAGACCAGAGGCACAGGCTGGCAAACGCACACCATGAAATCCGATGGCATAACAGCGCAAGGACGTTCCCATCATAACACTAAGGAAACGTGACAAAGTGCTGAAACGAATGGCAGAGCAAATGATAGTGAAAATAAAAATCCTTTTCAGAGCGTTTACCTATCCTGCCGTCGTTCTCTGTGTGTTACAGAGCTCTGGGCCATGGGAGGGAGGACGGCGCCATAAAATCGTATCAATTCTGAAGGAGTTGTTTCGGGGGAGGGACGATGCTTTCAGCACTCGTTATTTCGGTCTTCTCTTTAATTTAATCTGCGCCGTATGTTCTTGCACGAGGCAATATCTGGAGAGACTTTGGCTGTGTTCCTGCTTCATAATCAATAGATCGAGTGGTGACAAGGGACAGGACAAGAAGAGAAAAATGTTAAGGTGTCGTCGAGAACACATCCATCATTAAGGACACGAACGGAAGTGGATTGTGACGAAATAAAACACACAAAATAAGTGAAGATGCCACAAATTGGCAGGAAGTGGATTATATCAGTCGTTTCGTTCAATTTCTGAGGGAGTTTGGTGCAGTTTTGCACATGGACAGGGAATGGTAAAATTTCACAAGGTTTTTTTCTAGGCGAGTGACACCTAGAAGCACAGAGGTGAGGCCGTGTCCAGAGCCAATATATTTAGGGACCCGCACGATTTTGATGGATGCGACAAGGTAACTCGTCTAATTGATTGACTGATGGGTACTCTCTCTGGCGCTGAGTGGAGCATGGTGAAGAATATCAATTTGCACAGATTTGGTGACGTCCCAAATGTCACGAAAATGAAAAATCATTCAGCAGCTGGACCTGAGCATTGAACAATTCACAATTCAAGACACTTCTTTCATTTCATCTCATTCCGACGACTCCCATGTAACTCAGACCTCATGGATGTCGAAATAGGACTCAGTGCTCCACTTGAGATGGAGAGATGATTGCTGTTGCAACACCAGCCTCACTTCCGTCATCAAGCGAACGCAAATTAGGCAGCAGCCTTGACGAACTCACTCCCGCACTGCCCTCGTGTAGCTTGTTAGTGCTCCCTCTCCGTGACATTTCTGTGCAACCAAATAAGGGCCAATTAGAAACCGTTCGCGCGTGTTCGCCAAGCAATCCTTCACCAACAACAAGTGCACCTGACACCCCCACGCCAACCATGACAACTTACGCAAGAACAATTAAATGTTGTCACAAGGTGTATCCATTACGATTTCGTCCATTCGACAAACAACATCCACTTCGCACATATTTGCAGAGACATTCAGACTGACTCGCTATGAACACGAACTTGCACAACATTCACGCGATTGTATGCGAGAGAGCTCGTCCTCGTGCAGGAGCGGTATAGCGCGCTTCAACAATTCCACTTGAGCGCTACAAGTTCAAAGTCAACACTAAAAGGATTCCTAAAAGCATACTTATCCTTGCCTAAGGATGTCAAATAAATTGTTGCGAAAACAATTTCATCTTTGTGCCCAGTGTTTTGAGGTACTGCTCTGCTTTTGGCTGTTCTTCACAAAGCACCTCGGCCACAAATGAAACCAGCCCTGACCCTAGCCGGCCGAGGGAGCGGAGTGAACAGCAGAACAGCCTTCGACAGCAGCGGCGGTGCTTTCTTGAAGGTACCATCATCATCCGTCTTCTGTGGAAATTGTACACACCTTGTTCTGTCACTTAAAATATTTCCCACCCCACCACCGTGCCACCACAGCGTCGTCCTTGATGGTTGTGAAATATTTTTTCAATTTCATATTTTTTATTTTTTCATTTTAACACCAACGCCACCACAAGCAGCAGTAACACGCCACCTTTGGAGCGCCAAGCACCACTCATCGCGTTGAATGATAAATGATGTTTGAATGTCCTTGCATTCTTAGGAAAATTACAGGACACTCGAGCAAAGATTTTCCAGTTTCTTTTCTGTTTTTGGCCTTCCGCCTTGCCACCCTCAGTCCCTCGACCACCTCATTTGGTGGCTTCACGAATGCGATTACAACGCGAGGACAACCGACGAAAAAGAGGATCGGCACGATTTATCATTCAAGAGATACTGGTAAGTGCTGAAGTGCTGTGTTGGAGCTGAGTGACAAAAGTACAGCGTCGAGGGTGCCTTGCATACATGTGCAACACTATCTCAAATGTCCATCAATCATGCGAGAGATCTACTCCCCCCACGAATCAAAGGCGATTCCTTTTCATTCCCGCCGACAATTGATGAGCAACTCCACCGAAGCGCGGGCGGATGTGTGAGCTGGCAAGCGGAATGGGAAACGCTGAAATGAAAGATGAGGTGTATCCTGTTGAGCAGGTTTTCTTTAAATCACACTGGGGGCATACCTCTACGCACAACATTTGAAGGAGGAATGATGCAAAAATAAAGGAACC
The DNA here is from genome assembly GCA_916610145.1 of Eristalis arbustorum. Classification (NCBI taxonomy): domain Eukaryota; kingdom Metazoa; phylum Arthropoda; class Insecta; order Diptera; family Syrphidae; genus Eristalis; species Eristalis arbustorum. The sequence continues at coordinate 15,038,113 of OU744318.1, read as the reverse complement.
AGAGGATGATGTGGGCGTAAGACGAGTTTGCTTGCGGGATTGCCTAGAGTGAATACATCTTTATTTGAGGCTCTTTTGAAATGAACTCAAAGGCGGCGGGGGTGGTCTTTTTTGATTTAAGTGGTCTATGCGTTGACGTGGGATTTGATTTAATGTAGTTGAATTTATCGCAACTCACACGTTTTTGAGCGCATCGTTTGCGTGGGACAGCAAAGTGCCTCAAGTTGTTTGCTCGTCTAAAGGTTAGAGAGAGGACCTCTGGCGTCTCGTATGTCAAATCGGCTGTCATTTGTAAAGTCTGCTTTGCGAAATCACCACGGACGGACGTGGTGCGACAAGTGATGTAATTTTTCTATTCAGCTGTTTTTTTTTTCGGGCATTTTACGGTCGGTAAGATGAGATGTAGTTTGGAACAAAGGATGTTGCATCGGTCCACAGTCTGTTTGTAGAATACGTCATCCCTCCATATTTCCTTGGAAACGAGGTCAGAAGTGAAGGCTATAGGTTGATAAAAAGCAACTTATTTTGGTCTGAATTATTTGATATGAAAACCAACGACATGCCAACAGTATGGCACGGGCTCTAATTGGCACACATGGCACGATACATTGGTAATCTTGTACGAGTTATTCGAGGGGAGGTCATCTCATGCGAACTGGCCAAAGAGACCAACGAGACCCACTAGCGCTCACTGGATTTTCACCTCCATTGTCAGACCGACATTTTTGTATGGTGTCCCAGTTTGGTGGACAGCACTAAACAGGGATGTCAACTGCAAGGCACTCAATCGAGTACAAAGACTGGCCTGCCTGTGCATCAGCGGAGCACTGAGAAGTACCCCGTCAGACGCACTGAATATTCTCCTCCATCTTCCAGCATTGGAAATATTCGGGAAAAAAAAAACAGCCAGCACAGCCTTTAGACTCAAAACACTCCGACTGTGGTCCAAACTCAACATCGGCCACTCAACCATTCTCAAGGAATTGAATTTTCTTCCTAGCGACACTGACCGCCTAGTACCCCAGGCTATCTTCGAGAAGAAATTCTCGATCAGCATTCCCCCCCGAACAGACTGGATGTCTGACAGGCAAACGTTGGCAGATCCGAATCTGTGGGGCAACGCAACAGAGGACGCCTGCGTTTAAGGTGGCGCTCCCAAGTGGAAAAGGACCTCAACCAACTTGGTCTGCGAAACTGTACACAGCCCAGGTCCAGATCCACCCCGGCCTGTAGCGCCACACAAAGAAGAAGTAGAAACACTTACGTCCAAAAATTGTACCTATCCTTTTTAATTTTTTTTTATTTTCGTCGAAAGTGACCAGAGTTGTCATTTCTAATCTCGTAGACGTGGTGGCCCTGTACACAGCCCAGGTCCAGATCCACCCCGGCCTGTAGCGCCACACAAAGAAGAAGGAGTAGAAACACAGACGTCCAAAAATCGACCTAACCTTTTTAATTTTTATTTTATTGTCGTCGAAAGTGACCAGAGTTGTCGTTTCTAATCTCGTAGACGTGGTGGCCCGTACCGTTGTGGGCATGTTCGTCGATCCCGACATCGACGTCGTAGGTTCGATCCCTGGTTTGGCCACACCTCTTTCGAGTTACTGACAATGCTGAAAGAGCATTCCTGTCTAGAATAAAATTCTTAATATTGGCCTTTCGGATTCGGTCTGACACTGTGGGTCCCTTCTACTCGTGAAGGAACTTCTGAAATGTATTTAGTAAAGCTCGTGGCAATCAAGTGCCCTATATTTACACACAGGCATTCATTTGACGTATATTTCCGACCAACATTTACGTGAAGCTGATGCAGTATTACACGTACAAATTAGAAGAAATATATTAATGTAATAGAAGGCGTGTTTTTTTTGACTAATCAGTACTCAGCTAAGCATTGGTTCTCAATAAAACGCTTTTTTGCTGAGTTAGATTTTTCTGCTGAAGTTGGTACCTGTGTTTACGTCCATTGCTTTAGGCGTCAAAATACTCTAATGCCTAAAATGAGTGAAATTTAATTACGAAATGTAAAGAAAATACACAAATAATGGTTAACCAAACAAGTAATAATGTTTTGATATTTAACAAATTTGCATAAGTAACATCAGCAATTAAACACTCACAAATGTCAAATAATCGAGTGATACCAACCTTAAATAATCAAATCGTTTCCTCTGGCGCTATCTAGGAATGAGATTTTTTAACGCGTTCTAGTCAGTGATCACAGTGAAATTTGACTAAGTAGTTTTAACTCAGTAAGTTGTTTTGTTGTTGCTTCCCGTGTAAGATCTTACTGAGCTGAGTACTGATCAGTCAAAAAAACACGCCCATTGTAAAAAAATGTTCGCTCAAAATCTGCGGATCTGCTTGACAGCGACTGGGTGTTTTAATGTTCATAGAAATGCAGAGGATATACCTTGGGTATAATTGTACAGCGGTTCACTGTGTAATTTTCGATTAATAATTTTTTTTTTGTTTTTTTGTATTACTATTTATTTATTTTTTTTTTAATACCGAAAGACGCGGCGTAGTCAGTTCCGTACCTGCTTATTTTCTTGCGATTGACCGCGAACAATACGTACGGTTGTTGAGGTAGATTTTCGTTGGGCTTGACGGCTAAAACCGAAATAGCAGCACCGCTATCAACTAGAAAGGGATGGCCAGTAACTTTGTCTACAATAAAGAGGCGACGAGACTTACCAGCAACCGTAGACGCCTCCACTAATGTTGCTGACTGGCGTTTCGCTGCGCGAATGTGCACGGAAGTGAGCACTTGCGAGCCTGAGGGCCGAAGCGTTGATGATACCAGCAGCATCCATTGTTTCTCGCCCGGTTTCTGCGGTCTCGACTCGGTGGACGTGAGCGACTGTCTGAAGTGCTTACTCGAGAGGGATGGCGATGTGCAGATCTATCTTCTAGTGCAGCCAGTCAACGTTGGATTTCTGATAATATTTCGTTGGTGCTAGCCGATGTTTGATTTGATTTGGGAGTCGCGTGAAAGGTCGCTGCTAGCGTGGTCGTTGGATGACAGTGGCCTTTTATCTTGTCGGCGATCTGAGCGAGGTTGTTGAGATCCCCTGAGACTGCGGATAGTACTGCACGCACGTGGGACGGCAGTTTTGAGAGCCAGAGTACCTGCAACACGGCGTCGAGTGTACCTGAAGAACCGGAGAGATCCCTAATCCGACGAAGTAGCTGTTAGGGCTGTGAATCGCCCAGATCGATGGCTTCGACCAGCCGCTGGAGTCGTAGTTCTTGACTCTCTTCGTACACCTGGAGGAGTCTTGCCTTCACCGTGTCAAATTTCTCCGTCGCCGGCGGCGATAAAAGAATGTCCGAAACTTGCTCCAAGTCACGTCGTTCCAGGTTGGCGATGACATACTGAAATTTGATATCGTCGGAAGGCCTGGACGGGGCGAGGATAGCCTCAAGCTGTGCAAACCACAGAGATGGGCGATCTCGCCAGAATTGTGGTATTCGCGCTGCAACCGAGAGCCCAGAGATGTGTGGCTGTGTGACGAGTGACTGCGAGCCCGAAGCTTCCATCTCAGCCTGTGCTTGTGTCACTTCGTCGTCTTTGGTAGTCATTTCGATCGATGCGTTTGTGCGAGTGAAATTCTTATTAATATTTTATAACGCAACACTTCTTCGCGGGGTCACCAATGTAATGTTCGATTAATAATTTTTTTCCTTTTTTTTTGCATTAATATTTATTTTTTTTTTTAATATTGTTAATGTTAAAAGAATGTACAAAAATAATAAATTATAATTTTTTAAGACAGGTATTGGAGCGAGGCTGTCAGCGATCTTATCCCTTTGTCTCCACGCCGGAAAAGGGAAGGAATGAAAAAAGCTGTTTGACAGCTCGATGGCAGATGTCCGACTTAACGAACAGTTTCGCTGTCGGGCTCTGTTCGTGTCGCCACAACTGCGATACTCAGAAAAAATGTTCGATTTGTTCCCATGGCTGGTATGACCTTTCCGATTCCGAGTAAGACTTTCTTCCAAAAATCAGAGAGACCACCGGAACTGGCAGAAGCTTTCGACATGCACACATTTTAGTTTGAATATAAAATGTCTGAAATTTTTCAATCAATTCATTTCGTGGATAGAGTGTCAAATTGCGTATCAAATTCCCACATCAACTCCAATTTCATTTTTCCCGGTAAAAGTGTTCGAAGTTGCGACTGACTATCAATTTGCACAGCTTCAACTGAAAGTGTGTGAACGAAGGCGAATGTAAGTCAATCGAATCATGCGTACCTGAGAAAAGACAAGCGGAGGACTGCACAAGCGTTTTATTTGTATTTTCCAACAACAGACGAGTGGAAAATGAACACTTGCCGCCTCGTCGTTCTCTCAAAGGAATCTCTTCAATTTCGCGTGAGAGTGTCTTGTGCGACACTGATTTAATATTCTTCGCATCACATCCACTTGGTCGATCCATGCAAAGCGTCCCACGACCCCCACCGATGCAGACTCGTAGACGACGTCTAATTGATTCAAAAGTGGTGCAAGTGCACATTCTTTTGATTTCCCTGCAGTGAATCTAACTTCAGCGTTCTTGAATAATTAAAAGTGACCCCCTTCCCGCCACACACACCCTTGAGCGGTGCAACAGATATGAGTGTGTGTTGGTATCAGATTCAGAAACCAGGTTAAAGTTGCCCCTCGACAGCCATTGTTTTTTACGGGTTTTTGTGGACGGTATGTTTTCGTCCTTGGGGGGATAAACTGAGTTAACTGAACGAACGTAAATCGAAAAAGACGTAAAATAGTTTCACTTCTCTCTCCGAAAACAGGTCTGCAGGGTACCATGCAGATCTCGGGGCAAAAGAAACAAAAAACGAGGGAGAACAACACTAGCTTAACTTTTTCAAAACAAAGCACAAAAAAAACAAAGCAACAGAAAAACACCAAGAAACGGAACGTGTGGGGGGAGGCAGAGAGAGATAGAAAAAGTTGCAACACTAATTACGGAAAGTTCCCTGCCAAGGCAGACCCCTGCTCAGGGAGGGAACGGAGCCGGCTCGACGGCAGGATTTCGACAGATGCTGCCGCTGGTGCTGCCCTACCCTCCGTGCTGATGGACCGTCGTTGTCGTTGACGACGAACCGAAAGAGGGCTACTCGGCGAGGAAAATAAAAATAGATTTTTGGGGCCCTGGTCTGTGTGTGTGCACTTCACAGCAAAACACTGCAATTATCCATTTTTAAGGGCGGGTCAAAGTGACTGGCGGCATTGCCGGATCCGTGGTGTGCTGCTGCTGAATGATGGAAATGACGACTCTCTTTAGTCAACTTGTGGGTGGCGAAGCCATTAATTTGCGCTTTGATGTAGATTTTGTTTTCTTTTTGCTCGGACGCTAGGTGGGTGAGAAATGATTTCCCTAGAAGTAAACATGTTTGTCTCGAGTCGAGACGGTGAGCGGGGCGCGGCGGTGCTTCAATCTGAAGAGGAGGGAGTGCATTTGTCGTTTTGGTTTTTTGCCCTTGTGTGCCGTGCTTATCCACACTCTGTGTGCACTCGTAATGGGTGGGTGTGATAGTGCTTTTGTTTGGAACTGGTAAGTGAGCCGCAATGGGCTGGGTGAGGCGTGCTGTAAGTGAAGAATAGAATTAGGTGAGCAAATTAGGTTTTGCGGTTGACTCTGTTTCGGAAGATATGCGCTTCGTGGGGAGACCACATTAAGTTGAAAGGGGACTCTCTGTGGACAGCTGCAGTCGAGGTTGTCTTCTGAAGCGGGGGATATTTTTTGGCTAGTCTTGTAAATTGAACTGGGGCCTGGTGGGGGTTTTTAGTTTTATGATGTCGTGATTGAATTTTATGCGTTAAGTGAATATTTTGTTTTTCTTTGAAACTGCTGTTGTGCTGTTGTGTGTAATCAGGTTTCAAACAGTCGGTGTAACACAATTTGTGTGTGGTTCTGGACGGACATTGTGTTTGTCAGGACATTATAAGCGCATTGCTAGCTTTCTACTTCGTCCACGTGAATCTGAGAATAGGTTTGTGGTTGGATAGCAGTTTAAAGATTGAGTATCTACGAGAGTTGTGTTTTACTCAGCTGCACTAATGAATGAAATATGTCATGTGCTTCGAATTTTCAGTCAACTGAATTGTGGAGTTGTCGTCTTTAGTCATGACGAGGGTTGGCGTGGTTGCTTGCAGACTTTTTCATGAACTTCTTGGTACCTGCTCGACATATTCTCTCGTCAGCAGGGCCCATCCATCTTATTTCAAACCAAATGTGAACAACACCTCACGCAGTACCCTGATATGGTAACGGCATATATCTGAGAACGGGTGCCTTGGATGTCTGGTGTCTGTCACAGATTTCTCCAAAGGCGCGTAAGTGCATGACCTCCGAAAATAAGCAAGCATGTCCACTTCCTAATATCTATTGTAACATTAGCACGAGTGGCAGATTATTTGCCGAAATTGCCTCTAAAGTTTGCAAGTAGACATCGGTCGACATCGAAGAAAGATGAAAGATGAAAGAGACACTAAGTTGCAGGCGTAGCAGTTCTTATATTTATTATTCTCGCGGACGTAAAAGGTTATGCAACCCATCATACCCATCATAACACAGCACTGGTCTTAGGAAAACCGGAATGGGTTCGCCATGAGACACTAAGAGAGGGTCGATGTAATTCCAAGCAAAGTCACTTAAGACGTAGGAAGAGTGGTTCTCTGGTGCGTGCACATAGAATAGAAGGTTTCCAGATTTCTTCTCTGCAGCTGCCGCGACGCTTTGCAGGACAGTCTACGTGGTAAATAACTTCCCATTGCGCAATGCTACCAAGAAGACGACAGTTGGTCTGTCTTGCGTGTTCCCTTTCTGAGTAGTGCATTTCTAAATCTTCAAGCAGATATGAAGAACTGAGTGGCATTTCGTTTCAGACAGAAGAACATTGATAAATATAGGAAAAGAGTAGGACACAATACGGAACACTGAGGAACACCAGGTTTGCCTTGTGCATTTCTGATTTAAAGACCTTATACTGGTCATAAAGAACGAATTGGAAATGTAGCAAATGTGCATGAACTCCAGTAGAAGACAAGCATCACAACCGAACGTAATCGATCCAATGCAATCTGTGAGCTTCATCAAATGCAATGACGCGAGGATTGTGTGCATTGATCCATGAAACCACTAGATCATTGTCACATTCCCTTTCATTCAGATGTGAACGGTCGATTCTCAAAATATTTCCCTAGCCGAGAATTGATCAAGTGATATATCCTTCTGCCATACTTCCAGTACCCCGGTTAAACGTCTGCTTCGTCTGCAATGTTGATGAATCTCTGCTTCTATGGATTAGAAACTACCTTTCGAACCGTTCAATCCAAGTTGTTTTGGATGGGTTCAAGTCTGATATCCACAAAATAAATGCTGGTGTCCCCCAAGGCTCTGTTCTGTCTCCGACACTCTTTCTCATTTTTATAAATGATCTCCTGTCTGTCACTTCTAATCCAATCCACTCCTACGCTGATGACAGCATCCTCAGCTTTTCATATTCGTCCCAAAATTCACGATCCTGCCCTTCGGACGTAATATTAGAACGGCAGCGTATGTCAAGCACATTAAATTCTGATCTGGACAGCATAATTAACTGGGGTAAGAACAACAGAGTGGAATTCAATGCTTCCAAAACTCAATGCTGTCCATCCATGAATGGCGCTTGTATCGACGAAACCGGAAAACTTTCCATCCTTGGTATGTGCATCAACACAACACTTAGTTGGAACGATCATATATTCGAGGTCGCCAAAAATGCCGCGAAATGTTTAGGTTTCTTTAATCGATGCAAAAAATACTTCAACCCCTCTGATTAGGCTTTAATCTATAAGGCGTATATTCGCCCTAAGCTTGAGTATAACGCTCATATCTGGTCTGGTGCCCCCAAGACCACCCTGCACCTACTAGACAGAATCCAAAAGGGAGCGATAAAACTTATAGGAGACAACGATATCGCGGGTTCATTAGACTCACTTGAACATCGACGTTCCGTGTCTTCTTTGTCCGTGTTTTATCGTTATTTTAACAAACGATGCTCAAGTGAGCTAGCCAACTGCATTCCAGATTTACCCAAATTCGGTATTGTTTCGAAATTGTCTCGCGCCGCCCTTGGTAGTTGTCGCCAACCCTTTCGGTAACAAGGTGTACACGACCTAAGTCGCCTTCTAGTTTCTACCTTTTACTTCACCCAAGTAGCTATTCGTCTGCAGTTAATAATAATAATATGGATGGCACTACAACCCATAGAGGGTCAGGTTCTAGCTTCTCAGCAACCAGTCGTGCTGAATGCGCAGTTGTTCTCCCACGAAAACAGTTTTATGACGACTCCGAACGGCCAAGTTTGAGAAGCTTTTTCTAGACTTGAAAGAAGTGCGGCTGTAAAAACTATTATTTTTTTTTTTGTCGAGACCAGAGATCGAATCTACGACGTCGTGGTTTACGTGGAGGTCGACGCATATACCCACAACGCAGCTACCACACATCTGCACACACGATATTGTTTTCGATCTCTCTCCAATAGCGTACACCATTTCATGCGTTATATTAAGGCTTCAAAGCCCTTCGCTATGCATGGTCGTTCCGTAGATTCACACTCATACCTCACTATTCTATCTTATGCTCAGAAGGGAAGACATTACTCCGATTGGCTAATTCCAAGAGTACAGTCCAGCATGTCAGTCGCTTTGGTCCAAATTTAGATTTTATACTTAGCACATGCCCCTAATGGGACCATTAAGTTAGGTAAGTTTATTCGGTTGCCAGCAAAATTGTCAGCACACGTAGACCATTGTTGATCCATTGTGATACCCAGTGATCCAGTGATGTTAATTTGATCCCAACGGCAAATGGTGACTGGATCACTGAGATTCGACCAAGGACAGGCACTCAACCAACTGCGCCATCCAGTGAGACCGTTGGTGACATCTTTAGTAGATCTCACTCTTAATTTCTAGGCAAAGCATGTTCAGTAGACCAGTGCACCACGAACACCGTATTTAACTCCATGGTCAGTGGAACTATGTCATGAGGAACTACATACGTGCGCCGCCTTCAAACAACGAAGACAATCGATTTCCCTCAACAAGAAGTAGCAACGCGTCCAGCAAGTGCATAACGAACCTGTCTAAATGTCCAACCATAATTGGTGTAAGCAAGTCAAAGTCAACCAAAAAAAGTGAGCGAAATTTAACGAATCTAATCGGATGTGGTGGACAAAATTAATAATTTCTGCTTATTCATTCTCCGTGATGGCTGTGACCTTTTTGTTTCTTTGGCATTTTGTCCACTTTCTCAAGAAGTTTTATTCGGACGTAGAAAGGGTGACATTTTTATGAAAGTTTTTACAAGAATGCCCTCGGGGCGCTGTCAGTGACTTTCACGAAATTAGGCGTGAGGTTGGATACATGCTTACTGTCTGCTAATGCAACCACACAGTCGGATGTGGACCTACTGGTAGGAGGACTCTAGGCCAATGTCGCCAACGTGGCAGCATTCCATCAGCTCTGACCGAAAAATTAGACGAAAAAATGTCGAAATTCTTAAATTTTGATCAAAAAATGTCCAAAAGAAGTGAGAGCGTTCCAACCAAGAATTAAGACTCAAGGTCTACCACGAGATAATCAACGACAGTGCCTTTTCGCAACGCAACGATAAATACCCAAGGTCTTCTTCTCTGGTTCACAGGATCATTGCCCACTCTCCCGTGTACTCAAGAGGGTAGCCAGTGATGACATTTGAGTGGAAATTGTGGAAAGGGACAGTATCGCTCAACACTAGTTCCCAGTTTCCTGACGACTACAGTGAATTAGTGAACTGCGTCAACTACTGTTCGCCAAAAACGGCTGAATTTGAGACAAATCGGTCACAATTTTCTACCCAAAAGTCAGAGACAGGCCTTTTTGTCTGAATGGTGTTTGAAACCTTTAAAGTTTGGTAAACGAAACGTACCTGACAGTGTCGTCTCGGGGAATTGCAAGTTCCCCAATACTCCCCATTCAGGCAGACAGTAGCGAAAGCGTTTCGCAAAACTTTTGATTAAAATAAATCGAAAAGTCTTTGTATCCTGAAGGATGAACGATGCGCGCGCGTTCATGTCGACTTTCGGGTTACATGTGTCTCTCATAATTTCCATTTCCATATCATGTACCGTATGCCCATCAACAACCTGACACAGCACACCCTCGAACCGAGGACGATCCTTCTTGCGCTTTACTTTGTATTACTTCAGCGCGTCTTTTGACATCGCCTCACTCAGCGTAATGCGTTGCTTAGCTCTCACTTGATGGAAACTTCTTTAAAAGTTCCCCGCTCCCCGGTTACATCCAGTTGCCAGCGCCGTCGTGTGTACGCAAATACGTGAGTGTGTTCCGCTTTGCCGTTCGAAATGCAAAAAAGGCTGCAGAGTATTTCAAAGTTTCGCTTGTATCATGTGTATCGTGAGTTCATGACAGATACAGCCCGTCCCCCGGTCGGGATGACTTGGGGGAAAAAAGTTGTTCTGCGGTTCGTCGCAAGGATTATTGTTTCGTAACTTTCCGCTGTTGTTCTGGAGATTTTCGGGATCTCCCACTTCGGGCTTCGTCTCAATTTGCATCGGTGGTGGGCGTGCAGACGACATAACTCATATTTAGCGTATTACGCCGCGCCGCTCAGCATATCTGCGGCAGCCAGTTTCACAAATAAGTCGGCTGTCGGCTGACGGCTCAGCTTACGCGGCCTAATTGAATAGGCAAAAGTTCTCGGTTAAATTAAGCGCCCATGGAATATTCTTTATTTTGTCATTCTCCACTCCACTGCACGTATGTGAGACGTGAGTGATGCCATCCCACGGACGGCGGCGGCGGAGACGCGCTCATCTATTTTGCACACATCCACGTCGTCTATTTAACCGCAGCCGAGGGTGGGGGTGACTCCGAAAGTAGAAAGTAACTGCTCTAATGTGCGAATTATCTTCTAATTGAGTGTAAATATTTAATGCGAACCGGGTCGAGGGTGTGTGGATGTGTGCTCGTGGTGGAGCAATAACAATTATCGCAGCCCCACTCTGTGCAGAGATGACAGTCGCCTGGTGGCTGGGGGACGGCTCCACGCCCAAGGGAGACTGGCACAGTTGGCAGAGGCGAGAGTCGAGACGTGAACGAAATCGCACTTTCGACAGAGAGAGTCAGAGAGTAGCAGAGCGGCGATGGGTTCCATTTGTCACACACACATGATTTCTTGGTCTGCCCGCGTCGGGGATGGTGGGCGGCGAACACCCTTTTTATAGTTTAACATGTGAATACAATTAACCTGTTTGTGGACTTTCATGATATGCTCGATTTGATTAAGGGAGCGCTGCCGAGAGAGGATGTCGGAACTAATTGAGTGGAGATGGTTATGGTTTACCTTTGCTCTTGGGAGGTCTGGGAGTGGGACTGCGATTACCTGAGTGGGGGTTGATACCGTCTGAGTGGAGTTCCGTGGTCGGACTTTGGGGAATTGGGAAGGTTTTTCTGTTCTTGCACTTGATGGGAATAACCTGAAGACACTTTGTGCCCTTAAAGGAGATGATAAAGCTGCGAATGTTATTGACGGGCATCGTGCCAATGACTCTGCATCTCTAGAGGGACTTCAGCGAAATTGGTGGCAAAAGGCGCGTCAATTTTTCAAGCTTGTTGGTTGAGGTCCATCCTTTGTTGTAGCCCAGAAGAGGTACATGCCGTCATGATGGTTCGGTCCAAGGTGGCATCAATTTCACTCCCTACACAAGCCTTGTCTTATTGGCCGTTGACAAGACTTTCGTCTTGTCACAGTCTATTCAAGGACGGGCAATGGCCAACATCGGGATCCCGGAACAATTTTTTTCTGTTGCCTCGCACGCTCCGTGCAGTCCAAGGACTTTTTAGCCGTTTCAAAGCTGAACTCGATTGCGGCAAGGAGAAGCGCTGCCGTTTATTCAATATGGCACTCAGAAGAGCTGCGGTGGCAGAAGAGCAGGCACTATCAGTGGCAATGTTGGGATACGCTGATCACATCGACATTGTTTAATTTAACATTATAACATTATAACATCATAACGCAATAAGATATCGGGTTGTTTAAATCCGTGGGTACATGTTGGTCTTTTTGGGACGGGATGGAGATGTGTTAGTTGATTTAGCCTCCTTGGTGATTGCTGCTCTGGTAGAGGCCATGAAGCTCGTTGTTAGGGGTCGATGGGCAGTTCTGCTCACTTACCAGATTTAATGCATTGAGTACCGGACATCTGTGTCAGCGGAGGGCTCTCAATCAAGTCCTCAACTTGATTCGACCTCTATGAGTGGCCCCACATTCTTCTTCTTCTTCTTCTTCTTCTTATGGCGCTACAGTCCGAGGTAAACCTGGACCTCAGCCAGCAAGCCTCTCCAGCTGGCACGATCCTTAGCCAGCTGCCCCTAGTTTCGCACTCCAAGCTGGTTGAGGTCCTTCTCCACTTGAGTTCGCCGTCGTCTTCGTGGTTCCTCTATTGCGTTGTCCCACTGGTTCGGAGTCGAAGACTCAACTTCTACCCTGACAACCCGATGCAATCTATTTCCTGAACGAGAACCTCACTTCTATAGATCTCAAGAAGCGAAATAAGAGACGGAGTAGGAAGCGGAGTTTTCTCAAATGATTACCTGTGATCTTAAATTCGTCATTATTGCAGTGCGTGTTCAGGAGAGATCAATAGTATAGGGGCCACCGAGAAGGCACGGAGTTAGTATCTACATAAATGGTACATAAATATATGAACTTCTGGCAATCCGAGAATCACCTGCCTCTTATCACAGCTTTCAAGTCACTCAGGAATAGATCTCGATAAGTTCGTGGTTCACTTTCACAAACGTGCTCCGTCCATTGTGTCCTTCTTTGATAACCATTTACTACCTTGAGACCTAGGTAGGTAGTAAATTAGCTGCCATGCGACCTTGCGGTGACTCACTTGGACAAACTAGTTGTGCTCGTCATTTTGTGTATTCTACTACCATGAGACCGTCGGACTACTGGAACCATCCTATTGCGTTTGAAAACTTTAGGAAATGTTTGAGCTTTAGACCGCACAACTCCACCAGTTCTGCAAAATATTGTTTGCCCAAGAACTGCTTTCTTCTTTTTGGTCAGGGCATTCGCAGAGCAGATGTTGTTCCTCATCTCTACAGCATCTGCAAAGTCGTTCTGTCGTATGTTCAGTCGTGATGCATGCGATCCAATGGCACATTGTATGGTGAGAACCTCAGAAAGTGTTCGTACCATGAGACATCCTTTAGTCCTAAAACCTTAACTCGGTCCACATGTGAATCTTCGCAGGGTTATCCGTTCAACATCACTAAAGTCCTCCAGTTCTACGAAAAAGAGTTTTTCGCAAAACTGGCAACGTCTACGTGTCGATGGTGGACAATTGCAGAACGGATTCTGTTTCCTGCTCCTCTCTGTAGTTTCTGCAGTTTCTTTATGTGTACGGGCTGTACAGCGGTATTCACCTAGTTAAGCGTCTTCGGATTCAACGCTTAAGATGGCTAGGTCATGTAGAGCGGATGGACATCACAGCTCCGTCCCGAAGAATCTTCGATACCGAGCCATTGGGACAGCGCAACAGAGGACGTCCTCGCACTAGATGGCGCACACAAGTGGAAAAGGACCTCAACCAACGTGGTGTGCGCAGCTGGTGGGAGCTGGCGAAAGATTGTGCTGGCTGGAGAGACATGTTGATTGAGGCCCAGGTCCACCTCGGACTGTAGCGCCAATCAAAGAAGAAGAAGAAGTATATTGACTTGATGGCACGCTTCCTAGATTTCGAATAGTTCTACTTGGTGCACACTGTAATTGTCCCGAAGTTTGCTGCCGTATATAAATACAATAAGTGATTCCTTTTACAAAAGCTACCGTGTCAGGGGGAGACACTGAAAGCTGGAAACACAAACATCACATACACCAGCCCGGCCTTGGCAAACCTCGGAGCTCCTTCCATGACGTGATCGGTAGTAAATGACAGCGGCACAATAAGGGAATGCCACTCCAACTTCCTTGTTATCACCCACTGACTTCACATCTCATCCGAAACCCATGACAGCATGTCATATTGATGGACACAGTGAGACAGATCTCATAAGACAGTTCATTTCAGACTCAACCTAATCACACTACCCAGCAGACTGTCGTCTGCCGGTCTGAACGGTGGGTGTATACACAATGTGAGTCCCTTCAGATCTGCCCCCACAGACACACAAGCACCTCGCCAGGCATCATCTTCCACCGGGTTCATGTACCGGTCCATCAAAGGTTCATGCGTACCATTAAATGATAAGTTAATTTGCCTGACCCTATTCCATCCACTTAGGGATCCCTTTTTAAATGAAAAATTACAAAGTAATTGCTTGTCAGTTGAACCCGAACATGCCCCGCCGCCACCCTCATGCCTTGCAGAACCCAATTAGGGGGAATTTCTTTTGAGGATCTCGCTCAAAATGCAAACATCTTCGACTAACATCTCCCGAGACAGAGAACTTAATTAGAAGAGATCCAAACTCACGTCCTCCACTGGAGGCGCAGCGCCGATAGAGAGATGTTTACCCTAAAATTAGTCAAGCACCATCTCGTGTGGCGCACACACGCGACTGTGACGGAATCCGTTGCCGGTCTTTTCACATCGTTGTCGGCAAAGTCCTATTCGATGATGTACGCTGCTTTGTGGGTGAACCGTTGTGACGCTTCATGGAGTCAGCTGCAATTTGTGCGTTCCCTCAAAGCTAGAAATCATTTCATCCGCTTCACTTGACAGCAAAGCACAACCTGCGCTCGGTGGACCGCGCGGCGTTTGATGCAAAATTACATCCTCTAACGACGAAAACTACAAGAAAAAAAAAATGCACGCACGCAACCGGGTACTGCTCGCACAGGAAGACAATAAATCCGGGCACAGGCAAACACACGAAGATTTATGAACTTGATTTAATTTTGAGAACAAAAAGTGCGCTTTCCGAGAGGGTGCACGGAGCCGGAAGAAAATAATGGTTTTCATTGACTTAGAGCCCCCTGCTGCTGCAGCATCCCAGAGGTATCCTTTTGCCCTTTCATCCACGAAACTGAAGTGTGTTCTCGGGGTTCGTTTTTTTTTTCTAAATTTAATGAGAGTGTAGTTCTTGGTCGGGAGATGAGTGGAGTTTAGTGCATGCATGCGGGTGCAGATTTGCTTTTGAGCTTCTAAAAAACAGTCTTTGACGGTGTCGGTTGGGTGAGTAGGGTCACTGACTGGGTTCCTGTTGGATGGGCTAGAAGAAAGCACCCGGTTTGAATGCTTTGACTTGAGAGCGTGCTTTTATTAGAAAGCACAGTGTTCTGCGTCCAAATTTGAAGGTACACACGTTTAGGGGGGAACCTGTGGCGTATGGTTGGTGAAGGGTTTTGGAACGATGTGTATGGGAGCGCTTAAGAGGAGAATATAGTGGTACAGGGGTTTATACCAAGCTCCATTCAGGGCAGTAGAAGACTCCTGAATGTGAGGTGGTGTATATATGTAAATGGTACGCTAACTTAGTCTCCCTCCAAAATGGTCCAATCGATCGTGGCGATTCTTCCTAAGTGGTGAGAGACGGAGGGAACATTTTGTTGTGTCCGCTTTTGCCTTAGACCAGCTCGTTTGGCCTGAAGAAGGGTATATTCCATGATCCACAATGTAAGCCACCTGTCTACCAAATTGCATCCAAACCTAAAGAGGCCCTTAAGACCTAGAGATCCGCAAACATACAAGACCGTCTAAATGACAATATTACGAAGAAGTAAGGGATCACCTCGAACTTCCGTGTCTACTGGTGCCCGGCAAACCACATCTCTCATGAACCAGATAGAAAATATCAAACAAAACCTAGGGACAAGTTGGTCGAGGTCCTTCCCCATTTGTGTGCACTAAGGATGGAGGTACAACCCCTAGGAGGTACAGATCATGCTTGGGTCATGTGCTGAGCGCCACAAGTTTCCAACCTCATTGACTGAAGAAAACACTGAGTATGTCGAACAAATTCAGCCCTTTGACGGTTGCTTGTCCGTTATTAGCGCAAAGAGTGCTCTTCGATATGGCATGCTCCTTTGTCTCCATTGTCTCGTGTGCGTGACGCTTGTCCAATCTTGTACAGTGGAAGTTCCGATATGACCACCGACAAGCGCGGAAGTACTGGCGAGCCGACACTGAATTTTTAGGAGACGTGTGCTGAGCGCCTGAAGCTTCGAACCTCAATGTCTGTAGAAAACACTGAGGATGTCGAACAAATTCAGCGCCTTAATCGTCGCGCGTCCATGGAGTGTATTGTCAACAATCGTGTTCGACGGGAGTACAAGGACTTTTCCACTTGGTGTTCGTTCCTTAACCACTAGTTCTAGTCCATAAAAGCATCACTAGCCAACGTACAACGTGGCTGCATACTCCAAAGTAGGAGAAAGCCCACATTGCGTGTTCTACCATCGAAAAGGATTCAACCACCATCCTCAAAGTAATTCTGACATTCACGTTACAGAGACACTTTTTGCTTTCGTCGCATTACATTGACTCACTTACTTTTCCAGAGTGGAAAGTACTCTGCACGTGCATGCACCAAGAAGAGACAATGGAATGTAGGTTCTCCCAAAAGTCAGCATTACAAGCTGGAACATTTTGCAGGCAAGCACAATGCGGGGGTAAAGCATGTACTAGAGATCTCCAGGCCACTCGATCCTCTGCCTCTGCGAGCGGCTCTGACTAATCGGGATCTATGTTTAAACGCAACCATGCGAGTTTTTTGATATGATCCAACCGCCTCGTCCTGGATCTCCCAGTGGAATGCTTTCCTGATGGAGTCGCATTTAAAGCAAGCCTCGAAAACGGATTGATGGGGACCAACATATTTGAGCCAAAAAATAGTAGAATACTTGCTCCCAATCGAAAATGACTTGAAGTCCAGTTCCTTGAAAATAATACCAGTGTTAGTGGTTTTTGGTGGAGGTTCTACAGCAATAACCTCTGTTGCGTATCCTCTTTGCTCCTAATTCCTCCTGGTTCATGCTGATGTTGATGCGTTTCTCAGACATCCTGATATCCATCCTGAATATATGCAGGCATGGAGAATAGAAACGCGAGAGATATTTGTCAGATCCCGAAGGCCTTGAAAGAAATATTCTACATCTTCTATGTCTCAGCTTAAAGGGATTGGGGCAGTGGGAGATTTAGTCAGGCATTTCCCAATATTAAGTCGCTAGCTAGTCCCAATTTAGTTTTATTATACTTCAGATGATTATGGTCAGTACGCCAACTACCATCGATAGCAACCTTTTGTCATGTTTGAAGGAGTGTGTAGGTTTACGATTTGCAAACCCTGGTGACTATGGCGTTGTGGGTCTGAGCATCGACTCTTATGCACTTGAACCCACTGTGTCTAAGTTCGACCCCCGGTACGACAAAGAGGAAAATAAATCAATTTCACGGCCTCACCTCTTTCGAGCCACTGGCTGGAAAACTCAAACTGGTCATTCGACGTACATATTCCACTCGTGGGAGAACTATAGCAGGCACAACACGAGTGGTTACTAAGAAGCTAGGACGTGGCCAAATATAGGCTGTATCATTATTAATCTTGGGCCTGAAACATTCGAGTGCGCTCGCAGGTTATAAGAGAGTTCCACTTGTCATGCTTATCCTATATGATCGTTCCATGCACTTTGTTCTTCACATCCGTAAATGGTGACAGGATACATAGGATTACCTGGCAAGCCCTTAGCAAAGTTAATACGCTTCCTCGTTGCCGCCTATTCCCTTTGATCTAGGCCCAGCAGACAATAATCGAGTTCAGCGTGCTGAGGGCTTGATGTTCTTCTCGACAACGTACGATCAGCTTGGACTTGATTTCTACCCGCCACTACCTGTTCTTCAAAAAATCTTCTATAAGGGAGCAACAGTGCGTGGTTAACAATTCGAAGAAAACGCTCATCAGTTTGTGGTTCACTGCGTCCTTGTTGAGTGTCAGCACCGAGAGGGAATTTAGAAATCAAGGAATGGCGGAGTCCAGTCGTTTATGACTAGCTCAATTTGTGGTATGTCTAGTTGCTATACTCATTCTTCTCCTTTGGCTGGCGCTACAGTCTGTGGTGGGCCTGGGCCTTAGCCAACATGCCTCTCCATCTAGTCCGAACTTGTGCTAGTTGCTTCCAGCCACGCACGTTCAACTTATTCAGGTCCCCTTCTAACTGCATGCGCCACCGTTGGCGTTGTCTTCCTTTACCGCGTTGTTCGTCGGGGTTGGAGTCGAAGACTTTCCGGGCCAGAGCATTGGTGTGCATTCGCTCGACGTGAACTAGCTATCTGAGACGTGAGATCGGTGTACAGCCCGTACCGTTCGTCATTCAGTCTCCTCCTCCAAATACCATCCGTAAAAATGGGGACCGAAGATAATTCGAAGGACTTCTCTCGAAGCGTCCATGCTTCTGTGCCATAGAACTGCCGTACTTGCATGTATGAAATGTGGGCCCAACCACTGGAATTGCTGATCCTAATGACGCTCTTTGCATCAAGAGAAGATCTAGTAAAATAGGAAGAGCACACAACACAGCTTCTGCAACACCCAAGTTTCTGTATTCTTCCTCATAACTGACCGTTGTTGGTTTTCAGGAAGGCCTGCAATCAGACCAAGCCCTCATATGTCAAGATATGTCTGACAATCGCTAGGACTATAGATGGTTTTTTGGAGTTTGGTCCCCTATTTTTTTTTTACCAAATATCCTGGTGCTTCGGTGCAGTGCACAGGACGCGTTTTAAACTCTTTCGTCGGTATTTAATTTTCAGTTGAGTTTCTTGAGTACTCAGGGTGACGAGTGCCCTCAATATTAAGGGTAGTTGGAATTACGGAATGCCCCCTTTGTTGGAACCCATTAGGCACACCATCAGCGTATTAAATTCCTACATCTCCTCACTCGCGCAGTAAAACAGATTCAGGCTCATTGGCCGCATTGAATAAAGTTTCAGATTACCACTCATGTCAACAGTGTCCTTCAATAGAATACACCATTACACCATTCGTGCATAAATATCTATTCTGTCCACCAACCGGCGAGCCATCAAAGCGAACCATTGTTCGCTACAGCTCATTAATGCTCATTTCAAAGAACATTAAACCCGTTTAATTAACAACTTGGTTGTACACAGTAAACACAATGAACATCGGCTATCATCAAACAGTGAGAGACCCCATAAAAGCGACAGAAGAGGCCCGATCTCGATAAGCCCCGACAATTCGGAGACTAATCGAAAACATATTTCAGTTATCAACAATTACCAAATTTATGACACCCTCAATGGGTGTCAGGCGCCTCCCCCCACATTCCCATTCGATTGGCTGCCACTGAGCCCTTAGATGAGGTCCGCTGCTGGCACACTGACTGCTCTGCCGTACGATGAATATAAAATGCCAATTCTATAATCCATTGCCTTACAATCGATTTCAATTGAAGGACGATAAAATAAAATTGAATTCGCCCGGTCGCTCATGGAATGTCATTAAATTGGCTGAAAACAGAACCAGAAAAAGGGACAGAAACACGGGCCACGACGGGGCTGGAGGGAAAGATGGTAATAAAAGTTTAAGGCGAGGCGCACACCACCCCACGGCCTTCCACCGTCACACAGAACGGAGCTGCAAGAGCGACGGAATCTGGGATTTCAAATCAATTTAAATTTACCAGTCATTGCAGTAATTTCACCTTGAATTCCCGTTTTACGATATGCCAGGATAATTTTACTGGCAACCCCACGGTGGCGCGGTGGCGGCAGGAAGGCCGTTCGGTGTCACTCCACTTTAAGGGTTAGCTGGTGATTCAATCGACTCGAATTATTTTGTCAGGTGGCGGTGGGCAGGACATTTTTTCTCTGTCTTTGTCCAAATGTCCTCGTTTGGCGGTGGCGATTGAATCTGGCAAAACAACACTCACCGGCCAGAGTGATTTCTTGCAGCGCTCACCCACTCGTCAGCCCCATCATTGCCACCGCCAGCGATAGCCCTTTTCCTGTTGATACCCCGGAATGACAGACTCACTCTAGCTCACCACCCCATCCGGGCAATGTAATGCGGCTGCCACACGATGGAGAGACGGCCCAACCAAGTGGCCAGCGCTCGGGAAAGAAAATGAATCCGAAAATGGGAGTAAAAGTGGGCGGGTTAATTCCGGCTCGTAAATCTAAGGTAGCCCCGTTTTATTACCTCTTTCCGTTGGTTACACTGAACTTGCGTTCATCCTTTTTTGTGTGCCCATTGCCACTGCCAATGACTCTGCCGTCGCCGCGCTGGCCGCTGTTCTCTGTTCGCCTGGTCGGGCTCGTCGGCTTTGGCTTCGGTTTCGGGCTTCGGCTTCTTCATCGTGATTTCCACTTAATGGTGGTCTGATTTAAGAGTTTTAATGGCGAATCCAATGTTGGCTTCTTGCAAACGTTGCAAACGCTCTTCTACACACACACAGACTGGCAGGGCTCAGGATAGCTTAAGCCCCTCCGCCTGCTGATGGGGGGACAGGGCGCATCAGTTGGAGAAGAATTTCCTTTACCGCCTGGGTGCTTGCCTCCGCCCCGCAGTGCGCGGCGCTGTGTGTGCCGAAGAAAGTGGCGCCCAACCTTGAGAAGTTTGCTGGGTGGAGGAGGAATTGTTTTCGTTGTTCATCGTAAAAGTTAGCCCCGTGCGCCAAAATGTTGTCGGCACAACTTGGCCAGGCAGGAGTGAGCGAGATTTTACATAATTCCCTTAAATAACAAAAGAATTTACAATATTTGTTCGCTCATGGGCCGATGGGCTTAAGTTTTACCTAAAAACGATGTAAAAGGGTTCTGTCAGCCAGTGCTGCCGCCCTTGTGTGTACCATTCCATTCGGAGATGCGTACGGCGCCCGGCGAATCCGGGACTCGGGATCCTCTTTGATTACTTTCATAGTTTATTAAGTAGTTTGGTTTGGTACTTAAGAGGATTATGAGCGCGTGGACTTTTAAGTACGCTCTTATCCGTCTTAGCCTTTGGGGCAACAGGTCGTGAGGCATTAGTGGAAATTCATTTTCCAGAGTTCAGCTGCGTGAGAGGCAGTAATGGCGGTGGGACGGACTGAGTCATAGGAAATGTTTTTTGGTTGCAAACAACTGAAAAACCGAATGAAATGGGCTCAAGGACGAGGAGCATATTCGTGTTACGATGTCTGTATCTGAGTGGGAAGTGAAAGATTGCTGAAGTTTGCTGAATGGAATTTCACTTAATGGGAAGACATTAATCGTCGGAACCTGAGTCAGTGGGGGAGATGAGTATGATGTCCACGCCCTGTGCAAGAGTAGGAGGCGAGACACCGCTAGTGGGCGTCAAATAAAATCTCACGAGCCTGGAAGGCTTTGTGCTCTGAATTTTTGAACACGAGAGTATGGGTGTTTTTTGTAGACAGTACTCAGCTTAGTAAGATTTTACACGGGCAGCAACAAAACAACTTACTGAGTAAAAACTACTTAGTAAAATTTCACTGTAGTCACTGACTAGGACGCGCTGAAAAATCTCATTTAAGGTTGGTATCACTCGATTATTTGAGTGTTACTTGTGCAAATTTATAAAATATCAAAGCATTCTTATTATTGGTTTGGTTAACCATTATTTTTTTGAGAATTAAATTCACTAATTTTTGACATTCGAGTATTTTGACGTCTAATGCAATGGACGTAGGCACACGTACCAACTTTCGGAAGAAAAATTCAACTTAGCAAAAAAGCGTTTTATTGAAAAGCATTACTCAGCTGAGTACTGGTTAGTCAAAAAAACACACCTATTGTTTCGTCATTCGACGCCGTCTGAGAGGAAGCTGGGACTACGTCCACTGAATCGAGTGCCAGTTAGAGAGAGTGGAGTGTCAGCCAGTTCCCACAAGTTGTTGACCCAAAATGGCAAAAGTTATTCCCTTAAGTCCACTCGTCAAGGCCACAAGCCTCGTGAATACTCGTAGGTAATTAAACAACAAACAAAAACAAAATCCTATGCCGTCGTATATTAAATTGAATAACCGAGCACGCCTGTTTTATCGATTTTATGCCACCGTCCGACACAGAACCATTGAAGGTTGACTCTGGAATTAAGTTCACATGATTGCTACCACTGCTCGCAACGCATCGTGCACGCACATCGGGAGTCGAACATTAGCCTGAGAGTGAAATCAGTCTACTTACACCTGTCGCATGTTGTTTTAAATGGTTTTTATCTAAAACGCAGATTTTAATAGTAGCCACAGCCACAGTTTCTACGCCGAAGGTCTGGCGGTTCCTGATGACTATCATTAGTATTTTGAGTCTGCTTGGTATGGCAAGGGGAAGGGGGGAATAAGGTCAACTACGGTGTTTCAAGGGGGAACTAATTTCACTCGCTGATTTAATTAGGTGACTCGGACTGTTGTTCGATAGAAGGTAAATTGAAACAGGGACAATAATTCAATGAAATTAATGCGACAGGAAATGGCTTCGGATCGCTGTTGGGCACTAGTGTTGTTTAGTTTAGGCCTGGTCATATGAGCTGTGCACTGATAACGCGAACCTTCGGAAACAACTACATTTCAGCAAATGTAAGCAAAAAGTTATATTTTTTGTTATGCAAAAAGGTTGTAACTGAATTATCAAGTTTTTTCATGCAAACATCCCAATAAACGTTGAAGTATCCTTATTAATGATTAAAAGCTTTTCTCTGAGAATCACCCGTTCTCTTTGCGAACTATAAACCTGTGATCGCAATACGCAAAGACGCAAACGCAATCCACAACCACCACGACTAAAAAAAATTGCAGTGAAATGACAGTTTGCAACCCTAGTTCTCTGCGAATGAGGTAACTCCATATGAAGGAGTTGTCAGAGTTTGCGGAGTTCGCTGCGTTCGGGGCGACCTTATATGAATGGGCTTTATATGCCCACGCATCATAAAATACGAAACCACAGTTCAGTTGATCACATTGATATTAATAGACCAAGAGCGCATAGCATTTTTCGGACTACAACCAAAATCAGTTCTGTGTCAAGATTGAAACATCGCAGGTTGTGGTAAATCGATAGTTTTCCAGAATATCGTGGTCGCCAATGTCAGTGAAACTACATGGTGATCAGGTCTGGACCTTTAGGCCACAGTCGTATGAACGATCTCTATAGAGTAAATAGAACAAGAAGACTTATTGGCTAATCGGGGCAGCCACCGCGTAACACCGAAGCATATGTCTAACATTACAGGCTGAACGCTTGTTCTTCTGCGCCTGCCTGAGACGTAATACCACCGATCATCGACTGAAGGCCTTCAAGGTAAGCAACGCGAGGAGTAGGCCTGTGTAAAGATGTAAGGGTCCATGCTCACAGGGCAAAGTTGCTGATCTCTCTCAACCTGGCGGGTTGCCAGCAATGATCTTTTTCGATCTTGTTCGATATATCAAGTTGACATTCGGCCTCCAATCGACGCCCCCATATAGCTTCACAACACCCGTTGTGAGGTGAACCAATGCAAGCAACTTTTCCCCAGCGGTAGTGCGGAGGGCTAACAACCCACCCAGAAAAAAATATATGTTACGGAAGGGTCTGTGTAAGACAATCTCTAATCCTATGGTGGGACAGCACACGTCGACGAATGCCTCGCTAAGCTCGTGACTAAGTCTCCACTACCCGAACTCCGAGTACCTTAGCAACCTTCGATTTTAATCTAGACTTCCAAAACAGGGGCTATGCTACAAAACATACTAAAAGAGCAAGATCAGTCGATCATACCCCCATGGAACCAGCAGACAAGAAGGCCAGGCCACGAGCGGTACCTGACGTCCCCGCGTTCAGTCAAGTGGTAAGTGATGTCAGGCTATATGTTGTCCCGGTTGACTTGGAAAAAAGAACCTCTATCCGTGGAGCAGATAGCTCTTACCCGAGATGTCTCCATCGATCTTGAGTCCTCTTTTTAAGATTCAAGAAGGGATGACTGATTTATGCATGCTCTGACAACGCCTTGAGGAGTGGATGAAGAATTTTTACTTTTTTCTTATTTTTTCCCAACATCACTGTGAAATTTCCTAGAAATCAGCAATACAGTCGAACCAATAAGCCATACGTACGTGATGTAGCTCAAAGTTGGGATCCTTCCTTAGATGAATGATGATGGCCGAAGGTAGTACACAGTTAGGTCGAAGTATGAAATGAAGAACTTACACCTGCATGAGTCCACAATCCTTCTAGCTACATTCTTCTAACAGTAATCTACAACCAGCACATTGCAATAACAATAGAAATGTATTGAATTCAAAAATGAATACATTCTTAGACAGTTGGTCAGTACTCTGCACCTGCTGCAAAGATGTTTGGGAATGCCACACTACACTCCACACTGGTAAAGAAAAATAAGTTACAACTGATGTGGGTGCCAGGACAAGAATTCTTCTTATTGGGCCTTTCTCTTTTCATGGATTCAGCAACATTGACATACAAAACAACAAAAACGAAACAAAAAAGCGACTGGCCCCCGGAAACCCAAGGCGGCCTCAAGTCTGAACAAGCATAACTTATCCATACTATCTGGCGCGCTTACTGGGCGCTATCGATGCAACTATCATCTGAAAAAATGGTTCATCTACTCAATACCAAGCCTTCTTCTTTTTAGAGCACCTTTTTCCTATCTGAAAGTTTCCTCGATGAAGAAGATCCCTCAATTGTTGGCTGATTGCAATTAGGTATCCCCACCAAAGATCAATTCGTCTAAATAAAAGTCTTGGCGAACGATATAAGCGCCCAAAGGGAAAACCTGTTCCTCATCCAGTGATAGCTGATGCATGGCACGAGTTGCCAAGAAAGCTGCGACTTTGGTGGGATAAGTGACGGTATCCTATTTGTAGGTTTTAATTTTTTCTTTTGGATAATCACGTCATAAAGTGCATTGAAGATATTCGTCTGGGTGCCTGATGCGGACGTAACCATTTGAATAAGATGGTGTACAGCAGTTCAGACAACTGTAGGCACTGTGGACAAAGCATGGAATACCTACTCGTCGAGTATCCAAATCTGACATATTTACGAATGCAACCACTTTAAGGGAAACAGAATATAAGGACATTCAATTAGCAAACAAGTCGGACATTCAGTGGACACTCCCTAAGTCGAAGTATCACGGGATATCAAAATTAATTCAAGTTAGAGGGAGTTTGACTAACAGAATGTTTTTTGTGTCAACAAGAATTAGAGGCATACCGAAATTCGACTTATTGAGAGTCCACTATATTTCGTTATGGAAGTACTTGATCAGTCAAAATCGTTATCGTCTCCAAGAAGAGTCAATAAATGCAGTAAAATTATATAAAAATTTTCTAAATTTGGTTTGAATTTTTTTCAAACTGAATCATCTTGGTCGTTCTTCAGTCCCTTCTATCTTGGAAATCAGACCATGACACTCGCTTAATAGTAACATGCAAACTCTGCCTGTTACCGCCTATCATCTATAACAACCACTAGTGCTGCGTCTGATATTGTTCTTTCACGACTCTGAACGGCGAAGTTTGAGAGGCCTGTTGTAGACAGACTTTTGTTCCAGTTTCAGCATTGTTAGTGACTCGAAAGAAGTGGGGCTGTGCAATTGTATTATTGTTGCCATACAACGGAGAGGACTTAGATACCGTAGATTCAAGTGTGTCGGAATTGAAGCATAGGCCCATAAATCTTTAAAAGATTTCCGATGCTCTCAAGAATTCATCTCCTTGTACTGGCTGTTCAAATGTTTAGACTTGATCACATTTTTAGTCACTATCAGCGGCTGGATAGCGCAGTTGGTTGAGTGCCTGCCCTTGGTTATAGGGGTCCCCGGTTCGAATCCCAGTGAAAGCAAAAGTTAATATGCTGCTTTCAAATCTGGTCCAGTCACCATTTGCGGTTGGGATCAAGTTAACTGCCCTGCGTATCACAATGGACCAAAAATTGTCTAAGTGCGGTGGCAATTTAGCTGGCAGCCCAGTAACGTAACCAAACCTACGTACTATTAAACATTCACAGTTGTCTCATTTCCATAGCCATATTTTGTACGTTTACCTTAGCCCACTGTTCAAATATTCAGTTATTGACGAAGTCACGTGAGTTCTATTGAACTGTGACCAAAAAAGGCCTCCCTCCAGAAAATCGCCCAATTACTCCCACTCCTTGCCGAGACCCTTGACATAGACTGCGTGTTCGTTTGTGACACTCATGGGCCGTGAAATATGGTGCGACTCAAGCTGAATAGCCGCCATAATCGTATACAGTTACAACGCTCTCTCTCCCTCACGCCGTCTCTCTAAATGTCATTAGGAAGCAGCAATTATCTGCTGGCCTTGTGCAGCTGGATTACACAAATCCCACATAAATGGCAGCAAACGAGCATGTGTGCACGTCCAATTATCACATCAAGCTCTGCTAAGCCCGTCCCCGTCCAAACATCTCATTATGCCAGTTGACAATAGTGAATTAACAGTCCGGTGTCAGAAGATCCCTCGGACAATGGCAAAAGCCAAATGAAGCCCTCTGTGCAACCCCCAGCAGCGGGCAGCTCCAGATCCAGTCAGCCCGAGAAACATATTCATCCATTCGACTGGGTACAATTGGAAATTGCTACCGAGTCCCTATCACTCACCTTCATTCATAAGGGATCATATCTGCCGACCCACTGGCCACCCATTTAATCGATCGACGGACGAAGAATGAAGGGACCACATTATACAATCAAATAACTCAATTCCTGACGGTTTCAACAGGGCGCCGCCGGGCAGAGCAGGTCAGTGGGAGACATCAATATTCCAGGCACGGGACTGCTACCAGCAGTCCCATGAAAAGTTCAACCCTTCGGACATGAACATGGTCGTCCGTCCCACCCACCCCTTTGGACAGCTCTGCTCCTAAGCTGGGAGGTGAGTGTGCCGCGAGTTCCTGTGTGCGTTCGACGTTCGGGTTCATTTAAAATTCACAAGCGCATTACAATACGGAGTCCTTTAAGTTGGCAGCGGGCAAGTGCTGGCCAAGGAACGGAGCCCAAGGAAAAGTAAAGTAAGTCACTGGGCGCATTACGAGAGCGCCTGTGTTTCTGTATGCGGTTGTCCTCATTCAGTCGCCGAGTGTCTGAGTCGCAATGTCCCGGAGACATACTCGTGCAAGTGTGTACAGTCCTCATTTAGCCCGTTCGATACAGGGAACGTGGGTACCCCCCCATGCCCATGTACCCACGTACTCATGTACTCATGTACTCATGTACTTACGTATGTTGTTATCCCAACCATCGTCAAAGCAAACAGAAATGGGTTGGGTCCCCTGTCCCCGTCGCGCGCCGGTGGAGCACCTTCATTCAACCAATTTGACAGGACGACACTGAGGCTGTAGACATCCTCCACCGTGTGGAAAAAAAGTCCCCCATTTTCGTTGTCTCCTCCCGTGTCGGAGTCACAAATGAAAACTCGTTTGAGAAGGGAGCCAAGTAAATAAATAGAGGCGGAGGGTTGGGCGGCCGGCAGGTGGGAGTGAAATAGTACAAGCCAAAGCCAGAGAGGAATCCTTTGATAGATTCTGCAGACCGGGGCGAAGGGAGGACGTATATTTTATGCTGACATTTAATATTTATGAATTTCGGTATTTTTGTCTATTTTTACGGCAGAGTGACAGCTTATGGCAGTTATTGGAGGCTCTGGGAGACTCCATGCTCCATGCATGCACTGGTGGTCGGGATCATGTTATTTGTCTCTGCGGTGACGGTAACGGTGACGGAGGCGGCGTCCGTACCGGGGGCTCATGAATAAGCCATGAGGTACGGGTTTATTGGCTAATTTGGGGCACGTTGTAAAGATGGACAGTAGCCGCAAGGAATGTGCACCGATGGTTACATAAAGTGAATCGTTTTATTAGTTCGAAGGCGGGGCTCAGGATACTTGATCGGTGCTAACCAATAAAACGGAAGACATGTTGGCTGAGTGGGTTGCGGGCCGGGCCGTAGTTGTAGTTCGGGGACATCGGGGAGTGACATTCGACATTCACTCTTGTTTGGGACCTCGATGGATGGAGTTTGAGACTAGTTCTTTCTTTAAACTTTAAGCGCGAGGCATTTATGGATGAAATAAATTCTTGAAGCATAATTTTGTAAAAGCTTGGCTCCGAGACCACGATGTACAAGGTTCAAGTTTGGATCAATGTAAGGTGAGGTGTCCTGGTCCAACCTGGGGTCTTTAAGAAGGACATTAGTTTCCTAATATCGTTTGCACTCGAAGTGAGTTGAAGTAGGGCCTACCAAGGATACACTCTCTGACTCAAGCAAGGACCACGCAGCTGTAGATCAAATGTGGTATTGTCTGCAGTGTTGTTACAACAGTGTGCATTGTTTGAGATGTTTTGCGGCATCCTCTACTAACGGCCAATGTACTGTGCAGGCTCGTGATATCATGTCAAGTTCGCCAAATGAGATCGTTTGTTTCGGGCCGTTTATACTAAGCCCACATTTTTCTTGATGTGGCAAATTTAGTCAGTCTGGCCCATACCAGGTTAACTACTTCAAAGAAGTGAGTTTCAAAACTGAGTGTCAAAAAGTGATTGAGGGCCTAGCTTCTCAGCAACCACTAGTGTTGTGCTATTGTTCTCTCACGAGCGGAAGGGACCTACAGTTTTATGCCGAATCCGAACGGCTTTGTTTGAGAAGCTTTCTCTAGACAGGAAATACTCCTGGAGCATTGTCAGTGACTAGAAAGAGGTGGGACCGTAAAAATTATTTCCGTAGCAAAGAGCAGGAATCGAAATTTCGACGTCGAGGTTGAGGTCTATGCACACACCCACAACGTCACCGGCCACCACATTGCTTACTTGCTAGACAAAAATACTTAAAACTAGCTTTACTAAATTATCAATGACTTATACCTACTGACCCTTACAATCGACAGTTATAATTTCGAGTTTGTAAAGGAGTTTGTCTACCTCGAGGCAAACGTAAACTCCACAAACGATATCACAGTGGTGGTGACTTAGAACCACCCTTGGCAACCGATGCTACTTCGGTCTGTCAAAACAACTGGGCTCGAAACTCCTGACTCGAAGGACCAAAGTCATGCTCTACAAAACCCTTATCCTGCCAGTCCGACTTTATGGAGCCGAAAGCTGAACATTAAGTAAGGCTGCACAGCTGATTCTTAGTGTCTTCGAAAGAACAATTCTGCGTCGGATATTTGGTCCCATCTGCGAGGAAGGCGAATGGAGGAGAAGACACAACTGCGAACTCTACCAGCTGTAAAGAAAAAATCTGTCGACTACACTGGCTCGGTCACACTGAGTGCATGGACACCAATACTCCAGTTAAGAGGGTCTTCGAATTCGAGCCTCCTGGTTCGAGAAGGAGAGGAAGGACCGAACTTTCGGTATAGAAATGAAGTCATCGCGGATGCAATACAGCTTGGTCTTGGTGACTGAAAGCAGCGTGCGAATGAAGCAGTGCGATGGAAGGCAGCAATTGCTCAGGCTCGGACCCTTCATTGGTCGCCGGCCTGAGTAAGTAAGTACTGACCGTTTTCGGGTACTCTAAGCTAATCTAATAGTTAATCTTAACTATTTATAAAGCAGAAAGTTTGTGTGTCTGACCGACAAAGGCTCCGAAACTACAAGTCACAGAGCTTCAAAATTTTCAACAAAAATCATTCTAAAATTTAGATGCTGAATGTGTCAGTTTGTAAGTCGGTACGACATACGGTTCGGAAGATACAAGCACTTTTTAAACGGGAATAAAACTCTCAAAATAAGGCTGGTTGCATCAATCCGGTATGAAACCATTTCAAGTTGCGTAGTCGTGGATATCAACCATCCCCCAGTGTGTTGTAACTTCCATATTTACACATAAATTTTTCATATTTTGCTTTGGTGCAACCATTCATTCTACCTCAGTCACCAAACGAAAAGGAAACAATAAACATTTTCGCACTTTTCTTATTTTGTCATACCCAAACTATCTATGCATGTGCATATACACAGCTACACACTGATCATTTAATTTTGCTGAAATTGTGAATATTTAACTTCTTAATGGATTAGCCGATTTAGATAACGATTCAGAGCTAGACTATTTACATAATGTGCTACAAGATCATTTTTGTCATGGTTCATGAAGTTTGACTTCAATTTGCACAACAAGTGAACATCGCTCGCAGGTACAAAGGTGGGATTTCCAAGAACTTGTTTTTATGAATCGCTTGATATCCCTCCACGTTGTGTGTAAATGGTTGAGAAAACACCTTAATTTCCGTCCGTTTTGCTGCAGCACACATTGATAATTAAAACTTCAACATGTATGCACACAGTCAACGAATTGAACGGTTGAAGAAACAAACCCGGGCAAAGCCGGTTACGAAATCTAATATATAAATAAATATATTTGTGCCTTTCGGCTTACACTACGTTTTTTTATAGTCATAGCGACAGTCGTTATTAAATGTCTATGTAAGTAAGTTGGTCATCATGTTCAACTGTCTCATAGTTTCGGTCAACTGTGGCCGAGATCTGTTTCGGTGCAACCACCACCAAGCTCTTTAGCATACTCTTTCCTATCGCGAGCAGAGATAACTCTACTGAATCGGAGAAGATCCTCGTAGTCGTCTCTCCACTGTTTCAGGCCAAAGGTATCGAGGTGGGGGAATGCTTCAGAAGTAATAAAGCCGTTGAGTCGCACTCTTTCACGGTTCATGGTATAAGGGTAGTAAGCCCCAAAGATCAGGCTTTTGGAAGGAGCCCTCTTGCAGGGTGACGTCTGATCAGCTTAATAAAATTGTCTATCCTGTTCAAGTTTGGCTCGCTGTAAAGCACCTCGTTGCGGTAGAACTTCTTGTACTCGGATGCGGGTGAACGCCACAGACGGAGACATGCCCGAAATCACTGTCCCTCGAACAGGTTCATCTTCCCCATCTGGACAGGTCTCGCGTTGAACAACAGTGGACAACCGTTTACCATAATTGGCCTGCTTGAGGGCCATGCACCAGATTGCATTCACCCTGGTATCAAGCTGACTGCTTTGCCGCAGCAAAGGCTTTTCTGGCTTTTGTCAGAGCAATACTTCAAATACAGATATTGATCCAGCCAAATGATTAGATACCTTACCACACTTTTCACAGCTTACGGTCGTCCTTGCGGGTCAACTACGCTGAACTTGCGTCAGTTTCTGCTCTTATCCCGCGATGTCATGTACAACGGAATCCTGAACAAGACAGTTTCACAAGTTTGGAAATTGATAACCAATTAGAGGTAGTCGCAAAGTACTTAAACTATATCGAAGTCACGTTGCATAAGGATATTGATTAACTCGACCTTTGGACCAGTTCTGTACGTTACTAGATTGTCGGTGTACGCAATTAAGTGCGCCACAGAGATGAAGAGATCCGCATTGAATATGCAATAGTATAATAAATATTGACTTGACTTTTTGTATTGGGATGTGCAGTGGTGGCCCGTGGCGTTGTGGGTATGTGCGTCGACCCCAACCTCGACGTCGTAGGTTCGATTCCTACTCTGTGCAACGAAAACAATTTTCACGACCCCACCTCTTTCGAGTTACTGACAATGCTCAAAGAGTATTTCCTGTCTAGAGAAAGCTTCTCAAACAAAGCCGTTCGGATTCGGCACAAAACTGTAGGTCCCTTCCACTCGTGAGAGAACAATAGCACGCACAACACGAGTGGTTGCTGAGAAGCTAGGCCCTGGCCCCCTACGGGCTGTAGCGCCACCCATATTATTATTATGTGCAGTCCCTCTGCAAGCGAGAAATGAAGGACATATCCTTGCCGAACTAGTAAACCTGAGTAACGCTTAAATCTGCTGGTCCGGTGCCCCAAAACCACCCTGCACACACTAGGTAGAATGCGACAGCGAGTTATCAAACTTATAAAAGTCGTACCGTGTCTCTCTGTCTCGGTTTAGTAGGTATTTCAACAAACAATGCTGAACTGAGGTAGCCAATCGTATTCCTGCTATCCATGAACTCCCCCGCAATAAGCGTCGCGTCTGGAACACCAGTCAGTCCATCCTTAAGCCTGCTTTTAGTCGCACTGATAAAATAGGACACATTTTTTTCAGCAGATCTCCATTAACATAGAATGCTCTAGCCGGGCCTACAACCCGCATACCAAAGTCCAAAGGTGCTTCCTTTCTATTCCTCTATACCTTCGGCTGGTGTTGTGCCTTGGTCATGATCAAGTAAGAAAAATATCAGACAATGAGGCCATCATTAGGAGCCTGTTTTGAAAAAAGAAAATCAAGCCTAAGCGAATCTCGCCCTTAACCACTCCGTTTTTGGGGTTATTGCGAAGCATACTCACTTCATGGCCACATCAGCACTGACGGCAGCCACTGCCTATCAAAGTCGACTCGGTTTATGCAGCGATCCACGGCCTTGAGAGAATTGATGAGTCTGCTGTCTGGATTTATTTGAACGTAAAAGTAAGGCACTTAGCTTCTCACATGACGAGACACATTTTGTTCATCCGTAAAAACAAAGCCGTCATATTTTACGAGAGCCTTTAAGGTGCAAACGTCGCTCATACTCAACTCATCTGATCTCCCCGCCTGTCTCAGCACGGTTGCTTATCCTTCAAGAAAGAAAATCAGTGCACTGCACTTAAGCCATCGGCCCGGCCCTGATCTAGTTCACTCGAGTGGGCGGCCCCCATCAAGGACCGTAATTAATGGATTGAAAGTTTTTGTGCCGAGGCGTTATTATGTGTCTTTCAAGTCATTTCATAGAATGACTCTTAGACAATTCACTTGAAAGTGTGCTCTCCAAACTTAATCGACCAATGGATTCGGGGTGGTGGGAGGGAGAGATGCTGTCTATGTCTGGCCGAATGGGACACGCCTAGTGAGCACTTTCATTGCGAGATACCGACCAGGCGATACACCCAATGCTTCACTCGAGGAGGCGGCCTTAGAGATTTATGACGGTCTGGCTGTGTGTCGGGTGGTCTGCGGCGCGGCGTGTGGTTGTGTTAATGGCACTCGGTGGGGTGCGTAGTGGGAGAGACGTTGAACTGAGGATGGTATTTAATTCATCGATAATGAAGGGAAAATGGGGAGGTTTTCACGAAGGAATGCAGACGGTTAGGGGGTGTGGAGGAGTAGGTTCTAGACGGGGTCAATGCTGCGGGAGATGGTACTAGGATGTCGTGTCCTTGAGAGGTCTTTAAAAATGACTTGGAAGTTGGAGGCAACTTCCGAGAGGAAGATAGAGGTTCAGGATAAAGTGAAGAGGGTTTCCTCCGTCGGATGCAACGACTTTGGTCCCAAATCTAGACTTAATTTCCACCCCATTGAGGAGCAAATTGTCCTTAAAACACCCCTCATTCTCGAGAGAGCATTGAAATTCAAACAACGTCCTGTCAGTCATCTGAGTGATTTCCATCCGTAACAACCTCTTGATGGACATTGCCACAGACACACACTTCCGCCTGGAACAACTTCCCATTCAATTGCTCTCCGATCGAGCGAATAACATGCACCTGATGTTGTAAAATACAGAAACGCACCTCACCTCGACAACATACGTGACTGGTTTCACTCTCACCGACCTGGTTATGCTGTGCACCTCCTTCCCTCGTCAACGTAAACTGTGTTAGTCAGAGATAAATATAAGCGACCCCAGCCCGAGTGTCACATGGGTTGCTGGTCGAGGCGGAGGAAGTGATTAAAGCACAAGAGTGTATTTAATTAATTTCACAGTCACAGACGTTTTGGTCAACGTAACAGCTGCGTAAAAGTTTTCCCCCCCCACAGATGGACGAATATCAGAGTAACCCCGTCCGAGCACTCAATGCCATCTTATCCAATCTTTAATTAAAAGCTCCTCAACCCGGACCGGGATTAAGTAATTTGTTCGATTGTTCTTTCGGATCGATGATTGCTCCTAATCCTCGCCAAATGTTTCCCTCATTTCTCTGCATGACGGTGTTAATTTTTGCGTTTCTTTTACCCTTCAGCCTACCTTTGTGTGTCGTCGGTCAGCGGCGAGCATGTGCATTTGGACCACCGTCCGTCCGGCTTTTGTTTCATCATTAATTCACGAGCGGATCTAATTTGCGCCGAGATGACGTCGCCAGTCTATAGAGCGAGCGAGTGGCCTCTGCTGGACCCTTCATGATTAATTCTGCAGATAGTTACATTTCATATCACTCCCACCGGCCGGCCGGGGGTGATTAGAAAAGGAGCAGTGAAGCGGAGCGCACAGAAAAAAAAAGACGGAAATGTTTCGCTTTTAATTAAAATTTAATTCAAGAGGAAACTTTAATTAGCCCCAATCAAAAAAGGAAGAGAGAGAAACCACCCACAGGATGATCACCGCCCTGCGACTGGCAAGCAGGCACTGTAAATGAGGGCTGCTCTTGGCGCCGAAGCACCCCGACCACCCATCATCCACCCATCGTCCCAACCCCATCATTGTCGTCATTATCACAGAAAGGGCCATGGGACCCTTTGAGCCGATGGAAGGTCGCCTCCTTGGCCGACGTGTACACATGCCCGTCCTCGTAGCTCACTGTATCCACATCCCATCCCTCAGCCGCTTCCCACCGATATCGCTTTGTGTATATATTTTTTTTATTATGATTGGCTTTATAGGCATCTGTCTAATAGGCCAAATCGTAAAACGGAATTTTGATATTCCTCTGGCATGTTCCGTTGTCTTTTGACATAATGCATTAATGTTTGACGTTTCGCCGGGAGGGGGCGCTGTGCACTGCTTTTACATTTATTAATGTAATTCAGGATTTTATTTCACTTTGCCTTGTTTCACGCGGTGCCCCTGGATATGGGGGTGGGATTCAGATTGGGGGGCGGCGCTCTGATCGCTGGTGGGTGAAATTGATGGAAGGCTACATGGTATAACCGGGAGGGAGGGCTATAAAATGTGTGTACCTACATGTGTAGGCCGTAAAGGTGAGCGCGTAATAATAATTTTGGTTTTTTTTTCTGAATTCATGAAAGCGGGCGGTGGGTTGGGTGTCAGGTTTTTTTTTTTATTTACACATGTCAAATAGTCACCACTTGGCTGGGGCGTGAAATTGATTCCATTTATGGGCTTTAATCTGAGGCAGTTGGCGTTAAAATCATACCCAGTCATCATTTTTCTGGCGTAATAATCGCGTCGGGGCTTGGTGGTGGATGTTAACGACGTGCTCAGGGTGCTACCGATGCCCCGGATGCTCAGGAAGTATCCAATTAAAATCAGCAAAGTAGAAGGCTTCCACTGAATGGTCTGCTTTTCAGGCTGTCGAGTGTCATTGTGAAGGTATCCATATCACGACTCAAAGAGTTATTTAAGCAGAAACCAGCATGCTTCGGATGGTGCAACCGATCCAGTGTACAGCAGATGTACAACTTCTTTGTCGACCTGCTCTCGAAATAGGTCACCACCCCCGCCCCAGGATCGATTCCGAATCATCGGCACTAAACGCAACCAGAATCAAGTGACTTCTGACTCCCACCCTACCGGAACACCGGATCAGTGAACCCCAACCACCCCGTAGACTGCATGAATACAAGCAGTAACTTTATCCAATTCCATAAAGGATACGTTGACCCTACGACTCGAGTAATCTGGACTCCGATACACTCGGTATGCGTTCCAGATGCTTAAGAGCCTGCAGCAATCATTGAACCAGCCGTACCTATGACTCAATCTTTTCCGTTCACCTTTCCGCATCCTTATCTCCTGAAAAGGATACAATTTCATAAGTACTCCACGTACAAGAGGGATGCACTTCAGGCATCGAGCATACGCCACATACCCTCAGCATCATGCTGCTGCTTCAGCTTCGACTGAATGATTATGAACATTTAAGCCGAGTGCACTTGCAGATTTAACACCTTTACCACCCCCGGAATTAGATTTACAAATAAAAAAAGACAAGTGTGTGTGCAGCGCACCCTGGGGATCCCCTAAGCCTGAATGGTATGCACCGTGGACATGCTTCGGATAACACCGCAATGTGTCCCTTGATTCCACCCGAACAATTCCAACACAACTGCAACCGGCGCTGCGCCGCCACCAGCCAGAGATGTATCTGCTCTGCTGGGAATTTATCCGACAGCCAAACGTTTCAAACTTTCTGCATGCGATAAGCTAGCGTTATTCTCCATATTTTCCTTCTTCCATTTGCTTTCATTTTTTCATCTCTCTCCCACTCCCCATGGGTTGTGTTTGGGGCTAGGGTAGGTGAGAGTATGTGGCGGTGTCAGGGTTTTGTACATTCTATCAGATTATCGCACTCGCCCCATATGCGTGTGCCTACAGACAAACTGGGGGTCCTGGGGTAGTTTTTAGATACAGTGTGACCAGGGCGAGTATCACATAGTAAAACGTCCCACAAAAGGGTTGCAGCCTGTAACTACAGCGTCCATGGACCAGTGCATCCTCACACCATGGCGCCGCTCACCTCATCCTGGTCGGATTGTAACCGATTTGCCATGAGAATTTCAGTGTTTTTTTCCCAATCTCGTCCGTTTTTTTCGGCTTTCAATTTTTTCTCTGTTGCACTCATGATTTTTGATCACTTAATTCCGGTCTTTGTACAAGGTAGCGTCCGCAATCTGCACAGCAGCGACACACTTTAAATATTTCAAGACCAGAGAACACCGACATCGAAGAACGGGCAATTCCCTAGGCAAACAGACAAAACACCGACGACGACGACGACTAGATAGATATCCGATATCGACTGGGAGTGAGAATTATGATTGCCAAGTGGATGGACAATAAAATAAAAAATCAATTTCGATGAAAGAGCGAACAGAGTTTTCCTCCAATTCCAATCAAATGGAGGGTTTTATGAATATTGCAACACCTGCAGCGGTGGCTCCTCTCTCTCTTCACTCAGAGTCCCTGTGTGGATGACTGACACCGTCATCAATTCCATCTCGTCGATAGTCAATTAGAGTGCAGATTCGCTTCAATTTCGCGTAGCCATGGTTACTACGAGTGCTTAGTTACAGAGCGCACTCCACTTCACATTTCTCATGTTTTGCATCATTTTTCCTCATTTGAGCTGCATTCTAGTTCACATAATAAGGTTGATGGCACAGATGGGGATGGCTCTGGGATTGTCCACCCCTACTTGCGCAAGATTGTGTGACTGTGTCCAGAGCTGGTGGGAATCATAACACCTGCATGGTGTGCATATATTTTATACTCCAAATGGAATTGTCTCGTATACTGTGAGCTTGGATGCACTCGCTTGGATGCACTCCATTGTGTTGTGTTCCTCTCTTTGAATTGTTGTTCGGAGAGCTTAGGAACTTAATCAGGGGATTATCAGCGAGAGCTACGAGTGTTTCGTAGTTTTTAATTAACACGACATTTCTTTCGGAACCCGTTCGGATGCAAGACTCAGATCAGCTCAAAATTGAATATTTTGTCTCTGAGATGAAGATGTATGCTCTTGGCTTGTTTAGAGACACATTCTGCACCTTATATGTGCTCGCAAGCTCACCACCAGATAAAGGCATATTAAATTTTTCTTTCACTGGGATTCGAACCTGGGACCCCTATAACCAAGGACAGCCACTCAGCCAACTGCGCCGTCCAGCCGTTTGGCATAAAGAGCTTGCTGCTATGTTTCTTCACGAAAAACTTGCCTCTTCATGCACAAAAACCCAAAGATAATGACTAGGCCCTACTTCCCACTCGTAAGAAACTGGGTTCATTCGAATGGGATCATCGCTCGCCAATGATGTTGAAAAAGTCACACGGCGTGTTGCCTAGAAATTAGTGTTCGGTGAGTAATGAGGATTTATCGCTGAGCCCCCAGTGCCCGAGTGGTTGTTGAGAAGAAAAAAATCCATCCAGGTCACTGTTCAGTGTAATTGGAAGCATCTTCGGCTCATTCCTTCAAAATGCCTGGTGGTTAGGAAAGAGCCCTTTCGAGGGACCAAGTTGACTCTATATAAGACACAGATCATCCCAGTCCCACGGTGCGAAGGCATGAAGAATCTCAAAAGCAGATGAAGAAGTCCTTCGAGGGAAAAGTTCTGCGCGCGAGCTGATCCTGTTTTGTGGTGACGGGCTCTGGAGTAGAAGATTCAACCACGAACTGTACGTGCTGTACAACGACATGAGGCTAGTTAGGCGTCTACGGATCCAACGAATACGGTGGCTGGGCCAAGTAGAGCGTATGGACAACTCAGTTCCGGCCCGAAGAATTTTTAATCCGAAACTGTAAGGCAACGCAACAGAGGACGCCCGCGCTTAATGTGGCACACCCAAGTGGAGAAGGAGCTCAACCAACTTGGTGTGCGAAACTGGAGACAACTAGCCAGAGATTCCTCTGGTTGGAGAAGGCTTGTTGGTTGAGGCCCTGGTCCAGCTCGGACTGTAGCGTCATACAAAGAAGAAAAAATGTTAGGAAATGATAGTCCGAACTCTGTCTAGGACATTCTCTGAATTAAGAAGGATCTTGCATAGTATGTTTGGCTTGGAGACAGGCGGCCGCCTTACGTCATGTGGTGAGGTTAGGATTATGGATAGACAATGTGAGCCAATCTCACTTGTCGATTGGGGAATAGCCTGTTACTCCTTCTCCATACCAGTCCTCTCAAGTGTCGTTCCACCATCCTGATATCTATATAAATCTGAAAACAGAGCTCGTTGGGATATTTGTCTGATCCTGGAGCTCTTGTAGGAAGTATTCTTCCATTTTTCTATGCCTCAACTGACAGAGACTGGGTCATTGACAGCGATAATGACGTCTCAGGTGTGTTATCTTTTCCTCCAATCAAGTGTCTCTTGACCCCAAGAAACAATAGAGGCCAATAATTACTCAATTTGGGTATTCGCCGTTGGCACATGTTCGTCACATGCTACACAGGACTATGCTCTTTCAAAGATGTCCATTGTGACACTTTGTACAAAAAGTTGATGTTTTGTGTCTTCGGTACTGAAGATGGCGAATTATTTGTTTTAGGTCCGGTTTCGTTATAACCCGACGCGCAGTGTCCGACCAATTCGCATGTGCATTTTCGAGCATGATCTACGAAGGGTCACACGCCCAACCTACCAAGTTGTTCGAGAATTTCAGGACAAGTCGTTGCTTAGCCCGGAACGATGGACGACCGAACAAGCTGGCTATCATAAGCACCCTCTTCAAACTTGAATATTTTCGTCAAAATAAATACCATGCTCCTCTTAGACCATTGCTGTCACCTTGCAACCATGTTTGTGTCTGACAAATCTTTTAGTAATCTTCTTCTTGTTTCTGCAATGGCGGAGCCTGTTCTGAAGTAATGCATGTGGTTAGAGCGTTTCACCCTTTAGAGGCTTTGTTAGACTCGTCGTTATACAGTGAATGCATTTCTTTGGTCATTCTTCTGCCCAAAGTGTATACTCAATTCAAAGGGGACCAAAAATAGCAAGAACCTTTTCTTTAACATACATCGGCATCTACATGCATAACTCCATCGCCTCTTGAGCTTCTGAAGCAACAGTCGCCAAGAATAAGTAGCAAGTTATAACGCTGTTGTCCTAAAAATGACGCATACTTTGTTTTACGCCACGTTTGTTGCCAGAGCGGCTTGCTATGTTTGACCAAGAATTTTTGGCCATCTCAAGAATGATGGAGGAAAAGTTTTCAGACAAGTCGTCGATTAGTCTGGAGCATGGTGTTCAGTTAACGAGACTTTTCCATCAAGTTTGGCGGAAATTTCGGTTCTAAGCACGTGCCAGTCTGAGGTCATATTGACCTTGTCTGCTTTTAGGAGTTCACAAAACGTGTACGTTCTACTATCGATGGCTGACAGGATCAGGTACACCTCTGCTTTATCGGACAAACATTACACATGTGCTTGAAAGTCGAAGTTCTATGTCTACAAGCGGTACGTGAAGAGGGTGAACATGGAAAATTAGCGTTATTTTGAACGATTTTTCAGACAATCTCATGCCCGTCCACGATTTGAAGGAACAAATTGTAGAGAAATGTAGGAAACAGAAGCTTCTTAAAAATGGTAGGACATTGCCTCCAAGGGCCAGTTACATGATTTGATATTACTCTATACCGCCACAACCTGTATTTTCGAAAAGGCCCTAAAGTAAGTTGTCAGACACGATTGCAACCCTTGCATCCACAGGAACTACGATCTCACTGAAGGACATTATATACGTGAACTTAAGATAAACGTGATGTAGTAAGCTCTTTTTTTTCTGAGATAAGGTACGTATTTAATTACGTTTAGAGCGTTCAGTGTTCACTTGAATTGATTTTACTATGTTTATGATGCGATCACGTGAATTATAGAGTGTAACACATACATGCTGCGTGCTCACGTGTAAATAAATGTATACACAGAATGCCAGTCTCTGTTCGCGGCAAAAATTATGAAGTGGTTGTAATCAGAAGGTCTTTAGTATCGGCCGTCCCCACACATTTAGTGACACCTTCACAATCATTCGAAGACCTTCTGATCTGAGTTCACAAAGTAAGTAGCTGCCATTGATCGAAGTTCAATTCGATGCGAACTTTAAGCATTTCAAGCAAGTTCCGACGCCGAAGAAACAACTCATTCAACAGTTTATCAGCCCCTACAGTGGACCACACTACACACGTTCAAGGGCCCTCAAGCCCTCAAACGAAACATAATCTTTATTTTCAGTTGAATCCAAAGATCAATACATCAATCACTCACTTAAATCAATGTTCAGACTCTGTTGCTTTTGTATTCCCCCTCAAAGTAGACAACTGCTCCGTCACAACCTAATCCATCCACGTTTGTACACATAATCTAGGAAATTTTTAAGAGAAGGAGAACAAAAAAAAACCCACGATACACATTCCCATAAACACCTCCGAGATGAAGGGACGTGAGCCACGACAATACTGTCTTGTTACCGAACGAACCCCGCACATCGACTTCCTTGCGCCGTCACAGGAAAAACCAGGCAGAGATACATACGGCGATGTGCCTGCTCCCTTCGACTCGACGCCAGACAACTGGCAGTGAATCAATCAAACGACAAGGACTAAAATGAAAACCTCACTCACAGTCTCGTATCGACGGCGCGTCGCTTGAGTGTCAATTTTGTGAATCCTATTTGAGTTGAATGAGCGACAAGCAAGAAGGTGCTGCCTTCGGAGCTATTTATAAGCTTTTTGCACATCTTGTGTGTACAAAGGGGGGTGGCGGTGGGGTGGAGTGCTAATCAAAGGACATGCGATACAAGACCAACACATTCGCATGCGGCGGGGGATAATTAATCTTTGAAATAAAATATTGTTCGAGTGCTTGCCTTTAGGGGGCAGTGGGAGGGAGAGTGTATTGACGACACGTGTGGGTGGGGATGGGCGTGGGGGCGACTGTGTGTGTGTGTCAAAGTGCGATGACTAATTTGATTAAGTGTCTTTTTGTGTTGTCGACTGATGTTTGTCGGGATTTTGTGTTTTCCCAGGACACACACCGAATTGGACGTATTATAAGTAATGCCGAACGATTATTTATCCACGAGGACATTGGTAGTCATCGGCACAGGGCCAGAGTGTCAGTTTCGGGGAAAAGGTCAAGCAAATGGTAGGCGCCTCGAGTGGGGTTAGGTGACTGTGGGAGCGAGTCCTTTTTTCAATCAACTAAGGTCCTGAAGGGGAAGAGGGCTTCCTCGGAGTTGTCATTTCGAACGGGCCATGGAGCCGTGCTCTTAAATGTTCATGTGGACTGGCATTTCTTAAGTCCAGTTCGCCCTCAAGGCCATCAGATGAACAACCAATCTTACAACGCACCTTCAATTGCTTCCCAAGTGCTCACGCTGCCAGCACTTACAGTCTGCTCGCTGCTTCAAATATTAATCCGCGCCATATCGCCCAAGCCCCCCAAAGTACCTTCCAGGGAGCACTTGAACACCTTGGCATGCCGGAGTTATCGACGATGCCAGCCAAACCATCGACCGGTGTAATTTCCGACATAACCCTGAATCAACGACTTGCATGTAATCAGGAAAGCCCCCTCGAGGGCCTGTCCATGCAGACAGACAAATAAAAATTAATGACGTCGGTACGCACTATAATCCACCTCACTGCGGAGCCTGTTACCCGTTAACGTGCGTACCCACCGATAGCACTCTATTTCTGTGAAAACAACATAAATTTAAGGGCCACACGCCCGTTTAGAGTGTCCTTGAATGAGCACGTCATGCTTACGAAATGTGAGTGAGTGTGTGCATGGGTGGCGGATACCAGCAAACTACCCACCACCCCAAGCGCTCTTTAGCGAGCAATTTTATGTCTGCTACAGTCTCTTGGCGCGAACTACAACTTTTCTCATCTCGTGTGTGGGGCGGGGGAGGATGTAATGTGCTACCGAGAGCGGAAAATGAATTTTTCCTCCCTCATCACAGGTATCCATCACAAGGAAATTACTTCAATTTTAAGTTATAGCTGTGCTCAGCGTGTACAGCATTCTTCAATCCCTGCCTGACAAATCCTTCAAAAGCCACCCCCGCCCACACACCGTGTGACATCAAATATGCAACAGCTCACTTCCGTGAAAGTTGCCATTCTCAAGTGAGTGTGTTGTTTTTTGGTGTTTTTTTTTTTGTGTTCTCTTCCATTTTGTTGCAAGCTTTTTACCCCCCCCACATCCAGTCGGGATACGTATGCAATCAAACTGCAGTATAATGAAATAACGCCGGCATTTATCTTGTCCTTTAAATAATTTCGTACATAAAACGAAATGGGGGTGGTGGGTGGTGATGGCGATGACATCGTCTGAGAGGCGATGAAGAGTAATGACGTCGACACGGTCCCGCCGATGACACAGATACCCTGGCAAGCAGCAACAAAGTCGACATCGCATCATCGTCGTTGTTCTCTTCGTCGTCGTCCTTGTCAAAGTTATCATAAGCATTCCCTCGTCTGCCCCCTTCCCGTCTTAATGCCACGAAGGAAAACCGTGCAGATAAACATGCACATAAAGAATCCATAAACTAGCACACCCTGTGCAATTTTCCTCAAATCCAATGTTCATCCTCTCCGATCAGCGTGGATTTAAATTTTCACTATCTTCCAGCACCCAAGTGGGTAGCCACAACCCACGCCCTCCACCCCACACACCAGCAAGTGCAATTTGAAACTCATTGCAACGCTCGTCCCTTGCATATGCCATGCAGATGGCTTAAACGATTGATCAGCTATTACGCGGCAAGATGACAAACTTCTTCGTCCTGTCGTCCGTATCATGCACTTACATGTGAATGTATGTTGTGCATATAAATTATCCACTCAAAAATGCAATTTCCTATGTGCAACGGCGCCGTCAAATATGTATACACTGCCATCTGAGGGGAGCGCGCAGCGCACGAGACACCAGATCCGCTTGTGCGACGTGGAGACTGTTGAAAGGATTTCGAGATACACAAACAGTTGCTCGGCAATGCACGTCGTTGCGGAGGTGCTTGAATGCAATGCGCGGCGACATGCTTATCCCCCGCAACATCACATGAGTGTGGCTGTCCTCGCAGAGCTGAGGCTATTCAGGGCTTTTAAGCGGCTCAAAGGAGACACCCTCAGCCAGTCATCACAGCCGTCGCCACAAATCAGATAAAGTTCGCAGTTCGCTAGTGGTCGCGTGCAAATAGTTCAGAGCACATCAACCCCTTTTCAATTCGGCGAGGCATTGCCGGGCGGTCTCATTATCGCTGCACTTCTCCACCGTTATCAAGGAGAATTCATAAGGTGCACCCTGAAAGGAGCTCTCCACCCAAGCAAATGACATACTGCGAGGCGGAACACCTTGGTCCTTCATCGACGGCAAACTTGAAGATTGTCTGCGTCTGTGTTTGTGTTTGTGGATAAATCCCTTACGCTGCACCAATGGGAAGTGGAAGTGTCAGGCTAATGTGTGTGGGGGTAGCATTTGTTAAGTTTCTTTTCTCTTTGTGCTCCATCCACCATCCAGCAGTGATAAACGACACTGGGACGCATCTTTGGGAGTTCTTATCTCTTCGGTTCGCCTCAGATGAATGTTATCTGGCAGGAATTCTCACTTGAGGCTATGAACACCTCAATGTACCTTTGGTTCTGCGATGCCACACAAACACCAGCGAACGCACAAAAGAAGGATGAACGACCATCGTGAGAGCCGAAAGAGGTGCACACGCTTGAAAGCAGGGAAGCAATGAAAAGGGGATATAAAAAGATAAATTTAGGTCAGGCATTATCACAGGGAAATGTATAAGATGGAGGGAAAAAAAGTAGACCAGTGAACTGAGGCGCTAGGCCTTGAGCCACTCTCCTCTCGGAGTGTGCACAGGCAGGCTGGGTTTGTCTTCTTGCTCTGCTTTTCGTTCGTGTTTCGGTTTGAACGCACACACAGCCAGCGATACAACCTGTGACCAGAAGGCAATATTGTAAATGGGTTAAACGGTAAATGTGGGTTGAAATGTACTTAAAAATTCATTTAGGAATTTATTCAAAAAAAACGAACAAAAATGCGAGGAATACTTTTGTATCCTTTCTGTTTTCTGTTCTTCTGCTATCTGTGCACCTTCTAGGGTATCTCTGAGATTCGTGAAGGATTTCGGTTAAGCAAATTCCGT
Source organism: Eristalis arbustorum (assembly GCA_916610145.1). Classification (NCBI taxonomy): domain Eukaryota; kingdom Metazoa; phylum Arthropoda; class Insecta; order Diptera; family Syrphidae; genus Eristalis; species Eristalis arbustorum. The sequence goes on along the minus strand of OU744318.1, from coordinate 14,993,533 downwards.
TCGTGGGGCGGAAGGTGCACAAATTGTGGGTAGTGGATAATTGAATGCACAACAGAGGTTAATTGTGTTCTCTGAAGTTTCATTATCTCAGTAGCTATCCACTTTGTTTTATTGTCCAAGGGGGTCCATCTGAATGGTGAATGGTGAGATTCCAGGTCCTCGGGGTGTAATTATGGTCGGTAATAGAGAGTGCAGTTTGGGGGAGAATCTAAACAATGTATTTGCTTTATGGAACGCCGCCGAGGGACTGATGACCATTGAGCAGTAAACTGATGGACGAAGCTGCCAAAGGTTGATGACGATGTTATTTCTGATGATGACAAATTCATAGGTAGATGGTGTGGGTTCATATTTCAAATTGTAACTTTGTCACATTACGAACGCAGTTTGTGATCGATTGTGGAATAAATTGCGACGTGATTGAAATGTGCTCTGCATCGCAGTTTGAAATCACACAAGCGATTTCATGCTTGACGTCACGAAGTGTCCTCGCAGCAGAAATAAATGAGCGAGGAGATAGTTTCTGGGAATCACTCGATCTCATCAGACAGCACTTTTCATACGATTTTTTGTCCCGTGACTGTGAATATAGATAAGCTCTTGTGAACAGCTGATTCCCTTCCCCAACCGTAAATGAAGTTCTTATTTAAAAATCTCGCCCCTAAGCCGAACGTTTTTTCTTTTCAAATTTCAATGTTAAATGTTCAACACAACTGGATAACGACATACATGGGGGTCATATTTGGACGACTGATAAAAATTCGAACGGAGTTAGAATACCTTTTTAATACCTTTTTCGCTCTGGTATGAACTAGGATTATTAATTTCGCACAAAAATTAACAAAATTAACAAATGGCGAACCTTTGCAATTTATTTTTTGAAAATCTCCTATTTTCAGACACAAATCATGTTCAAAAGTAAAGAAGATCTTCACCGATTTGAATATTCCAGCTCCCTGCGAGCACTGTTTCGAGAAAAACACGTTCAAAGTTTTGAGGCATAAATTTTTGGGTAAGACACTTCTACCAAAAATCGTTTATATCTTCAAGACGAAATTTTAAAAGGACATTCTTGAATAGTTATAGGTTTAAATTTCAAAACCGATTTTTTGAACCCCTAAACGAACATTTTTTGTTGCTTAATGATTCTAGCATCAAACTGAAGTCCAATAAGGCTGCTGGTACCGATGGACTGCCTGAAGTCTTTGGCAAAACGTCACTATAGACAGCAATAACTTTGAAGTAGTGAAAGACTTTGTCTACCTAGGCTACGAAGTTAATACAAACAATGACACCACCGCGGATATAGAACGGAAGATCACGCTGGCCAGTCGCTTCATTTTCGCACTCGAACGGCCACTGAGAAATACAACCATCTTTCGAAAAACCAAGAGAAAAGTCTTTCGAATTATCTTCGGTCTCGTATGACATCGTAGTGGAGATCCGACGTAGAATCGCCCTTGGCAACCGATGCTACTTCGGTCTGTCAAAACAACTGGGCTCGAAACTCCTGACTCGAAGGACCAAAGTCATGCTCAACAAAACCCTTATTCTGCCAGTCCTACTTTATGGAGCCGAAAGCTGGACATTAAGTAAGGCTGCAGAGCTGATTCTTGGTGCCTTCGAAAAAAAAATTCTACGTTGGATATATGGTCCCGTCTGCGAGGAAGGCGAATGGAGGAGAAGACACAACCTCGAACTCTACGAGCTGTACAAGGATGTGGATGTAGTCCGGAAGGCAAAAATCCGTCGACTACACCGGCTCGGCCACATCGAGCGAATGGACAACAACGCTCCAGCAAAGAGGGTCTTCGAATCCGAGCCTCCTGGTTCGAGAAGGAGAGGAAGACCGAACCTCTGGTACAAAGACCAAGTCATCGCGGATGCAAGACAGCTTGGTCTTGATGAGTGGAAGTAGCGTGCCCAGGACCGTCACCGATGGAAGGCAGCAATTGCTCAGGCTCAGACACTTCATGGTTCGTCTGCCTGATAAGTAAGTAAGTAAGTCGTATGTAGGGAGGAGGAGAACGAGCAGACTGAACGAATCGATCTAGTCAAACGAGTTCGAATCTCTCGTCTCAGGTGGCTAGGTCACATAGAACTAATGGACACCAATGTTCCGGCCCGGAAAGTCTTCGACTCCGACCCCAAGTGAAAATGAAGACCACGCCTACGGCGGCGCACACAGCTAGAAGGGGACCTACATGAGTTGAACGTGCTGGAAGCAACTAGCACAAGACCGGACTAGATGGAGAGGCATGTTGGCTGAGGCCCAGGGTCAGCCTGGACTGTAGCTCTAGCCAAAGAAGAAGAATGATGCAGGAAATGATTTTCGAAATATCTACTTACTGTAAAATAGGGACTTAATTAATATTTTCAATTTTCATTGCTGCTGACGTCTACAACAATTGTATCTTTTACAAGAGAGTAAAAAACTACTAGAAGCATCATTTTGAGGAAATACTTTTGGAGAGACACAACTGCGAGCTCTATGAGCCAAAGGGGCTCTAGAGACTGTGGCAAGGCGCTAGTCGTAAAACTCTAAACTTTTCTTATACACGTATTAACACGCGCCGAGTAGTTTCCATAAATATTACCAGGATGTGGATGAAGTCTGGTAGGCAAAAATTCGTCGACAAAACTGGCTCGGTCAGATCGAGTGCATGACACCTAACGCTCCAGATCCAGCTAGAAGTGTCTTCTTGTCGTTTGGAGTAATTTAGAGGTTCAGTATGACAGCCAATTATTTCTGCATTGGTTTGAGGAAAATTTAATAAATAAAGTTGAAGCCTTTTCGGAAAAACATGGCATTCTATATTAAAATCATACAAAAAAACATTGAACCTTATAACTGGAGCAACTAATGGTCTTGTATTACACGTATTTGATGTTTATTTTTTTATTTATGGAAGCTGTACACGGCGGGTGTTAATACGTGTATAAACAAATTATAGAGTTTTACGACTAGCTCCTTGCCACAGTCTCTAGAGCTAGACAGTGCCCAGTTGTCGCACTATCCCATCAGTTCTGGGAGGCAACTTGCTAATGGGCATTAGAGTGCTGGCAAGATGTCAGCCATTTCGCCAAGTTATCAATCGGTTGCCGCGGTGGCCCGTGGCGTTGTGAGTATGTGCGTCGACCCCAACCTCGACGTCGTAGATGCGATTCCTGCTCTGTGCGGCAAAAATAATTTTCACGACCCCACCTCTTTCGAGTCACTGACAATGCTCAAAAGTATTTCATGTCTAGAAAAAGCTTCTCAAACTTCGGCGCCTAAGAACTATATGTCCCTTCCACTCATGGAAGAACAATATCACGCACAACGCGAGTGGTTGCTGTTTCTGGCCCTACATTTACATGTGTTCCTCAACACAACTGCCTAGCAACAGAGGGAACATGTACAACGCTTGGAGACAAACATGTTGATCCGAAACCAACATCAGCAGTGGGAGCAACCGTCCCAATAAAGTACCACGGCATTAGTAGTCAGTGGTCCGCTTTCCGCATGTTAGCTTGTAACTCAGCATGGCAACAGAACCAAGTCCAACCAATGCTGCGAGTGAATACTATCAGCCGCGTGCATGTTGTTATCCACTTATGGTACAGTCGCAACCTGCAACCACTAGTCCACCTGATGGCTTGACTTGCGTGGCTTGGCTTGATGTACTGTATTTATCGTATGTTCGTTTCTTCATTTAGTTCTCAGTTCGCTTTTGTTTACGTAATGTTATATTTCTCTGTACAACGTATGTTAGATGTAAGCTTGAAGAAACTTGTGACTTCGATTGGCTAGCTGATTAATCGAGTCTTGATTTAGAGGCAACATGCTATTGGGCGATAGAGTACGGATGTCGCCCATTCGGCCAGGTTATATATTTGGTGCTTATTTTGTTTGCTGACAACATTATAAGTGCATTATGGGTAGCTTGCTCTTCTCGCATTGGACAACGTCATTTTCTAGCCCCTTTTCGACGATAAACTCAACCAGCTTGTCCCAGCCACTGTGAATCTGTAATACCCTCTGCTGGAGCAAAAGTATTCGTCCATTTTCTCCGCTCAATCCCCGCCGTCTGATTGCGAAATTCCATTGACATCTTGATTGCAAACCTTTCGAGGGAGTAACCTTATTTTTAATTAATCCCGCCAATATGGCAAAACCCTTCCCAAAAAAACCCAAAATCAAAGAAGAAAAACCAAACGGATAAAAATAGATCCGGGGACAACGTAATAAGTATCGATCACATCGCATTCAGGAGTGAGTGTAATTATTTTCGGAACGCTGCTCTTCACGCCTATTTGCAACTCATTAATCCTGATTGCGATTCGAGTTTATTCTAATTGACACAAGCGCTGCAGCCTCCGCCATTCAGTGTCATGTGCCTTCGTCTCAATTTGCATGCACGACGGAGAGGTGGCCCTCGGTGTCTACATCCGTGCGTGGATTACCGCCTGCTGTGTGTACATCTGTTTCGATATGTATCCTTCACAAATTATTTATAACGTAAAATATACTTCATTATAATCTGATTGATGAGCATCGAATTCGCATTTAATCCACACTGTCACTGGCACTAGCACAGGCATCCGCAAACGATGATGTGTATGTCAGGCGAAATGGAATGGCGTTCCTTTTTGCGAAACAACAAAGCGTCGAGTCTTCGAATTCGTAATCATTGAAAGATGCTTGCCTCCCCGCCGATGGTCTCATTACTATCGCCGCGTCGTCCCTAAGTCTGTGTATCGAACTCGTTCCGTGCGGGTCTGCGGAATGGGGACCAGATACACATCACGAAATAACATCAACATTATTTAGTCAAGCAGAATTAATCATCTTGACGAGGGAGAAGAAGACGTTGTTTTCTTTTTCTCCCGAAAATTGCTCTTTTCCCTTGTCATTTGGGGGTTCCTTCGTCGTTGTTGTCGGCTTTGGCCCCACTCCGGCTGCTCCTGAGTTCGGGGGACTTTGGTGAAGTATTATATTCCTCCGTGATGGCTGTTTTGAGTTTTGTACTTTGAGAAAGTCATGTAGAACAGCACAAGGCGTCGTGCGACAAGTATGATTGTTTTCAAGTTTCGAAGGCGAACTAATTAATCACATTATTACGAGGAAAAGATTTTCAATTTAAATGCGAAATGGCTCCGTGTACAGAGGCGGCTTGTGTACACAAGGCGTTCTGGCGTTCCCCGTGCAGACTTTCGTGAGAGTGGAACAGGTGTTCTGCTATCCACTGGGGGATCGGATGGTGAAATGGTGGAAAGGTATCTGCGGAGCAGCGAGGATTGTGTCAGCTTTAAATGTCTTGAATTGAGACAGAGACTGGCATTACATCGAACTTTATGCCTGAAGTATATAAGGGTATATAAGTATATAAATGATTCAAGGGTGAATACTCAGAACTAGGCAGTTAGTCGGGTGTATTTCAGCAAGAGATTGTACCAATGTGATTCATTTCTTGAAGGATACATAATAACTCTCCAGGCATTCCAAATTCATTTGATTCTTGTACGGCCTACGCATTAATTTAAGGAGTGACACTGCATCCCGTCATATTATTGGGATAAATATTTTTTCTTCAAAAAATTGCTGACTTATCGAATGCCACTTGGAAGATGCCCGACTTATCTCTTGTGGGGAATGATGGTGAATGCCCACTTTTTTATAAATTATCTTAACCTTAACCATCGAAATGAGCTTAGAAGTATTGTATTCAATGTTATTTCCAATACAGCCAAAAAGGAAATCAAAACATCAGTTAAAAAAACTGGTCTTCCAAATATGACCATATTCGTGGAATAACATGCAGGCTCACTGCCTGAGGTGGGGATTCTGCTTCACTGGGTTAATTTGCAAAACTCATATGCGACCTTTAGTGTCGCTTAAAGCTCAGTCCTGTTCATCAATCATTTTATTTCGCTCGTATTTTGTTCTCTCTGTCATCTGTTCGGTAATGATGCCCTAAATTGAAATCATTGGCAATGGATTCCCATACCGCAGCTTTTCCCTGCCTTGATTGAAAAAGTCTTCTTCAAAAGTCTACAAGGAATGCATAGAAAGCATTTTAAGTCTATAAAGCATCACAAGTATATCGAGAACCCTTACATGCTCATTAACATGTTAGACGTCACTGGTCTTGTCGTTAATACTTACTTACTTATCAGGCAGACGAACCATGAAGGGTCTGAGCCTGAGCAAGGTGTTGTCGTTAATAATAATAATAATAGGTGGCGCTACAGCCCATAGAGGGCCAGGGCCTAGCTTCTTAGCAACCACTCGTGTAGTGCGTGCTATTGTTCTCCCACGAGTGGAAGGGACCTACAGTTTTATGCCGACTCCGAACGGCCAGGTTTCAGAAGCTTTATCAAGACAGGAAATACTCTTTGAGCATTGTCTGTGACTCGAAAGAGTTGGGCCGTGAAAATTATTTTTGTCGCACAGAGCAGGAATCGAACCTACGATGTCGAGGTTGGGGTCGACGCACATACCCACAACGCCACGGGCCACCGCATACTGGTCTTGTCGTTGGTCTTTGCTTAAGCAGGTGCAATGCTAATAGAATCACATCTGAGAAAGGAAGTCAGTCAGTGAACCGTGTCCTAGAGCGAACGGCTGGGGTTTCCAAGCAACCAATAATAAGCCTCCTTAACCACTTTGGCGAGCATCTGTTGTACAAATCCTCACTTCTGCTTGACGGCGTTGTGCAGGCGAGGTACGCCTTGATCGTGGGACCAATTAAATGAAGCAAAATGATCAAAAATATGACAAAAAAACAACACAGAGCACCAGAAAAACGTTCCAGTATTGGATACAATGCTAATGAGTGACCCAGACCTAGACGCTTGGGCTCTTACTGGCATCAATCCCCGACGGCAGCACCATGCATAATTCAGACAATTCAGTCCTCTTTCGATGGGTGAAGTATCCATTTAGTGAAAGGTTCTCAAAGTTGACCTCCACTTTGCATGAACACAACAAGGGTGGTTGCTAAAGAAGATAGTCAAGCTCAAACTGCAGAACACCACCTTTATTTTATTATTAATAGAGGATGATTACCAAAGGAAAACAGACCTAAATAACTCACCAAATATGCCTAGCGACTTTCTAAAGATAGCTCCCCCGATGTAGGTCACCAAAAGGGCCAACTATGTGGATGTGCCTTCATTGGCTCCCCATTATCTTCAGTTATAGCAATTATCAACTTGCTGCGCTACAGTCAATCATAATAAAAGCCAATCCATGTCCAGTATGGAGTTTAGTGGCACCTAGCAAGCCAGGCAGGTAGTGAGCGGTATCCCCTCCCATGGAATCCAAAGAGAACAACAAAAGATCATCGCCCAGTGATTATTCAAATGGAAGCCAACGTGTGTGTGTGTTTTTTTTTTTTATGAAAGCCTTCGAGTCAACCTTCAAAACTCCTTCAATTGCATGCGTACCCGGCAATCATAACCTCAGTCAAATGCCCCACCCTTTTAATTAATTTATAAGACAAAAGAACCGACTGACAAACAAACAAAAAAAGCCCCACACACAACGTTAGGCCAGCCTCATAGCCCCCAGCGCCCAGCCCCCAGCCGACCAGAGGAAACTTTTCACATGAATTCCAGCCTTGCGTGTGCTCGTCATCATCAGCGTCGTGTGTACCCTGTCTAACTTAAACGAATATGTTTCCATATCTTAAGCGACCCAACTCGGGACGTTTTCATATTCATTTCAAGGCCTTGACAAACGATTATTTGAATACAAAATCATTTAATCTCATCCCGGGCAAATAAACAACCATTTGTTTGGTACAAATCATCAGAGGGGGCGACGTAATTGACGTTAAATTTGAGGCACGCATTCGTGGCACGGGCCGAAAACAAAACGCAGGACGTGCGACGTGCGACGTCATTTCAGTGTCGTGCCCCGAACTCTCTCTCTCAGCGTGTGTACTGCCCCGTCTTACAACAACTCGACGTGTCCTTTTAATAATAATTAATCATGCTCAAGGAATGATTTACTGTAGCGGCTTTTAATTTCTCTTAAGTGCTACGCAACAATTTTTCGTCCGACAAGCAAGCAGATCTGTGAATGGGGGTGGGAGGGTTGAAACAAGTGTATTACACAAGCACACATATACACACCATGGCGCTTGGGGAAATGTTATCCCGCCCTCGACGGTCGGTGCTCGATAACAAATTATTACACGACCAGTGTTGTTTAATTTGCCTTTTTAATTTGGTTTTGTTTGTTTGCCGAGTGCTCTGTTTACACACACTCGTGCGTGAATTTATTTTTAGTCAATACACGTCACAAAAGGTTCTGCCCCCCTCTCTCTGGGTTAAGGGTTGACTGGAGGAGGAAATAGTTTTGTGAAAATATTTTATGAATTATTCTTCGCATCGAAAAATGGGAGGTTTTCACTTGAAGGCACCCACCCCCATGTCAAGTGTGTGTCAACGGGGCGAGAAGTCACGTACCGTTGGCAGGTTACTTTGTGATCGTCTTGCTACTTCTTCTATTTTTACTCCGAGAATAATGTACGCAAACGAATTTAAGAACCTTTTATATCCGGCTGCCACATGCGTACACACGTCAAAGGGGAGCAGCATTTGCGGGCCACACAGCCGAGAGTAATGTGTTTCTATGACAGTTGACGGAAGAGGTTTGCATTTAATGAAAGGAAGTGGCTGAAACGCTTTCAGGATATGAACTGATTTGAAAATTGTTGGCAAAATGAAATTCGGAAGGGAGCGCTGGTTGCGATGGTTTCACAAAAGAACTGGAGCTAAGTGGTTGAAGATGTAGCGTTTTAGAGACTGGAGAAGTGACGATGTTGGTCGCTGCGCTTTTTGTGTTCTGATTCGGGTAAAAATAGATTCGTGCGTCTTGGCGCATCATGAGCATTCTTGTCTGCTTCGTACCGAGGGACGGGTTGATTGCCAAGACTGCAGCACCCACAAGAAGAGCCGATGGATGTCATAATTTCAAGTATCTGACCAAAAGATCGCACATGACACAACAGAATAATAAAATAATTGATTATTCTGTTGCCCCAGCAATTCATTGAACTAAAAGACCCTAAGTCGACAGCCCAAACAAAGCAAGACAATGTATCGACTTGACACTGAAACGACTACGTACGTAGGTTGACCATGACTCGTGTAACAAGTCCATTGAAAATTACCAGATTGCTACCGAAACCAATCAATAACTTTAATGGCCTCTGACAGAGGGGGAGATGGTCTGATGTGCCTCCCCCAGGCTCTGGGTGGAAATAAGGCCCTGACTGGGCACAGAGGCCAAGTCCAGACAATGCTTGCTCACACAGATGATATCGACATCCTCGAAAGTTCAATTCGGCTACAACATTCGTTCAAGACCTTAGGGTACACGTGGGGATAGGAAAGACAAAGTACACGTTGTCGTCTGCTAACGAAACACCGAGCCTACGGAGCACAGACATGAATTTGATTCAATGTAGTCATTAATCGAGCAACAGTATGTAACTTCTTGTTTGGAGGTTTTGTAGGGCGAAAGAAATTAAAAAATAAATTCATGAAAAATAAAAACATAAGAAATACATATTTTTACTTATTAAAAAAAAGTTAATAAGTGGTGGCCCGCGGCGTTGAGGGTATGTGCGTCGACCCTCAATCCGGAACCTCAACATCTAGGTTCGATCCGTGGTCATTGCGGCAAAAACAAATATTCACGGCCCATCTCTTTCGAGCCACTTAAAGAGTACAACAGTACAACAGTCTCGTGTGAGAACAATAGCACTCAAAACGATAGTGGCTGCTGAGAAGCTAGGACCAGGCCCTCTGCGGGCTGTAGTGCCACCCATTTTATTATTGTTAACAAGTGACCCATTGAGCCAGGGCGATGGAAAAGGAGCATCGAGAGGCCAAAAATCCTGGCCTGAAACGCTAAAAAGTACATAGGAGCAACCCTTCTATAGATTCAAATGTAATCTGTTTGTGTACATATATTTTGAGGGTAAAATAAAGAGTTATTTAGTTGTCTTATTTTACTATTGAACTTTTGCTAATATAGTCACAGTTTTTCTTTCTCAAGATTTTTAAGCCTTTAACAAGTTTTATGTCTGTCTTCCAAGGCGGTCAACGATGGTGACTTTCCATCTATTCACAAACAATTCTTGAACCTAAATAGCACGATCTCCACCACACATTTTGGGGGTTCAGACTTGAGGCTCCGCCATCGACAGTAACGCGCCGACCACCATCAAGTCGTGGGGTTCTATATTTTCAGGCGAATTTACGCTTTTTCCAAATTTTTTTTCATATAACCATAGTCCAACCATGCACCTCAACCCGAAACAAAATTTTGAAGCAAAATACTGGATCATCGGTTAAAAGTGAGGACTTACTATTTTTTGGCAAAAATAAAGGTCCACTGGATTAAATTCCAATTCCAAATAAATTTTGAAGGGGCTTATGCTGTGAAGTGACTCCTTATTTGTAGTTTAAAGTTGCATTGAACGCTGTCACCAACGTGATAGCATCGCGCGTACGAATGAATTTGTGAATCTAACGCCAGTCAACCCATTTCTAACAAGTAAGTATACAGAGTCTCTTTGACACCGAATATGACTAAAATCGTAAGCCTCTCGCAAAGTGTGTTATGTCCGAAAGCATATTCTCATTCCTTCCAGCTAAAGGCGCAGTCATGCAATTCTACGTTGGATGGATGGAGAGATCCTCTACGACAAGGTGTTCAAGGAGTTCTTCTGAAAACCGAATAACTTTTCTTCCTCGAATAGGTGATCAACTAAATTTTGTCTTGATACACAAAAATGATGCGAAGTGTTAAGGTTTCCTTAATCAATGCAACAAATATGTCCCCTCCGCAAGGGTGGCTTAAGTTTACAAGAGTACATCGCTCATATTTGGTTCTCCCAAGGCGTCCCTGCACCTACTAGATAGAACCAAAAGCGAGCTTCAGAACTTAGAGGAGACATCAACATCACTTTAACTCGCTTGAACACCGACCTACCGTGTCCTCTGTGTTTTATCGCATTTTCATACGTTGCTCAATGATGACTCACCTACAATACACGTCTCGCCAAGAATGACCATTAGTCTACCCTTAAGCCTGCTTTCGGCGGTTTCCAAGCTATTCCCAGCCCAATATTTCCCAATAGACTACAATGCGCAGATATTTAAGACCCATTTGCACAGGTTCTTGCTCTCATTCCACCACGCGCATGTTATACCAAAAAAATCCCAACGCCAAACGTTGACTGGACTAGACATGAAAATTAGGTAAGATCATATTAACTTTGCTTTCACTGGGATTCGAACTGGGGACCCCTCGAACCCAGGACAGGTACTCAACCAATTGTAGACCAATATCTTAACGTCTTCTAAACAGCGGACGTTCTCTTGATATTTTGTTCAAATTAAAAGTTCCTTGAACCAGTCAATCACGCGATAAGTTCCCCTGTACGTACAACATTTATGTCTTTATCAACGCCAATCAACCCAACAATTATACAGAGTTGTTTCGATCATGAAGTATAGCCCATGTGCCCAATTCCGCTGCTGTGAACTCTCTTATGTCAGAAAGCATTCTCCCAGTCCTTCCACGTCATAGAATTCTGCATCGTATAGAGAGATCCTCCCCGAGAAGATGTTCAAGGACTAGTGTCCCACCAACAAGTAGCTAAGAAACAGCTTGAGCTTGAAGCTGCCAGCTCTCCTGGCAGAAACTGTCTCCATAAGAATGCCCTATGATCGTCCAAGTTCCAGTCCTTCCACGACCTCTCTAACAGATATTTCAGCAGCCAGTAGTCGTGTAAGCATCTTCCTGTCACAAGGAGTGAGGTCTTCCGGACAACCGCAGGATCGAGGGTAGTAAGTTCATTTATCATGAATGTGTTGATTTCGAGAAGATAAGCTAATATGCAGTGCCACAAGGTAGAGTAAGGTATAAGTATGATGAGCATCGATGTTAAGGCTTCTCGAGAGCACAACCAGTGCCACAAAATAAGCACATGGTCTCTAACGTGATTCTTGCCATTTCTTTACAAAAAAAAAATGCTGCAGACGTGTGTGACTAACGATCTAATGTACTTTCGAGAAACACCTTAATGTACTTGGCCCTACCGAAGAAAAACCGTCTGCGACGCCTTTAGGAAAGACGATGACACGGCAGCGTCCTCTGTCAGTGCCCCTCTTTTGCTAGGATCAGGTGGCAATTAATTGCTGCTAGATGTTGTCTGTTAGATGTTGTCAGCTCCTCATCACAGAAGGTCCTGCTGGTTTTCTTCCGGATGACCGTGTAATTTTAGCAGACGTAGGTTGCTACTAAGTACTACAATCGACCACGTTTTCAGTTCCACCTCGAGTGTAGTTCCTTCCGAAAAAGTGATAAACACTTCTGATGAGTTCTCACTCTACCGAAGCTCCACTAACCACTCATCTTGAGGGCTTGACCTTCAACACACCTAAAATCGAATCAAAACATGATTGTGTTGCCAAAACAACAGGATTATGCTCCCGCTCACGCATTTGGAGCAGATAAAAATAATAGAAATTCTGAGAAAATTAAAACTTAATGATCTCCAACAAGTTCAGGTCGACCTTTGAATGAGTTTATTTGTGCGTCGAGTAAACAAACACACGCGTAAAGAGCCCGCACTTCTCGCCATGGACCTTCCGGAATTGATTGGTTTTAAATCTGCGGATTACGTGGAGCTAATTAAATGCGGCTGTGTATTCACGGGAAGTAAAAATCACTAACAGATAGCATAAACAAAACATTAGACGGGTAAAAAGTTAAGCTAGTTCCCCGCGGCAGACGAGGATAAACATTGACGGGGTAATTGATGAATGTTGCGCGGAGCTTCTAAAAATATCCGCGTTATTTAATCGAAGGAGGCAGTTTAGGGATTTGTGAGGTTCGTGCGAATTATTGAAAATTATGTGGAGGGGGGAGATTTTCGACATGGCAACAAATTGAACTGTGTGAGGTGTTCTAAGGAGGAGTGTGTTGAGAGGTAAATTGATCTGGTTTTTGGTACGTCACCAGGTGGCCAACACAAACCTCCTCATTTGACTACCAGGTCACAGCGGTTATACAGGAAATGAAAAGGAGACCTTCTTGCCAGAAAAGGATCACCATCACCATTCATGATGCCACGACCCGTCTGCGGCATACCCACCACCACCGCTAAGAGCTATTTAAATAATTGGCTCAGGGATATGACCAACCATTACTGAACGCACATGGAAGGTAACAGGCTGGCCAAAATGTTCTTCAAGTCATGGACACGTAGGCAGAAACTTTCTTGAAGTGGATAAAATTGACGCCAGTTCGCTCACAAACTCACAAACTCAGGCTTTTAAAAGCCCACCCAAGGCCTGATCAGGCGATCCCTTCACATCCCGTTCACATATTATAATTCTAGTACGTCACTGAGAAGTGAACGGGCAGAAGGTCATTTCCCTATCCAAATAGCTCTTATGACTCAGAGCCCAACCTCTTTGAAGTCACAGACAATGCTTAGAGGCGATAGCAAGTTCACGCTTCGTTGTCGACGAAAAGCTATGAGTCCCCTGCACTCCTGAGAAAACAATAGCAAGCACAACAAGAGTGACTGTTGCAAGAACTAATCCTATGTCCTGTACGGGCTCTAGTACAAATCGTATTATGTAACAGACAAAGCCCCGGAATCAGTCGTCGGCGGCGTAGAGTCTTTGCGGGTTTCCAGTTAATGTTCTTCTTCATCTTCGTCGCCTTTCTGGACCACACCTATATCCACCACTTTTCGAAGAAAGACCGTATTGTAGGTGGGGCGGACCACGGCAGTTCTCACACGCGTATTACACCGGGAAGGCAAGTGCACACGTCGGAGGCTAGCACAGAACTCTTTCATCTGTCGATTACGGAGGTTGGCTCTTGTTTCCAGCAGAAGACATGTCAGCTTTTTTTCTTTTTCTTCAGATTGAATTAATCTTCGGGATGGATTCTGATCAGGTTTTTGGTGTAACTAGTTCTGTTGGGCAGACTGTTGTCTCCCTTGACGATTGGTAGGGATCTAGACTTTTATGCTGACTTTGAGCGGTGATATTTGACAAGCTTCTTGAGTACACTGAGTTGACTCATAAGGGTACGCTCCCTGAGCATTGTCTGAAAATGAACATGAGCTGAAAAAGACGATTCTAATAAACAGGAAGATGGTTGTATCTTGAATCGAACCGGACCACCAGTAGAAAAATTGACATTTAAACATACTGCGTACCTAATTGTAGTTGCTAGACAAGTGCAGGCATTGAGAACGATCGGATATGACGTTCCCAAGAATGGGCATGCAACATCGACGTTTTATTCAGAGCGCCACAATGTGGAGCTATCGCTTAGGTGCAGGTAGGCACTTCATCAAATTCGGCTATGCAGTAATAATTACGACTACCATCAGTACCGAGATCAAACGCAGAGTAACTCTTGGCAAATTACTTCGAATCTGTGGCACACCACAACACCCGCATCTAAGGTGTTGCACCCAATTGGAGAAAGACATCAAACAAGTTGGCAATTTTGTGTACAAGCGACTTTAGAGAGTGCAACCAAGTTGGAGTGCGAAATGGCAGACAGCTAGGAAGCGGCTAGGCCAGTGATCTCGCTAGCTGTAGAGGCTTGTTGTGTTGAGGGCCCAGGTCCATGCTGAACTATTTATAGTGCCGCTCTTAACCACTCTATGCTAAAAATGAAATGCTGTACGTTTGTTGATCGATTGCAAATATCTGTCGAATAACTCTCGATCGTATCTGAAATTTTAATTGGTTAATGCAACGACGTCCACCCCGACCTTTGAGTTACCAAGACTTCGAGAAATAAGATCACCCTCGACTTGTCGACGACACAGTCCGTGTCTACATTGGTTAACTAATTAGATTGAACGATGTCCAAGCTGCTTAAAGAAGCACAGCCTGCACCACGCCATATCGGATAACCCTGTCAGGTTGGTATATTGTGCACCCGACGGTTGTTTCACAGGCAGACAACTAATTGTGTGTCCTTGCTTCTCGTCGCAATTGCTATTGTTCGAGGCTTTCCCAAATCGTTGTTCAATAAGCTACCACTTATGTTCTTAGCTCCACCAACACCAACGAGGACAAGCTCCTAGTTTGTCAAACCAGGCCATCAATGGGAAATCAAATGCTCGTGTGAAGAGTGTCAAAAAGTGAACAAAAAAGGATGTTACTCTGCGCCGCAAGCGTTCAAATAGTTTCTGAGCTCAACGAATAGAAACGGGTGGAAGCGAAGCATGGAAATGAAGGAGTTGGATATTGGCATATCAGAACTCATGTCTACAATTTTCGCCAGAAGAAGAAACGGTTGTCAAAGGGATACCAAGTTTAAATTGAACTCTTCCGGAACGTGGACAACTGACAGTCGTGTCGTAGTTGATACTGAGAATCCGCAATGATTATTTCTGCCGATGAATGAAATAGTAGGAACCAAACACCTCCATCAAAAGGCATTCCGTCGCCAAGAATGCCAAGATGAACTTCAAGACTGAGTGCAAATAAAACAGCTGTCGGGTAATAAATTAATCAGGTTTGAAATGCAGTTTGTAGGTCGATGTTTCGTTGACTGGCTAGTGGCTTCTCTTGGACTCTCCATTTAGATTTTAATATTGACAGCTGGTTTTTGTGCTGTCAGAGAAGTCGACATGACAAGCTGACGTGTTCATTGCCATGACTAAGGGATTAAAACAAGACGGACACATGTTCCCAAGCTGGCCACCCTTCGTCTAGTCGATGGCTTATTTGATTGTCAAGTTGACCCGCAATCGTCCCTGTTCACCAACTCAACGATTGCGCTGACAAATGCCCCTCTCAACTTGAAAATCATTCTAATTACACGGCAATTACACGAAATTTACTCGAATCCACTCAAGCAACATGTAGTTTCAGGAGAATACCACCTCTCCCTAGCCAGGCGAGAGTCAGAGATACAAGGAAAAAGCAATTTTTGTGAGTGCTCGTCATTACCTTGAAACAAGCGTAATCTCGCATCTTTATCGGTTTCTGCCAAACACAAATAACCTCGATAGCATCTACCCAAAATAGGAATCACCACCGAAATAGCATACGAATTCGTACAGGCGTACAAATCGGTCCAATACACCGAGCCAATCAGAATAATTATGTTCGTAAATGTAACCGAATTACCATCAGTTTACCCGGTGCCACCTCCCTCCGCTGCCGGTGGGAGGGTTCAGTGTAATCTTGGCTAATTAAAGTGGCAAGTCTGTGTGCGTTTGTAGCCAGGCTTAAAATAACGTCACCGTTCACCGAAACCCATGAATATTTCATTTTTGATAATTAATGTTGTTTTCTTGACTTTTTTTTGCGTCGAAAAGTTCACATGTACACCTTGAGATGATAAACAAAATACCCGCCGTGAGTTCGCATTTTAACGAAAATTTCATTGAATCCCCCGTCGCCTGGAGCGTGCGTGGGACATTATTTTAAACGTAATTACACGAACGTGCCCTCATTATCTGACGGTATCTAGCGTCGTTTGTGAATGCTGAAGATGTTAGGTTTCTGGTTGAATTATCTAAGAAGCCCACAATATACTCGCTGATTGGACACACTTCCAACACTTCAGTGTGACACGTAATCACCGGCAATCAAAGGTCATTTGTCACATATTTTGGTTACTATATCCGATGGGTGGCCGTTTGGTGTGAATGGCGTTGTGTCGGCCATCAGTTGTCGGATACCGTGAATGACACTGAATTGCAGGTCCTCGTGGGGGCCTTCATTCATTGTGGCCGGAATTTATTGTCAAGCTAGGCTGATCGCTCGTCATCGTGAACAATGCGTATTTGATTTCCTTCACGCTACCTTGACGGTGTTCGATATCGGATAACAATCCGATGAAGAAATTAAGAATTGAGACAGCCCTTGACAGCGTGTTGACGCTAATGACATGGAATTAGGCTGCTCCTCCCCGACACAAGCCGACGATGAATATCTAAGATGTGGATATAAGAGAGTGCCCGGTAGTCAGTCTGTAGACTGAGCACTCGAGCATATCCTATTCCATTCACTTATTCGGTAACAGAAGAGCGGTATCATTCGGCCTGAGCGTCAGAGAGTTGAGGTTTGAAAGACTTGCAAGATGTACTATACACTCCCAAACTTGGGTCCGGAAATGGTCTTCGAAACCAGTGGCAGCAGCCAACAGTACCAAGCGAGTGAGATCGGAAAACATGAGAGTACTCGGTAACGAGCGCGATTGAAACACTCCAAAAACCAAACAGCACTACCAATGAAAGACAGCACGTTTAGAGAGTAATCCAAATGTTCAGACAACTTTGTGGCCATCAGACGACTGCACGAGCCCGGGGGTACTCTGAGCGCTTGGACATTAGCGCTGCGGGAAGAGAGTCTTTAAATTCGAGCCCCCTGATCAGAGAAGCAGAGGAAGACTGATTCTTTGCTAAGAGACCTAGTCATAGCAGACGCCACACAGCTTGGCCTCAATGGCAGGGGTCCCGGGTCACAAGTGTATGAGGCATGGACTGGCAAGGGACCAGAGTCCATCTTTCCATGCAGCCTTACTGATGTCAACAGTAAAGTGGACAAAAGAATAATGAAAGTTAGCTCATGAAAAGTGGGACCCTATACCCACCCCTGAGACAACTCGGATATCATGGCATAGGTACAATAGCGCGAAAACAGACATACTTCTCCAATGTAGGAAAAAGTTGCTGCAAATGGTACTCGGGGCGATAACTGGCCGTAACCATCAGAGGTGCCGTGAACAAAAACTGGGACTTACCCATGACAGCATATGCTGTGGCTGGGGTTTGAAGAAGTGATTGAGGATGCTACTTACTACCTTTGTCATTGCCGCTCAAGCTGTGAATAGGTCGAACAGTGTAATGAGTGGTGTTGGTACCTTACCACAGATGAGTATTGCCGTTAAATCTGAACCGCTGTACCTACCCTCACGAGCTATTTTTCCACGGAGATACCGAACCTTCGGTGGGCTATTAACCGCTTTCCCTTACCTCGCTAGGAAAGATGATGCACAAGATGGCAATTTGCACGTTACAGGCCATATATTCAACGGTGAACTCGAAGAAATGAAGTAAGCCACACTAAATTTTTGAACATTGAATATGTCACATCACAGGCATGACAAGACAGGAGGACAACAACTTCACTTTAGCTCACTCCTATTTGACGAGAGCGATCTCTTACTTCGAGATTTATGAGCAATTTCTCACAAATAGCAGTTTCTATAGTGAAGTTAAAATCAATCAAGATCTTACGAAAAAATGGATTAAGAATTCTTGCTATACTCTGCAGTCTCTGTATGTTTCGTCTTAAGGCAGAAACCACAGCAAACAAGTTGTATCCTGACCATGATCGCCTAAGTTATAGTGACTGTCACGGGATGGGTCCGTTGTGCTGTCACTTCCAACCATGACAGTTCTTAGACCAATCGATTGCCTTCTTGTGTCCAGTGCATATTTGTTGTCTGCCCCCTGCCCGTCTGTTATTAGATGTTTCTTCAAAGTGACACCTACTCTGATTAAATGGAGGTAGTAGATAGCTTTGTTCATTTTTCCTGGATGTTGCTAGTGCTGGCAAGGTATTGTTATTATTGGTAGTAATGAATGATTATATCATCTTCTCTCCCATCTCTGGACCATCTAGAACACTAGCTATAGGGTGCACATATTCCCATTGCCTAATTGACCATAAGAAGTGACCGGTCACAACCAGAGAAGAAACATTGTCATATCGGCTTGGGTCCCATATTTACTGTCTTGGGGATTCGAGGGGAGATCTTAAACGGTGTACAGCCACATCGATCTGGTCAGTGATTGGAGTCGCTCGTCTCTAATGGCTTAGTCAGGATGGATAGGCATTGTGGCTGTTGTCTAAGTCCACCCCGATGTTCAGTGCCAGAAGAGGAAGTTATCCAGGAACAGGCCGGTGGCCTTACCCTCACAATCATGAGCATCACAATGGCTCCAATAGGACCTAAACGAAACGTGGCCCACCGCGTCTACCCACAGACCTTACCTAAACCTCAATGCCAGCTATGTTCATATAAACAGAGAAACCGAAATCCAGCTTCAGAATCTTCGTCCACTCCCGATTTATCGCGCACATTGCCTAGCATCAAGATTTCTTCTCGATTGTCTCTACAATTAAGCCATTTATTCTTTGTGACTTCAAAGCCTGTCAGATATCACTAAACAGAGCTAATGAGATCCTTACATCCGTTTTAAAAGTACACTTTGAGCTCCATTCAATACGAGACTATGGTTACTATGGCCCTGCCTTTATGAACATTTCCTTTCAAATGAAAAGCGATGTCCATGTTAGAGGACTCAAGGGAATGCACAATAGGTACATGTGTTTTGCAATTCCCCCTCCCTTTGCTTGCATCAACGAGAAAGAGGGACAGTAAATTCATAGAAGCCCACCTATGCCCTTATGAGTCAAGGCACAGGGTATTGTGCATAATTCAATCATTATAACATTCAGTTTTGCACTCAAATTGTGTGCATTGAATACAGACATTCCAGGGTCATTAGGTATTCTTGGAATTTTTATTGAATGCGATCACATGTTTTTAGTGTGCATCCTTTTGCAAGCAAGCTTCTGTAAAGTGTTGAACAAAAGGTAATATTTCCAGTAACATGATCTAAACTGGACCTGAAGAGAGGCGAAATGGTTGATAGGACAGTATCACAGCATATACCATAGATGTACTACAAGGCAGTTCTAGCCGCCGAACAATAAATGGTAAATCACACACAAGAGTTATCAAATCGAAAAATTGCCAAATGTTTCCAAATCCCTTGACCAGGTCGAAATTCCAAAACCGTGCTGTGATTTTCCCATCGTTTCTGTATGCAACGAAATGATATACGATACAACAGCCGATCTGATATTTGGTGCCTTCGAAGGAAAAATTCTTCGTCGGTCCCTTCTGCGAGAACGGCGAATGAAAAAGAAGACAAACGACGAACTCTTCGAGATGTGACAAGAGGGGTGTACTCTCGAAGACAATAGACACGTTAGTTTTCCACATTCTAGTGGTTTCTTAATTCACGCTAGAATGTTACTTCAAATGTAACCATTCCGTCATATTAGTGCCTTTTGTTGCTTGTTTTCTTGGTTTAAGATGACATGTCTACTATTAACATAACACTAAGAATATGGATGACGATACAGCCCGTAGAGGACCAGCGACTAACTACTCTCGTGTTGTGCGTGCTACTCGTCCGAACGTTCAAGTTTGAGAAGCTTCTTCTAGACAGGAACCAGTACTCCTTGAACATTGTCAGTGACTCGAAAGAGCTGGTGCCGTGAAAAGTATTTCTGGTCGTATCGGAAATCTATCCTAGGCACGTAGGTCCAAGTACGTTCGGGTCGACGCACTTACCGACAACGTCACGGGCCGCCACGTGACATTTTTACTCATTTTTTATGTTTGACGGCATTTGTTGCATTTCTTGTGCACCGTGTGAAATTCTTGATGTACGTCTGTGCCAGCAACTATTAACTTGTATTAATTGGTCTATGTCATAGACACAGTACACCAACACACTAGAAATAGGTAATCACGCGGGTTGAATAGGCGCTCATTTCTACATCATTAAATAGAGTTTATCATCTCCGCAAATTTGAGAATTATTGGTATCTCCTTAAATTCAGTCCACGATGCTATCGAACTCACTGTAACCCTTTACTTAGGGACAAGAGTAGCCTTTGCCTTTTTCGCCTTTCTTTCAGAATAATGGGGACCATAATGAAGCCAGAATATGTATTTTCAGTATGATCGATCAAATATAATAATATCATTCGAAGAAGCTCTTGGACGCGGACATAAAAGGGGATGCTCTATGAATCTAACTGGGTATCCTTAGACGGGCAATGGCATACATAAATTCTGTAATTTCTGTCCTAAACTGCGCCGCAAGAACCGAAAGGATAAGACCGCGTATCCACGCTGGCGAGGTGAGATGTCTTCGTGCTGCTGTAAGAGTTGCTCGCCATAATAGAATGAGAAACATGGCAGTACACTGAGAGCTCAACGTCGAGCAACTACTTCTCAGAACCGAAAGAGCTATGCTTCGATGTTTTGGAGACGTGGCACGAATGCCTCCATCTTCACGAGCGTGCCTTACATGCGACTTAATCAGGAAGGCATCCCATTGGAAGACCCTGGACGAGGTGGCTGGACTAAGTCCAAAACCTCGCTTGGTTGCGCCAGGGCATAAATCCTGAGGAGTTGGAGTCGCTGGCGGTGGATCGAGTGGCCTGGAAATCTCTTGCCTTACCCCCGTGCTATACTCTTAAGTGGATTATGCGAGTCAGAAGATGATGATGATGATGATGATGACAGCGCGAGCATGGATGTCCTCTACAAGGAATATCAAAACCTCCAGCCACAGTCTATACTTGATACATGCTTAGCTCAAATCACAAACCTGTTCCTCCTCAGCGCAAGCAGCTACTTCCGTTTGGAATGACCACATATTCGAAGTCTTTGAAAATGTGCTTTGGATTCCTAGGCCACTCCGTGAACTACCACTCATCTTGGTCTCATACCTAATGCCTGGTCTGGCAGACCAAACCATCCTTACATTTACTCGATTAACGTACTAATAGGTGACAGAACCACAGTGAATTTGCAAAACCCCATGCCTTAGTCTAGTCTCTTCTATTCAGGAATTGCCAAATAAAAATTAATTAAAAATGCAAAAAATGAAAGTACCTCATGCGTCTCATTCTCGCTTTGTCTTTGAAGACTGTTCTGATTCACAAAGCAACTACATTTCACTTATCAAAGAGTTCAACTACACTACCCACATACGAACGAATGCTCATCATTTCACTTTTGATCACCCATTTCGGACCTACCACGCTTTTTTGGGGTTTTTTTCGTGGGCAGAACTTTACGAATAGACTCCCACGCAGGGTTTTTTAAAGCTTAAGTGCATCAATATCTCTCTTATATTTTCCTTGGCCCTTTAGGTAGTCATAAACCCCTTGAACGGAGGTGTATTATAAAAATGACTAAAACAAAATGTGCAAAAAGACAATGAATAAGCGTCGCAAATAAAGATGCAGTCAGAAACATTGCAAGGGTTCACGAAGGAAATTGGCTTGAAAATCAAATTGTGCTGCTGTTCTTGACAAAATTCAACCAGCGAGTGGCACGTTTTCCTTCGGGAATCAATTGTTGTTACATTATCAGGAAAGGAGAAATAGCTTTCCTCGAAGTGTCACAGTCACGTTATGAATTCAAACAATGTTATATTTTAAGGCCTGTACTGTAAAAGGGTACAACATACTGAATGTACAGAGATATAAGAAATTAATAAATGAAAATCAGACCGATCCAAAATAAAATTCTTTTAGAAAGTATCACATTTTGTTAAGTGAGTTTAATGTTTGACTGAAAAAAACAGCATATGCAAGAGCATCCGCTTACAAATTGAGAGGCTAGTCAGTACAACATGAACATCCGTCTTAAAGTGATGTACACTTTCTATAATAAGAACTAAAAGGAATACATTTCAGAATCTATTCTTATACTCCTTTCCGGTCAATCATTCACCTTCCCCCAATATGGAGCGGCATTGAGATGGACCCACGGAGTCCTAAGCAGATTGAGTCCCGAAATAGACTGCACTTGATTTTTGCTACCAAACACCAACCCACTAAGGAAAACCTAAATCTCTGCAAATTCCACCCACGCAACAAAAAAAGTGGAAACAAAGGTCCCTCCACTGCATACCTTAAGATGAATTTATTAAATCCCATCTCTGCTTGATTGACACTTCTTTGCAAACCCAATTACATCGCGTTTAAAAGCCGCCCCTTCCCGTTCTGACAAAAACTTACATCCGCCACGCTGTTAACCAAATTCAATAATCGCCCTCAATTTCACCCAAAATTTCGCACAGCTCCAGTGTGCGTGCAAAAAAAAGCGCTCCATCCTGACAGCTGTGTCCTTTAAAATCACCGTGAATCGAGTGAATAAAGTTTGACGAAAGAAAACAAACAAAATTGTGATGAACCATTTATCCATCCACATCACGTACCTGTATCCTAGCAGCAACTCTCTCGCCGTGATAACGCTGCGGCACGAACCAACCTTTTGTCGAACCGGTCACTAACACAATTCCAAGAAGGAAGAAACTTATTAACGCTGTGATAACGGCTTTCGCCCGACCCGATATAACCATCGCCATTATAAGGAACTTTCTTTTTTTTTAATATTTATTTCCGGACTCGATATAAGGAAGATTTAATTTAAAAAAAAAAAACGCACATAAAAAATGAAACAACCGGAAGGGAGGAGATATTTTTTTTCTTTCTTTAAGACACACTTCACTCGGGGACGTGGTAATAAGCAACGCACCAGTGCAAGGCAAACAGCACACACACACCGTCGAGATTGATATCTCTCGCGCAGAATGGACGTTGCTTTCTTTTTCGAGCACTTGTATGGCAAAGAACAATATTATTACACTTGAAACAACGCGCTATTTATCATGAGGACGCTGCTGCCTTTCCCCGGGGCAGGCACACACGCGTTTGATTTGCTTCAGATTTCCGATACCGAAGAGGCGGGCAGCGCTCTAGTGTGAGCAGGTGAATATTTTATAATTTCTCATAACACTCGCGGTGTTAGCCGACGATAATTAAACAAACCAAGGAAAGACGAACACCGATGACAGGCCGGATGATGACTTTATTATCCCGGAGTAATTATTCGAAATAACAAACAAGACCCGAAAGGGAGGTACGGAGGTACGATGGTTAATAAAGTATGATTAACTTGTTTGATCGATTTTGGCTAATTTCACGTTCTGTTGAAGTTGGTCGTTGGATGAGTGCCTCGACTAGTCGAAGACGGATATGATGTGTGGTTTTCTCTGATATGGTTTCGCAGCGTGTCGAATTTCAAGACACAAACGTAAACAAAAGGCGAACAGATTTTCGTTAATATTTCCTATGCCCGGCGAGGTACTTGTAATCTGTTCACAACCCCTTCTCGGATTTTTACCCCGTGTCGGTTATGACAAATCGGATTTACTATCCACCGTGCGGTAGTTACTTTCTATGTTTTCTCCCCTGCGAGAGTAATCCCGTATTCAGTTGCACTTAATCCGACCTAATGACTAACTTGGTTGGGGTGGGGAGGATCTATCTCTGCTGCCACTTAGAATTAATATCACAATATATTTTTGTATGTATATGAATTTTCGGATTTTTAACAGATAATTGACTATATAATTAATTGAGTTTTAACATTAAATAGAATTTTATTTATTTTTTTATTTCAAAAAGTAACGATGCATGTATTGACAAATTGACAAGGAGAATTGTGTCCTATACCGCTTAAAATCTCATCACAGTTCTACTTCGTTTCTGCTTTTTTTTGTTTTTTGTTTCAAACGGAAATTGAAAATATGATATGAGTATATTTAACCTAATTATGTTTCGTTTATTTCTTCGCTTGTAAATACAATTCGCCTAGAGAGAGAGAGTGTGCACGTTTTCGGGGGTACGCTGATATATCGTCATTCCTTCGGAGGATGACAGGTGTTGCTGATGATAAGGTTAAGTGGAGCCATAACACTGTGGCGTATGTGGGTTCATTTTTATTTTGCAACTTTCTTCGCTGTTGGTAGGGTTTTTTATTCGACTAAACACGCGACAGTTCTTCGAGACCGCGCGCGAATCGTACCGCGAACACCACCACGATGACAAGGACACGTTAAAGGATATGTTTGCTTTTTATTTCGTTTTTTGATATGTACTCCTGTCCGCCGTTTGTTTTCCCACAATTTTATTTCCGTTTATCCAGTTTTTTTTGGTGCCCTCTCTCAATTGATTTACATTCGAATGGAATTGTAGTTTAATAAACCAATAAAACCCGATCCACTCGATGCTACACACTCGCTGGGGATTGCGGTTGTAATGATATGCAAAATGCAGTCCAGTTGTCCTCGCAGTCTCAACTGATTAATTCTTCATGGGATATTTCATTTATTTTTTTTTTGTTTTCCTCTCGAATGTACACACACCTACGCACTTGTGCCTGTGCTTATTAATTAACACGCGAATCTTCAGTGACAGAACGCGCGAGCTGATTCGATGCTTTTCCGGGGTAAATGGCCACCCATCTATCCGTACTGAAATCGCAGACAATAGAATATGTTGACGATAGTAAATTGAGTGTGACTTTTCCAGGGATTAATCCACATGTTGTTGTTGGCCATTCAATCAGTGATAAATGTGAGTTTCGCGAGCGTTTTTTCTTTTTTTTCTATTCCTTCCTTTTCTTATTCCCGACGACGACGACCACGACTAAATACCCGGGTATTACATTTCGAAAGGAATTTGTGCGTCGATGGAGCGTTTCACTGGCTTTACTTATCATTCGAGAGATTTTTTGTCAGATTTTTGCAAACACAGTCGATTTCGTTTCTTTTATCCCGACGAACGAGACGATTTTGGCCAGCTTTCCAGGACACGATGGCTTTAGCACATCTTCACCGGTTGTGTTACGATTCCAGACTGAGGTAATCGCACTCAAAAGTTTCCACTATAAGAATTTTCCTTTTTTCCCACAGTGGATGAGCGTTCGTGTGGCAGTGTGCGGCTCATTTTTGGTGGGTGGTTCGGATTCGATTCTGCTGCGGTGGGTGGCGTTGATGGGCTGACAAAAACATCCGAAGAGACCGTGAAGTGCGACTGTGGCGCCATGTCGCTGTGGCTATCCAACGGGGTGGCAAGTTTCGGAAGCTCACGGTGCTGACAGATTGTGTTCTCTCCAGGATGTGGCTCTCTTTAGCTCTTGAGTGGGATTCCGTCAGCGAAGGACATCCGTTTCTCTCTTCTGTTGGTAATTCCAAAGTTTTCCGCCACTGAATGAAGTGGCGCTGTCATCTGTTGGGGGAATGCTCAAAAGCGCATGACTCACTCTCTCTTCTCTTTTGAGATACTTTTTTCTGCCGGCAGCGGAAGAACTTTTACTTTATCGTCGTCACTCGATAGACGGGCAAATCACCTCTTAACAAGTCTAGACAATTGCGCCTAATTAAAGTTCCCTCCCTCCGATGCGGGGGCAGGTAATCGTTGTCGGGACCGATGTTGGAGTCATTTTTCGCCCAACAAGCACAACATTTCCATTTGACAAGCACTCAATGTGTCTCCGGTTATTTGTAACTGCCTCGACAATTGTCCATTGCTTGGATTGGAATCGGGTGGGTGGTGAGTGAGAGAGAGTGGTGGGTGGAAGGAGAAATTGCTGAACTTGTGGAATTTAGGTTAAATGGCATGTGGCTTTGCTGAGGGCAATGAATGGAAACTTAAGTCCATGGGCATGGTCAATTTTTTTTCTGTGAGAGTTCTGAAGGTCCTTGTCATTGTTACCGGTTTTATGAATCATTTAGGTTCGAGGAGTTACACTCTGTTGGTAATCACAGCGGCTAATTGCTACTTGATGGTCTTTGAAGTTCGTTCGCTGTGAGTGCAGGGGGATGGGGGTGCTCAGGGAAAAGTTAAATAAGGACACTAATTGCGCTTTACGAGCGCGCATCAATTATTTTTTTAATGGGAATGCCCTTTCATTTCGCTTTTGATTTGAAGGGTACTGAGCGAGCTGAGCGAATCCTTGTAGGGAATTAGGATGTTTTCTTTTCGAACTAATTTGGTCAAGGAGGGACCGAACGTAAAGATGCGATCAAAGAGCATAAAATTCTGCTGGAAATTATATAAAAAAAGGCGATAGCTTTCGGATGTGCGTGTGATTAGTCCGCACGCGGAAGGGAATTCCGGGCTTTTCAGGACTTTGACCTCCACTAATTGACAGTGGCATTGAACGCCATTTTATTGGCAAACAGGTTAGTCACTGACCTACGCTCCACACGTCATGCTCCTTGTCGAAAAATTTGCTTGTGGATCGGTCTCCGTCAGTGAACGCATACATTCAGTGGTTCACTGCTGTACTGGTTCTACTTTTTGCGAGACGAACTACCTTCAAGAGAGCCATAGCCTGCTCGTCCGGCGACTTTTCAGTTATAAGGCTATCGCTACACAATGTAATGTAAGGGGAGATGGCGTGTGCTTAGTTTGATCGGACAACACCCCACACAGCAGGCTGATTGACGGACCGTACACCTCTGACTTTTAAATTCAAAACAGTATAACTCGAAAAATACTTATCGGCTTTCGACAAAATGTCCATCAATTTAATTAAAGCAAATTCAATACACAAAGGAAATGCTATCTGGTCAATAAATAGGTACTATAAAGTCTAAAGCCGTTTTGCACCGCACTAATCGGCACGTACCAGTGCGGCTTTCGGCCCGGCAAATCGACTTTAGACCAAATCTTCACACTAAGGTAGATCCTGGAGAAGACCAGCGAGTTTCAAATCGATACTCACCGTCTTTTCATCGATTTTAAAGCCGCATACGACAGCATTCATCGCAAGAAGCTATTCGAAGCGATGGCCGAATTCGGGATCCCGGGAAAATTGATCCAGTTGTGTCGCGTTACGCTGGAACATACGCGATGCACCGTGCAGTTCGGTTCAAAAACCTCTGAACCGTTCGTGTGATTTCTTCAATCTGGTACTGGAGAAGATAGTGCGGCGGGCAAAAGTCAACACGGAAGACACTATCTTCTACAAGTCAGTCCAGCTGTTGGGATACGCGGATGACATCGACATTGTCGCGCGGTCCCAACGTGCCATAGTGGAAGCTTTCACGGCAATTGAGGAACAGGCGAAACGAGCTGGTCTTAAGGTCAACGAGGACAAGACAAAATATATGCAAGCAAAAAACGATCCGCCGCACAGGTGGTGTGCCAAAACATCGCAATCGACAGCTACAATTTCGAGGTAGTAAAGGAGTTTGTCTACCTCGGGGCAAATGTAAACTCCACGAATGACATCGTAGTGGAGATCCGACGTAGAATCGCCCTTGGCAACCGATGCTACTTCGGTCTGTCAAAACAACTGGGCTCGAAACTCCTGACTTGAAGGACCAAAGTCATGCTCTACAAAACCCTTATTCTGCCAGTCCTGCTTTATGGAGCCGAAAGCTGAACATTAAGTAAGGCTGCAGAGCTGATTCTTGGTGCCTTCGAAAGGAAAATTCTACGTCGGATATATGGTCCCGTCTGCGAGGAAGGCGAATGGAGAAGAAGACACAACCGTGAACTCTACGAGCTGTACAAGGATGTGGATGTAGTCCGAAAGACAAAAATCCGTCGACAACAATGAGTCGACCGCATCGAGCGAATGGACAACAACGCTCCAGCAAAGAGGCTCTTCCAATCCGAGCCTCCTGGTTCGAGAAGGAGAGAAAGACTGAACCTCCGGTACAAAGACCAAGTCATCGCGGATGTAAGACAGCTTGGCCTTGGTGACTGGAAGCAGCGTGCCCAAGACCGTCAGGGAGGGATGGCAGCAATTGCTCAGGCTCAGACCCTTCATGGTTCGTCTGCCTCATAAGGAAGTAAGTAAGACACCTTTTTTAGACTGAACAAATTGTCCGTACACATCTGGTTGCAGGATGTGTCTATAAATTGATTCGTGTTGTTTTTTTTCCAAAATTTGAACGTTTATTTAAGAACAACATGTAAAATAGTATTATTCAAAGTGTTGCCCATCTGAAGCTATTACTTTCTCAATGACAACTTTTAACAATGACAGTAGCTTTCCAACGCATTTTCCCATGGATAATAACAGTTAAGCCAGGGCCATAGCTTTACTTGCAACACACAATCTATTTTTCATAGAAAGTATAAGTTTTTCTGCGCATTCTAGCGATGTTTCCTGCCAAACGCTTTCGAAGGCGATCTTAAGTTCTAGCTTGTTCCTAATCGTCTGTTCTTTAAGGTTTATTTCAAAATGAGCCAATAAATTTATCGTTGTCAAGTCTAGACGTTAGGGAGGATGGGGAGGAACTTGTTTAGCATTATATAGCAACCACTCTTTAGTGTCATTGTCACGGACAAAACGGTATTCATCATCAAAGTGCAGTTTCTGGGCGGAACTTCAAAAATTGTGTTTTGAAATTTGCAAATATTGCATTTTGTTGGCTAACTCTATAAATGCAAGATTTCTTAGACCTAACACAGCCATTGAACCCCATAACATAACATTGCAACCACCGTGCTTGACAGTATGGTTGTATGGAGTGCTCAGGTGCTATTCCGATCCTCCACAGATCGCCAAACAAACCGTCGCTAATCAGATCCAAATGGCAAGTTTTCGAAACTAAGGAGGCAATATTTTTTGAGACAGTGTATGAGCTTTGCTACTGTCTAAAGCGGGCAATCTGACGCCTGTAGACCATGTGTAATGGGGACAGGTCAAACCACTCGGGCTGCCGATAAGTCGTCTCGACAGACTTCATTACACGTGTTTATTTGGAGTTACCCGTGAATAGGATCGAAAAAGTGACTCAAAATTGGCCTTTCTGCACGGAACGCCTAAAACGATGTCGTGGTTCACATTTATACGGCAACTATCTTTCAAAATTAAAAAATCACATATTTCCAATAAAAAAACGTACGCCCTTGAAAAGCATAATTTTGTTATAGGCGTGTTGCGGAGTTTTCACACAACAACACAACATCTTCCGATTCGACCTCAGATTTTAACTTTCGTAATTTCGAATCCTTTTCCTTGCAATCAGTCGCAATGCACTAACAGACACCAGTTCCTGGCACATCAACCAGCAAAATTACTCATCTCATCAATTCCATCGGGAATTCACTAAAAGAAAGTTCTTCTTCTTTCTAATCAGACATCAGATGAAATGGAAAAAGCATTGAATAATATCGAATGCTAATGCCATTGAGTCTGATTTTCTTTTTTTGTGACGCACATTCACAGAACACAGCCTTGGAATCCCTTTCCAGTATGCATTTCCTTGGAGAAGACAGAAATACGAATATTCCAAATAAATTGCGTGGTAGTTCACCACAACAAGAGGATAATTGATGTCTACGATGCTTTAAGAGGCAATTATCGACGGCGAAGTATGCTAATGCGAAGAATAAAAGATGTAAAAAGTCCCAATATCGATGCCATTGAACGTCGTCAATATTGGTGAAGGGAGAGTGGGTGATATTTAATTCTTTCGTTAAGACCATTGATTGACAAAAGCTTGTAGGGAGGTATCTTGTGGCCATTGTTGAAAGGCAACGCTGCGCAGTGGAACATAAGAGTACAGAAATTAGTTGGGGTAACGTAGTATGAACGATTTGGCTGTCCATTGTGTGAAACTGAAAGTGCTACCGAATCACTAATTTCAGGTGAGGAGACAATGATTTAGTTTTAAATATTCACTGTTTGTCTTGTACAGCTCAAATGGATCGATTTATTTTCAAAAATACATTTCTTTAAGTAAAATTGCAAAATTCAAGTCAGCTCATTTGTTCTAACGTCCCCACAAAGGATGAGTGTAAATATACACGTCATGCGACATACAACTGCCCAATAGGCGTTGAATCTCATATCCGAGTCCGGTAAATAACGGTTGCGTTGATGCAGGTGCCTAAATGGGTAACTTATTTGTGGACGAGGAGAAGGATGGCGGCACACTTGCAGTTGCACGACTCAGCTCGTTGGACAACCATAAACCACCCACTTGCATAGCTCGTGCTTGCAGTTAGCTATGACATAAGAGAGAGAGAAAGCTTAATACCCTAAAAATACACGATATAATTTAAAAGAAATAATAAGAAGCCACATTTGTGTGTTTCGGTTTCACTGTGGTATATTTTCTGAAGCAATTAGACTTTTGAGAGGACAATCTTAGCGGCGAACGAAGATCAAATTACGAACTGGGAAGATGCAACAAAGGAGTATGATCATCCAAGGACTCGAATGCGCGCGGTAAGTGTTCGAGTCACACATGGACATCATATACAAGTTATTCAAATATTATTTTGTTTACCAATCTGTCCTGTGTAAAAATCAATGCAATCTCAAGTACAGATACCGTCATCTGATCGGACAGCCGATCAAATCCCTGAATCGCTTTCAACTCAAGACCTTCCTTCAATTGCCCCTAATCTTTTATCAATCACTAGGTGATGGGACACTGTGCCATTCTAGAGCATAGCGAAGTGGATGAACTCGCTAGAAAAGGCACACTCTATATACTCTTTCCGTGTGGAGATCTGCCATCCATACTTATCGTCACGGCAAAACATGCACTGAAGCTGGGACCGAATGTACATGCGTAGATGTTCTACAGCAAAACAATTATGACCTGCTGTCTATTCTAAAAGCACACTCAGCCTGATCAGAAGGAGCCCGAATCTCAGAGCTTTTAACGGCGTCAGAATAGAACACTGTGTTATTGAAACTCATGCCCCTTGACTAGGCCGTACTTATAACGATTTTTGCAGAAGCTACAGGGACTACGCGGAGGAATGAACACATCTACATTGCAATCGCAGCGCTCTTTCCCCTCGAAGAATGTTTAGCCAATCAATTAGAATTAATCAAAGTATCAGAAACAATATTGGTGACCCGTGGCGTTGTGGGTATGTGCGCCGACCCCAACGTACTTCAATCTTCGTGACTAGGTTCGATCGCTAGTACGACCAAAAATACTTTTCACGGTCCACCACTTTCGGGTCACTTAGAATGCTCAAACAGTCATATTCATGTCTATATGAAGCTTCTCAAATTTGGCTGATTGGAGTCGGCATTCCACTTGTGAAAGTACAATAGCACGCACAATACGAGTGGTTACTGTGTAGCTTGGCCCTTGTCCTCTACGGGCTGCACGTCAGCCTATTATTAACATTATTATCAGAAAGAAACCTTAATTGGAAGCTCAGCAGGAGGTTTTCTAAGCGCAAAGATTTCATTAAACAATGTAACAAAAAAAATTGTTAGGTTACTTCAGTCCAGAAAGTAAAGGATATATCACGTCAGAATGAAATGTTGGTCGGTAGGATCTTAACACGAATTGGCAAGGGTTTTCAACAAATCACTTAGAAGCCAACCAGGCTGAGCAAAGTAATACCAGTGTCAGGCATCTCCGCTTGCTAGCATAACTGAGTCTACTGAGTACTGAGTACTGAATACCTACCACCAGTCAGTCACTCCAACCTAACTTAGCATAACCATCTCGCTGAAAGGTGTGTTTGATCTAAGATCTATTGTTGTTCTTTGCAAAATCCTGTTCTTGTGCAAGAAAATCATTCACGTTGCGGAGTCGGACACGAACATGACGCTATGATCCAATAATTAATCTTTAACTCATACCCGACCTAAAACCACAACCACGACCGCAATGAGGATGTCCACATGCTCTCGTTCGGCTATAACCAGCTGAGACTAGTGACATCTGCGACCAATATTTGTAGCTTCTTATGAAACCCCGCTATCGAATGCTTACTGCCTGTTGGGTTAATCCTTGACTAGTGGCATTTTTGTAACGTAAGCTAATAACCGCAGAGCTACTTTCGATGTCGGGCATTTTTCGACTCACTTAGTTGTGTTCCCATTTAATGAATCGATATCCTTACTAATTCATGTCAGTCGATGGTTCTCAAACAATATTAACTAAATATATCTTGATGGCCACAGTTTGACTTAGTTCACAGCAACGCTTCTTTGTACCCTTGTCACAGTTTAGTCAAACAATGTGTTATTTCTCTGCCTGAACTGAATCAAGCGATAATTACCCCAACTAATGTGGCGGGGAGTACGGCTGTGGACTAACTCTGACTAATCGAACTCAACTCGTAAAATCAACTTTCTTATCCATACTCGTGGCAGTCACGACCCTCTACCAATTTAACGTGAACAACCCGCCCTTGCTTAGAGACAAACTTCCCCCTGCTTCCCAAATTGACCGTGCCCCACAAAAAATCACACATAACACATAATAATTTCCAACACACTTCAAACGCCAATACTTACCCTGCACAGGATATCCCTGCAAACTTAATCACTTCTCCCTCGAGGAGCCCGTCTCGGGGCAGACAAGCTCAAATTCATCCTACAGCCAAGAAGCGCAACACTCGATCGAATTACAGATGAAATGAAATAATTTGGTATTTTCGAGAGATTTCCAAGTAAATCCATCAAGCATCCATTGCCAGGGAGTCCGGCACTGCCCCCAACTACGATGTTAACCAATAAAATGGAGTGATTCGAAGCATATCTTCGCATTCGAATACACTCAGAATCGAACGGAAAACTCATTTAATCTCGTAGGTTGCGTGCCTCCAGACCAAGGATTTCTTCTCGTTCAATTAAGAAAATTGATTCCATGTAGCAGAATGCACTTCCCATGCATGCACGTGCTCCGAACGTACATATTTCACGTCCCTGGCAGACAGCAGAGGAGTCTGTGCTCCGACGACGTACCACATTCACTAATCTCCGCATCGGTAATCCAACGGGCAGATCCACCTGCCCATGGACCGAGCGGAGCGGAGTCTCATAGGGTTGAAATTAAAATCGCACTTACCTCGAAATGGCCTTTCAATATTGGCCCAGCCTGGCCCAGGTAGATGGTCGACGCCGAATCAAATATCAGTTCAATGGGCTCCCGGTTGACCATCACCGACTGCATCTCGACGCAGTTGTGAAAGAATGTTACCTGGTCGGAGAGCATTTTAAATGCGACAGACTGCCATTTGTTCGAGTAGGGAATCTCGAACGAGACCAACTTCTTGGTCGCCCACAGATCGGTGTTGGTGTACAGGAGAGTGATGTTCCACTTGTCCGTGGTGGCCGGACTGAAATGAATGCCCAGCTGGACGATTGTCTCTTCCGGATTGACAATGCTGAATAAATATCCACCGGTGCGTGTCACCGGACGGAACATCGATATAATTGCGAACTCTTGTAGTTTCTCCGGCAAGTGCAGCCGGTAAGAGTCCTTGATGTCGGCTGTCACCGAGAACTCATACGCGGAGAACCCGTCGGCGCCCGGCACGAACCTAACGCCGTCCATGGTCTTTATGGTCCCGAGGAGATCGAATTCCATCATGGCATCTGTAAAGAAACAGAAAAAAATCAACGATTTCATTTTAATTGATTGTGCGGAGGGGGCGGATGGGAAAATAATTTGCACACAGGGAATCACACGCTCCCAGATTAGCAACAAACGAGCGCTCAAAGGGACGCGCGCCCCGGTCTCGGAGGAGCAGCTTTCATTGTGATTCACTAGTCCTCTTTTTTCAATTTCATTTCGGATTGAATCCTGGACGGTGAGGGAGAAGAAAATAAAATTCCCCGCTCCCACACACACACACCCACCCACCAGGACTCCCTGGAGAAAAGCAATGAAAGCACACCGCCAGCGACGACGACGACACGACATGGGAATAAGCAACAAAATTCCATCTTCCGAAAGCAATTAACCTCGCTCCTGGAAAACAAATTGTGCTCTGAATGACTAAAAGGCACGCTGACAATTTCAATTGCAAAGCTGTTCCCTTTGTTTCCGGAATTCCGTCTTTTGGCACTGATTCGTTCGTGGCGGTGGGCGGTTGGGGGTGGGAATGGTGGCCAATTGAGTCGTCGTATTGGTGTCGATTTTTCGGCTGGCGTTGGTGCTTAGGGGCCGATTTATTATTGCATGGTGTGCGAAAAATCACAT
Source organism: Eristalis arbustorum (assembly GCA_916610145.1). Taxonomy (NCBI): domain Eukaryota; kingdom Metazoa; phylum Arthropoda; class Insecta; order Diptera; family Syrphidae; genus Eristalis; species Eristalis arbustorum. The sequence goes on along the minus strand of OU744318.1, from coordinate 14,958,878 downwards.
CACTCGCTGGATGACCTTTTTCTTTGGAGTCGTTGTGTTTTTTGTATGTTCGGCGTTCAATTCGTAGGAATTTGAGTCGGCATCGCGAGAAGTCATTCACGGTTCGAATGATTGGATGCGGATTTGAATCATAAACAACATTCCAGCAATGATCTCTTTGTGTTTGCGGGGAAATGTGCTTCTCAGCAGCAAACTGGTCGCGTGTCGATGTTGGGATATGGGACATGCTGAAACTGTTTCAAGCCTCTGCAGTGATATGATCTTTGGCCAGCTGTCACCAATTTCTCACGTCAAGTTGGTTGACATGCTACATCATTTGTAAGCGTTTCGTGGTCATTCCCTCTTGCATTGTCCCACTGTCGCGGAATGGAAGACTGATCGGCCCAGAGCTGAGTTGTGTGCGCTCTACATGGCCCAGCTACCTTAGCAGTTGATTCCGTAGACATCTGGCTAGACCCATGTCGTGCCGACGATATCGCAGTCGCGACGGTGGCCAGGCACATCCACGAGGTGCAAACCGAAATGAAGCAATCAAGAGCAGGAAAAAATGGTCTAGTTGACCACAGAGACTGTCTTAATAAGCAACCACAAGGCTGTAGAATACGCGAACTTCCGGGTGGGTTCCCAGATAATCCGATCAAAAATGGCGCTAAAATACCGGATATACTTCAAAACTCACGTAGAGTACTGCAACAGGAGAGAATCAAGGACGCAGACAGGGCTCTGACAGGAATGCTGCCACATATCCGAGGTGCTGGATACGCAAAATAGATCCTGTTTTGCAGAGTGATAAGCTCACTCTTTCTCTACGCCGCTACGGGCAGGAGCCATCGCCACCAAGGAGACAGCAAAGAAGCTTTCATCCATTTACAGTCTGTGTTCAGTAAGAGCAATCAGCGGGTTCCGAACAATCTCGGACGAAGCAACCTTGGCCATTCCGGGTATGGTCTCTATTGACATTCTCTCCACCAAATTGCAAAAGATCTATCCAAGGAGAACGACAAACCACACGGAGACTAGCGCAAGATGTCTGAAGAAGGAAGAAGGCGGAACATCTATGGCAATGTGGCAAGCCAGATGGGACACCACAACCAAAGGTAGAAGGACCCACAAATTGATACCCGCGATGCCTGGACAACGAGAGGGCTCGGAAACTGCAACTAATACCTCAGGCAGTTTTTGTCGGGCCACATACCTCCACAGACTCTGTCACTACAGCTCACCCACCTGCCCAGAATGCGTGGGCGAAGAGGAAGACGCAGAGCAGGCAATATTTCATTACAGACGCTTTACCGTAGCGAGAAGAAAAATACCAACTCCCGAGTGCCTAGTTAGCCACACGACGGATTCAGCTGACAAATGGCTGGAGATCTGCTCCTTTATAACGAAAGTGCAGAATGATATTTTGCACGCGATGTTAATGAAGCCTCCCTTTACTGTTGGATAAAAGAGATTCCATTCGTCGGACAGGCTTTCCTTCGACAATATCTTACAGAGCTGGCACATGCCCTCACCCAGATCATTTCCAGCTCGCTTAAAGATTTGAGTTGTCTACACCGTCCAGACCGATTCCTTTTTAAATTACTATAGCGATCTTGTCTCGTTCGTGGGAGTTTGTTGTAAAACATTCTGCCAGACAGCGCCGTTGGCGTCTTCCTCGCCATTTAACAATCCATAGAAGTAATGTTCGTTAAGAGACTTTGATTACGAGGCATTGGGTCAACGCAACAGCCATTTCAAACGAAATGGCGCACACAAGATGAGAAGGACATCAACCAACTTGGTGTGGAGACAGCTGGCGAAAGTAAGTGCTGGATGGATAGGCCTGTTTGTTGAGGCCCAGCTCCACCCCGGACTGTAGGGCCAAACAAAAAAAAAATAAGTAATATTTCCCGATTGGCAGTAGCCGCTGTGTCTCTAGTACGAGTTGTCTCTATCCCTCTATCCTCACAGGCTTCTGTCTGAAGTCTATATCCATTGGACAGTTATTTTATATTCTAACTTGGTTGAAGGTTCGAACCTCATTCCTGCCGTACCAGCCCTATATTTCCTTAATCGCGAACCTTTGTTTGCTCTTTTCGTTCTAAAAAGCCCGGACTCTTCTCTTCTCATATGTTCAAAGACCTCATGAACTGCTCCGATGTCACCCTAAATCTGCCTGAATGCACTGGTTGTCATCCCAACGTTTATACCTTTCGTCGATTGCTCCGCAGGCAGGGCTGGACTTTCAGAGGGCGTCGTAGTGGTCGATTGCGATTGGAGCTATTGTCCTCTTACCTTTTTCATCGGTCCACTTTTCACTTGCGACTTTTTGCTCAAAATGTGAACAAATTCTTTTGTGTCCATTGTCACTCACATGCCTTGCCTCTAACATTGAAAAATCTGTGACGAATTTAGCGTGCGTTGAAGTCGCCTTATTTATGATAAACCTGATCCGAGTAAATGTATGATGGCTTCTGGGAAAATTTGGACATGGAGGATGGTGTCTGATATATTTTTTGAATATAAATTCGGGTAGATGTTGCCCACAACTACGAAGTGCAAGGTTCATTCAGAGGGTCCAATTTCGGATTACTGCTGCAGTCAAGGCGACGCGCTGTCATGTGATTTTTTCAACATATCGCTTAAAACGGTCGTGCGAAACTCACTCGCCAACTCACTCGAGGTACGATCTTCCAAAAGTTGGTTCAATTCTTAGTATACGCGGACGACATCGATGCGATTGGTGGAACACAGCGAGCCGTCAATGAAGCGTTTGCTGAAGGCGGCAAAAATGGGCTAAGCGATGAATGAGGGCAAAACGAAGTATGTGCTGTCATCAAGAAAGGATACTCAACATCGAAGACTCGGTCAGAAGGTCACCATAGGCAGCTTCAACTTCGAGGTGGTAACGGACTTCATGTACCTTGGCTCCCAAGTTAATAGTACGAATAACATCAGAACCGAGACTAAACGCAGAATAACTCTTGCCAACCGCTGTTTCTTTGGGCTCAAGAGGCGATTGAGTAGGAGAGCCCTCTCTCGAAGGACCATGCTAACGTTATATAAGACCCTGATCATAGCCTGAACATCCTGATGTGTGGCGCGGAAGACTGGACTATGTCACGAGCGGATAGATGCGTTGATAGCATCAGAAGCAGAAGATTCATCCAGGGCTGTACAGTGACATTAGTCTGGACAGGCGTCTACAGATTCAACTTCAAGGTGGCTAGGTCATGTGGACATAGACGATACTGCTCCAGCTCGGAGATTCTTCGACAACAAGTGGAACAATGCAATCGAGGACACGCTTCTGATGCTCTTTCTTTTTCTTTCTGCTCCTAGAGCTCACGACTAGTTCACGTCATTCTTTGCTTACGAGTAGCTCTCGTCCATCTTTGCACCGCCACGGAACGTCCGGACATTCAAAATGCTGCTAGAGTGTTAATCGCAATATGATCGATTTGGTTGATGGTGGATTGATCTGGAGGTTCCGTTGTGGATGTTAAGGTGAACGTGCGCTTGCCACATTGAGGTTGCACCCCGTGGCAAAGTCGATTAGCCCAAATCAGTTATGGGAGGTGGTGTCGTCTGACTGCGCTACCAAATATGGCCTCCTTGCCCAGCTTTGCGTTAAAGTCACCAACGACGATCTTGACCTCAACCAACTTGGCGTGAGAAATTGGCTAAGGATCGTGCCAGCAGGACAGGCTTGTTACCTGAGGCCCAGGTTTACCCCGGACTGTAGCGCCATTAGAATAAAGAGAAGCACCCAGCGTTCCGATCGGCATCTACCCACTTATGCCCGCACTGTTGGCTTTCAAGTCTTGGACCGTAGCTGACGTGTGGGGCTAGATGGAGTCCAAGCGGTTATCAGCCAAGAATGTACACTCGGAAGGTCGATGATGCAGACCATATTCTGTTCTTTGAAGAGCCGAGGATTTGACAGAACGCTGACTTTCTTGGTGCAGCGGAATATTTTGCCGACGTTGTTAAAATGTAAGGGTTTCTATGAGGATGATCTATGTCAAAGAATATTGAATCAGAATAAAACAAGGGCAGTTCCGGGATCAAAAGTTGAAGTCTAAAGGATCGCATATTTATTTTACAACTTAATCTCCATTTTCACACCAATGAATAGGAACACTCATAATAATTGACACACACCGGCAGAGTGTCACCCCAGATAAGGCATGAATCGGTGGAAATTACTCCCCCAAGTCCCTTAGTACTCCTCATTTCTCAGCTAAGCGAACGGGATCAATCAAACGACGCGAAATACACACGACTCCTCGATCCAAACAGACACACTCCTCCAGGACTCTCTAGCGTTGAGGGCATTTAATTCAATTTGCTTCTAATTGAAAGCAGACTTCGGATGCTAGGTGACAGACATTACACCAGCAACTTACACTTTGTGTTCCTCCTCCGTCTGTTTCCATTTTCCGATCTCGCCTGGTCTCCCCCTCCGCGTGCACTGCCGCCACCTCAATGGCTTTGAGTTTAATTTGAAAACGTCAACACCTCGAACACTGCCAAGGACTCTGTGCCAGAGAGAGAGAGCGAGGAGGGAAAGCCGTGCCCCATGTAAACACCGAGTGCCTTTGATGCGCAGCGAGCAGCCAGGAGATGCAATGTAACAGTTGAAACCCTACATAATTACACATTAAACTTCTGAGTGGTTGCTGAGTGTTGATAGTGTCTTGGCAAATCCCGGCCAGGAGAAATTCGCAATATCCTTAATGAAAGAAGTTTTGCACAAAGAAACCGAAACAAGCCACGGGGGAAGCTATCGCCTTGCGTGTGTCTGCTTTTAAATGCCAAATGGTCGGGCGAGAGAAGACACAATGTGACTGGCAAACGAGGAGACAGTCCTCCCGCACACCGCGCAATATCCTGGCAATTTATACTCGCACTCTATCGTTAAGTGCAGGAGTTAAGTGAAAGAAGCGGTTCGCGATGACGGCTCACGTTGACTGTTGGCGACTGACTGAAGGGACATGCGGGTAATGACGCGGAATAACTTTGATCTTCTGTTGTCAATTGCGTGCACTGGAATGCGGGATGGACGGATGCTCACCATGTGTCTCAGGTGAGAATCGCATTTTAACATACTTTGTCTTGGGAGGAATCTCCCTCGCTGAAGTCAAAGCCGGCGGTGTTGTCCTGTCGGAACCTTGATTTGTCTCCGACTATCGGCACGTATCTCCATCCACAACTTTGTTTAGATCGAAGCACACATCAAATGCATCCAAGCACGTCCGCGAAGTCAATCGCCAACTTTGAGGACAAAAAAGAATGTCTGTGCAGTAGTTTACAACAAAAAGTATGCAACGCCATGTGCTGATTCCTTCCCCTGAAAGCATGCTGTACAATTCTTCTCTCTGTTGTTAACATAGTCTTTACAGATGTTGCTAGACAGTCCCACTTGCTTCCAGCTCGTGACGCAAGATTCGCGCGAGGGTGTCAAAGATTGCAATCAGTTCCTATTGAGTCGAGATCAGAGTTGATTCAGCAACGGCACCGGTTCCGTCACTCTTTCGCAATCAAAGGCCAAAGTACGTAACTATTTAGCCCCCATTTGCTCGTTCAATCGGCCACTCGGACAAGTGCAATTCATAGTCTGGCGCCGCATGAGACTTCAACATGGCATCGCAGAGTGATTAATGTGCTTTTGATTTGACACATGAAGCCCCGACTTGAATAGAAGTCGCAGCAGATGTTTTAAACAATTGCGAGCGCCGAGTTGGAATGACAGCCTACAGCTACAGCACTGAATAATGTTTACTGATGTGCAGCTCGGAGAACAACAATTGATATTGAAATGAGCTTTCATGATCGTCAATGGTCATCACTCACAAGTGGGTCTCGTGTCCGGTTGGGGGAGAAGTTGGCTTGCTCGGACGTTAAGTGATGATGATGAAATCTTAGTGTTCAGTCTGAGGATAAGTTGGGTTGGATTTAAGAGTCTTTGGGCTGGCTTGCGCTGATCTTAATTCGAATTGTCGTGCCATTGATACAACCCGATTTGAGGGATGAACTCAGCCGTCGTACGTACTTCTGCGTCTCTAGGTTCTTCTTTTTTTTCTTGTGGCGCTACAGTCCGGGGTGAACCTGAGCCTCGGTCAACAATCCTCTCCAGCTGGCACGATCTTTAGCCAGCTGCCTCCAATTTCGCACTCCAAGTTGGTTGAGGTCCTTCTCCACTCGAGTGCGTCATCGGGTTCGTGGTCGTCCTCCATTGCGTTGTCTTATTGGTTTGGAGTCGAAGACTCTTCGGGCTGGAGCAGTGTTGTCCATGCGCTGAACATGGCCTAGCCATCTTAGGCGTTGAATCCGTAGACGCCTGACTAGACTCATGTCGCTGTACAGCCCGTACAATTTGTTGTTCAATCTTCTTCTCCAGGAACCTTCAACGCAAACAGGACCAAAGATTGAACGCAGAACAGGAAGTCCAAGCTTCCGCGCCATACAGCAGGACAGTTATGATCAAGGTCTTATATAACGTGAGCTTGGTCTTTCGAGAGAGGGCTCTACTACTCAATTGCCTCTTGAGCGTGAAGAAACAGCGGTTGGCAAGAGTTATTCTGCGTTTAATATTGGTACTGATGTTTTTGGTACTATTGACTCGGAAGCAAAGGTAGATGAAGTCCTTTACTACCTCGAAGTTGTAGCTGCCTATGGTGACGTTCTGACCGAGTCGTCGATGTTGTGGGTCCTTTCTTGATGACAGCATATACTTTGTTTTGTCCTCATTCACCGCTAAACCATTTTTGCCGCCTTCAGCAAACGTTTCATTGACGGCTCGCTGAGTTCGCCCAATCACGTCAATGTCGTCCGCGTATGCTAGCAGTTGAACGGACTTTTGGAAGATCGTGCCTCTAGTATTGGCGTGCGAGTTTTGTACGACCTTCTCAAGTACAATGTTGAAAAACTCACATGACAACGCGTCACCTTGCCTAAAACTTTTTTTGACATTGAAGGTCTCGGTGAGTTCGTTACCGACCTTGATGGAGCAGCTATCTGACGAGTTTGGCAGGAATGTCAAAACTAGACATGGCGTTGTATAGCTCGTCTCCATGCACACTGTCATATGCGGCTTTAAAGTCGACAAATAGGTGGTGGATGTCGATCTGCATCTCTTGGGTTTTTTCGAGGATCTGCCGTAATGTGAAAATTTGATCGATAGTGGACTTCCCGGTCTGCCGACACTCGTTGTCAAACCATGAGCTTTTTCTAGGTGGCATTTTAAAACCCATTACATCAGAGGCAGCTTTTCTGATGGCGTTTTGACAACGTTTCCACTGTTCGTCAATTGTTTCGATTGGCAGGGTTGGACTCTCTGAGAGCTTCAGGGAGACTCGATCGGAAAAGTTCCCAGCGGTCGATTGCGATTGTAGCTTTCCAACGTCAAACTGTTTCGGTCTTGCTCTACTCCATTGTACAATCGATATTCGAGTTTTGACCTTGGCTACAACAAGGTAAGGTTAGGTTATAGTGACAGACTGGGCAGCCAAACTTAGGCCAGAGTAGGCCCATTGTGATACCACGCGGATTGACTTCTAATAACATCGGAAGCAGTTGGTGCTTGTAGTCAAGCGATTTAGCTGGCCTATGCTGGCGCTGTTTAGCCCATTGAGGCCGCTGAAGTAGTAGGCCCCCTAGGTGTAGCAACCTACGACGTTTTCTTCCTCCTCTTCATCCATGCAGCTTCTGCAAAAACCAGTTTATGGCGCACCCATCCTGAGAGCATGAGTGCCAATTGCAGAGTGCCCGGTTATGACTCCTATGAGTGCTTACTGAGTCTGAGTAGACTGAGAGACAGTTTTAGGTTAAGTGATGGCCAGATTTCTATTGTTTTAAGACAGGTGGTGCCTTCTAGCCATTTTTCATTGTTAAGGTTTTAATTGTGTGAATTTTTAAAAGATGGTAGGCTGTAGCGAACGGCATGGATGGTGGTACCCTTGCTATTGACAACCTCATCCCTAGGTTGTACCACACCTGGCGAGTTCATCGGCTTTGCAGTTTCCTGGTATGTCACATAGTCCCGGCACCCGCATGAGGTGAATGTTAAAATGCTCAGCCATCTCGTTAAGAGGCAGCCAGCAATTAAGGGATGTTTTTGAATAAAACATGACATAGTCCAGCGATTGTATAGCGGCCTGACTGTCCGAACAGATGGTGACATCCCTTTTGGAACACTTTGTTTTTGAGCCATGACCACGCCTCTTTAATCGCTATGCTTTCTGCCTGAAAAACGCTACAATGATCAGGCATCTTCAAAGAGACAGCAATGTTGAGATCTTGGGAATATACACCCGCACCCACCCCCTCGTCAATGTTCGATCCATCTGTGAAAATGGAAATGTAAAGGATCATCCAACGTCTGCCTATCAGACATCCAGTCCGATCTTTAAGGAATGCTGGTCGAGAATTTCTTCTCGAAGATAGCTTGCGGTCGCTAGGACGGAAGTTGAATTCCTTGAGAATGGTTGAATGGCCGATGTTGAGTTCGGACCACAGTCGGAGTGTTTTGAGACCCAAGGCTGTGCTGGCTGCTATTTGTTTTGCTAATATTTCCATTGGTGGAAGATGGAGGAGAATATTCAGTGCTCAGTGCTCCGCTGATGCACAGGCAGGCCAGTCTTTGTACACGATTGAGTGCCTTGTTTAGTGCTGCCACCAAACTGCCACCAAACTGAGGCTCCATACAGAAGTGTCAGTCTGACAATCGATATGAAAATCCAGTGAGCGATGCGTGATTGTAAGCCCCAATTGCATCCAATGGCTTTTTTGCAGCCAAAAAGAGCAGAAGAGGCTTTCTTGACCCTTTCTTGCATGTTGAGTTTCCAGTTTAGCTTGATATCAATCGTCTTGAGACCCAGAAATTTCGCACTGGCAGTAGGGTCCTTTAGCACCTTCCTCTATAAAAGATCCCTCTCCAATTGAGAGCCGTGCGATTGTGGCTCTGGACCGGAGGCCTGGGAGCACGTCTTGTGTGTATGCCCACTGTACTTGGATATCAGGGATCTTACAGGTGAACATTACAGCTGACAATGGCGCGTATGATGTCAATCAGGTCCTGCAATCCCACGAGTGTACCATCAGGCTCGGTATATTTGCTAAGCAAGTATTTACCAGACGTCAGAACAGAATGGTTGTTCAGTAAGGTAGTCACGATTAGGTATATACCGGAAAGAAACGGATAGATACCATTGGTTGCGAAGCCTGACCAGAGGCTATATTAAGGTACCACGGGAGGTCAGGGTCCCTGAAACCTAGTTTCAGCCTGACCAAGCGGTTGGCCCTCTGGTGCTAGCTTCGTGGTGGTTGTGGATTAAGTTCAAATCGCGGGATTAAGCCCAAATCGGGGAGGGTTGGCCACCGCATCTTGTAGACACTAACGACCATCACTTGTGGTGATCGTGCTTGACTCTGAGATGTGCATGGAATTATGACCCAGCTCAGTGTTGAGTTGCGACCAGCGTGAGGTGTGGAGCAGCAGAGGTGTTAGATAGGCCTCGCCCTTACCAAAGGGGAGGGAATATACCTAAAGATATGAACTTAATTGGTAGTTAAGTTCAAACTGAAGGCGTTGGTGGGCGTTTTTCTAACTCTAGGGGTGAGGACCCCGCGGTATTAAGCCTTCACGGCAGGTGATCACGTTAATCCAAACACTCACTTGTATGGCGCAGAAGCATGGACATTATGAAAGTGGGACCAAGTGATTTTTAATCGCTTCAAGAGAAAAATCTTTCGAATTATATTCGGTCCTGTTGGCGAAGGAGTTTGGAGCTGTATCACGACATTGACCTATTGCCTCGCTCAGATGACAGCTGCATGTAGAGAGAACACCACAGGGACATCGGCTTGGTAAGTCTTCGATTCCAACCTCGAGCGACAGTGTGTTAGGGGAAGACCCTGGCTGGAAAAGACCTTAATTAACTGGACGCACGCAACTGTTGCCTGGCCAAATTAACTCGATTTTAGTTAACGTGAGTGTCTTCAAGATTAAGCCCCTCTCAAGAGGCTAGTGGTCGATTATTCTGAGCTGTTCGCCACTAAGCATTTGTACGCCTTTCTACTCCTTGTCGTACCTACAGATGCTACTATTGTGTTAATAACTGATTCAGTCTGCTCTTAAAAATGCATCTAAACTGCCGTGGTTTCGAGGAAATTGGGCGGTGAGTGCGTCCGCTTAAAGGGCTTGTTTCTTAAAATATAACCTCATGGGTTCCAAGATGCTCTGTAATTGTACAACCTTGTACTTATCCTCCCGTTGAAGTAATTTGTTCTGTTTTCGATGATATAACTCCTTATTAGCTTACGAACGCAAATGAGGATCGGATAATCTGTTGAAGATGCATTCCATAAACTTGTCATCCTCGACTGAGGTTTCCATTGAAACACTCTTGTATTCTACGACACCACTTCTCTTGAGTGTCGGATAAATCTGTACATCATCTCCACTCATAAGAGGTTGTTAGCATGGATGCTGCGGTAGCTCAAGGGATTCCGTGTGCAAGAACCAGGTTCAAGGACTGTTGCGCCAATTGATGAGGAAGAATATAAATGCCATAGATTTTTATACGGTAGCCCGAAATGAAAGTACCATCACTAGACAAGGTCAGAAAACAGACACCATTATTCCTCTTGAAATTGTACCAACTACTGCCATATCTCTGCACCCCCGTTCCACCATTACGAACACAAATCCTGCAACATTATCTGCCGATAAGTCAACCCCGACAAGTATGCCCACATCCCCCTGGTCATTCATTGCACAAAAATCAGGTCCATCCATGTTAAAAGTATGTTAACCAACCAACCGCCGAACCGACCATTATTCTTGTTTATTAACGTGGGCGGAAGGAACCGCCCGACGCGATGCACTGAATCCCCACAAAAACAATGATGACTCTTCAAATTGTCCACAATGTATCACTGATTCCATCCTGGAGGCGATGAATGCAATTCAATGAAACACCGAAAAAAAACCCACACAAAAAGTAGGCGAACGCAACACAGTGATTTTTCCTGGAAAACAAAAGGGCACAACAGGGAAACGGGAAAAAACAAAATTACATACACAATAATAACCGGTGTGCAATTGACAGATTTATTGCGGGGTGGACATCGCAAACGGAAAACGGAAGCAAGTTATGTGACCAAGCCAAATGTGTGGCGCTCGGGCCAGTGAAGGGATATTCGATTGCAATTTCTTACCTTTTATGGATTGTCCCCATAACTCCAGACCCTGGACCGTGGTGCTGGCAGTTGCCAAATAGATAATCAAACATATTGATATCCTGAAAGAAACAAGAAAGTGTTTTAAAGCATTTGTAAATGGATGGAGGGTGAAGGGGTGGGACTGTGAGTGTAGAGTTGCTTCGCTGTGACAGCTTTCAAGGAGTTGTTGAGTTAACTTTTGATGGGCATTGTAGGGGATTGGGATGTCTGTTGCTTTGTTTAAGAATGCATGTCAAGAATGAAGACGTCTCCACTAAAAGGGTTGCCGATGAGTGGGGTTTCGACAGCTCATGGTCGCCGTGTTGTTGTAAAAATACAATTTTCTATATTTCAGCTATTTAAGACAGGCGTTGAAGTGGCTGTCGCGCCGTTTCGTGTGAATATGCCAATCGACATTAATGAACGATGTATAGGTCCTCTGCGCGATACGACAAACAATATCACTCACAGAAAACATGGAGACCATCGCACCCATGAGACATGAGACCATGAGACAATACTAAACACTATTGGCAGGTTTGTCAAGACCACCGGGTGGCTGGAAGGGACAGCACAACATCTGTAAACTAGGAGTCTCCCATACCAACAACGAGCCGGATGGAAGGTCCTCATGGTCAACAAAATGGGTCCAACAGGACCTAAGAGAGACGTGGACCTCCGAGTCTACGCACAGGCCTAACCTCACCTATGGGACAACGAAACAAATGACGCTCGTTCTTAAGGTAGCGCATACAATTTGAGAAGAATATCAAGCACTATAGTATAAACAACTGACCGGAAACTCCGAGCATCGATCAACGCAACACCAAATCATCCTCAGCGACGAAGCGGATTGTTGAATGAATGGGTGGGTAGACAAGCCGATTCATCGAATTTGAGACTATGAAAATGTAGATGAGGTTGACAAAATAGACTTCCAAGCTGCAGTGTGGATCGAGCCAGAAATTACTAGTCATTTCTAAAAAGCATTAAGAATGTTGCCTCATATTAAATCCAAACACTCATTTGCAATGACAAGACATATTGTGCATTCTTAGAAGTTAGGACCAAAGCCAAGATGAGTAGGTTCCCCAGAGTGCTTTGTCACAGGATAACCCGAGACGGTATATATTCTGATACAGCTCGACGATTCCTTTGCTTCTCATTTCGGCATGTGCAATGAAAACTATTTAATAAGTCAACACAATTGCGTTGAGATTATACTGACCATGGCACGTCCTCGATCTGGCAGTGGTCAGTAGAATAAACCCGATGCGACAAGCTTGTCGTAAGAGGCGACTAAAATCCTGAGCTAAGAGCTAATGGTTTTAGGAAACCCCCTTACTCCAGTGCTCGTCAAAATGAGAAACTCGCAAACAAAGGAAAATGTGGACAACGCAATATTTTAATTTCTTTTTGTAATTTTCAATATCAAATAAGGACCTGATATGATTTTTTTAAAAAGGCTCTTCCAAAGTCGTCAGCTTGTAGGCATTGACTTAACGTAGCCCCACTGTCTGTGGCCAAGCGGCGTTATATTGCATGAACTAGGCGGCCAATCGACTGGCCTTATACCTTTTTTTGATTTGCGCTACAATCCGGGGTGGACCTGGGCCTACACCAACATGCCTCCAACCAGCACGATCTTTCGCCAGTTGTCTCCAACAGCGCACACCAACTTGGTTGAGATCCTTTTCCACTTGTATGCGCCATCTCGTGCGAATACTTCCTCTTTTGCGCTGTCCCAATGACTCGGTATCGAAGACTATTCGGGCCAGAGCTGTGGTATCCGCTCTACATGACATAGCCATCTTAAGCGTTAAATCCGAAGACACTGAACTAGGTGCATGCCGCTGTATAGCCCGAACAGTTAGTGGTTTAATCATCTCCTATAGACGCCATTAACGCAAACAGGACCAATGACCGCACACAGAACTTTTCTCTCAAAACAACAGAGATCTTCCTCATCCGCTGTCAATAGCGTCCATGTCTCTGCGACATAGAGCAGGACTTTGATGATCAGGGTTTTATACAAGGTCAATTTGGTGTTTCGAGAGATGGCTCTGTTACTCAATTGCCTCTTGAGCCCAAAGAAGCAGCGATTGGCAAAAAAAGTCTGCATTTGGTCTCGGTACTGGTTTTAGTGTCCCTATTTACTCCAGAGCCGAGGTAGACGAAGTCCTTGACTAGTTTAAACTTTCTGCTGCCCATTGTGACGTTCTGTCCGAGACGTCGATGTTGTGCGTCCTTTCGTGATTTCGCTAGGCCCATTTTACCCCGACCTTAACTGGTCGAAAACATTGCGACCGACAGAAGATCACATAAATTAATTAATCACTGGTTCATGACCATACATCTTCACAAAGTGCCCAGTGAGAAAGCGAACATTTGTAGAAAAATTATATCTTCTACCTTGAAGCACGCCAATGCATTTGAATGATTGAATGCCGTCGTGTCTCATGGCATTTCATCCCTGCACAGTACTCATGGCTAGACACTTTTTCGTGGGCGATCGCCAATTCTTAAGCCACATCTTCTTAAAATTAAAAGTGGACGACGACTCATGCTGTCGAATAAAGAACTGCAACTGCAAGAAGTGCAGCAGAATTTTCGAAAGCCCAGGAGTTGTGAATATTTGCATGGGCTTCAAGTTTGTTCCAGAATTAACAAAATGATGAACAATATCAAACCTGGTGATAGACCCAATGGATATTAGCATGCATGCTCGTTGCCCCTAGCGATCGATGGCAGGATTCAGTAAGAGTCATTACCTACCGCTCCAACGAGCCGTTGCGTTACTTAACGACGATGAATTCGAACGCTACGGTGGGCGGCAGACGAGGTGGACAGGTATGTCACAGAAAGTGCTACTTGAACACAAACTGAAATGTGTAGAACGCCTTGAACAAATTGTTTGCATCTAACATCCCTCTCCTTGGTCAACTTCTAATCATCCCAAATACTTGACAACCGCCCGCACCACACTGCCACAAGAACAATGAAATCGCCCATAGAAAGACTGCTCACCACAGACGAACAGTGAATGACGTCCATTGCGCCTGTAAAGCTAGACCACTTGATCTGGTGAGCTTATAATTTCTTCTTCACGCAGTCTGCTTCGATTGACCTCGTTCATGATCAGACTTCATCTCACATGCATGCCAGCAACTTTGTACAATCTAAACAGTGCGTACATCCCCACCTCAATTATTTATAGCCGCGCGATGTGAGTATCCGCTCTTTGCCTCCAGTGTTTATGCAAAAAAACGATCTGGGGAACAGCCCCCCGCAGTACATCAGGAAATTCGCACACTTTCCGGGAAAAAAACATTTTCCAAGCAGTTTCTTTGAAATGTGGATTTATTGCAACCAGTTGAGAACAGCCAGCAGCGAGCCCACGCACCGGATGGCTTCAAGGAATAAATCTCGAGTCATCCATCATATCGCCTGGGTTCACGTTGAAGTGATTTCTATCGCTCATCGCGCTACCGCTGCACCAAACAATGCCTACGGTCGTAGCGGACACCGAGAGCAGCACCTGATCCAAGGTGCCTCTGATTTAATTAAATTTCCGGTCGCATGTGAAGTGCTTTTTTGCCGCATGATGAATTTCTCCAAGGAATGACTTCTCAGCTGGCCAGTGTGTGCGGATAGGCGTGTTTCGGTTGCGGCCAGGTTCAGTGGCCATTACGCCATTCAAATCACAACGCTAATCGACAATCCTCAATCACTGGATGCCCCTGAATTGGGGCGAGGGAGGACTGCTCCCACCGCTGGCGGCTCCCATAAATCATGGCAAATTGAAAATTCAAACGATACCAATAGACAGTACTCTCGTGTGTGTGCACTCCTAGACCACACTATCCACGGTCGACGAGGCGCACTGAAGGGCTTAAGCCGACTGGATCGATGCTGCTGGTGTTAGTAGAGCCATGCCACTGGTAATCAATCAATCAATCGTTCATTCAGATTCATTTGCTTCGTGTGCCCTGTGCTCACACACGAGAAGGATGTCGGCTCGCAGGCAATAGAGATCCGGATTTGATTCATGGCCGTTGGCCAGAAATGGGACATAAATTTGTGCCCAGATCCGCCGCGGACCGACGGACGAGCAAGTTCACGTACATGTTGCCGCTTCCATTATGGTTTTCCTGTGTTCTCTTATCCCATCGATTGGGAGGAGCACTCTAGGTCTGACAACGTGTCCGCACGCAGTCCCTTTCGGGTGGTTCGACAATCGGTCTCGGTCCTCGTCTGTGGCCGGTACGTCGTTTTTGATTGGATGCGGTTTAATTGATCATTAGACAAGTGTTAATCGATTTTCTCTAGGAGCGTAGTCGAGCGAGTCGATTGCCTCTATCGTCGTTATTATGCAGTGGTTTTGACAGCTATTCATGCGGAGTGGTTTTCCATTTATTGTCGCCGGCGGTATTGGCGATGGGAATTTAATTGCGCCGTGAATAGAATCTGGTTGATTCAGCTCGAATCAATTGCTTCTAGTTTTCTCATATTCCAGTATGCAAAAGTAGTGCCACTTAAAATGGGGTGGTATTTTGCTGTTCTGGGGGCATGGGCTTATGTACACAGGGCAAAGTTGCTGACTGCACCCAACCTGGTAGGATGCCAGCGCGATCCCTGCTTGTCCATAAGTCAAGTTGACATACAGCCTCCTAGTGGCGCCCCTGGATAGCCATCACAGCAACCGCTGTGTGGTGAACTAATGTATGCAGCGATCCCCCTCTGCCCGAGGATCAAATAATGGGCCTGGCCTACCAGTTGTAGGTTGTGCGTGAGGTTAACTCCCTCACCACATAAAAAAACCAACGGTTACGAACCGACAACAGGCCTCGGATATGGACGGATTCAAAGTTGACGACCCCAGCAAAGGATCAAAGGATAATGATTTTCGGTTCTGCACGTGGAATGTGAGGTCCCTGAACAGACCACGTGCAGCCGATGAACTCGCGGAGGCCCTGGACTGCTACAAAGCAGACGTCACCGCCATCCAGGAGATGCGATGGGATGGGCCGGGCAAAAGGAAGATGAGAAACTGCGACATCTACTACGGTGATTGCTACAAAGAGGGAAGGCAGCGCTTATTTGGATGCGGATTCGTTGTTCGAGGCAGACTCAGGCAAAAAGTCTTAAGCTTTGATTATATCAGCGAGCGCCTCATAACAATCCGCATCAAGGCTAAATTCGGGAACATCAGCCTGATTTGCGCACACGCCCCGACGGAGGAGCAGGATGACGATAGCAAGGATGACTTCTATGATCTCCTAGAAAGAACATACGATCGATGCCCCAGCTATGACACCAAGATCGTTCTAGGAGATTTCAACGCACAGCTGGGCAAGGAAGAAATCTTTGCTAAAGTCATCGGAGCGGACGGATTGTCCGCGGAACTGTTTAAGGCAGCTGGAGATGATCTGGTTGGGCGCATGCAGCAGCTCATCTGTAAGATATGGTCGGAGGAAAGCATGTCCGATGAGTCGAATCTCAGCGTCGTTTGTCCGGTCCACAAGAAAGGAGATCCCTTTGACTGCGCCAACTATCGAGGGATCAGCCTCCTTAACATAGCTTACAAGATACTCTCTGCCGTTCTGTGTGAACGCCTGAAACCCTTTGTCAGCAACCTGATAGGTCCTTATCAGTGCGGTTTCAGGCCAGGAAAGTCCACAATAGACCAAATATTTACACTCCGGCAGATCCTGGAAAAGACTCAAGAGATGCAGATCGACACCCACCACCTATTTGTCAATTTCAAGGCCGCATATGACAGCGTGCATAGAGACGAGCTATACAGCGCCGTGTCTAGTTTTGACATTCCTGCCAAACTCGTCAGGCTGTGCAACTCTCGCTGCTCCATCAAGGTCGGTAACGAACTCACCGAGACCTTCAATGTCAAAAAAGGTTTTAGACAAGGCGACGCGCTATCATGTGACTTCTTTAACATCATACTTGAGAAGATCGTGCGAAACTCAAACGTAAACACCCGAGGCACGATCTTCCAAAAGTCCGTTCAACTGCTTGCTTACGCGGACGACATTGACGTGATTGGACGAACACAGCGAGCCGTCAATGAGGCGTTTGCTGGTATTGAAGCGGAAGCGGCTAAAATGGGTCTAGCGGTAAACCAGGGCAAAACAAAGTACATGTTGTCATCACGGAAGGACGCACAACATCGACGTCTCGGACAGAGCGTCATATTGGGCAGCAGAAACTTTGAGGTAGTCAAGGACTTCGTCTACCTAGGCTCCGGAGTAAATAGGGACACAACACCAGTACCGAGATCAAGCGCAGAATTACTCTTGCCAATCGCTGTTTCTTTGGGCTCAAGAGGCAATTGAGTAACAGAGCCATCTCTCGAAACACCAAATTGACCTTGTATAAAACCCTGATCATCCCAGTCCTACTCTATGGCGCAGAGACATGGACGCTATTGAAAGCGGATGAAGAAGCTCTTGGTTGTTTTGAGAGAAAAGTTCTGCGTACGATCTTTGGTCCTGTTTGCGTTGATGGCGTTTGGAGGAGAAGTTTCAACCACGAACTATACGGGCTGTACAGCGGCATGCACCTAGTTAAGCGTCTTCGGATCCAACGCTTAAGATGGCTAGGTCATGTAGAGCGGATGGACACCACAGCTCCGGCCCGAAGAGTCTTCGACACCGAGCCATTGGGACAGCGCAACAGAGGGCGTCCTCACACTAGATGGCGCACACAAGTGGAAAAGGACCTCAACCAACTTGGTGTGCGCAACTGGAGGCAGCTGGCGAAAGATCGTGCTGGCTGGAGAGGCATGTGGGTTGAAGCCCAGCTCCACCCCGGACTGTAGCGCCAATCAAAGAAGAAGAATTTGCTGAACATACCGTTTAATTGTTATAGCAGTCCACTGAAATTTGTAATATACCAGAGCCTCTTATTCTGAGCGAAAATCGTATTTCACGTGATTGCATGACACGAATGTACTTGCAGCTCACGTTCACGCTGATACGTGTATTTTATGAATTTAATACACGTGACTGAAATGTATAATGTGTCGTTTTTTGCTCATTGAATTTTGCTGGTTTTTCGATGTTTTAGTTTGCATTTTCAAATAATGGGAGGTTAGTACATAGCATGCGAGGGCAAGTGGCGGACTACCATACATTTTTGCAATATAGGTCCCAATATTTTGGTATAATTCTTTTTCGTTCATTTTTCTTTAGAAAAAAATGGTATTTTTTGATATAACTTTTTAATAGAATAAATGGAGAAGTTCTGCAGTTCCTAAAATTTGATGCATGGCACTGCATCTTGTCCATTGCTTTGCCAATGCTGATTCAAAATAATCGGTTGACGTTTTATATAAATATGACATTAAATTATAAGTGACTTTTTTAAGTTGGCATACTTTTCTTCGTAAGATTTGAACTTACATCCTTTTAGACCACATCACTTTGAAGGAATGTCTCCATCACTTCCTTCTCAATTTCATTCAAATATAGACAAACAAATTTGTAATTTTTCTAGCAACTTGTTCGACATCAACACTTGCTTAGTGGTCGACCAGTCGTGATCGGCCGTTTGCCCAAATCTGATACAGAGCATGCTAAAAGTGACCCTTCGACGATTCCAAGATGAATTGTCGCCCCCACAAAAAGTGACTGTTTGATGCGATTTATGGGCTGGCGGCATCATCGGACCGTATTTTTTCCAAAATGAGGCCGGGCAGGCAGTTACTGTGAATGGTGTTCGCTATCGTGAAATGATAACGAACTCTTTATAGACCAAATTGGAAGATATGAATGTGGCCCATATGTGGTTCCAACAGGACAGTGCAACTTGCCGCACAGCTAACGAAACAATAGCTCTTTTGCGCGACAAATTTAATGGCCGTGCTATCTCACGTGATGGCGATCTCAATTGGCCGCCAAGATCATGTGATTCTTTGGGGTTGTTTGCAAGAAAGAGTGTCCGTCGATAAGCCAGCAACAATTCAAGAGCTAAAGGATAAGATAATTCGGCACATTAACGGCCTGGAACCTCAATTATGCTTCAGCGTCATCGAAAATATATACCATCGGATGGAGGTGTGCCGCCGAAGTGTGGCGGCCATTTGGCTGATGTTTTGTTCCATACATAATTGAAACATACCAATATTATCATAATAAGAAGAAATAACAATAATTTCCTAAATAAATTGTGTTGTATTTAAAATCAACATTGGCCCTTAAAATTTAACCACCCTTTATAAGTGAATATTCGACAGCTAGACTTGATTCGTGGTGGCTTCATTCTGAACAAATTCCAAACGTGACTCCTACGAAAAGTATTTGAATGTTAAACCACAACTCGCCTTACTACCCCGAATGTACAAGCACGTAAGAGGCAAGAGCATGCGAAGTACGTGATGTTTTAGTGCGCAGGCTTTGCGCAGGACAACAGACCTGGCAAGTCGCAAGAACATAGTTAATTCGAGTAACGTTGGACGGCGATTTACTCATAGGTACCAAAATGACAACCCCCCTAATGGCAGTCTCGCGGCTAGATTGGTTGCATTAGACCGCCCTTATCAGGGGACTATTACACTAAAAACGAATTTGTTACATTGATAAGACTGTGCTTAACGTTGGTTTTTCACCTTCCACCAGTTGTCACTCTCTGCAGTATGAAGGCAGATTGTGTCGCTGGGAAACATGCATATGTCCAACCAACTGATGTCAGTTTGATCAACATTTTCATTATGGAAGAGAAAGAAGTATGTAATCGGATTTACGTTCCATTTCCTTTCTTCGTAAGCGATCATCGGTCTCGAAGAAACTTTTAATCAACTCGCCTGATAATTTCATTCAATGAAACCCCTCTATAGCGGACACCCGCGGCAGGCATAGTAGTCCGTTCTAGAGGGGAGACGCAACCTAGTAATGGAAATTGAAGAGCAACATTCACTCCCACTCTGCATTTAAAGCAACTTGATGGAAAACGAGCGCTCTCAATTTTAGGAATGGGCTGAGCAGTGTCCCATTCAAGTAGCGTCAATTCAGTTCAGTGAAACGAAGGTCGATTAATCAAATTCACTCTTGTACACAGTTCACACCTTGTGCAGTAAAAAAATGCAATACGTTTATATAGAGGGTGATCGTCTCTACAAATTCTAAATGTTCTTACATGCAGACATACAATATTTGTCTGTTCCTGAAAAGGTTGGCTTTTACTTTGGTTGTCCGTTATTAGGGGTACAACTAGTCAATATGAGATGAATGCCCATGTCCGAAATAGAGAGGCTCTGTGGTAAATGGGTTGAAATACGCGAATGTTCCGAATCTTCATGCCAGAACGTAGGCCAATTAGCCGTGATGAGTGATGTTCTGATAGTAAAGTGTCCGCATGGAGAAGTTTCATTGTTTTTGTTTTTATTTATTTTTATTTTGATACTTTCAAGCATTATTGTCTCAGCAAGCTAAGACTGCGTTAGGTTAGCAGACAGGCACATAGAGGTGTCCACGTCATATTTCTTATTTGGTTGTAGGTTTACTTCTCTCTGAGCCTCCCAAGACAGATCAGTGATTTATCAGCAATGTCAAGACGAACTCTCGCAGCATTCTATGGCAGAGGTTGCGATGCGCTTACTTTTGCTACCCTTCATCGCGACAGTCTTTGAGTATGTATTCATTGTTGGGTCAACTTTTCAGAACAACAGCCTTTAGATGAATAGGACTAGTGACCGCTCCACTACTATCACTGCCCAAATTTTGTCGCACTGAACAAGCTTACCAACTGCATTCGGAGCTGGTTAGAGACCACCACCTCCTATTCACCTACTGTTTTAGTGCGTCGTTCGCCTTTCTCTGTAGCTCTGACGTAATGAACCCAGCGAAGGATCATTAAGTGCTGCGAACCAAGAGTTCTGCGAGACAGCATGGGACTACCGCTACGGGCTTCGGTTTAATTTCTATAATGGTACCATCAGCTTGTCGTGTCCTGGCTGGAGGAGACAAGAAGTCTGACTGAGCAGTATACGTTCAAGCCAAACCATTTCAGAATCAGAACTCCCATCCTCTCTTGGATCTCCATTAACACCTCGTTCGTGGATCGCTCATTTGGTTAGCCAATAACTCGTTAATGTCTGACAATTATTTTCTTCTTGTTAAGCGCCTCTAGCAACTTAAACCACAAATCGATATTCTTTTTCAAATTAACACGCATCCTCAGGGTGTGAGTGTAACATCACTCACACTTGCTTTGATGCGCTTATACCACAAAGTTACCACAACCAACTTACATCAGATCCCAGCCAGCTGTTCCTCTCCCAAGGCGTTCCCAAATGCATGTGTCTGCAGCCCAACCTCGGGCGCATTCAATGGACTTGATCACTTCGTGGCTTTTCACCCATCAATCGAAATCAGAGCCGCCACTTGACAGCAGCATCAAAACGCTTCCCATATGCACTCGCATTCACATCCGATCGAGCATCTCATTGACCCCAGCCGAAGCAAGATCCACGATTGAAGTGAACGCAGCGAAATTCCAAAAGCATCCCGGACTCACACACGACCATCGTCTGGTATTATTTTCTGTTTGTGTGTTTATTTCGGGATCGCTGAGGTGGTTGGTTTTTTCTGATTTCCCCGAATGTGATTTCAACACCAAGTGTCGAGAGCTTTGAAATGGTTAGTTCGGTGTCGAAACGTTTGCGGGCCTTGCTCCCGCCCGAGTGGGACTGTGTCGCGCCCATTAAGTAGCTATTAGCGAAGTGGCTGTTCTCTCTCGCTCGACCGAAGTGCGCCCAATGGGGACGACCACTTGACGGATGGTTGGAGAGCAGGTCGCGTGTGCCGCGTTAGTGCATTGGACTTGCACCAGCGTGCACCGGCGCAGACCGGCCAATGGGCATGAAATGATGATTGATTGACGATTGCTCGGGCATATCTATTGATTGATTCAGGTGAACGGGTGTTCGGTCATGTAACAGAGGTTTCTGTCAGTCAACTCCAACGGGCCGTGTGTGCGTTGTTGCAAATATGAATCGAATTACCTGATGCCGAAGACTGGCCATCGACGTCGACGACGAGGGCTGCTTGAGCGTAATTAATTTTTTTTGTGGCGAGAGTGCCTTGAATGGCACTCGATTTACTGATTAATGACCTCATTGAGAGACAAATGGTCACAATGACTTCATCATCGTCAACGTCAAGATGTGGAATTCGAGCCCGGAAAAGAAGGGGCTCACAGTGGTTCTCCCCGGCAGCAGGCCCTTACATCTCTGAATTGGATCTTATTCCATCGCCAGTCATCGGTTGACAGACAGACTCTGCGATGACGTTCGAGCAGAGTCACATGTTAATGCGCTTGTTGATTAATTAAGAACTAATGTGACCTTATTAGGCTCACTGACAAGGGGTGACAAGCAGATGAACTGATGAGAAGCTGAAGAGAGTTTCGGGTGAGGATTGTCTGCTCGTCTGCCTGCCTGTCAGTCAGTGTGGATGGCGATATGTTTTGATGGGCGAACGTCTTGGGTGGGTCGATGCGATTACTTGGGACGACCGAGTGCCACTTAGGAATGCATGAACGTCTTCGGCTTATTCACTCGCTCCTCGTACACTCCGTGGTGTGCAGCCCATGACATTTCAACATCTGACATTTTGAAATTGTGTAATTTCCTGGATGACTGGGTGCATGGCAGCCCTGTGTAATTGCCGTTGTGGCGAGATGGGCGTTCACATCATCTGATGGGATGACGGTTGGCAATCAAAATGTGTGCGGTTTTGTATTACCTGCAAAGGGCTGCAGGAGGAGTGTTGTATTGATGAGCACTGGCATTTTTTCTCGTCAGTCTTATTCAATGGGTGACCTAAGAGTTCACACGCAGGCACGATATTTGATACTAAACTGCGATGGACATTCATTAGGTTTCCCTTATGCTCGTGGATTATGATGAAACATTCGAACAAAAGCAACTTAATGCTTGATGAATTAGCCTTCTGAAGGGATTACCCTGCGCACAGTCAAGGGATTGCCTTAAGTCTCGATCGAAATACTGATGTAACTTTTATGCCACTGCCCTACACTGATGAGCACCGAAATAAAAAAAGGAACACACTTGGCCAGTTACTTCATAGTTCTCACATGAAGAGTTGAAAAACGGACTTGGCAACCTTAAGTCTGCATTGTGAACCAATTTTTGAACTAAGCTGCCCATGTCCAAGTTTTTAGTGAACAAAAAAAAAACCGCTTACGACAACATTGGCAACAATGACGCGTCTGTTATAAAGACCCTTGTCCCCTAAAGGACGTTATAATCAGATTTTACTGCATATTCAGCGGGTTAATTTTCGAAGGATACAATGTTTTTTTTTACTAAAATTATGAGACGGTGACGTTTTTAAGAACATTGACGCCACGTTTTGGTCGTAAATGTGGCCCCAGTAGCCAAGCAAATCTTTCTGGTTCTAAATGTTGCTAGGCCCGAAGACACAACGGGTTAGAGGAAGTACCGAAATGAAAGTGTCGGTGGCATTTAACAGCATTTAACTCAAGACTTGGTCGTCGTCAAGACAATACTATAGGTCCTCGCATGTACCCTTTTAAGGAGAAGTTTGAGGTGTGAAAAAGAATGGTGAAAGCCTCTAGAAATGTTGAAAGACGATGCTCGTTATTGGTCACACGGCTGCATCAGCAAACTGAAAATGCGTCATAGATCACTCTAAAAAAGCCGCACATGATTAATATGGTTTCCTGGCGATAATACTATCAAGCAGTTTCTTTTTGCGTTGTTTGAAACGAACGTCATGTTACAGTCAATGGATGTCACTAAAGGGACATGTTGCATCATTTTTTCTTTGGCAAACTGTATGGATTACACATGATGTCATGATGTCGTGTGTCAATGCCAACACATTTAGTAGAAGCATCATATTTTTCGTTCATCGTTTCAAAACCGCTAGTCTGTGAAGGCAGATTAAAAAGTGTTAACGCCACTGTTTTGTTTTTTGGTCGAAGTGCCGAGAATATTAATGGTGCTCAATTGCCTGTGCCCTTGAATTTTGCGAAAGGTTCTCGCCGTGCATGATTAAGGAGTGAATGATGATAACTCATGCACTAAGGTTTCGCGCTCCAAGTTGGTTGAGATCCTTCTCCACTTGAGTGCGTTACCTTAAGCGCGGCGTCCATTGTTGCGCTGCCCCACAGGTTCGGATTCGAAGATTCTTAGGGCCAGAGTTGTAGTGTCCATTCATTCTACATGACCTAGCCATCGTAGGCGTTCGATCCGTAGACACCTAACTACAAGCCACACAGTGATAAAAATATCCGGAAATGAAAATGTCGACTAAGCGAATACATTTTGTGATTTAAGACACTGCCTATGGCAAATCATCAGCTTATGCCAAAGATCCGGAGTCGTTATCGAAGCTCCGAACCAATATTGAATGCAGTCTAGCGCTCGTTTGAGTCATCGAAAATTCAACTAAACGAACAGACCAATTCAAACACGCTTCTGGATTTTCAAACGAATAAATTATTCTAGATAAGTATCGTAAATGTGGCGGCCCGTGGCGTTGTGGGTATGTGCGTCGACCCCAACCTCGACGTCGTAGGTTCGATTCCTGCTCTGTGCTACTTACACAATTTTCGCGACCCCACCTCCTTCGAGTTACTGACAATGCTCAAAGAGTATTTCCTGTCTAGAAAAAGTTCAAACTTGGCCGTTCGGTCACTGTAGGTCCCTTTCATTCGTGAGAGAACAATAGCACGCACAACACGAGTGGTTGCTGAGAAGCTATGCCCTGGCCCCCTACGGGCTGTAGCGCCACCTATATTATATATACATTAAATATCGTAAATGGCTTGCGTGGAAAATGATGTCAAGTCCATATTAGAAGACCTGACATTTAATGCATTTATTGACAGTCAAAAGGCCATTAAGCAAATCGATCGAGTCCGAGCAGGTCGCATGCTGTCTCCAAGAGCTTAATGTTCCCAGCATGCACCTTCACCCAGTTTTCAGTTACTGGCTCCCAAGTCAGCAGATGAAGTTTTCAGGAAAGGACCTGAGAACGACCCATTCCATGAATTCCGGTTGTAAAGAAAAAAGTTGGTTACCATGAATAGTCTAAGCTTATTAGAGATGGAATCCTCTAACCGCTTTTGAGACCACTCGTATGCTAGTGCCCAAGTTTTTGGGGCTCATCCATTATCTAACAAAAGTCATACTAACGTCTTTTTTTAGATTTATTTGGATTTCAGG
Source organism: Eristalis arbustorum (assembly GCA_916610145.1). Lineage (NCBI taxonomy): Eukaryota > Metazoa > Arthropoda > Insecta > Diptera > Syrphidae > Eristalis > Eristalis arbustorum. The sequence goes on along the minus strand of OU744318.1, from coordinate 14,933,440 downwards.
GTAGATGGATAATACACTGACATGACGAGTACGAGAAAGGAGTTAAGACGAGAAATTCCCCTCTACAAGTACCACAACGGGTCCTTCATGACCTAAGTGAGACGAGGCTCCAGCCTCAAGAAACAGACTAAAATCTAACGTACTTGGATTTACATATTTTTGAGTGGTTTGTGTTGCAAACTATGTACACACGTCGTTTTACGTGCCAATATAACTTAATTTCACAGTTATACGCAAATGAACATAATAAAGTGTTCACTATTCTTTTTTGTACATCACTTAGATCCTGTATGGAACTGACTCTTCAAAACCGCCTATAACTAGACTGGTCTCTGGCTAGCTGCTTCCAGTTGGGCACATCTAGCTGTTGAGCTGTTTCTCCACCTATTCATGTTCACTTGTCTCAGTGTCTCGGAACCCACGGCGCTACTGACCGTAATCAAGTTGCCAATACCGTCTACTTGGCTCATCCACCTGAGTTGTGGAATTAGTGCACGCTTTTGGGACTGGGATAATCAATGTCTTGCCTTTTTCCCCCAATTGTCCTACGGCCCTAGCGGACGGCGGTTAATTTATTAGGCTGCCATTGCCAGCACACTTAGATCATTGTTGGTCGGTAGTGATATCCAGTGACGTTAATTGAAGCCCAACGAAAAAAAAAATCTGGATCAGATTTGAAACAAACTGAATCAGCTGAAAGCAAACTTACTTTTGGTCTCATTAGGATTCGAACCTGAGACCCCTATAACCAATGGCAGGCACTCAAACAATTGCGTCATCCTGCAGTTTACGTCAGTAGGATGCCGTGTTACCTGCAGTCCCATTTTATCATGAAATCAATCTGCCCACGTCTATGATTTCGCCCAGCACACACTTAATTTGCTGCCATTCGTAGCCAGTGTTATTCGCTACAGCATAAATGCCGGTAAGTATAAATCTACTTTGACGACTAACTGCAATAGACTAATCCTGTCAATATCATGCTCACAATGCTTGCAACTCGGCAGACTACTAGAAGATCGTGGCTGTAATATTGGTTGGTAAGTCCTGGTAGATCTTTCAAAAACGATTTTGAAAAATTAGCGTGTCTAAAACGCGCCTTCAAGGCTTACTGAGTTTGTTATCGATCTTAATGATTTAATGAGGATTCGCCAACGTCAAGCACCCCAATCTGACGACGAAGGCAGGAATATCCAAACAAACAATGGTGACACAGGCAAGTACGTCGCCTACTCCAAGAATCTGAAAGAAGACGTCCAATTAACCGTCCCAATCATCGCTCCCACCACACCTGTAGGTGCTAATGCACAGCACCTCTAGCAATTATCAGGCCCTCAACTCAATCCATTATCAGAACCTGTGCCGCCGTTCGGTTAACCGGCAGTTTCCCACCCATTACACGAGACCCCATATTAATTCGACTTAAACGGATCCCTTCGTCACACCAAAACTGCCAGCCAGCCTCCCCGCAAAGGTGACACAAGCACCACGAAGGCTGGCAAATTAATTGCCTCCACTTAAGCGAAACCTAACGAAGCGGAAACTAATCCAATCATAATGTACATTATGACAATCTCAGCGAACGCAATCGGGGAGAAATTATAAATCGCAAAATTTTTCCCCTCATTATGTCGAGCCTACGCAACAAATAGGCACATCCGCCGCGCCACCACACCAAAGGCGCGAGAATGAATGACAGTAATGCCGCATAACCCTTATTGACGTCTGCACGCTGATTTCGATATGAAGTCATCAATTGAGATCAAGAGATGAAGAGCGCACCCGCCCCACCTTCACCGGCAGCCCTCGCAGTGAGTGGGAATAAACACAAAACATAAAACACAAACTTCCTGGCCAGATAGCAGTCAATATCAGGAGATTAGGAGTCCTCCCTTGACTGGGGCGAGGAGTCTTCCTTTTTTCTTCACGCCACAGGCTCTGGTGTCATTATACAAATAACTTTTCCGTCCTCTGTTCATTTTTCATCCAACGGCCATGCCGCCGCCCTTGTACCGAAAAACGCTCTCGACCCGTGCCCGTCACCCACCCGCTCCAAGTCTGCGGTCTGGCTTCGGCAAGGAGTCTCGAACGTCTTCATTGTCGTTCGACGGGCCAGGCAAAAAGAGTTGTCCACCGGCCAGTGCACAAGAACAATGGCGTGGGGCGAGTGAGAGGCCGCCCGGGGGCTTGCATACCGCCAGCCAAGCGTCCGTTTATTAATCGCCTTTGAGATGTCCTTTGACGTGGGCACTCGGGGCGTTATTTTTCTTCAGCCACACAAAAATGCGGCAGAAAAAGGAGAGAAAAAAAGGGAGCAGAAGACACTTCTTATCCGGAAATTTAATATCCTCATTCTTGGTCGGGCTATGACACGACGTCGATGGAGAGGTGGTGACGACGGTTAGGATGGTGGCGATGGTGTGTTACTGACAAAGCCCCTCCGTCGACGACCACAAGCCGCAGACTAATCTTTGAAACACGACTGCTGTCCGAGCACAGGATTGAGATTCAACGGGAAGGAAGGAAACCCTATGGGTTGTGTCTGCACGCTGTTCCTCGGATGCGCCCCTGCGGTGTTGGCCGAAAGGTGAAGTTATGACATCGCAGGGAATATCCTTTCCGTCGCTGGCCTTGGTCGCATCTTATTTTTCATATTTCCATGCAAAGGAATTCCGGGGGATTTGCATTTCTGTTTTCAGAAGAATGCAAGACCGGGGATATTGAACGGGACTGTGGATTGTTTGCTTGCGACTTCGACTGGCTTAGCTTTCTAAAGATGAATCGTTTGGCTGAAGGGCTTAGGCGGCATTTGCGGGATTCGGAAGTGAGATATTGCACCTCGCCGGGGAGCTTCTTCAAAGAATGGAATGATGTTTGAGTAAAGTCGAAGTGAAGAGTGGGAAAGTTGGAGAAAGTCATTACTGGAGTCTATTTAATGGAGGAAGGCGTGAAGGGGATATTTGTGGGCTGTGCGCTGGTATTTAAGTTGCTTGTTTGAAAAATGAGAAGAAGCTTAAGAAATGTCGATCGTCGTTGTGGCCGATATATTGACGAGTTCCTAGTGCCACTTCAAGCCCCGAAGGCTCTCCTTTACCATAGGTTGGGCAGTGACCTTGTGGACATCGAATCTAGATTGTAGAGCTTTGTCGAGAAATGCAACTGACGTGTACGCCGACTAACGAGTGTGTGTGTCACCAATGTTGGTCTACGACGCGTCGTTTTTTATTGACGATGATGAATTTGGGTTTGAATTACTTTCACACTATTTACTATTTACTTTACTATTTACTTTACTTTCACACAATTCTCCTTAATATAGTTAGTTATAGTTATAATTACTGATTAAACTGCTGACGACATGTCGTATCGTCAATGCTTCATGAGTTTGGTATTACCAACACGACATTGACCACGCATAGTCAACTGTGTAGTCGAGACGGTGTAGCCTAAGCCATACAACGATGGGAGCCACATAAAGACGCCTGGCTAGGCGCTTATAAAACACCGTTGAGGGCCACATTACAGGCATTGGTTGATATGAACATTAGATTCAGAGGCCGTTTGTTGCAGAGACCCAATTTTCTCCGGCAGTCACATGCATCCGTGAGTCCAATCAGTGCCTTGGTAAACGGATCCCGACCAAACCTGTAAACAACACATTATTAAGGCGTCACACACAAGTTGCAGAAGATGTCAACCAACTTGGAGGGCCTACACTACATATCTGAGAGACATTGTGACTCTGGTATTTGACTCGCAGCTCTTTTTAGGGACTATTTGAATCGTTGTCATCGTAGTGAGTCATCCTCGAGAAGTCTTTGTGATCGAACAAGCGGTTTTCCTATGCGCAAGAAGACCAAACAAATATTAACTCTAGTATGGCAGATGCTTGCCATATGCATTGATAACCAAGCAGACACAAGAGCTATTGCTTCTTCTACTTCATATCCAAAACTAGTGCTGAAATGCCACTATGTGTGAAATGCCAACTAATGACTCGGCTAGATCTAAACAGCCAGCAGGCTAATTGTGCCAAGTCACAGTAATGTCTTAGGAAATCAGTGCCTCTAGTGCTTTTGTGAACTGAGAATGAGACAAGCGGCCCTTGTAATCAAAGACAATCGAGCCTAAGTACAACCGATCCCTCTTCCACGAACTCAAAAAGTGCACTACACAACGCACTTTGCTTTCTTATTCTTTGTTTGGCTTCCGGCGTGGATCTGGGCCTCAACCAACAGGCTTCTTCATGCACGATCCTTCGCCAGCTGCCTCCATTTGCGCAGCCAAGTTGGTTGAGCTCCTCATCCTCAAGTTGCGCCATTTCGTTCGAGGACATCCTCTGTTGCGTTGTCCCAGTAGCTCGTAATCGAGGACTTCTCGGGCCGCTTTACATGACCTAGCCATCTTAGGCGTCGGATCCGAAGGCGCTTAACTAGGTGCATGTGTGGACTCCAGAGCCGCGGTAGACGAAGTCAAATTTTCTGCTGCCCATTGTGGCACTCTGTCGGCGACGTCGATGTTGTGTGTCAGGCTGTGATGGCAGTATGTACTTTGTGTTGCCCTGGTTAACCAAAAAACCCATTTTAGACGCTTCATTTGCGGCTAGTTGAGTTCGTCCAATCACGCCAATGTCGTTCGCGCACACAAGAAGTTGATCGGACTTTTGGAAGTTCGAGCCTCTGGTGTGGACGTTTGAGTTTCGCACAATCATCTCAAGTTCAATATTGAAGAAGTCACTTGATATCGTATCGCCTTGAGCATCGAGAGTTTTCCATCGTCATCTTGCTCAAACTGACAGCCTGAGTGTCAGGAATGTGAGGAATGTCAAAACCTGAGTTGGGTATTAATGTCAAAACTAGACATGGCTCTATGCAAGCTGTCATATGCGGCCTCGAAATCGACAAATAGGTGGTGGGTGTCGATCTGCATCTCTTGAGTCTTTTCTGCCGTAGAGTGAAGATTTGGTCTGAGGTGGACCTCCCCGGCCGGAAACCGCATTGATAAGGACCTACAGCACATTTTCACCATTTGCAGTAACACGGTTATATTTCTTTTGAGCCTGACGGGATCTTGTTTCAGTCATAGACTTGGTGAACATTACTTTAACCCACATGACAGGCTAGTATGGCATAGTGCACCACAGTCTATGCCACACTAGCCTATCTACCTATTTGACACCGTCGATAAGTCGAAGTTGCAGCATGTCTTGCACGAGTGGCTGTGTGTAGTACTCAATAAAGGCTGTTTTCCCCACGGACAGGATAAGGCCGATACACAATATTTTTTTCAACAGACGTAAAAAGAAACTTTGCAAAATCTTTCATTCACCACAATTATTTTAAATTTACCTGGTGGTGTCAATCGTGTACTAGAGTGTCGGAATAGATTTGAGGACATTTGAGGATGTCGGTCGACGCTTTGCGGGTTACACTGTAAATAGTCCCTTGCACGGGAGAATTACCGGTTAGCCGTTGAAGGCGTTGTAATGTCTTTTTGGCCAAAAAATCTTGTACAATCGTAATCTTTGGCGACAGTGCATTGCCATGTGACAACAACCAAATGACACATTCTTTACACCCAAGTCGAAATCGGTAAATTCTGTGCCAACGATCTGTCCATTAAAGTTTGTTTGATGCATTGTGTTAAATCGAATTTATTTTTCTGTCGACTTAAGCTTCTTCTGTTGCTGTTCATCTGGCTTTTGTGAAGTGGCTCGCATTGGAAGAAACTGCTGCTCAACGTTGTTTCTCACCTTATCGCGGCTAGTACCTCTTACAAAGCATTGTCTCATCAAGCCACTAATGGACCGCACCCGCCCTGGAGTTCCGTCGAAGATGTGATCACTAATCAACACACTAAATTTCCTATGTGAAACTTTCCTCGCTCCAGGTCCGCTGCAACATAAAGTTCATGTAAGTAAAGAAAAGAAGAGCCGAACTCGGTAAACATTTTTGATTTAACAGCGTTCCAAACGAGACTGCTACAATTTGTGTATAACTCTAAAGAGAACCCCAATCCACATAGGGCTGCAGAAGATTCCAAAGTTTATCTCAAGGCACTCGGTCGTATGTCTTTCCGAAACCTACATAAAATTTGTAGATCAATTGGCTTCTCAATATTCATCCCCCGTCATGGACACGATTCTAGAGCTATGAACGCACCTCTAACACCTTAGGGTAGAGTTCCGAGGAGACTTGCAATACCCCTGAAGCAGTCTTCTTTATCCATCACAAAAGTTTGCCAATTTCCGGGCAGAAAGGCGGATTTGCAAGCTTTTTGGGATGCAGTCACCAAAATGACTTTATCCCTTGAAATATTCTCAGCCACACCTAAGATTGGGTCTGCCAACGTCACTGCAGTGTTCAACATTGAGCAGCTCTGAAAAGTACGCAATGGTCCATCTCTTCAAGTCTTCATTTGTAGCCAACAAACCATCCTTGGACGTGACTCCTTTGATGATGTTGAATTTCCTCTTACCAACCCAATTGGCGAAAAAGCAGTCTGAAGCAGTCTATTTGCGCAGTGTCACATTCAAATGCTCCAGTCACAAGCCATTCCCAAAATCCATCGCAGTCCGCAGCAATATCTGCTCGCTCCCCTCTTTGACCTACTGCAACACACAAACACAAGTGCCTCTAATTTCATTAGCATCCAGCCTAAGTACTATCCCATCAGCAGACGAACTGTGCGCATCACAGACTGCCTCGCACTCACATCCGCCTGATTCACTCGGCACTAGCCCGTCTGTGTGTGTCATTCGGCCGGGATATTAGCCCCCTTAAGCAGTTCGCAATATGAAACCGGCTAATTGGGCGCCTCTCTATTCGCCTACGAGCGGGGCGGAAATGCAGCCGCCAACTGACAGCGAAGATCCTCAGTTCCACTCCCAAATATCGTGCGTCGCCTCACTCCCAACATCCACCACCGAGAGACACTGAACCGTGCCAACAGCTGAGCTGTTCCTATAAATAACCTACCTCCCAGTCGGTTCGGCGAGACACTACGTTTACGATATTATTAGCGAGACGCCCTCCGCTGCATCCGCCTTGGTCGTGTCGGGTGCGCTTCAGCAAATTGGAATAATGCCAAATTAACAAAGAGCTTTGCAGAGAAGCTGCGAAGCCATGCTGAAGTACCACCACGCTTTGGCTCTGCGTGCCACCAAGCACCGCCATGCAGCGAGTCTCAAGACGGTGGCGGAGCATCGTTGCATGGTGCAGTGCTGGTCTTCGTTCGTCATCGTGTCGCGCGCCAGAGCGGCGGAGCGCTCGATGGGGAAACAGAAAGTGCAAGTGACACAGTAAGCTGACGGCAGACAAAGCTAAGTAGTGAAACAGTGTGTGTTCCTGGCTGCATCGCGAACGCGTGCAATGTTTAGAATAGAAATTTCGCGGGAGCTCTGACACAGATAGATTACTGGAGGCACACTTTGGTGCCGTTTGCATGGAGGAGGGCTCTGCTTTGAATTTCAGAAATCTAATTAACCGGAACGTTCGCGCTGGGAACATTCGAAGCGCTGTGCTCAAAGGAATAAACAATGCATGCTGTGCCGTGCTTGCTTGTCTTAGCTACTAATTTGCTCACGAGGATGTGGTGAATATGGCGTTCATCCGAATGCATGGCAAACGCAGTCTCCAGTCGGATGGGTGGATGGTGGAAATTTGCTTTGAGCGGGTTGCAATTGAATATAGTTTGGAGAAGGATTCGATGGAGACATTCAACGGGAGGGTCACATGTGACAGGAAATTCAATTAAAAAATAACCACACACTCCTTTGGTGTTTGCGGGGTTTTGGAACACTGAAAGGACGACTTCGTCATCGCGAAGTTGATGAAGATTGACGGTCATTTAAAATTCTGAAACAAATTCAATTCAAATGAACATCATCATCGAATGGTCCGAACCGCATGCTCCACAAAATGATTGTGCGCAGGCAAAGCACGCAAAATTCGAAAATAATTCAAATCATGGCCTATGCCTAAGCACCTCCAATCGAGTTTTTAGACGATTGATCACTGTGAACAAATATATTTCCAATCCACCTTGACCGCTTGCAATCATTGATGCTTTTAGACGACTTTTAGGGATGCTTTTACAGAACTGTCACAAGACTCTGTCTGAAATGCTGTGCTTCGGTTACAAAAATCGTGTCTCTGAACACTACTGGCACGCTCTTGGCCCGTTTGAAACACATATTAGTCGAGTTATGTTTGAGATCTGCAAGAACTCCTGTTAAATGAGTAATCGCACAATACATTGTGAACTTGAAAGAGATCCAGTTAATGTACATACTACGCGAATCACGGTTGTCTTCCACATTAGGTCCAGACTTGAGCTTATTGACAGGTATTTATTATGAAGACTACCTAAGAAAAGAAGCTAAAATAGTTCACTTAATCTGAGCGATGATATACGAGAGATAATAGAGAATTCCCTCCTCCAATTTAGACAAGGTCGCAATAGACGATCTGGAGCTTGAGATGATCTGTTTGGGTTCCTCTTCATAATATGGGCACTGAATAGTACAACAACAGCTGGGCAAACTAAATACACAATAAATGTAGACCAATAAGTCTTATAAATGGTATGAACTTACCATCACCCACTCAATCATTCTTAACGAATATAATATGCACCCACTAACCTATGCCAAGTCGAAGGCGGAAGAAGAGGTCTCTCTGAAGCTCCCTGACAACTGTAGCGTCTTCACGGCAAAAACTATTGCGATAAAATAGGCTGTCCCGACTCAAGAACACTTTAATATGCAAAGGAAATATCGCCATTTGTTCGGATAGTCAGGACGCGATCAAGTGCCTAGACAACGTCATGTTAATTTCAAAAAAATAATTTACCATATTTGCAGGTTGTCTCTCAATGAGATGGCTGAGCATTTACGCATACACTTCATGTCTGTGCTCGTACATTGCGTTATACCAATTGAAAAGCAAGGTATGGCACAACTTCTTCTCCTAAAATATAAGGGGTGCCACTTTCCATGCCAATGGCTTCTGCCGAATTTTAAGGTTGTTATTTACTCCTTCCAAACCACAAGCCGTAAATTGGCATTTATGCCCGCTGGATGTGTGCTCTATCTAATGATTTCTGCAGAAGCTCCATTGAAGAAGTAGGAAGAAAGTAGCGTTGACTTTGACCCTACTATTGCAATAGTCTCAAAAAGCTAAAGAACGCCAGCAGGATCAGTTCTATCGCTTCATTCCAAGCTCAAACTGGATCGAGTGTTAGGAGACATAATCTCTCGTGATGATCAATAAGCACACACACCATGAGTGGTTGCTTAGAAGCTAGACCCTGTGGCTCCACCCATATTGCTTTTATACCATAAGTAAGTCTCATAAACATCGAATACAAAATCTTCTCAGCCGTTCTGTGTGATTGCCCGTGGTTTACACACAATCTGATCGAAATAAGTCAAGCTTCTTCCTAGGAAAGTTCGCCATAGGCCAGATCTTTACACTACGGCAGATCATGAATCTGCGGCCATGAAGTGAGGAGTGTCAGAATTGAACATTCGGTAAAGTATTTTTTTTGTATTCTCCTCGGTCTCGTTGAGATGATGGCAAGCTTATCTACATGACCATGGTCTTAGTTCGTAGGACGTCTTAATCCACCATTGTAACCTTCGATAGGAACCGTCGGAAAGCAAAACTACAACAATAATAACAGCAATGTTGCAACAACAACAGTTTAACACTCAATTTTCGTAAATGTCAATCAATAACGTTCACCAAATTCGCAAGTATCTTGTAGATAAGTAATAAATAAATAAAAAAATAAATAAGCTATACGACGCAGCACGCACGCAATGTTCAAAGAATCCAGCATAATCCATGGTCTACCAAGGCTCTTAATCTGTTAAATGGGCAAAACTTCATGAACTGGCGTCCACTAGTGATAGCAATCACCATCGATGCTATTATACTAATTCCATCCCAAAAGGACCAACGTGAGCACACATAATTGAACAACCCAACGGATCTTTACACCACGGCAGATCCTGGATACCAAATGTTACATTAAGCAATGCAGGCACATTAGTTGGACCCGGATGAGCCAACGCGCTAATCTTTAGCGACTTACTCAGACCAACGAGTTGGGCCCATTGTGTCCTAGTTGGACTAGTTGTGATCTTAAATTGTTCGATAGATCGTTGTTATTTAATATTAAATGTTTAAATCGACGTCTAAATCTGCGTTTCATCCTCAATCCGATGAAGTGAAAATTGTATAGCAAGAATCAACTAGAATCGTCGTAAATAGATCGATCAATGTTTCTGCGATACCTGGGCCTTTTTCGAAAGAAAAGAAATTATGTTAATCCATAAACAAAATTTTGTAGCGCCTTAAAGTCTGAATAGAGCTAATTAGCGTACAAAAACGTCCAACTCCGTTAGCTCTCAGTAAATTTGACGAGCGTAAGAAGCACTAGGGAACTGTGTTTATTTATAATTTTCCTGGGTGCTGTGTGTGCCTCATCCTAAGTGGGTGGTGTATTAGGTATGAATTTGGGTGTATTTCTAGAATTTCGTAATATTTTGAGAATATACATAATTATTCACCGTATGAGCCCGATTTATTTCATGCTATGCTAACATTAGCATATTGAGCTAGCGGCTTATAGTTAATTTTACCACAATTCACTCATCGCAGTGGGGAAGAGTCCTTCCTCGTATTTGTAATTCGAGTGTGGAACAGCCTCCGGTGCGAAACGCTGACTATAATCACAATCGCAAAATTCCAACGAAATTTATTTGCATTTCTGCTGTCCTGCTGTTCTATTTTCGGAAATTTAACTTAAGCTGGTCATGAAAATTAATTTCTTAGTTTTAGTACCGGCCGTGTCGTTGTCGGTCTGTGTCTTTACTCCTTCGCATTTGAACCTTAACAAAGCCGCTGGTGCACCCGAATTGCCTGCAGAACTCTTTAAAGCAGCTCTGGAGATGAACTGGTAAGGTGCATGCACCAAGTTATCTGTAGGATATGGTCGGAGGATGCCCGACAAGCCGAATCTTAGTAGCGTTTGCCCGATTCACAAGAAAGGAGACCCCTTTGACTGCGCCATCTATCGGGGGATAAGTCTTCTTAACATCTCCCACAAGATCTTCTCTGCCGCTAACCGCTCGTCCACAACCTGAAAAGTCCTTCTCAGTGCGGTTTCAGGCCTGGGAAGTCCATCATCGACCAAATATTCACACTTCGGCTGATCCTCGAAAAGACTCAAGAGATGCAGATCGAAACCCACCGCATATTCGTCGATTTCAAGGCCGCATATGACAGCGTGCATGGAGACGAGCTATACAACGATAAGGACCTTGCCAGCTGCAGAGGCTTGTTGGATGAGGCTCAGGTTCACCCCGGACTGTAGCGCCATAAGAAGAAGAAGAATTTGAACCTCAACGTATAGATTCAAGTCCCTGTACGACGCCAATCATTTTCACGACCCCACCTGTTTGGAATTACTGACAACGCTCAACGAATATAAATATCTAGAAGAATCTTGTCAAACTTCGCCCTTCGGAGTCGGCTGTAGGACTGTAGGTCCCTTCCACTTGTCAGCGAACAAAAGCACGCACAATACGAGTGGTTGCTGAGAGACTAGGCCCTGGCCCTCTTCTGGCTGCAGCGCCATCCATATATACAGCTTCGACTTAATAGAAAATAGCTACACTTAAAATTGCGAAGACCAACGGCTAAGTTTAAGACAAGAAGAGATTTTCAAGGAAAATATTTTTGTTACATTCGTGCTTCACCCCGTCGTGCAAGTCGATTGAGATACGGCTTAATTGAAGTGCCCGATCTAAGCCATCCTCGAGATTGTTTGGAATTCGAGGGCATGGTCTTTCAAGTCGCGAACTCTTGAAAAATATTCCCTCTAAGCTGGTCATTGACGTTACACAGCTTATCATCTCATTTCTCAGAAATACTGCTTGTGTCTAGACTTTTCTCACATCCCCAGCTCCTAATACACCCCCTCTTCTGAGGACTTCCCAGTCTAAACCGCTTTCTATTGAGATCCTTCCTTTACCCTTTTGAATTTCTTCGTCAAAGTTATGCTCGCACTTAATTAATTAACTTCAAACTTTTTTCCCCGTCACGGAACCTTTTCTCTCAACAAGTGGCGGTTGAAAGTGTTCCACATGTATTTTCGATTCAATTAGAAATGCCAAACGCCACGCACCGAGTCTGTGAAACATGACCAAGTCCCCACAGCCTATGTGGTTGAGCACTCATTCCCATGATCGAGATTTTGCATGAATCGTCGAACAAGCAAACTGATTGATGTTCTTGCGAATGTTCGACATCAGAACATGCCCCATTCCCCATCGCTTGATTCAATTTTAATCTCAAAAATTCTCCCCTTTACCGAAACGAATCGGTTCCGCTTTGCTTTGCCCCTCCAAGTGGCAGGGAACAACATTGAACTTGATTCGATTACCCATGACTTTTTCATTCACACACACACGAATCCGGGAGTCGGGGGCGTAGCTCCTGCATGCGTGAGTACGCGTATCGAACCACTTAACCCAATTTTGAAACAAACTTTGAGTGGAAATGTCAATGATACGCTTCTGTTCCGCATTAAGGCACTGGCACTGGCACTGGGTCTACGATGACGACGAATACGAGGTAAACAAATACAGCCATGTGCGCTCCTTCACCGATGGCAGGGCTGGGTTTTAAGTGCTTTTCTGATTATTTTTCGGGAGTTTTCTTCTCGACGAGTTTCGTTCTTTGAGTTGCGATTATGACTGCGTACTTGTTGCCGATGGCTGGTGAGTAATCAGCTGTGGTGTGTGCGTGTGTTTGGAGAAAGGATTGAATGGCTTAGGTTTTGATCATCAAGTCCGAGGAAGTGGAACGCGATTGTGTGGGAAATATACGGCAAGTGAAGCGTTACAAACATTCGTAAATTCACACGAAAATTTAAGAGAGCTGACGAGGAAATTTGTAAAAAGAAATGTGTAAACTCGAGGCTCAGAACAATTTTAGGGCAGGACTTAACGTTTGGTTGTTGAGATAGTTATTTGGTTGGAAAAAAACCAAAAGTTCTACATTGTCACACAAATCGTGAAGCAACACAAGGACTCGGCCTTTTATGTAAATATGGTGAGAAAAGTCACAAGCATGTTTTCAAACGTTTCAGCGCGGCGCTTTCAAGAAATCAGCGTCCTACATCTCTCGAAGGTTAACTAATACGAAATGGATGAGTCAATAAGAAATACAAAAATCTCATGAGCCGTAAGACCTTCTCAGTTGAACAAGATCTAAACGCGAAGATTTGGACAAGCCCAAGTGGTAGTGGGTTGTAACAGGTAAGCTGGAAGATCTATGAATTTGCCTTGTATTAATTGTATTTGAAATGCGTACTGGGCATGATTTTACAGTAGACACATCTGTCTATCCATCACCTATACCTATTGCAAGCACAACTTAAGGGCACGATAAAGACAATTATTGTAACGTATGAAGATATTCCTTCCTTCAACAAGGGCATGCTTTGGATGCTAATAGAATTTGGCAGATAAGGACGAAGTGTACATGTCATCCACAATTGTAAAATGAGCAGATAGAGTGAAGGGCTTTTCTGTCACCGTGTGTATTTTTAATTAAGTGTTTGCAGTCCACACCTTAATATAGGTATACGACCATCGATCCTTGATTCAGTGATCAAGCTATCATTGGAAGTCATTGAGTTTATAGATAATCATTGGTAAGGAAGATGCTGATCTAAAAATGCTAGACGTGTGTTTATGCACTCAGTAAATTTAACTTATCTTACTACTCGATTGCAGCAAAATGAAAACTTACCACTTCAACAGTTCAGTGTGCACAAATTTCCTGCCAAATAGTATTCCATCCAAATCTTCTCTACACTTTTTATTTTCGACTGTTGGTGCTTGGTTTTACAGGAACTTTATGTACAAGACAAACAGTTGCCTTTTGTGCAACGCTCTTTGTAAACTGTCACCCTTCGACCGTCACGCCACTGTCACATCGAATTAATGGTGATAATGATGCTACAGTTAAGGGTCCCTTTGAATCCGAGTCTCTTGGTTGAATATAGGGGAGGTAGACCATACTCGCGGCTGGTAAAAAGTCTTTTTGTCGGTTGCAACTCTTATTATCTGGGAGAAGCATGGGCAAGATCATCAATGACGGACGGAAGTTATTTCTCAGGCACTGAACTCCTAACACCCCAGGCTATCTTCGAGCAGAAATCCTCTATCAGCATTCCCTCCAGATCGGCCTGGATGTTTGATAGGCAGGCGTTGGATGATCCTGTGCGTATTTTCATAGACAGATCGAAGAGGTATGTGCGGGTGTCTTTTCCAAAGATCTCAACATTGCTATCTCCTTGAAGCTCCCTGGTCACTGTAGCGTTTTTCGGGCAGAAACAACGGAAAACCACGTGATATCAAAAAGGGACATCACCATCTGTTCGGACAGTCAGGCCGCTATAAAATGGCTAGACAATGTCATGTTTTACTCAAAAGCATCCCATAATTGCAGGCTGTCACTTAACGAGATGGCTGAGCATTTTAACATTCACCTTATGTGAGTGCCGGGACACTGTGACATCCCTTTCAATAGCAGGGATACCACCTTCCATACCGATCGCTACAACCTACCATCTTTAAAGGATTAACACAATTAAAACCACCAATAACAAATGGCTATCACTTAACCTAAAAGGGTCATTCAGTCTACTCAGACTCAGCAAGCACTAATTTAGGACCCTCATTGGAGTCATATCCGGGCACTGTGCAATTGGCACCCATGCTCTCAGGATAGGTGCCCCATATAAGGATTTTTTCAGAAGCTGGATGGATGAAGAGGAGAAAGAAAACACTCATCACCTGGCTAGTCGTAGGTTCCTACACCTAGGAGCCTACTACTTCAATAACCTCAACGAGCTAAACAGCGCCAGCATAGGCCAGCTTCACTACAAGCACCAACTGGTTCCGATGTTAGGTGAATTCAATCCGCGTGGTATCTCAATGGGCCTACTCTGGCCTAAGTCGGCTACTACAACCTAGCCTAACCTATTGCTCAGAGTCAGATCGAAAGTGGAGGTTTCTGGATGTAGATACGGTTCTTAAGTCTGGCTCGTCAGTGGTAAGCAATCTGAAGGAAGCGCTTAGGGATATTCGCCTTCACTGCTTGTAGAGGTGTAAGTACTTCTTCGGCAAGTGAGTTTTGAAGGGAGGAAGCTTGCCTGGGCTCTCTCATCTCCTAGGATGTCAATGTGACCAGGTACCTAGACGAGGGATTCATTTAACTGACCTTCTGATGCTAACTGTGCTAGGTGGTCCTCTACCAGTTTGGAATATGTGGTGTATGAGGCAATAGCTTTGATGACAGCTTGACTATCAATACATATAGCAACTTTTTGTGGTTTCAGGATATAATAATAATAATAATAATAATATGCCGGGCGCTACAGCCCGTAAAGAGCCAGGGCCTAGCTTCTCAGCAACCAATAGTGTTGTGCGTGTTATTGTTCTTTCGCGAGTGGAAGGGACCTACAGTTTTGTGCCGAATACGAACGGTCTTGTTTGAGAACGATTTTCTGGATAGGAAATACTCTTTGAGCATTGTCAGTGACTCGAAAGATGTGGGGCAGGGGAAATTATTTTTGTGGCACAGAACAGGGTCTTTGCATCACATGGTGGTGAATTTTGGCCTGACTGCAGTCTTTCCGTATAGTGAAAAGTACAGCTTGAAAAACAGAATCATTGAATCCTCTGGCAGTCTATAGGCTGTGCAGATGTTGAAGAAATCTGAAAACACACCTGCAGCGACGCGCGCTGTCCATTTTTTGAGCTGTCGGTGTAGATAACAAGAACCTTTCGCTGGTGGCCCAATAATCTAATCTAATTGAAGACTCGGGGTTTAGAGGCAAAGCATCGACATTGTCTTCATAAGTGAAAAGTTTTCTAACCTCCATCGGAATACAATCGGCACCCAAACTCAGGAGTTGTTTAAAACAAAATTTTCTATTCCCTTACACCGCACGAAATCCTGAATAACAAATGCAGACAAGGCTTTTGTGGACTGGCTCGCCATACAGTCTGTCGTTCCCTGTTCAGAGAAATGCTTAAAAATCTGCATGCAGGGTATGTACGATCTACCGAATTATGCAAAGTAGTGTCAGTGGAAATATGCAACTGAGGACATTCCAGTATTAAACATTTTCCCAGAACCCTTGAAACAACTCGGCTTATTCCAATGAACCAACGTCATTAAACAAACCCGCTTCTCGGCAAACTTCCCAGCAGTGATTGTGAATCAATTGAACAGGAAATCCGTCGATTAATATAACTTATTCATCAGAATGGAGATTGAAACAAACGATCTGCATAACAAGCAGCCTGCTTATAAATTCCATCTGGCAATTACCCGCGCACACACGGGGAAAGGGTGGCGCCTACTGCCCGATTGGCGATTAGTGGTAATTGGCACACTAATAGCCTGTTCTAGAAAGCAACACAAACCTAGATTCCAATGACCACTGCCGGTGAACACAATCGACTCGCGTAATATTTCGCCGTAAATAAAAACGCTTTGCACCTGCAATTTACATGCGAATGGCTTGGCTGCAATTTCCAGGAGCTACCCGTTGCGTCGCACGGGACAACGCTAGAACTTGTAATGAAAGTCACGGTCACTGGAATTGTATGCAAACAAGTTGTAAGCCATCCCGTGTCCCTGCAATTAATGAGTCTTTTCGAACTGACTGCGTAATGATTCGCTGCACAGTATTGAGGAGCACCTTCTGTCCGGATTACGGCTACACGTACGCACACACACACGACACGACGAACATGACACTCGGCCGGTGCAATGGTGCGATTAAAATGCATCGCATTGTCGGCGTGCGAGGAAAGCAAAAGCGTGCCGTAATGTGTTCGCATTCGATATGGAAAGCCCCGTCGGCGTCGTCATCGTGGCCGTCGCTTCACAGAGAGCCCTGACCATCAATTATGCTCGCTCGGGTACACTTATGCAAATGAAAATGAAAACTTATCGATCGAAAAACGTTGATTTTCTTTTAATGCGAACGCAAATTGAATTTGAAGAGTTTTTCCATCGAAAAGATACTCGTCGCTCGGTGGGGCCGGGGCCGGCACCGCCTCAAGGATGAGTCAGTGCGGACGGAGTCGCAATCGGATTCGGATGGTTTATTATGGATTCTCTTGAATCAATAAGCCAGCCAAGGGTGTGCCGACTTTTTGTAATGTGAACCGCTGGACTGGTGGCGAACATCTGCGCTGGTTTTTAAATGCGAATAAGTGAACCCTGCACGGACGGCATTAAAGCAAGGCAAGGCATCTGTTTATTTTTGAACACAATTTCGAGGAGAATTTGAGCGGACGAAAGGATTGAAGCCTTGAACATGAAACCGAATGGAAGTTTGTGGCAACAATTGTTTCGAAGATATTCAGCTGTCGAAAGGCGGAGAATGAGAGGCTGGTCGCATTTTTGAGGGCACTGACATCTTTATGTGGGTCTGGCGGTGAACTAAGGTGAGCGAAATAGATGCTGTCAAGGACATACGACATCGGCGTCTTGCACAGCGAGTCAGAATGGCAGCTTGGGATAGTCTGAGAATTTGCCTATTACACACGCATGGTGTATTAACAACGATAGTGTGAATGGGGAGGAGGTCGCAGTTCACAGGCTATTCACATCAGTAATCAGACGCAGACTGGTGTATGGAGTCGCTATTTGGAGAACCGCATTAAAATGTAAGCCTTACGATATGGTGCGGCGGATGTATAATCAGTGCGCTAAGAACCCCATCCGAGGCACTGAACACTGTATTTGTTGAAGGTTTTAATACAACACTGGAGCACTCAGACCCAAGACTGGTCCATTGTACTACCAGGCAGCAACCCACAATTGCTGTAGTTTCCTTCGAAAGACCAGAAAGCGCTTCTGTGATGGATGGCCTACAGAATTAACAAAAGAAAAATCGAGCAAAGGCGGGACAGTGACAGAGGGAGTGCTCTTCCGGGTCGTCGTGTTCCCACATGCCCCGCAGAGGGTATTTTGAACCAAGCTCATTAAGGTTTTTTTTTTATAGTGACGGGTTATTACGCCTCTAAATCGTCTGCAGTCATTTGGTGGTTTAAGGTTGGTTAAAAGGTTGAATAAGGCTTTAAGCACAGCCTGGTTGTTACTACACACGCAGATACGTCGACCCTTCCTACTGTTCCGGTTTCCGCTTGGAAAACTGATTGAAATTTACCTATTAGGTGTACAGTCTAATGTTGTCACACGAAAGCACCAGCCCCGGACCATTCATTGGTTTTGGAGCCATCCGCGAAAAGCCGACTACATTCCTTTCCTGGCTCGAAGAACTGACCATCCTACTCAATCTTTTGTCGATTCACTTAACCCTGGCCAGCATGGTAATCAGACTGTAATCGTTGATTATGTGAAAAGATCTAGCATGTCCTCAGATTATGTCTGAGCAACGCGCAATGGATGGTTCATACCACCACCCATAGATGGATCGAAGATGGGTGATGGCGTGGTCTACCTGAAAAACAATGTAATATCAAGCACAGATATCGTCATCTGGTCTGACAGCCAGGCACCTAAAAATTTCAGCCAATTTCAAGTCAAAGACTTCTCTAAATTGCCGCCAATCTCTTAGCGGGATGGCCGAGCACTTAAGCGGCAAGAGACTTATGGACAACTGTGAAGTAGACGAATTCACAGTTTCTGTATGCAACACGGTTTACAGGCACAGGATGTCTCATCATAAAAAATTATGGGTTACTTTCGATCAGAAACGTGTACTCAGCCTAATCAGAATTAGTAGGCCGATAGTGAGTAATCTTATCGGCATCGTTATCAAGCAGTGTACCATTGCAATTCCAGCGGTTACACTAGGTCTGTCATATAACGACTTCTACAGAAGCTACATAGACGAGAAGGAGGAAGAAACCATTGTACATCAACTCTGTAATTGCAGACTTCGCTCCTCTAAAAAAATCACCTAGAAGCCTACTAAACCTGCATGAGCTAAAGAGCATCAGTGATAGCCATCACCAACGCCGATGGTGTGGTGAGATAGGGTCAAAAATATTCAAAAAGTGTCATCGAGAGAAACAGAATCAACAACTCTGCTCGAGTTGCTCCAGCCAGTCGTCTACAGGTCGCATGGCAATGTACGGTGTATATGGTAGACAACTTGAAGCAAAGTCCTTGACATTGAGATCGTCTCATAACTCAGCTCAGGACGAGCAGATCTAAATGCTATAGAAAATTTGATATTTCGCACTATCTTGTTCATTGGGCCACAGAAAGCAAATAAGACAATTGCGGCGTTTCCATAAATTTGACAAGCGTACGAGACAATCGATATTACGTTACGTAAGTCTTGCGAATTGTCGTTTCTAATTTGTTTAATTTTGAAATTTATTGTAACTACTTGTAGTGTACCCTTCGTTGTTCCTCCTGTTTCTTAATGATCTTGCTGCTTTGCGACGGCCTTTCGGTCATAGCGTCTTTATTAAGTGAAAGTGTAGCCGTTACATGACGACTTCGCAGATGCATGACTACTCGTCCCTCTGCTCTGAAACTTGTTCCTGATTTCTATTTTACTTGCGGCCTCTCTATTGTACGAGAGCCTTCCACTAGCTTGACGATATTTTTACTGTGTTTAGACATCCCTATTCCTTCGTGTGCAAATCGTCACGTGACGACTGCTCTGTTACTTATGTCTGAGCAATTTTTTTATCTTCCATCACTTTTCATTTCTTACTTGATGATGATTCTGTTACCTTCGACCGAGATGTTAATGGTGATAGTCCCCTGTAGTCTATTATCTTGTGATGCGTACCTGCTATGTGACGGTCATTCCATTGTGTAATCAGCTTATTGTTTTGTGAAAACCGTGACGTGACAACTCTACTGCTGACATTCTTATGACTGCTCCGATTGTTTCTGGGTGTTACTCCGACGTTCGATTTGAGAACTTCCGTTAATTCAGCTAAAATGCTGCAACTTTTTGGGTCGTTTGGACAGGTACATTGACCGGCTCGTTCTTCAGGTCTCACGATTTCAGATTATTTCTTATGGTGAGTGAACACAATGAGTTTATGGAGAAGTGTGGATGACGATGGAGAACTCTCTCAAGGTCGGTAACGAACTCACGGAGACCTTCAATGTCAAAAAAGGTTTTAGACAAGGCGACGCGCTGTCATATGATTACTTCAACATCGTCCTGGAGAAGATCGTGCGAAACTCACACGCCAACACTAGAGGCGCGGTCTTCCAGAAGTCCGTGCAATTGTTAGCATTGGCCGATGACATTGACGTGATTGGCAGAACTCAGCGAGCGGTTAATGAGGCATTTGCTAACACTGAGACGGAAGCGGCTAGAATGGGTCTGGCGGTGAATGAGGACAAAACGCAGTACATGCTGTCTTCAAAAAAGGACATACAACATCGACACCTTGGACAGAGCGCCACAATGGGCAGCTATAACTTCGATGTAGTCAAGGACTTCACTTACATCGGCTCCGGAGTATGTTGTACTAATAACATCAGTACCGAGATCGAGCGTAGGATAACTCTTGCCAACCGCTGTTTCTTTGGGCTCAAGACGCAATTGAGTAATAGAGCCCTGTCTCGAAGAACCAAGTTGACTCTATATAAGAAACTGATCATTCCAGTCCATCTATACGGCGCGGAGGCATGGTCAATCTCGAAAGCTGGTGAAGAAGTCCTTGGTCTGTTTGAGAGAAAAGTACTACGCACGATCTTTGGTCCTGTTTGTGTTTACGGGTTCTGGGGGAGAAGATTCAACTACGAATGAGCCTAGTTAGGCGTCTACGGATCCAACGCCTACGGTGGCTATTTCATGTAGAGCGGATGGACACCACAGCTCTGGCCCGAAGAATCTTCGAATCCGAACCTGTCGGGCAACGCAACCGAGCTTAAGGTGGCACACCCATGTGGAGAAGGACTTCAATCCACGTGGCACGCGAAACTGGAGAGAGGTACCCAGAGATCGAGCTAGTTGAAGAGTCATGTTTTTTGAGGCCCAGGTCCACCCCGGAGTGTAGCGCCACAGAAAGAAGAAGAAGAGAGGACACAATGGATGACAAACCTGTGACAATCGCAGCTTTAACAGACAACATTTCACTAGTAGTTAGGGAGATACCACCCAAGTTGACCAGAAACGTGACTCAAATAGGGACTCACTTTATTAACCACTTAATTGGTAGTCTTCGTCAACATTCACGTGAGCTAATACTTAAAAAGCAAGCCCAAAAAACAATCTGTACACTTTGCAAAGTGTACTTGTTTAAGAACTAAAAGCAAAGTACTTAGGAAATTACTCATCACATAAAGCGCATCATCTTCTCGGGATGAGTCATCTCAAACGCCATCCTACTGAGAACATAAAATCAGCGACTCAGCTCCCGTTACGACATTCAAGTTAAACAAGCGAAAACATGTGCCTAACACAAGTAATTAAAATCAAACGTGCCACCGCTAGGCAAACATTTGCACAAACCAGAAAAAAAAATCAAGCAGATGTGACTGCCAGAGGCCTGGTCAAAATATTGATTAGTCTTTTCGGTGCCGATCACAGGCCGCCCGAAAGACCATTCGCATGCCGCGGTCTTTAAAGTCCCATATCTCAGCGTTTTAACGACCGAACTGTCCTCAAGGTCTGCCCCCAGACCACGCTGACACAGATTCGACTTCAAGGAAACCTCAAGCCTTGGGTGTGGGTTACGCCGCACCAGAACAACGCAGACGTTCTTTCAAGTTTCGCTGAGGCATTCAAATGTAAACACGGTTGCTCTTGATGAACCCGAACACCAAAGTAAACAAAATACGATTGTTCTTCTCGTATCACGTGTGGGCGATGAACGTCGACAAAAGTGGTTTAACCGCGTTTACGATACTATTTCGCTTGATTTTTAATGCTCTCCATCTTCACGGTTTTATGCCTGAATGATTCCCTCTAACAGGTCGTAAAATGCGAAAATTGTGGCGGGAATACGTTTTGTTGGGAGTCGTAAAGTTGTCAATTAATATGCAAGTCGGTGCTGCTTTCCGCTTCTTGCACATGCGGAGAGTCCAATTGTCATTCGAAGCTTCACACGACATCCCGACTGCACTGGGTTACAGTAGACGCAACGACACTTAATGATTCCATTAAAACGCCATAAATCATTGTGCAACCTCGGGCATAACATGGGTATAATTGGGAGGGGCGGACGGATACGACTTTTATGTCCGAGCCAGCCGCTTGACGAGGGTGTCGAGTGGGTAAGCTTGTTTAATGCCGCGGAGGGAGAACGCCCAAGGCGGTAGTCTCCAATTAGTTATGTATTCAGCTCTGGAAATCAGTGACCAGGTGCATTTCGAATGCTGGAAGTGTCATGAAATTGAAGAGGAGAGTTCGAGGTTTGTAACGATCGCTGATTCGAGGAAACAATTAGTAGGATCTCATGTCATGTTTTCCAAACAGTGCCTCAGTGAGATGTGCTTGGTGGCCTGGCGATGATCAGCTGGGTACCCGGTCATGCTGGAATCCAGGAAAACGAAAACGCGGACAGTGTCGTTGAAAATGGAGCGGAGCAGAGAAATCCTCCGTACGCGCATCTGCTCTACAAGGCAAGGACTTGAAAAAGTGAGTGCTCGGTGTCCGACGATAAGCAAAAAAATATCAACATCATTGATCGGTCTTGTGGCGGCCTGTGACCTTGTTATGTGGTTCGGCCCCAACGTCGGCATCGTAGGTTCGTTGGTTCATTGGTTTGCGCGACAAAAATAATGTTCATGGCCCCACCTCTTTCGAGTCACTCACAAATGATCAGTATTTCCGGTCTAAACAAAGCTTCTCAAACTTTTCCGTTCGGAGTCGACATAAAACTGTAGGCTCCTTCCACTCGTGAGAGACCAAAAGCAAGCGCGCAACACGAGGGGTTGCTGAGAAGCTAGGTCCTGGCCCTCTACGGGCTGTGGCACCACCCATATTATTAGATCATTGATCGGTTAAAGTCGAAAGGGTGTAGGTACGCGCCAATTGGACACCTTATCGGGTATTGTATGATCTTACCATACAAACTTTACAGAAGGAATGATGATGGAACATAATCGATCCAACATCAGCTCAGCAATTGCCCAGTCCTAGAAAATTAAAGAAGACAGTTCCTAGGAAAGGGCTGGCGCACTAATTCGGTGTTGGACTCCGAAAATGCATGTTTAGACTGGTTTTCGGCTTAAAATAGGTCTCACGATTGTAAAGTATTCCCAAGCAATAGCACAATGGCAAAACATTGCTCTAAGTGAGTCACGCCATAAGGCCAAATTGTCACTCATTTACCTACCTACCTATTACAACGATCACTTGTTATCGACTAACCTGCATTTATGGGGATAACTGGATGTGACTGTGAGAGAGAGTCTAACTGACGTGCAATAGCTCACATTTCTGACAAACTGTCCCGAGTAGTGCTCCACCATAGCTGAAGATCACTAAAAATGTATCAACTTAACAGAATGAAACTTACGTGAGCTTTGGCAAATCGACGCCAACATTAGCTGCTTTAGTGTGTCTTAAGTGGCGATTCTCTCCTAGCTGTCGTTTTGAGAATAGATGTAAGCTATCCCAATCTCATGCCTGTTGCTACGCTCTAACAAAGTCAATGTCTGACTGGCATTAGGAGCAGCAATGAGGCCAACAGTGGTAGTCTTATGAGTGAGGGTGGTGGTGATGGCGATGGCAATGTTGGTGGCGACGGGAAAGTAAAAATGAGCCATGATTTACTTTAGCTTTAACGTTCTACCTGCTGCAGGATAGGTTGAAAGGGACGCTGGGCTTGGGTACGGGAGTCTCAATAGTTGAGTGGTCAGAGCTGATTACCATTATTCTTACAATGTCAAAATTTGCAATGTATTCCTATACACTTCGCACTTTAGTTGAGTCCACCGTTGGCTGACTGATCTTCAGAATCAGTAGTTGAGTCTGCTATGCGATCTGCCTTAACTTTGTTTCAGACCGAATGTGCATCTCCATAGAAGTTGAGCGATAATGCCCGAATCCTTGTCCACCCAGTCCGTCAGTCTTTATCGGATATACTGGAGTATTCAGAACCACAATTTTTACTATTACTAATTACTAGGTCGACGCGTAGTGGACGTTCAACTTTCAAACAGGCAATGAATTCGAGTAAAAGAAAAGACAAAATGTATTTCGAAGGGTCACCGGAATCAATTTTGAATTTTGTCATTAATCGTCATTAGAGTACAGCAAAAATGCGCGCTGATGACAATATTGTCGCTGCTGTTCATGCGATCCATCGCCGTTGAGCTGGTGAATATTACTACGATGTACGTGAGAGTAGTCCGAGACATTGGAAGTGAATTGGACGTTTCCTACTGTGCAAAGCCGAGTCAATTAACATGTACGACGTGCAGTGGAATCCGCTTACTCAGGCAGGCATAAGAGCAGGATGCCCTAGTCAAACGTGGTGGAAAACAATTGGCGAGGAATGGAACTCTTAGGGAAGGAGTTGGAGTAAGCTGAAATGCATTGCAGAAATATGAACGAGATAACGAGCAGGCGTGGATGATGCGCTATGTTCCCAGCGGTGTCAATTAGATTTCCATCGAGAATTGGAGGCATCATCTCTTGCAGATCGATCCATAGCATTCTCGTGGACTTTTAAAAGAGCAAACCAGTTGAGTTCCAGTTGGCTCTTCATAAATCCTTTAAAATACAAGTTCGGCGCAGATTTGGGCATTTTATCAATGAATCATGTCATAATTTTACTACCATTGGCGCGAAGTAGTGTAGGTAAGGTTGAAATGACCATCTGCTATACTAGAGGAAAGGCCCATTGTGCCACTAGGATCCATGCCTTTTCAGCTCAAGGATTTGTGTTTTTGATGAAGTAAAGAAGATGACCGACTTTAACGTTGCTTATTTCGGCCAAGTGGTGGTGGCCCGTGGCGTTGTGGGTATGTGCGTCGACCCCAACCTCGACGTCGTTGGTTCGATTCCAGCTCTGAGCGACACAAATAATTTTCACGACCCTACCTCTTTCGAGTTACTGACAATGCTCAAGGAGTATTTCCTGTCTAGAAAAAGCTTCTCAAATCTGGCCGTTCGGATTTGGCATAAAACTGTAGGTCCCTTCCACTCGTGTGAGAACAATAGCACGAACAACACGAGTGATTGCTGAGAAGCTAGAGATGTAAGAGAGGCTTATACTAGAGGCGTAAGAACTGAATATCAATGTCGCAATACTCTGTAACAGAAAGAGGGTTTTAAGATTAGGCCTGCTTATGTCAAGCAAATTAAGTAATGTTATAGAGTCTGCGTTTACCACACTTGATTATTTATGAGGCACACTGTGTCAGCTGACCATCTACGATTTGCTGGAGCAAGCGTGTCCAGCTTCAGTAAATGCTTTACAGCGAAGGGCATGGATGGTGGGTTGGCATCCAGAAAGAGTGCAGATTATGTATCCCAGTTCGCCCGATTTGCAAATGGAATGTGACAGCGTCTCCGCGTGGCTACCGGTTTAAGAAACAATCCAAGAATTTCATTTTTGGGGTTATTTCAGTTCATATTGGAGAGGTGAGAAAAACAAGCTGAGCTAAATTGTCCGCATTCGGTCTTAGACCTGTACAGCAAGAATGAAGAAATGCCTACGGGATGTTAAACAGGTATGGACAGAAGGTTTCAACGTAATATTACGATTCGACCGACAGAAGGTTAGTTTTCTCATAAAGGTAGCCAGGCTGTTTCCATTGAATTATTTTAGAGAGATGCATTTAATTCACATCCTATGCTACGTTGTTCCGAGACATGATCAAATCTTTGATGGTTAAAAACCTACCATACACTTGCGTTGATTGTTTTTAACCAATTTTGTATTGAGCAATTATCACAGTCGGCGATCAACTCGCACTCATACAATAGAGGCACTGTGAGTGCTTTGGCAAGTTTTAGCTCGACTGTAATAGGGGGTTCTTAATTTGCTAATTACCAGACCTCTAAGAGTCGCATAAACCTTGGACACTATGCTGGTCCGTCCATGTTAGTTTACTATTACACATTATACCAAGAAGCGGGAGTTTGCAGGAGCGGGATGATGTTTTGAGAATGTTATGACTTTGGTTCTTTCAGGATTGAGCTTGAGAGCGCCCACTTCGCAATCAAGCACATATCCTCCTTTAATTTAGCAACTGAATCTTCAACCACACCAAGAGGAGCTAAAGTATAACATCATTTGCATATATGTGAAAATTACAATAAGACAACACTCTAGGAAGATCAGTAATGAACTTGAGAATAATAAAGGACCGAAAACAGAACCTCGAGGTACTCCATTGTGGATACAACGTAAGGACGACAGTTTTGAGTTATATAAAACAGCTTGAATACGGTTAGTAAGGTACTAGAAGATTAATTTATTTATGTTCAATTGAGTGGACAGTTTGAGACGGGTATTGACGGGCTTACACTATCGAATGCTTTCGAAAAGTCAAGTAAGGCTGATATGGTTGTTTTATACTCATCAATGGCGATTCGTATGTCGTCAGTTACATTTAGCAAGGCTGTAACATAGCTCTTGGTGCAGGTCCAGGCCAACCCCGGACTGTAGCGTCACACAAAGAAGAAGAAGACGTAACATCTCTCTGACCTTTACAGAATCCTGATTGCATAGGACTTACAAGACTGTGTCCCTCAATGTGATCTCGAACACTTTTGTCAAAAATGGAAGGATAGCTATTGGTCTCTATTCATGTGGGTTTGCTTTTTTTTTAAACCGGCATAATCTTTGCGTTTTTCTATAGACTTGGATAAGTCGAAGTCATGATTGTCTGAAGGCAGTGAGCTAAAGTCGTGTGATTTTGCGTCTCGCATTTTTCTCCAAAGAGGATATTTGGCGTTGCCTGAGAACGACGATTGTGCCTCTGATCAATGGCTCTCTTAAGACACACTTACAATTCCCAACCAATTCCACATGTTTTACACAATGA
Source organism: Eristalis arbustorum (assembly GCA_916610145.1). NCBI lineage: Eukaryota > Metazoa > Arthropoda > Insecta > Diptera > Syrphidae > Eristalis > Eristalis arbustorum. The sequence continues at coordinate 14,906,393 of OU744318.1, read as the reverse complement.
ACAAGAAGCTCACTTCATTAAATTTACTTTACCTGCCAAATCCGTTCCAGTCACTCATGGCCGCGATTGATTGTCACTCAAAAGAAAAACACGTCCTCGCCACAACCATCATATCCCAGCACAATCACACTTCACTCGTCTACATTCGCGCCAGAATCACAAATTCGCACATCACTCAGAAACGATGAGACACCATAAACAGACCGCCGTTTTCGAAAAGAACAAGACAATTTTTCACTTTAGTCATTCGCCTCCGAGCGCACTCCAAATATGAAAGCACAAAACAAAAACCTCGTTAGCGGCGATAACCTCTCCTCAAATGACTCCGACTTCGGAATCTTCGGTAGCACGTAATGGGCTCCCTTATCTCCTCGTAAAGCACCACACAGCGTCCCATTGAGCATCACACTATCCCCCGTGACACACAGAAAATGGGAAAAAAATCCAACCACACACACACGCGGCCCGAGTGAATCCAAAACTAATCTCACTCTCAGGGCGATAAGCTGCCGACCGCATTACGGACGGAACCCATCCCGGGCTGCGGCCGAGAAATGTGCGTAAAGCCGCAAAAAAATGACAGAGATTATGTGCGGTCATTGCGATGATGCCGGACATGACTCGGATTTGTCTGCGGCGGTGGTGGGTCCTAATGAAGGGATCTCCTCTCGGGGGAGACATTACCCACCCCCCGGGAGATGACGCATTTGAATGCTGCCAGCTGACTGGCCTTAGACGACGTCGCATGTGTGGGCACTTATGTGGCAGGCGCGGCGAATTGATCGCGAAATTGATTGAATCAATTAGCTTCGCGCGCCGGGGCACCGAGCACCGTGCCGGCAGTGAATAGTCAAATCAACTGCCTACAGACCGCCGCCGTCGGGCGCAGCTGCCGGCAGTGCACATTACATGTACATGAGTTTAGTCATTCCGATTGCGATCGCTGATAGCACGGCCAGCGGTGCATGGCATGGACGGATAGCCGGCATAAATCGTTGGCTTAATCAAATTGACGGGCGATAATTGCACAACTGGCAATAGATTACCGGCGGACACCTAGTGCCGAGAGGCACCGTTTAGCCCCTGTGGAGGCAACCGAGAGACCAATTTGCAGGCCAAACGTGTGATTAAGTCCCGCGGCGCGGTGCACCGACACCGATCGCAGGCGGCACTAATGGATTTTCGAAAAACTGACCGGAACGCGTTCAACCGAAGACTCCAAGTCAACACAACTGCCAGCGCGCACCGCACTCGAAGCCGCACACGACAGGCGACAAAAAGCGAGCTGTCAAGTTGATAAGAGGTCCGGAGGAGAGAGAAAAAAAATGACAGCGGCTCGTGTTTTGGGGGGCTTGGCAGTTCTGCAGAACATCACTTGTGCTGGAGAATTTTCGACACAAACGAACAGGTTTGCGTCTTGTCCGTAATTCCTGTAGACACACTGACAGGCGAACTTTTAATCGGAATTAATTGAGTGGCGCTTAAGAAGCGATACATCGAGATGCGAATAAGCACAGCCACGCCACCGAATGGGAGAGTACCCAGTTGACCCAAATACCAGCCGTCGCGGTCGTCGGGAAGCGACTGCGTGCCGCGGCGTGCGGTTAATTGGAGGAGTTATGTTATTTTAATTGAAGTGATAGCAAATTACTCGGAGGAATGTGCCGATGATGGGTTTCGAATCGCGAATTCCGCATGGGTGATGGTGAACGGATTTTATTAGCATTTGAATTGATTGGCCTTGGCTGCCGGGGGGACAGTCGTGGCCTTAATTCGGCAGATACGACTCGTAATTGGTGACATGTTTGCATGGAAAGATTTGTCAATTTGCCTGCCAGATGGGGTCACTGGGATGCGGATTAGCTTGGGTGGACGTCACCAGTGGGGTAAGATGCTGCGTCAGTCAAGTTCGTGGAGTAGAAGGAAAGTAGGCAAACTACTTGAGGACAAGGTTCATCATTCGTAGCTTAACAAGTTTAGACATTTTGACAATTTAGTGTCTGCGGAGCTTAAGCTTCCCACTAACTAAAGCGGACGAGGATATTCTTGGTCGCTTCGAGAGGAAAGTCCTTCGAATTATCTTCGGTTCCATATGTACTGAGAGTGATTTTGGTGGAGGAGACTGAAGGACCGTACAGCGACATCGATCTGATCAAACGAGTCTGAATTTTTTGCCTCAGATGACTGCGTCACGTGGAGCGAATGCACATCCAGCCCGGTCTTGGCCCAGAAAGTCTTCGACTGCAACCCCAAGGGACAACGCGGTAAAGGAAGACGACGCCTTCGGCGACGCACGCAGCTAGAAGAGGACCTCAATAAGTTGCATGGCTATAAGCAACTAGCACAAGACCGGACTGGATGACGAGGCATGTTTGCTAAGGTTCAGGGCCACCGCTGACTGTAGCGCCAGCCAAAAAAGAAGAGATTTATCCTCTAAACGGGTGCTTGAATTTTTTTACGAAACTTGGTGCACAAATTGCTTATGTTCTGGATAAGGACATAGATCTTATGACATAAACCCCAAAAAAATGGATGGAAAATGCATAACTCTATAACCACACGGTAAGAATATGGGTGGTGATACAGCTCGTAGAGGGACAGAACCTAGCTCCTACAACAACCACTTGTCCTTCGGGTACTATTGTTCTGTCACGAGTGGATGGGACCTACAATTTTAAGCTGACTCCAAGTTTAAACATTGGCAGTGACTCGAAAGAGATGGGACATGAAAAATATTTTGGTTGTACCGAAAATTGAACCTCGACACTGTATGTCATAGTGCATAAATGTCGACGCACAGAGACGCAACTCCAACGCCGCCACAGCCCTACGGTCCTGAGTTGAACAGGAAGTTATCAAGTGACTTGTCTGGGTGTAGTGATGATAATCGGCTTAAGATGCGAGCCACTTATTCTGCTATAAAGGAGTCCAACTAACAATTTTGTCAATAAGCTGGCTTCGTCACACACATAGGGATTGACTTTAGAGGTTGTTGTAGAAATTTTTTCTTAACCACTCTGATTCTTCATTGAGTTATCTACACTAAAGCAATACAAATATAAGCATTGACAAGGTCCCAAAAAATTAAAATTCGAAAATGGAAAAGGTCTGGCCAGACCCAATTATTGACAAAAGGACGTTATTAGTATCGAAGCTCTACCGAGGTAACCGTACCCTTTCTCGTTCAAAAGATGATTGCCTGTGGCATGACCCCTCTGTTTCGCCAGTCTAGTTACTCAAGGAGGTAGCTCCTGTTGATTATTGAATAGATTGAGGAAAGGGGACATTTTTATTCAAGCAATGTCAATTAATTCTTCTACCTCGACAGCACTTTCTGCAAAAAGACTTAGTGTGAAGAATGAAAAGTGTCACATCCTGTCTCGAATGAATAAAGCCTGCCACGCTTACTTCTCCCTTGGCAGCGTCTGTAGATCCACCTAGCGAACCACCTCACTCAAGCTTCGGATATTAAATTTCAACGTAAGATCCGTACTGCTGTAAAATTTCCAAATTTGGAAGACAAGCAATATTGCTCTACACGAGGAGATTCGATCAAGTGGCAACATCGACGCGTTGAAACTGATCATCGTAGGCAACGAGCTGCAGAGACTGTCAAGTCTGGTGACTGCGATAGCACGAGGGTGTTGAAAGTGTTGTCGCGGCTAGTTGGACCTTAAGGGCCGCCATAATCACAAAGGAGTTCCAGAACGACGCTGAAGTTGTGAGCTTTACAACTGCGTTGTTTGATTTCTGATGGGTTGTGGCCTTTGCGATGAAGGAGGGCCTTGTCGACACGGTCTTTGGAGTTGTTGGCGGCGAAACGATCATCGACAACATCTGCAGCGGCTAGTACATTCAGCTAGTCATCACGGGACTGAGAGCGGTGTTCAATTGTTTTTACTTCGGCGGCAATCTGAACGAAGATGTTGTTCTAAAACTAGCGTCAAATCTGGAAAAGCGGCAGCAGCGAGAGATCTACTCAAGCTTAAGCAAGGATTTGAAGAACGATTGGCGCGGTTGTTAGTCACTGCCATCGTGCGTGCGTAGAATTCTCCTCCTCAAGATTGTGACACGACTGACTTTTCGATCAAATAAGATGACAATCGTTGTGGTGTCCAGCCAGATGATCAAAAACCAGGCGCACCCCTAATTTTTGAAATGAAACCGATATCCTCTTTCGACACGTTGTCTACGCAAACGAGTACTTACATGCAGCAATGACAAGGATATGATATATGCGTTCACCCTCACAAGACCGCTTCGCGTGGAGATCGTTCACAGAACCGGAAATATGCTTCATAGGAGCAACCTTTCTTTTATTTATTCAAATAAAATATATTCTATGTCGAATTTGTGTATTTTTAAAATTGTCTAAGAATGTCTAAGTGTGGGCATGTCTGTCACCATATGAAGGTATAGAGTACCCACTGAAATACCAAACTAGTTCGATGTAGAGAACAATAGGCGCGAGTAGCGTCCACTGTCCGTTCAAACCATTAATCTACCTCAATTTAACAGTCAAAGTCAAACAAGTTCTCATTCCTAACATCGATCATCAAAAAACAGTTTTCCGAATAGTCGCCCTGTGTAACATCGTTCTCGTTTAACACCAACTACGGTGACTCATCCCAATTCCTACCCATGAGACCTACTCGTACCAACACAGATATCTCCTTGTCGGTTTCTGCATTTTGTTCCCTCATTTGTCTGCCGACCACCCATCTAGACGGCATATCAGATTTTGTTGGAATAACCCTTCTAGACGAGAGACGAAGTGCGAATGTCGCAACAAAAATCAAATGCTAACCACGTACCGGCACAGATAGCCAGACTGAATTGGAAATTAATGAGAAAAATTCTGTGAAATTCAACTTGGTACTGTGTCTTTCTACTTTTTTGCGAAATCAACGGTGTATATCTAGACATTCTATCGTACCGTCACCAGTTGCTCGTCAGTCATGCACTCTTCGGGGTCTCTAGGGTGAACACTGGAATCTTGTTACTAGATAAGGTCAAATTAGTCAGAAGCAACTTCAGTAAGGGAGATACCCTGGCGAACAGTGGAATAGAATACAGATGTTGTGCGGTGGACGTCGTTTGCTTAGTTTGAGTGTTACCTAAAAGCTAATAGACGCATGCTTTTCTATTGCACTAGATAGACACTTGTTTATTGGATGACCACTCTACAATTATGTGTGACATTTCAAGTTAAACATATTTCCTAGCATAATTTAGTACAATCGGTAATAAGACCAAATTAAATGGATTCTATGAATACCACTTGTAATTTGTGAGAAAAAGACAGCATTCCGAAGAAACAAGTGATAAAAATGGACAATTATCAAATGTGGCAGTCCACTTCTTTTCAATGTATGTATTTATCAATGATATCCTTTCAATCCGCAACCATGCTTATCGTATTAATTACGCTGATGATGATCGACGAATTTTAAATGTACACAAATGAAATTCCTCCTTTGTTGTCAGCTTTCTATTACCATTTTATATGTGTACAGAATTTATTTATAAGAAAAACTACAATTTGTCAAGGTTCACTTCAAACCACTTTTGCCTTAAAAAATTAGGTAAAATTGAAAAACATTTTTACATCTTACGATGAAGACATATCGATTCCAATTCAGTAGGTTGTGTTTTTTGAGACAATGAGGTTTGAAAGCTTGTGTGCAGTTACCTCTTTCAATTCATAGTCAACAGCTTAGAAAAAAGTATGCAGACGAATTTGCATTGGCACGTCTTTTAGCCTAAATCACGCCAGGACATGTAAATGCAGACATGTGTGTTTTCGAAATGAGGAAATTCGAGACTGGGTAGCGGATGCGGAGAATAGAAACTTTGACAACGTGTGTCAACTGTATCAACTGACCCTGCTAGTGTTATTGAAACAATTTCTGACCCTACAAAACTATCAGTATCAGTGATGCTCTTCAAAAAGTAAATCAACTACTGAACTTTCATCTGAATCATGAAATGTGTTGACTTCGAATAAATTAACCAACAATTTGAGAACCTCCATAGTTCGAACTAAAGCGATCTCTAATTGTTCGAAATAACGAGGCAAATAAAAAAATGACTGCAGGAAAAAAAATTGCCATCACGATTGTAGGTTCTGTAGAGTTGTTCGTTCTAGGGACATTACTTCCTTTAGCCATTAGAACAGGAACGTGCACTAATAATTTCATGAATAAACTGAACAGCTTGATCCTCAAAAACATTGGATCAAGGACATACAAGAATGGCGCGAGAAAATTACGAATTGTCCGCAAAGAGAGGGGTCCTGATCGAGTCCAAAGTTTTACCACATACAATACTGTGGTAATTTAATCAAGGTATACATGCTTTATTTTTTGTAACATGTTATTGGTTCATGCGGCCACATCAAACTGCCTAAATTAGAATATACGATAGCATTTCTGAAGTGCGTTCATCCATTTTGGCTTAGGGATGAATTACATCGATCGATCAAATCGTTCTGCCTCTTTCACAAACCATGTTGTGCAGGAAACGACTACGCGGCCAGAAAAAATAGACCTATTATATAGAAGGGTTCGCCTTTCTTCATGAAACCTAGTAAGTCTTTTGAAGTGGTTTTTAAGTGCCACTCAAGTGAGTATCGCCGGGCATACATACAAAATGTGTTCAGAAGATTCATCCTCTTCGAAAAATAGACGACAAACATTTTGTTGACACAGGCTTAGTTTGTTGATATTTCAAACCGCCGAGACCAGCAAGAAAGCTCGTTAACCTCCTTAAGCTAGCCTTAAAAAGGCGTATTTCCTTGTATGAATAAGGCCTGATTAAACTTTGGTCTGCCTAAGACGATGACCACATGTCCACTGGTTTAGACGAAATTTCTTTTCCTATTCAGTCAGTTTTGTTATTGCTGTACCAATTGACATAGCTGTAGAATTCAGGACCGAACAACGCAGATTCCAAGCAAATCCTCGCTAACGGATTCGTTACCTGCATTCCCGATTTGTCCGGGGATCCAGCCAATCTTCACTTTGTTGTGCCTGGGAAGGGATTGTAAATCGTCGGGATAGCAACTTCTGACAGTTTTGTAGTCCGTAGTGTTGCAGGAAAGAGACTTTAATGCTGCTTGACTTTCAGAAATCATCTGGATAGTGGCGCCCTTAATCCCTGTGTGGAGGTTTCCTTTCGCGTGGAATTCGATTTAAAACTCAGTATAACTTAAACAGTGGTACAGAAATCCTTGTGTTTGGTGCAAAGACTAAAGTGACCACTCCATCTTTAATCCGTTTGTGTACCGTGCCAGACTTTTGGGTCTAGTGCTGGGAGACCATTGGTTCATTAAGCTTGGTCCAATATTTCAACCTTAAAAAACCAGACAAAGCAATGCTGTCTGACCATAGTGTCTAGCATTGTAGAAAACATATCTGTACTAGGGAATTAATTGAGTATACCCAAAGGCCACTTTGGTTTTAAGTCTGTACTCCGCAGTTTGATACCGTACTAGCAGCGATCTTCTTAACAAAGATCGGTAAGGGGGTTAGCCCGACAATAGATTATATGGCAACTGTAGGGCAGGTATACATGGTACCTCTTACCAAGAAGAGCAATGCGTTACAGCTTCGGCAACTGTGGATGATGATAGCCCTTGAGTTCACAAAAATGGATATCAACTGTATGTTGTGCCAGAAGATCGGTGTCATACGCAATGTATTGAGATCCTGTTCAGAGAAATCCAGTTGAGTTCAAGAGACAGGAATGAGATGTTCTCTTTCGTTGCAACACCAAACGAAGCGGCTCTTCGAAAGTTACAAACTACTGATTTAACTTCCTCCGATTAAGGACATGCCAAAATTGCAGGACGTCGTTCATCAGTAAGTTGGCATCCAATCAATCATCAACGATTTCCCAAACATGTCGGTCAGCAATGAACACAATAATGAATGCTTTTTCTCTCACTCTGTCGGTTACTTTGCTTGCTAGTACTAGCTATGTGCTCTACAATAAGCTGCAGTTGCAGTGATGTTGCGCAAGGCACTCAATCAAGGTGTTTATTAAATTAGTAGCAACGCATCAGAGACACTACCCCACAATTTCTTGCCTCCGTCGTGTACCAATAAGTAAATGGATAAATAATCCAAACACAGCAACCCAGTCCGTTCATGACAATTTATTCGCGTCAGCTGCAACCTGCGGCTATTCACGTGTCACGACTGTTTATCAGGCGACACACAAAATGTTCACTTCAATCAACATCTATTAAAGGCTTTTCACAGCCTCCCCACGAAGACCATTTTAGGTCATCTGCCGTCGACAGATTCGCAACACCTCAAGACCCACGCTCGTCTTGCGCCGTTTAACACCTCAATCGAATCGAAAGAGCCTGGCTGCGCGGTGGCGTGTGTCAGTCAGCCGCCCACATGGCCCGCAATGTGCCTAAGGGCAAGTAACACTTCAATTCACTTCACAATCAAACTCACCTGGTTCTCAGCGCAGCGAAAGTTTTATCCATGCTGCGGCGGTTTGGTTCCGTATCTCCAATTGATTTGTTTCAGATGAGTGCAGCGAGCACTTAGAGCCGCTGTCAGTGTAGGGCGGGGAGGCAACCTCAGTTCACCTCGGTTTCACTTAAAAAATTTCTTGAATCACTTCTTCCTTGTTCTCTGCTTCTGTTTGGTTTTATTCTTCACAAATTTTCTTGGAAGTCAATTATTGCTCTCCGATTACATCCCTCTGGGGACCATTGCATGCAGAGCTTGCATAGCACCTCACCGGTCGTTGCCTTGGAGCTGCGCAGATGGCGTTCGGGGACTGGCTCTGGTACCTGGAATGTAGACAGAAAAAAAAAGGATGAGCAAACGGAAGTCGCTTGGAGAATTTAGAGGATCTGTTGATTCACACCAGGGAGACAGAGAGCTGATGGCGAGTTGGTCACGGTGCGTGTACACTTTCCACACGACTGGCTGCGCAATTGACATTTCGGTGATCAATCACGGCGGTGTCTGGTGGAGGATATTGAACCTGGAACGAGCTTGGAGCCGCCACTGCTGCCACCGTGGAGATCTGGCGGAACACGCATAGCCAACGATGACGCGGTTGACATCGAGGAAATTACAAATGCAGCGCATATGTGCGGGTTTTTGTATTCCAGGGAGGGCCTGCGTGTGGAACGACGGGTGGCGACAGTGGTAGAGACTGTCGTGTCAAGAGTGCAGTTAGGTGAAATGTGTGCAATTCGGGAGGAAGTGCATTATTAAAATGCACGATGTGCGCCCTGGAAGTTTCTGGCTGTGGCATGCACTTGAAAGTATTCGCCGGAGATTTGGCTTGCCACAGAGAGCAGACGGTTAGTTGCCAAAGAACGGAACTCAATGAGTCGAACGCAAATGATGAATGCGACTGCAGAAGTGGGAGAGGGCGTGGGGATTTTTGGCACTCCAACTTATGGTTAACCGTGTCAACGAAGACGCACAGGAACGTTTTTGCGAAATAATTTATACATCAGACACCGTTAACTCTTAATGGCTGATTTCATAAGAAACTGCGGCTCCAAAATTATAGATAGAGGTTAGCCCTCAAAAGCCGAGCACGTTCAACATGACGACCAGATAAGAGCGATAGGAAATGAAATTCAAATAAAAATAATTTCGATGTGAGATATGAAATTTATTTTGGCTTTGTTGTCAGGCTACATTCATGATATTAAGAATAGCTTAGCAAATCGTCAGCATTGCTTACAGGGGTCGAGGCCAAAATTTGGGATGACACGATTTAACGAAGAAAAAATGCTTCTCGGAGGAGACCCCGCAGACGCACTGACGGACTAGACTTCGCATCAGGAAACGTCACATTCCACACAGGATGTCGAAGTCTCGTCCTAGATGTGGATATATAGAAGCACTTATGTAACGTAAATACCTCTTCTTAGGCCCCGATTGCGAGTGTCGATTGCCACTTGAATCGATAGTCGATTAATTTGTCGACTGAAATCGACTGTCCTATTGTGTATTTCAGTCAACTGAGAATCGAATTACTGTGAAATGAAAAATATGTATTTCAACAGATGTCAAATCTATCGGGACAAGCACACACACAGCGCGGGCGGTCCTATTAATGAAGGGAAGGAGCTGTAGGTTACAATATAAACGTTAACTATTGTCGACAATCGTTGTGTAGCGATGATTGATGGAAAATCGACACACGCAATCAGAGCCTTGTCTAAGGCCTAGTGCTTCCCAAGTGAGAATCGTCGTTAGTTAACACAGATCAGTAGACCGTCCTTTTGGGAGATGTTCGAATTTCTGCAAATATCGCCGTACGTCAATATAATATGCTCAAGAGCGTGGCATAATTGTGTGGATTTTCTTTACCAACAATCAGTCTGTGGTGCTAGCATAGCGTGAATTTTAAAACCGATTTCCTAATAGAGTTGCGCCAAGGGGGCAAACATGCTGGCACTCTCCCAGTTCGACTCGAACAGACCACATTAAGCCATGCAGAACGTGGGTACCACCGATCGTTAAGTCGAAAATATCGCGACTATGGCTGCGATGTCACTGAGAACAAAGAAACATCAACTAACGACGGGCCACGGTATTGGAGATCACCAAAAGGCTGATAATTGACTTTTTAGCGACTGAAAGAGCAGACTTCAACAAGAGAACCACACACACGGTACGAGCCAGAATGGATATTCTGAAGGAAGCGTTGGTCGGATCAAGATCGCCCCATTTTATTTGGGACTATACCAAGCCGCAGACAAACGCTTCCCTTAAGAAGATTATTCGAAATGAATGCCAACAGTTGACACCAGTAACCTTGCAGAAAGTCACTTTAACACTTAACAGAAAAAAATATAAAGGTTCAAGTAAGTGATTGAAAACTACTCAAAATCAGAATCAAAATTGGATGATTAATTTTGCAAAAGCTTGTATGTGTTGACAGTCAACCTGTCAGGTATAGTGCTACGCCACATTAGTATTTTTTTTCTTCCATCACAGAACAACACAAAGCACCACTTTCCCTAAGTCTTAACTCTCAGTATGGCCTTACACAGCAGATTTGCTGTGCGACTAACGATCGTGTTTCAAGTATCCATCTTATAGATTACATCAAATACTCATGACAAACTAAAATCAATTTCATTGCAAAGATCATTGAATGTGTTTATGCACCTGGTAAGGAGCTCATTGCAACCATAGTTGGTTCTTTGTATTTTATGGAGGAGTTCTCACCCGAAGAGATCTTTTGGCGAATTTATACAATCATTAATACTGTCGCGGATTAACATGGCTGACGCTTCCATACGCCTGAACCTTAAGGCTTGCAAACTAGTCATGGGAACTATCGAATAAAAACTATCTAGTTATTCGATAGTTGCAAACTATTCATTTATTCGATAGTCGAAAATCATCCATTCATCCAATTGAATGAAAACAGTATTTAATTGTTTTTACTTGGGCTGCTATTACACACGCTTTGACAGCAGCACCACCCCTGCCTAAAAGATGGAAAAGCTTGCTGTCAAAATTAGCTCGTGTGAAAGGGGCCTTGTATGGCTGGTTGGACTGAGTCAAATGGTTGGCATGGCAGATTCTCCGAGAGAGAATTTTGTGTATGCATACACACATTGCCAAAATATTTGTATGACAGATTGTGCACGTATATGGTTTGGTTCGAGTCGTAAGTTCGACTCAGTTGTGGAATGAGTTCGAATGGCTTCCTGTACTGAATTCATTCATTCGTAAGACGGAAATATGTTCGAATGGTTTTAGTTGAATGAATTTTTTTTTTTTTTTTTCATTAGTTTGGATTTTGAACTATCGAGACCAATGAACAATTCGTTCACTTGTATGATGGAAGAAGGTGTTTAGGTTTTTAGGATTTTTTTTTTGTGATATTTATATACCGAGGACTAGAATTCATTGAAAAAACAAACGCTCTGTACCTCCTAACTTAAAACAACAAAAATGGGTATTGTGGCAACGAAGTAGCACCGCCCTCCCCCTAATTCAGGTCATAGGTTTTTAACGTCTCAGTATGTGAATGAATGAATGAATGAATAAGAAAAGGTTCGATGGTTGAAATCATTCGATAGTTTCCAGCACTATTGCAAACCAATTGTTGTACATCTTTCGTCATAGTTAGGAAGCTCTTCAAAGGCATACAGATAACTTTCGGAAGGCATAGCTCCTGAAATTCGTTTGAATTTTTTCGAGTCTAAGTTCTTATGTATGACTGGATTGGATGGATTTTCCATCCCAAATGATGGATGAATATTCCAAGTACGGTCTAACCAACGAGCTATAGATGCAGTTTAAACTTGACGTCCTTACTATTTCTTTTCAAAAATCGTAACACTGCGTTAGATTTCGCAATAGTGTAATTATGGCGTAAGAAAAACCCAACTTGGTGTCAACTTGTCTTTAACCTATTTCAGCCGATTTAGTTTGTGATTGTTTATGAAGTAACCATCCCAGGAGAAAGCAAAATTCACACGGGTTAACAAATACACACCGACTGGCGATTGTCCATGGTATTGTCGATTGTTTTAGATGAGCCTGATTAAGGAACTGCCTGTAAGGTTGACTGATGTGGTGACTTGTCCGTCTCCATCAGGCACAGACTGGCTCTTCTATATTTTCTTCACTGCCCTCTTCACATACAACTGAATATAAACGACGTCAAGTCGCTCATTATATTATACTCTTACATGTTCAATGTCAAGAACAACTTGTTTGTTCATACTTTGACTGGAGATATCGTCTACAGAACTCGATGACGGAAGCAAGCTATAATAGGGATCATCAAAGGCACTGGCCAATAGACGAACACGCAGCCAAATTATGAGCATCCCTTGGAATGATCACAGCCATAGCTCCGATGTGACTTCAGAACGTGAATGAGTATGACTTCATGGAGAAGTGTCATCGAACTCAAGGAGTACATTTTATCAAAACTCTCACAGAAATATCCAAGATAACCATAAGTCGATGAATAATGTTCCTAAACTCTAAAGGATGGCTTCAGTACTTTCTGTGGTATCAAAACAGCAGTAAATTCTACTTATGACCTTATGTACGTTCACAGTGCTAGCGCTAGCGTTCAAACAGCTGAATGGCGCAATTGGTTGAATGCCTGCCCTTGGTTAAAGGGGTCCCAAGTTCGATCCCAGCTGGAAGCCCATTAACCTAGCCTAACCTACCATTGACCAAGACTTAGGACCAGAGTAATGTTAAGATAAACGATTGCAACTGATGAACTCTCGCCGTGTGATGTCACCAGATTTTTTCTTCACAAATTCGAATGCAGCGTCGTTGTATGGGATTTAGAGTCGTCTTGTAAGGACGACACCTTGGATATATCGACGTACATATGTAAGTGAGTAACTTCGCTCTATAGCCAAGCCCAGATGTTGCCACCATGGCATGAACCGCACCAAAATATATAATCGATCTTTGTAGACGCAAATTTGCGCACTAATCGTTGATCGAAAAATTGACATAGCACCGGACGATTATCCCGATCTCCGCCGAACATTACCGGTCTGTGGTCATCCAACTTCAAGTTTCCCGGGTAGATTGCATCGATTGCACTTGTTCGAGGGCTCCAAGCAGAACTTTTGGCGTCTTGACTGACTGTGTATGGTGGCAGATGTTCGGTGAGTGTGCAGCATTCTCTGCACATGCTTGTAACGAATGAAGGCCTATGCCCACCCCCAAAATAAGCCGAAAGGACACTCTGGCAACGACCAATCCAGTCGATCGGCCCCCATGTGTTGGCGACTACATTGTCCTTATTTCTGACCATTTTGCAAGGCACCCTTCTTCATCTGGAATTTCATCATCCAACGCTTGAAGGACTCACTCTCACGCCTCACGTCTCTCTGTCAAGCCCTCGACCTACTTCAATGTGATTTCGCACCCAACGTCTGCCACCATAGCGGCAGTGAAGACACCACCATTCAAAAGTTTTGCTTGGCGCCCTCGAACAAGTGCAATCGATGCAATCTCCCCGGGAAACTTTAAAGCCTTCATCAGTGCGAAACTTGAGGAGCGGAACAAAGTATCATATCACCTCGCCCTCGCTGCATGCCTCTTAACTTTCTGACCCCAATTCCCGAAGCCATATCATCGAAAATGCTTCCCCTCGAGTCTATTTATGTAACCACCGAGAGATATGACTCGACGTCGGCCTCAGTCATTACGGGGGCGCATACACATACCGGAAGTTGCTTCAAGATTCATCGACTCTTGCCCTCTCTCTCTCTCTTTCTGCCCCCGCCCCAGAAGGAGAGTTTTGATTTAATGAGGAAGATATCTCGTGCAAGGGGAAGTTCACTGGGATCCCCGTCCTCCCGCACCACGTGCCATTTCGTGGCAATCTGATCGACGACAATATCCCAGGAAGTTCCCAAAGAAGAATTCAATTTCATTCCTCCTCAAGGCCTACCTCTGCTTGAACGAATGATGTTCCATTGCAATAATTACTGCCAATGGCAGAGGCAAGGCACATACCTCTCCTCCACACTGTGACACTGAGTGCCTTCGGAGAACAAATGTTATGAAGTGCCAGAAGTGTGCAAACGTGACTTTCCTCCCTGATTGTTGTTTTTGTAGGAAGCGGCGTTATTGTTCCCAGGGCTGACAACGCACATCAGCTCCTTCTTCTGCCTGCCCGGCCAGGAATCTGAGACACAATGCGTGTGGGTGGGTGTGGGCACATTTGAAAGCCCTAACGACATGGTATCCTTATCTTTGCGGCTGCTAAGTGGAAGTGGCTTCATTCACTTGTTTGTTCTGCTCTGCTGTGTGTCTCCTTCGATTTTGCTTTCATTTCCTTCCATCACTCTGACTTATGCCTCCTTAACCTCTGAAGATGTTCCGCCAGGGAGGGTGACTACTGGCTAAGTATAGAGTTTTGCCAATCTACCAACTCCCCCCGGGGCCGGTGGCGGATGAACGGTCGAGCACGGCGGAGGACGGCGGAGGACGAGCGATGAAATGAAGATGTAATGACCTTCTTTGGGGAATTAAATACTTGACTTTGTCAACTATGTTCGAGGGTTGAGCGTGTTCTTGTGAGCGGTCTCCTTGGGGGGTGGTGATTTTCAAAATCTCTCACTTCAGGGACGGATATTGAATTCTTGTTCTTTTTTTTTGCGTTGCTTGTCGAGTGGACAGTGAAGGGGTGCTCAGCGTTAAACTTTCCATTGACTTGTAACTTGTCTTGTGGCCTTTTTCAGGTTTTCCCCGCGTCTGAATGAGCCGTTGACGACACGATGGGATCAGTTGCTGCTTTGTTATGGAAATGCTTGTTGTTGCGGCGGGAACGAGGGAAAATATTCATATTCCCTGACGAAGGGATGCCGAGGACGGATTCATATTCATTGCGTGTGTGGCGACTGTGTGAATACAAAAAATCCGTCGTCGAGTGTGAATTGGAAGTAATCGATGCGATGCAGCAAACAGCTGCTTAATATTCTGCCCATGACTGCCTGGTACGGTGTCATGTACAGCAAGTAGCATTATCTTTTTTATTTATTGCCTTTTTCAATTCTCGCTTAATTAAGTTGTCAAGACGCCTGTAAATGAAGTTGAAGGCAGTGAGTTGAGCATTTTATTGCGTTCACTTTACGAGTTTATAACAGGGTTTGGCTTCACTTATGGATCACTGAAATAGGTCTCGGTTTATGCCTTCAAAGCCGATAGATAATATGGGTGGCGCTACAGTCCGTGGTGGAGCTGGGCCTAGCAGCCACTCGTGTTGTGCAAACTTTTGTTCTATCACGTCTTGTGCTGATATCAGGGGCTTCCTGCTAGACTGTTATGCACTCAGGGCATTGTTAGTGACGCGACAGAGGACACATTCGTCGAAGGAAAACACATTTGAGTTTGGACTCGAAGCCTTTCGTTGGTGTTCATTCTATCTACATGATCTATCCACTTCAGTGGAGAAAATCGAATTTATTTGAATAGGCCAATGTGTTTGTACAGCTAGTATAGCTCGTCTCTTACAACCTCCTTCACAAGGAAGACCGAATATAATTATTCAGTCGCTACATACAGAAAAAATCAAACATTTCAGTTGACGACTTCGTTCCACTAGCCTAAGCACTCTCAACCCGCACATGGGACAACTTGATCGTAAAACACGTCTGTTTTGAACTCATGAATCATAAATTTCATCATTTAATGGCAACATCTTCTGATCAACTTAATCAGTATTCAATATTCTATATTCCCAGTGTTTAATAGGAAGGGTCCCATCGTTAAAATTCTCCGGATTATGATTTTTAAATCGATGGCTATCCACATGACGCTGACTTAATTTCACGATAGCCAGTCCCACAAACTGACCAGATCACGCTGGTTCGCCATGTTTTATGTCTTTCCACTTCCGTTGGATATCTCGGACTCCCTGTGTTTGTGTAGACAGTCAGTCGGGTTTGTGTCTGTAGATAGACGCGATACCTATTCAAATCGCAGACGCCTTCAAGATCAGACAGACACAAATGACACCCACGCATGTTTTTGAGAATAAGTTCGTATCTCTGGCTGATCGTTATCGATCATGGCGGGGGTATATGGATCCTATCAGCTGTGGGTATATGGATAGGAATCAAATTGGCGGGCGGTTGTTGGTATCCACTGACCATGAGCAATTTTACGAAAAGTGTGGGTGGTTCCTACTACAGCAAACCACTAGGTAAATTAATCCCGAGCCCAAATCATCATCACAGACTGACGTTCACAGAGTTACTTTTCATGTCGAAACGTTCAGAGCTCTTCGTTTAGTAAGCTTCATGTCACTGTCACCTTTTATCTGAACCGCAAAATTGTTTGAGCTTTGGCGCCATGATTATACTGTTCCCCAGATACAGTCAAACCTTGAGTTAAGCCGTGTATCAAGCGAAAACGAAACTTAGAGTCTACCTTGTTTGCCTCCTGCAGGACGCTCTTCCTCGCAGACAATATGAAACCGATCGCAAAACTTAGTACTGAACTACGCGTAGTGACATCAAACAGGGTCTGCCGTGCTTACACCGACTTGAGGCCGTAACCAATTAACGCCACTTCAGCCATCAGAAACCAAGCATCAGGCGACAGTCATATGGAATCAGGCATCAGATGCCACGAGCATCATGATGCCACGGTCCACGAGACACGGCCACGAGCCATGAGCCACTAAGGGCATCAAGCATCAGGCATCAGGCATCAGGCATCAGGCATCAGGCATCAGGCATCAGGCATCAGGCATCAGGCATCAGGCATCAGGCATCAGGCATCAGGCATCAGGCATCAGGCATCAGGCATCAGGCATCAGGCATCGGGCATCAGGCATCAGGCATCAGGCATCAGGCATCAGGCATCAGGCATCAGGCATCAGGCATCAGGCATCAGGCATCAGGCATCAGGCATCAGGCATCAGGCATCAGGCATCAGGCATCAGGCATCAGGCATCAGGCATCAGGCATCAGGCATCAGGCATCAGGCATCAGGCATCAGGCATCAGGCATCAAGCATCAAGCATCAAGCATCAGGTATCAGGCATCAGGCATCAGGCATCAGGCATCAGGCATCAGGCATCAGGCATCAGGCATCAGGCATCAGGCATCAGGCATCAGGCATCAGGCATCAGGCATCAGGCATCAGGCATCAGGCATCAGGCATCAGGCATCAGGCATCAAGCATCAAGCATCAAGCATCAGGTATCAAGCATCAGGCATCAGACATCAGCCATCAGCCATCAGCCATGAGCCATGAGCCATGAGCCATGAGCCATGAGCCATGAGCCATGAGCCATGAGCCATGAGCCATGAGCCATGAGCCATGAGCCATGAGCCATGAGCCATGAGCCATGAGCCATGAGCCATGAGCCATGAGCCATGAGCCATGAGCCATGAGCCATGAGCCATGAGCCATGAGCCATGAGCCATGAGCCATGAGCCATGAGCCTTGAGCCACGAGCCACGAGCCTCGAGCCTCGACCCACGAGTCACGAGCCACGATCCACGAGCCACGATCCACGAGCCACGACCCACGAGTCACGAGCCACGATCCACGAGCCACGATCCACGAGCCACGAGCCACGAGCCACGAGCCACGAGCCACGAGCCACGAGCCTCGAGTCACGAGCCTCGAGCCACGAGCCACGAGCCACTAGCCACGAGCCACGAGTCATGAACCCCAAGCTACGAGCCACGAGCTACGATGCACGATCCAAGAGCCATTAGCCACGAGCCACGAGCCTCGAGCCTCGACCCACGAGCCACGAGCCACGAGCTCTAAGTCCCCAGCCAGTAGCCAGATCGTTACCTCATTGATGCGATCTGGAGACACAAGGCTGTTTTGGGGACATCTTGGTCATACTGCAGCAACATTCGACTCAAATCTGGTCTCAATTTAGAAATTTAGAAAAAAATGTGATGGTAATTGGAAACCAGAAGGCAGCGCTTCCCATTGATGGCTTAATGAAATCACTTTAATCTGGTGGATTGGTTTATTCCCCAGCATTAATTACTTGTTCAGATGTTGTCGCCCCAAGATCTTCTGACTCATTCTGTGATCTCATGAGTTTTGTTCTTGCATCATTCAAGCGACAGAAGTATGACACACTGCCCACTCCACGTGTACGGGTTACGAAATTTATCCACAAAAATGACTGAAGCCTCGTCGCCTCAAAAGAGACCGCTCCTTACTTACCGGAGTACACCAGTCTTGTCGCTGTTAATTTTCTTGATTACCTGTTATCGAACAAGGTTGCCCGCGATGTTATCTCGCGTCATAACAGCCATCAACAAAAGCAACAGCCTCAGGGCACTCAGACATGCATCCCAACAAGTCTGTCGACCACCAATTACAAGCCGAACGAGAATTAATTGGCGACCATTGCAAATGAAAGTAAATATGTCACGCGAATTAAATCAAAGTCGGGCGCTTAAATCTCGCATAAGCGCCTAGAACCTAGTGTCTGATTAAGTTGTTAACCCAACAACCGGTTATACAAATGGCGCAAATTATCAGCCCACGTCTTTACATGCAGATTACGGATTAACCCGGCTATCGGAACGTTTAGTGGAAGCTTGCGTGTGCTGTTCATGCAGAGGGGATATTACTCGAGAGAGTTATTGAATACTAAGGAGTTACCCGCGCAGCGGTATCTGCAGTTACGGCTGCTGGGAGCCACCTGTGGCGAAAACTAGACGATGTCTTTATGGACATGCTTGCTAAAGCGGAGCTCGAATAATGGCCTGGTTGAACATGAGCCACGACCGACTGACGGCATGGACGGTCAGTCTTTAGACGTGGCCCAGATTTCAAGGAATGCCTGGAGGAAATATGTTTTTTGATTTGAATCTGATTGGGCTTAATTATGGCACATAAGGGTGATTTTAATAAAATGTAAACAATATGAGTGGCGCTACAGTCCGACGTGGAAGTGGGCATAGATTTTGCACTAACTACTAGTGCTGTGCGGAGTTCGGTTCATTCAGGAGTTAACAATTCTGTCACAATAGAGGAGTGACAGACAAAACGATCGCTCTGACGTGCTAGAAAGTTGGACCAAGCAGCACCAATCCTGTTATCGGTGTACACCATCCGTCAAACCGAAAGACGAACAGCAGAAAGGCAGATCTCACTATGAACAGAGTGCTCAAAAACGAATTCGCTCCCTGATACTAAGAGACGCTTAGAGTATTCCAGACGAAGTTGCTGTGATACACGAGGCAGCACTTGCGCTGAGAGAACACACAATCGACTAATCGCCCATCATTCTTGGTGCACACGAAAACGTGGGAAGGGATCTAAGAAGCGGGCATCTCTAGGAATTCTTAATGCATATACGCCTCGCAACTCCAGAAGAAAAAGTCTGTAAGATTGGGCACCACGAGCCAGGACTCGATTTTGGTTATGGAGCAACAGCCCACGCTGAGCAGGACGATATCATCGTCACTGATCAGTTTCAATTTCAAGGAAGTTGGTTTGTCAATAGGTGTTTCTGCCATAGACTGTGGCAGGACCTGATGGCATCCTCCGTGCAGAACTCCAAAAGGTTGCAGATTTCATCTCGCCTTGGCTCGAAAACATCTTCCAGGGCTGACCAGGTCTTCGCTGACGGGATGAAATCCACTTCTCTTCCACAGAGCTGGACAATGAGCAAAACAACAGAGCTGATTCTTGGTGCCTCGGAAGTAAAAACTCTGCGTCGGATATATGGCCGATCGAAATAGAAGTCCATAATGAACCAATAAATGGATGTAGCAGCAAAATTGCATCGATTGAACTGACCTGAAATCATCGAGCGAACGTAGAACCCTAGGGTTTCGAATCTGAGCCTCCGAGCTCGAGAAACAGAGGCAATCCGGTATGAAAACCAAGTCAAAATGGACGCAAGACAGCTTGATCTTGTTGCCTGGAATTCACTGGCCCAGGACCGTCATCGATGCAAGGCAGTACTTGCTCATTCTCAGAGCCTTCATCGGTCGTAAGGCGTTATTAAATTATTCCCACGATGCAACCAACACGTTGATCCACGGCCGTAATGTCACAAAAAACAACAGCACCCATCTACATCTTTTGTTTGTCGACTTCTGATGGCGACGGTGCCTCTCTCTGGGATATTAACAGATACTCGAGGGAGAGGAGAAGCGGTGAAGTATAAAAGTTATTCGAGTTGGGAATTGAACTTTGATTACATGCACACACCTAAGCTTCAGCCGCTGGTTTTTTCTTCATATTCTTCCTATTTCGACATGCTTCTGATCCTAATTATATTTATATACATAGGTGGTGCTAAAGCCCGTGGGGGCCTGCGCCTAGCATCTCAGCAACCATTCGTGTTGTGCGTGCTTTGTTCTTTCACGATTGGAAGGGACTTACAATTTTATGCCGACTTGGAGCGGACAGGTTTTTGAAGCCTTTTATAGACAGAAGTACTCTTTGAGCATTTTCAGTGACTCGGAAGAGGTAGGGCCATGAAAATTATTTTTGTTGTACAGACCAGGGATCGAACCAATGACATCGATGTTGGGGTCGACGCACATACCCACAACGGTACGAGCCACATTATCTGAATTATGGGGATCGAAGCCCACCCACTTTACTGCATGCCTACGGGTCTGCCTGGGTGTTCGCCGATTCGATCTCAAGAAATATCAACACCCCTGCTTGTCCCAGCTCACTTACTCACTGCGGCCGATCAAATGCTGATGTTTAGACCATGAGTCGATGAGTGTTAAGGTCTGTCTCTCTCTTTTCGCGCTTGCGTTGGAATGTTTATCAATATTGACTTTTTAAAGAGGATCTCAGCCTTGAACATTACAATACCAACTGAGGCTTAACTTTCTTTCTTAGCGATGGGTGCTTTGAAATTTAGGGTTCCTCGGATTTTTTAGCATGGCCCCTAGTTCTTTTTGTATTTTGAAAATGCATATTTCGACTTAATAGAGTGGATTACTCTGTATAACAATGCAAAAGTCGGCGTTATAGGCGATGCTCACAAGTAAAAGTGCAATCTCTTCGAAATGTGTGAAAAACTGGAATCAGTTGGAAATAGACCGTGAAAGCAAAAATGTCTACTTAGTGTAGACCCGTCTCTCCCTCGGATCAGAGCGTGCCCAATGCAAGCGTCTAGCGTCCACAGAGCCTTCACATCAGCACAGCTGTGTGAACCCTTTGCTAAACCACAATCCATACCTCGCTCCAAGCTTCACATGTGTCTCTACCCATTCACGTCCCATGGCACCCGATCCAATCGAACCCAATCTCTCGTTTGAATACAATCCAATTCAGTTGCGCCATCATCTTGATTAAGTCGCATCTGCTGAAACCACACGCTCGTCCTTGGTCGTTTCGAAAGCAGCTTCTCCGGATCAGTGCACCCGCCGCCTAAGCCAGCCAATTTCTATTCACCGCCACTCTATAAGCCGCCTTCACAAAGTCGAAATAAAAATTGCTAATGCGACTTCCCTTTCCCATTTCGATATGTTCTCGCTCGTATTGTTTCGAGCGCTTCACCCCCCACCCGCAATACTACACGAAACCTTTTCAATAATTCACTGCAGATCACGGTACAGAGCAATTTTCTCAATCCACCGCGTGAGCATATAACAAAGCAAAAAAAAAAAACACATGTATCCATCACCATCGTGAGGACTATTGAGATTGATTTTTACCCCCAGCTGAGACGCGACAAATTCAATACAACTCCACGAATCCTTGCAGTCAGCCAATTTCCCGACGTGTATGAAGTAATAACCTGCAACCGTCACAACACCTCATACTGCTGCAGCTAAGGCCCCCCGACGGTGAGACGTATTCAAAACGATCACATCACTCTGCCATGACGACTGGCGGTTGTTCCAGCAGCCACAATGCCACCGTCGTCGCCGTGGCTGTGTCGGTTGTAGGTTGTCGTTGTTTGCTAGAAGAAACCAATTTCAGTTTGAATTACCATCGGAAAACGAGGCGGTGTGGCAGGCGGCGCATTACCTGCAGTTCAATCCCCAGCAATGCCACCCACCGCGCGAGTGTCGCGTTTGTGCAAAAATGTATCTTCCATACTTGCATAAATATCAGCAACTTTGAAATAGGAACAAACGTGACGTTTTCCGTTTCCATGGCCCACCCTCTGGTTCGCCGGTTAGCGCCGCGCCGTGCTGTCGGGGGAACTTAATTTACCAAACGAAACCATGGGGGGTTGGGTAGCGAGACATGAACAGAATTGAAAAATGAAACCAAACAAGTTACCCCCAGCGCTTGCAATGCACTTGATTTGGTTCGTCTCACGGATTCGGGTGTGCTCTTGGGAGTGGGGTGGCATTTATAATTCGATCCCTGTTGCGGTAAGGTCAGTTCGGAATGCAGCACCCCACATTTTTGGCGCGAACACAAATTCCACACGAGCGTGGGGCGAACGTAAAACGTGGTCCCCATGACTGTGGCCTTAAACATCTCTCGAGGGACGTCGCCTGCCTTGCAAGTCGCACTTGTGATTGATTGAACTTGAAGCCAGTTACACCTCTTTGATGCCGCTGTAGGCTCGATCGGCTGAAGCAGAATGATCAGGGGAGCGATCAAAGTCATGTGCCGCACCGCCAAAGTCTCAAATTTAGTCTGCAACTGAAAATAAAACTGCGAACAGCTTGAACATGAGCATTCTTCAAAGTGTTCTTTTACGATCAATAATTCAGGTCGAGACGACTGCGACAAGATCACCGGCTAATTTATAGACTTAAGGTCCTGCCCACAAGAGAAGAAAAGAAGGCGTAAAAATAATCCCACCGCCTTCATGATCTCATTAAACTTGCCCCTTTCGAGTCTCACCTCACACACTGCCTAGGTGGATGGTGATCGTGGTGCGATCACTCGTATATCGGTTTCGTTTCAAGAACTTGACCATGAAGCGTGTACTCCCTTGGGTGTACTGGAATGCCTTCTCGTGTCGCTGCTTTGACAGACTTTCGCCTCAAAGGTTGTCTGAGCACTTCTCAAAGATGACATCATCCTCTGATCCCGAATCGTTGTAATCGGAGTGCACAAGTTTCATTTTGATTTATGGCTGTCTGTCCACAGTGAAGGCAACATCAATCTATTTATATTTCGCTTCAATTGGGATGGATCATCACTGACTAAGCACATCGTAACGGAGAGAGTCAATCCTGGCAAGTCAATTAGATCGCCACATCTGGAATGTACATATTTCTGTGGTTACACTGCTTGCGACATCGAGGCAATTAATTCAAACACTTCCTAGGCGGCCACATGTCCGGGTGTAGCTGTCGATCAGAAGTTCCATCAGTCCGACAGAGGAGGGAGTGTACATTTTTCGGTTGCTTACATAACGCGTGACAGAGGCGGGGATAGTTACGAAATCCTCTCGTGTGGATCACTTTCGGGAAGTGGCCTATTTATAGAATTCGTCGTCGGTCACCGATTTATGATGGGATAGGTCCGTGAGTTTTGTGAGAAATCAAAGCAGTCGTAGTGTTTTTCTTGAAACACCGATCGCATTGGGAGCACATTCGTTCATTGATGTTGCGCAAGATATTTGTTGAGGGCTTGTTTGGTGCATTGTAAACTACTGAAGATGCTGTGTAATTGGAGTTTTACTATAGATTTATTAAAGTGATCGGTGATCTTGCCAAGGCCTTCATCTAAACTGGTTCTCAATAAGGACATGACTCTTAACATTTTTTTATATAAAACGCAAACCATTTAAGGTGTCAATCAAAACGTTTATGAATGCACCTTGACTTTGGTCATAAGACCACCGATTTGAGCCCTTCTCTAGTCGTCGGCTTTTTTGCATAATCCAATGACTTAACGCAGACATAAGACGGCCAATCGACTGGCCCTTTTCTTAAGATAACACGCTCACCAAACTTAGTCTTTATTAAACCACATTTCGTAGAAGTCCATATCTTCCAATTCGGTCCAAAAATATTTGTAATCATAGAGCTATATCGACGATCATTTGCAGTGACGATCGTTACCGTCGACGAAAAAATATGGCCCAATAATGCCGCCGGCATGCAAACCGCACACAAACAGTTGTTTTTTGTGGATGAAGTTGTGACTTCGAATTTCGGAAGAAAACTCTTTGTTGTGATGAAATGTTGAGTTTACTGAAAAAATTGACAGTGACAGTTTGATGAAAGAGTGTGTTCGCAAATTAAATTCATATTTTTCAACTTCCACTTGGGAAACCCTTTAGCTCGGCTTCTGCGTCAAGATGAAATGCATAATAACCCTTGTCAATTGCTGTTCCTTTGGGTTCAGAGGCAATTTAATAATGGGGCTCCTCACGTCTGTCATGTTGTGGCATGACATGAAGACATGAGACAAGAGCCCTTGTACTTGTACTTTTCGGGACAAAGGTTCTACGTTCAGTCTTTGGTCAGGATTGCTTTGATGGTTTTGAGTAGAGCGACATGAATTTAGTCAGCCGTCTAAAATTCACTGCTAGGTCATGTACAGCGATAAAGAAGCTTAGAGGACCTCTTCGAAGTTCGCACAAGTAGAGAAGGACGTCAGCTAACTTCGCTAACTTCGCGAACTACGAAGCTGCAATCGGAGAAGCTGGCTTTTTAGTTCGAGGTCAAGCCCATTTGTTTGTGTCGGTCTGAAGGGTTTTTTGTGTATGAAATCGTTTTTGTTTTGCATTTGTTGTTGAACTCTCAGAATAAAGCTTTTTTGCCAGTTTTTGAACTTTTGGCCATTGTGCTCCTCTGAACGCCGTGGCGCAGTGGACAGCTGTTTTGACTCCTTAACTTGGTATCTTATTCAAATCCCGTCACGTACTATTTTCTTATTGCACTCGACTCTGCTACTCTTGAGTTACTGACAATGATCAGAGAATACAAGTGTCTAGAAAAAGCTCGAAATTCGTTAAAAGTGAGTTAAGGCTAATCGTCGGCCTCTATTCGAGACAGAACTACTACATGTCCAATAGACGCAGATCAGCTTGTAAAAAACTATGTATCTTCAAGTCCCTTCAAAATGTCTCCCAATTTAATCTAAATTGCATGGTCCTGTTGATCATAATAAATAAACTTCTAGACTTGAGCACCTCCATTCTCTTCGGTGGACGACACCTGTATGGTTGTGGACAGAGCTAGACGGAAAATATTCGAATGTTGGTGTGACCTGCCTTCGCCTTTACAGAACCAGAACACCAGAGCATCGGTTAAAAAAATGCTTTTATAAGTTCCTAAATAATAGGGCCAAATTGACTTCGGACACTTTCCTAAGCAGGTTGATCTGTAGGCATGTTGTATGTCGCCTAGACTAAAAGCTTCTCAGATTGAGCAGATCTGTTTCCACGCGAGATGTTCAATATCTGAACAAGTAGCTCCAGAAGTAGTGGTGGAAGGATCTCTCTCGTTCATCCCTTTTGAGAATCCAGTAAATAAAATACATTCATTTTTTTCTTCCTTCAATCATATGCCTCCTACCACACACACATCCACTCGCATTTGTATGAATTTCATGACCAGCTCGTTTGACCTGTTTTTCAATCGTCGTAAAAGTTTAACGAGATGATGTCAATGTCACCAGCAATGCCCAGCAGCCGACTAATTTATAGAACATGGAGTCTCTTGTGCCGGCACGTGCCCGTCGAAAGAGAATTCATCGCGGCAGCTGACAATTCAGGGTTGTAAAAGAATTGAGGCGCCACACGAAGGAGCAAAACGTTTTAATTGTTCATGCAACAACAAGTGGGTACAGATCGTTCGACGATGGAGCACATTGTTGATTTTATGACATTGCGGAATGTAGAACTTGTTGGATTCACATGGTGTGACTGTTCTTGGGCTGGGTTGAGGGATTCTTGCCATCTTGATATGATGATGGATTTTCTGCGATTAAATTGGCTTATATACCAATGATGAATGGTGTCAATTCTGGCGAGTGTGTATAGAATGTTGAGCTGAGTAGACCGTAATCCCCTTGTTGGTCGTTGTACTTTTGACGGCCTCCAGGCACCAGCTAGGATGTGTATAGTGCAGGCCTTACGACGACGGAAGAGTCTCAATCGGTCTTTGCTCTTGACTATGCGACATAGGACACTTATCTTGCTGCAAAAAGCTGAAACGGACAGCACCAACTCCAGCGCATCAACATCACGAGCGATGATTAAAAATTGAACTTGCTGATGATCGATCAACTTGGTGACAGTGTTGATTCCAGATCTTAAAAAGGTTGGTTTCTTTTTGCGTTGTAAGCCTTAGTGTAGGCCTTTAGTTTAATGAGCTTCTTCCCGTTTCTCCACCATCTTAATAAAGTTTGGGTAGTCTACAGAGTTTGTGGAGCGCGGAACATTCAGACGCTTCCGGAAGATAGCGTTCGCCCGAATGTACTTAGGCCATATCACCATATTGGACAACCACGCTTGTTGTAACCATCGGTCTCAGTTCGCAGGTCTCTTCTTGACGAACTGGTTCACAGTTGATGACTACTTTCTAAGCTGGCATTTCTAACTGAGCTGAGGACACATTCTTTGTCAGTGGCTTCTTCTTCGATCGTGGCTCCCTACCATCCATGTTGAATAGTTATGATATTAAGTAAAAATGCAAATTATCGGCGAATCTAAACAAAGAGAACATAGTTCGTCTGGCTTTGAAGATCCCACATAATTGATGTACAGACGAAATGCTGAGCTAGAGGTTGTTTCTTCTGCCATATTCATCACAGACAGGCCCAAACATTCCGCTTGGAATTGTCTTTTTCGAGACACCACGTCTGCCTTCGATCAACTCGAGATATGAGCAAGCTCCAAAATGAAAGCTTTGAGGAGTATTATGCTTGGTCTTCTACTTTGGACACGATTTCGGAGAGTCTGTGTCGGTCCCCACTAGGATGTCGTTCGTATAGTCCACGTTTGAGCCGAAGTGCATTTAGAAAGCGGGTCGGGTGGGCACTGTTTGTATGTATAGGAAAGCGAGAATTCGGTCGATAACCTGATCAGATGGTCCGAATATTATTATTTTTATCAACAGAGGTCGCTGACTGAATGATCAAAAGCTTGCTTTTTTGCACAGGGTGCTTTTTAACATTTCTTTTGAATTAATATGTTCTTTTTACGTTCGCCTACATACAGAAACGCCTGCCTCAGCTTTAAGGCTCAACTATAAGGCGCATGAGTGTACATCAAATAGTGTCAAAATTCAAAATCATGAATAACCATAATGAGCTCCTGCGCGCGTCTTGTTTCATTTAAATGCCGTACAGTAGCCAATTAGTATCCCTGATCGGTGCACAGAACTTCGTAGTTGAGCAAATGTCAGGAATGGAGGTACGAATCTCTCTTTGAGAGAGAAAGTGTGCGAAAATTGTGCAACGAAACACTTTCGTCATAGCGCATGCTTAACGAAATGTTCTCAATCCTTCATGGATGACATTATGGGTTGCCTCATGTGGCTATCTAACAATAAATCGTGCTCTCTCATGAGTATTATAGTTGGGCCTTAAAACCTCAGCTGCGGATCGTGGCGCAGTGGTGTGCAACGGATGGACTGCTCTGTGAAACCCAACTGTTGAAACGATTCATAGAAAATTGTAGTTTTCTCCAGAGCCCAATTACAGAAAATATACAACAGCGCTCGGTCACTTCGCCGAAATCTGGTGTGAGCTTAAAATAATTCGGAAGTTCTTGACCAAAAATGCACGACGCTTCAGAGACTTCTTCTTGGGACTCCCATCGAATAGCTCATCACAAGACTCCATGACTCTTTCACGCCATTCACGTCACGATGGACTGCGTCGCTTGGAAACTCCATGTTGAAGTTGCTTCCCAATTCGTCTTAATATAAATAAATGGTCTCAATCCAGTTGTCGGCCCAGCATCACTGCTTTCACTTCCAGCCCTCCTTCCCCGTGCATTCAATGTGTTCCTCTCAATTCCCGAGTCACGCTTTCAATCTTGTGGGTGATGCATAACTTCTCTTTCCGCAGCTAATTCGTTGCTCAGTGCATCCTCCTCCTCCGTGGCCGCATAATCAGTTTCGGTTTCGAACAATTTCGTGCGCTTGTTACGAAACGCCCCGTCGTTTAGCATTAATGCCCAATTAATGAATTTCCAAAAGAAAAACCCACGCAATCAGTATTCGAGCATCGCATCGTTATCAGTTGAATTGACTACACGGACGTGGCCGAGGAAATTGAAATTGACATCAAATCGCCATTAAACCGCTGACCCACATGTGATTAAATTAGAATTAAATTAGCTTTATGGTCTCAGCTCATCCCGGGCGGACAAAATGGAAAAAATAAACAAGACTGGCATTACTAGGCACGGAACCGGCCACCACAGTTCCATATTCTTCGCTCTGTGAGGCTACAAGAGACGTGTGATAAATCATTGTGTAACCGTGCGATTTATGAGTGCGGCATGGAGGCGATGCAGGTGGTTGTAAAATGTTCAAATTCAAAGGCTAAGCAGCGCGAGATGCAAATTGGATGATCAACTTTAGTGCTTCTAATTGACTGATGGAGGAAGTGGCAGTGGAAGTGATGGAAGTGGGCACCGCGACAAGGAGCATCGTAAGTTGATTTTATTGACCGTGTTTTATGGTCTTTCTTCTGGTGAATGAAGTGTCGAGGTCGAAATGGAAAAGACAAATGGAAATATTGTTTCGCTCTTGTGGCGTGGATTGAATGCCACCTCTTTGATTGATGAGCGACAAATGACGAAGGAAATGTGAACATGAACGATTTCCTGAAGTTTCGAGAGGTCTAGTCTGTTGAAATGATGGCTGGAATGTTGGCTCGAATGTTGGCCTTCGTCGGAAGGTGACATTGTTCGTTAAAAGCATTCCGCATCGGGAAAGCAGAATTCTCTTAGAGATGAGTGTAAACATGTCATACCATGTGTGTAGGTCGAATCGGGGGTGAAATAAACGTGAAACAATAGAATGGTAAGTGGTGACGAGTCTCTTGCACTTAACAAGCAAAAGGCCGCGACGAGACGGCACAAATTAAGTCTCTGAGTCTACTACGTGGGTATAACTTTTGCGACTCTGCATATATCAGTAGGAGGACTGAACAATGGTCAGGTGTATTGACAGCAAAGCAAATCCTAGGACCACCTTCAAGCTAATAAAGCACAACCTTCTGGTTACAATATGACAATGATCTAATACGCACTGGTTACCCACATAGACTCCATAATCATTGGACTTAAGCCTCATCAAGTACCCGTTGGAACTTGTCAGATGAACTTAATAGAAAAATCAAAAAAAGCGATTTTATCGACCAACTTTTCATTCGAAGAATCGTACTCAAGGAGGCTTGCGTTTTGTCGATTTATAAAGAAATATATACAAACGAGTGCCTACAGGCAAACTATGGAGTGCTCCTCTTTGGAGAGCTATTTAGTCTCATACACAAACTTTAGCAGCTACATCCGGGATAACCACATCACCATTCACCTTGTGCATTGGACGTCCCCAAGGGTGCGTCCTGTCCCCTCTACTTATTACATGATTATATGGACTCGAAGTTGCACCTCAGTCGAATAATGTTTCAGGTCCGATTTGTGGATCACGTCCTGCCGGACGGAGCTCCAGCGAGCACTCTAAAGGTTCTTGACCGTATGTGCTGATATCCTAGCATCGGCTAGCCTAGGCTAAGGAAGACGAATTCAATGTTATGATCATTTGCAAAAGACAAGCTGCATGCAGCCTGCATCTAAGTTTTCATTTCATTTCACATATTTATTGATTATGTATCGCTGTACCTTAAGTATATTACATACGTTCATTTTATAGTACAGGAATAATTGAATAAGTGGTGGCCCGTGGCTTTGTGGGTATGTGCGTCGACCCCAACCTCGATGTCGTAGGTTCGAATCCAGCTCTGAGCGACGAAAATAATTTTCACGGCCCCACCTCTTTCGAGTTACTGACAATGCTCAAAAAGTATTTCCTGTCTTGAAAAAAGCTTCTCAAACAGCCGTTCGGATTCGGCATTAAACTGTAGGTCCCTTCCACTCGAGAGAGAACAATAGCACGCACAACTCGAGTGGTTGCTGAGAAGCTAGGCCCTGGCCCCCTACGGGCTGTAGCGCCACCCATATATATAATAATTGAATAAAGTTTTAAATGATCTTTTTCTAATCTATACAATTATTTCTATACAATTTCTATACAATTATTACTATTATGATAGAAAAGTGTAAGTTTTTTCAAAATTTTCAATGACTACGCACAAATGCATATAAAAAAGAACAAAAACAGAAATTTGAGAAATAAGCTCAGTTCGGTCGAGAGAAAGAAGCGTCACAAAATTGTCTGTACTCTTTGACCGTACCTGTGAAGGTAGGTGATTCCAGAGATGGACAGCGTGAATGAAGAAGTTCCTGCGTGACGTTAAACAAGTATGAATGGAGGGCCTCAAGGTAATATTACGACTAGATCGAC
Organism: Eristalis arbustorum; assembly: GCA_916610145.1. Classification (NCBI taxonomy): domain Eukaryota; kingdom Metazoa; phylum Arthropoda; class Insecta; order Diptera; family Syrphidae; genus Eristalis; species Eristalis arbustorum. Next base: position 14,875,483 of record OU744318.1, on the reverse strand, counting down.
AGAAAGTGATTTTTTCAAAGAGATAATTTCGCTGTTTCTTGTGAAAAACAGGATCTGTAGACTAATAATGCTTCTAATTCGCATCCTAGGAGAATACGACGTTGTTCCGAGACATGTGCATACCTGCGTAGGTTAAAAACATACCATGTAGTGGCATTGATTGCTCTTATCAACTTTTGGTAAGAAGAGTTATCACAGTCAGCGAACAATTCGGATCCATATGTCAACATTGGCACTATGAGTGCTCTGGCGAGTTCAAGTCTCACATTGAGAGGGAGAAAATATTTGCTGACTGACAGGCCTCTTAGGGATGTTTAAACTACGCTATCGATGTGGTCAGTCCATGTCAAGGTTTTTTTTACAACTGTAACATATTCTATTGTCGTTGAGTTGAGTTCTATTGGCAGAAAATTGGAAAGAGAAAAGAATTGTTTCGCGATCGGAGTGGCATTGGTTTTGTTACGATTGAACATAAGACAGTTGTCGGTAGCCCAATTGGCTATCGAGCTCAGATCCTCATTTTTGCAACTGAGTCTTCAACCATACCTAGTGGGAAGCTTAGGTAGATTTGAACATCGTCTGCATAGATATGAAAATTACAATATGACAACACCGTTGGAAGGCCTTTTATAAACATTGAGAATAACAACGAACCGAGAACGGAACCTTGAGGGACACCACAACGTACACCATAAAGAGATACAAGTCTTGAATTAGTTCCAATAAAAGAGGTGAAAAAGACTTAAGATTAGCTCAAAAATTGAGCCAGGTTTGAAAATCTGCAAACTGTAAGTCAGAGCTTGGAGTCAAAGTCAAGAAAGTGGCTTTCAGCTTAATTTCTTATTGCAATTCTCATGGAATTTGGGTAATGACAAGATGGCTTGATTCGCCAAAGAACTCAGTTCCGCTGGCTCACCACTTCTGATGAGCTGTGGTCAATGGCGGAAGATCTAGTCGAATAGAGATCTGTTTTGCCCTAGCGCATCATGCGTGTCAGAAAGTCTACTGACTTCGAAAGTTCGACGCCAACGAAACAGTGGAAATCTTAAAAAAAATATAAAACGTATGCAACTAGTTTCTCATTTCTGACGAATTCAGTAATTATGCCAAGATTATTATTTTTTTTGAAGCCAACTCGTGGAGCTAGAAATTTCAAGAGCATGAACATTTGTACACTTGCTCCATTTTGGGAAGTGTGCGCTCGATCGAAAACAAACTCTGCTGCTGTTAAGGTCGCATAACCGAGTTGTGAACTACGTCTCGTCAGAGAACCACAGCGATGCTACCCTGGCTGAAGCATATGCAAGTTCCAGAATCAAGGCACGTTGTCAGTGACGCGCAGGTAATGGAGCCATGAATTATAGTTTCTGAGTTAAACTTACAACACGTAGTGCTGGAGTGGAATTGGAGTACACACTACGCCATGGCGCGTCGCGGCTTAAAACCATGAAATGTAAGTAAAAGCGTAATTCGTTTTTCCAACATCTGTACGAGATATCCGAGATGTAAGCGGCGATCCAAATCTGAACAACTCACACAGCACATTACGGGGAGTGTCTAGATATTCGCGAATTAATTTAAAATTTTGTTATATTGGACAAAACGACGATGGCCTTGGATATGGAAGGATAATGAAAGAAAGTCCTTTCCACATTGAGTCTTGGAAAGATGTGCGGACGAGAATTCCTTCCCCGATACCTACGTCGTCAACAACTAAACAATCTCTGTTAGAATAACACCATCCAAAATGAAAAGCAATAGAAGTGAAGCAAGACAACGCGCGGATACGGCACAGACATAGCCCACCTCAAGGTGCAGTCTTCAATAAATCAACAGGTTCCGAGAGACGACCGGGATCCCTAAAATGTGCGACCTTATGTCACATGGAGTGGAGACAGCGTGGGGCACTTCCACGCATAAATCACGATTCTGACGTCGCTCAGAACTAACACTCCAATTTACACCACAAGTGGGTCGTCCAAGATTGACACCCATTTCTTATTGCCCCCGCCGTGAATTGCCGAACCGATTTTCCCCCAGGGAGGGGAGCGTGCAATCTTGCATCCGCCCAGGAAACGATGAGCCAACCGAGTGCTGATTGCCAAAGTCACATAAAACATTAAAAAAGCCCAATCCATAAACTCATTCCGGCCATGACCCGATTATCTGCATAATCTGATTTCCGCCGTTGTTTATTGAGGTTGCAACTCGGATGTGAATCCAGAAACGATCAGCACTCGGAAGGCTTTTATTGAGCGACGCCGGTTAAAACAACATAAACGTCATCCCGGGCGGGGATGCATAAAATCACCGTGTCGACGGTGCTGGAATGAATGTTTTCACACCTCGGCGAATATTGGCACTTGATCATACGCAGCCACTGACATTTGCAAAATAAAAACGACTCTTAATGAAGGCGCCCACCCACGGGCGGTGTGCAGTGAAATGATTTCAAGCCCGTCACAGCGTCGTATATGTCGCACTCATCTCGTTGACACATCAAAGATTCGCACTTTGAAAGTTTAATAGTGCGTGGTGTTGCGGGCTTTACGACTGTTGTTTGGCTGTTTTCGCTGTTTTATTCAAACAGCGCGCTGCGTTTGTTCATTTTAATTTGACTGGGAGGCAGATCAAGTATTTCGTCAATGGGACCACACATCGGCTGACGGTCGTGAGAAAGCGATTTGTCTTTCCGTTCGGCTTCTTCTGAGATGGCTCGCCGTCAGTTGTTAATTAATTTAAATTCTCTAGTTTAGTATACATAAGGGTTTTAATTATGCTCGGACGTCTTTTAATAGACCGCCAAGATGCGGAGACGTCCGGCCGTGGCGTAAGAGGCGCTCGTGAAAGCTGGTGTCGCATTGAGCCACGGTCGGCGGGGTAATAAATGGCTCAACAAGATTTTTGTCAACAAATTGGAACACGAAACGAGACACTCTGCACTGCACGTCCACTGAGCCGTGTGTGCCTGTGTGGCGTAAACCCAGTGGCCCCTGTTACCGGTCGTCGTGTGATATGCATGCATTAAGCGATTACATTAATCGCATCGGGCTTGGGGGGGATTTGTCGTGGGATAGGCAGGGTTTTGTAAACAGGGATATTTTGCATGTTAAGTGGTGCAGGCAATGAATCTCCTTTGTGGTCGCTGCGTCTTACAGCTGGACTTGTTTTTGGGAGGATATGCTGATGGTGGCGGCAGTTGCGTGGTGGGTGCTGTGGCTGGATTCAAGACATGAACAGCTCAAACAAGACATTTGTGGCGAAGGTAAAGAGGAACCGGTTACAATGTGGTTGGATGGAAAATGTTGAGCAAAAGGAACAAATTTCGGTGAGTAGCATGGGTGGACTATAACAAACTCGCTTCAGTCTACTTAAAGGGTCGACGAAATAACGATCACTGTTATTTTTTTCAAAACGTTATCACATTGTCATCGAGCAGATTTCAATGAAATAATTCGTTGAAGTTATTTAATTTTTCTCGGCAAACGTTTGAATTCCCATTTGGACGTTGATGGTGCAGTGGAGTAATGTGTTTCTGGTACACGCGTCAATTGAAACAAATGATACGAAAAAAGACATCATCATTATGTTCCATAATGGTGTTAAATAATTTATGAGACATCTCCTTGCTCCATCCTCCACAATGTGGAACCAGACGATTCTTTAGACTTGCTCCAACCACTTCTGTCTGAGTCTGCAAAGGGGTCACGGAGTACATCTCGAGTCGTCGTATAGCGCCGTGGTTAGGACACTTGGGCTACGAACCCAAAATATCGAAGAATGCCAATCGAACTTGAAAAAGGAGCTGCTCAACATTCAGTTCCCTTGGTACTGCGGTGTTGTTCACTCCATCACAGCGAGTTATTCCAACAACAGCCCGAAAAATTAACACGGCAGACTGCATTAGCGATCATATTCTTTCCGTCATGGTTGCGCATATTTAACGTCCATAGAGGAGAGTTGGAACAAAAGCCGCCAATTTCGACGGTTTTTATGGCTTTCCTGATTACATATCTTCCAAGTTGCTTCAAAATTGATACACCTTGCAGTCCTTCAGAAAAGCTCATTATCCGCCTATCATTCGTGACAAAGGTCCCGATATACCTAAACTTCGAAACCTGCTTCAATGGGAATTTATCAACATGTAGTGTGCAATGAACAGGCGTTTTGGACATGACCACGCCGTCTAAATTGTCCACGTAAACATTCATTCCAGCATCAACCCATACGTCCTCAAACCTATAAGGGGACCCTGCAGTTCTACCTGTGAAGAACATTTGCAATAATCATGTATCCTCAACTGTCCCAATGTGAAGCATTTTTCAGCTCTGCAGAAAGTGATGCCCATCGGTTTTGCATCTACCTTCACGAAGGCCATACAATCCATCTGCTATCTGGGACTCGATCATAGCTTTAGAACGCACCTCCAGCCCCTGTAGTTAGGGCATTCGCTTTTGTCGCCCTTTTTTGAAAAGTGATACAACCGCCTGGCACTTCACTGCGTTCTTAAGCCGCTTCCATCATAATGAGACCAGAGGGCTATGACACTGTCTCTATACCCATTGGCTTAGTAATTTTTTTAATTTGCCAACTTCCTCAACCACTGGACTATTCTCCACTAAACTCAAGACTGCGGGTCTGCAATTCTCCGTGCACTGCTCAATATAAGGCAGTTCCGAAGAGTGCTCGCTCCATCTGCGCAAAATGTTCACCTCATTGGAAGGCAGCGCACCTTTGGATCTGACTCCTTCAATTATGTTCAATTTCCTTCCTCTGAGTCGGGCAATGGTTTGCCGGAGCACATTTTTCGCAAATCTTTAGCCTTCCAACATCCCGTCGAAGTCTTTGACCTTCTCCTTTTGCTCTCAATTAGCACTCGATAGTCTAAATCAAGATCACCATTCGTGAAATGCATGTACATGCATCGACTTCCACATTCAAGATCTCTGGTATCAATATCACTAATAAAACACAACAATTGCATTGATCACGTCTCGCCTCAGCTAAAAATAAGGCATAAGGCCAACGAGAGTGATACCAAACCAATTAACAAATCCGAAATTATACAAGCACGGATCGTGATATTACCGAAATTGGCACTTACTTATCCGTGACAAGGGTTTCCGATGCAGACATGTGGGGCATACCAAGAGCACATGAAATTCCAGCCGAAAATTCCAACAGCCACATCAACAGGTCTGGTCTGATTTAGAAGCAACGCGACTGTTTAGTAGAAATGAGCTGATCTTCATCAAAGTGATCGACGATTGAATACAACAGACGAGCGCTACAAATCGCCTCATTTTTTAGCATCAAGTAGTCTGATGCAACTGCACGGCATCTGACACCAGTCTGAGGCCTTAGCCAGAAGTTCTGGGCCAAGTGAAAGTCTGAGTCTCACATCATCAGTCTGACTTTATAGCCTGTAGTCAATCAGACGGCGTAAGCCTGCATACTGATGATTCACACGAACATGATTAACTGCCATCATCAAGATAAGCCAAGGAGCAGGCAAAGCGTGTGCTAACAAGTGCGGTTTGTCATTGGTAAGGCCCCGAGAGGTGAGTTGCACCCGACCAATTGGAAAATAACAAGACACCTTGCGTGATCGGAATAAATTAAGAGTTTATCACTTTTATGAGTTGCGGTTGAATTGGCCGCTCGAAATAAATATCTGCGGCGTGAGTAAGGCGGTATGACACAAGAACTATTCCGATTTGATCATCCGAAGGAGTTTATGCGCACACGGTGAGATTGTTTATCGAATCAATTCGTTTGCCGACCCTCAACCATGGCAATGAGTAACGAAATTAGATCATCTCTCCGTGCGGTTTTTTTTCCCGAGAACTCATTGAACTGCGTGAAGCAGGAAGTTAGAGATTTGTGTGTGCTGTTGGTGGTGTACTATTTTGTGTACATTTTAAAAAAAAATTTCGAAATATATACATTTTTACAAGCAGTTACATAATATTAGACAGAAAATTCTAAATACAAGCCAGAAGAATATTGCAAGAGAAGTAGACTTCTTTGACATCGCCATCTACCGAGGGTACCCATAACAACGCGTACAAGATCTTCTCTAGACTTTTGTGTGTCTGACTAAATCACAATTTCGCAGGTCCTTATCAGAGTCACGTCAGGCCTGCAGAGTCAACCGTAATAGACCAGCTCTTCATACGATATTCCGACCGACACGTACTATCTATGCATCGTCTCGTAAGAGCGTGCACAGAGACAAGCTATACAGTGCCACGTCTGGAATACATCGAGGGGTGCTTTCTGCTGTCTCAAGGATCTCCTAAAGTTATCACTTCGATTTCTCTTCTGTCAAGACAACGTGTTGTGAGTTCTTCAACATCGATCTTGATGTAAAACCCAGAAATAAGTGGTAGCGCCATCTTCTGGCGGTTCATTGAGGGGTTAGAAGATGTGAACGACTATGCACCTTCTGCAAAAGTGATTAGAAATGTCACCTAATCTTCGGATAAGACCTTCAAAAATGCAGTGCCTCGTATCAAGACTAACCACGAAGGTTATGATTTATACATTGGCTTAAGGGAAACTCTTAATCGTGTGAATATTTAATGACACGAAAAATACCGAGCTTTATGAAGGATTGATGTCAATATTATTTTTTTAAGTACGAGTACTCGCCAAATAATAGAACTAAACAGCATTTTAGAATCTAGACACAAGACTACCATCATTATCATCTTCAGACCCGCCTGTTCCAATAAAGGAGTCGCAGGGGTAAAGCATGCACTGGAGACCTCCAGGCCACTCTACTCTAACTCATCTGGCCTTATGCCCAGGCGCAACCAAGAAAGTTCTTGGAATTGACCCTTCCACCTCGTCCTGGGTCTATCAAATGGTTGCCTGCCTGATAAATAATAATAATAATAATATGGGTGTTGTTACAGCCCGTAGAAGGCCAGGACTTAGCTTCAAAGCCACCACTGATGCTGTGTGTGCTATTGTTCTCTCACGAGTGGAATGAACCTACAATTTTAGGCCGACTTCGAACGGCCAAGTTTGAAAAGCTTTTTTCTAGATAGAAGTACTTTTTGAGCAAGTCAAAGGACAACTCGTATTCGAAAGCCGAAATTTGTTCAATGGCAGCAAACTGCTTAGAGTTGTCAGGATTCAGTCTTGGTTTGGTAATCAGGTACGCCTTTCCCGTAATTCTTGCCAGCTATCTGGTATTCTTCCCAGCAAGAGATTCGAAGTGTCGAGGAGCATTCTCATTTTTAGTGAAAAGTCTGAGTTGTTGCGGAAATAGCTTCCTCATCCCATTCCCGAGGAAATGGAAATGAAATGAAAATCCCCTTGTAGTGGATTACTTGTGACGGAGTCAAACATTTAGTCTTACGGGGCCACAGCTTTTCTGGTTACTGCAGTAAATTCCTCCCAAAAAAACAAGTTATCTTTGCAAGCAGATAAAAGCATTCTTATGTAGTGCATTGTTACTTAGTTGGAATATTGGAACTGTTTGGGCGGATGATACCAGAGACAGACACTACTGAGAGAGGAATTGTATAATTAAGAACTTGGGGAATATATATCACGGAGACGAAACAAGGGGAGACCGCAAGGTCGCTCTGATCCCCAATCATCTCTTACTCGTTGCATGATAATTCTCCCAAAAGAATTCTACGGTACGGAACCATAAGAGTGCGGTAGACGTCGGGCTAGACTCATATCGATGTACAGTTCGTCTTTGAATCTTCTCTAGAAACCAAAAAATGGACGAGGAATTCTTCATACACTCTTGAGATAGTCGTGGCTTCCGCGCCATAGAGCAGGACAGTGATGATCAAGGTCTTATAAAATGTAAGCTCTGTCCTTCGAGAAATGACACCACCACTCAGCTGCGTCTTGATCTCGAAGAAACAGCGGTTGGCATGAGTTGTGCTGCGTTTGATCTAGGGACTGAGTTAGAGTTAGCCGAGTTAGACGAACCTCACCTCGTTAGATCTTGCGACCCATTGTGACGCTCCTTCCGAGACGTCGCCCTTGTGGTCCTTTCTCGATGAGATCATGTAATTGTACATTGTACCTTATTAACCGCCAGACCGCCTCCTCTTCTAAGCCAGGAAACGCCTCATTGGCGGCTTGCTGCATTCAACTAATCACGTCAATGTCGTCTGCGCATTCTAGCAATTGAACGGGCGTTATTAAGATTGTGTCTCGTGTGTTGGCGAGTGAGTTTTTCTGTCATCCTGGTAGAGCTCGTAGAGTTTGTGGCTGTGTCTTCTCCTCCATTCGCCTTCCGTGCAGATAGGACCAAATTTCCGACGCAGAATCTTTCTTTTGAAATTTTCTTTTCGGCTCCATTAAGCAGGACTGGCAAATAAGAGTCTTGTAGAGCATAATTATGGTCCTTCGAGATCAGTTTTTTTGTCAAACCGAAGTAGCATCGGTTGCGAAGGGCGTCGGATCTCCACTACGATGTCATCCGTGGAATATACTTTAGCCCCAAGGCAGACAAACTCAGCTCAGGCAGCTCGTTTTTGCTCGAAAGCATATATTTTTTCTTGGCTCACCTGAAAAGCACATGACACGAAGGACATTAAAAATGTTGTTTTAGACGAACAAAGTCCAATGTCTAATATTTGTTGCCATCTCGGCTGATTATCTGTACATTGAGATTTGGCCATCTGTTGGCTGTTACAGGATGATACTTAGTCACTTATAAATTTGCACTTTCTCCCGCAAACCTGTAACGACTCTTAGCTGAGCCTTCCCCACGCCGTAGGCCATTCTGCCACCATCTCTCTGTCCTTACACGAACAAGCTATTTGCATACTTTCAGTATTTACAGTCAACGTGACCGTCCACGACCATTCATCACCCATCGCCGGCAAAACTTAAGTTGTCCCATCCCCAGGACAGCCGACGACGGAGTCTCGCACACCATCATTTCACCGCCATTAAACCAACAACCGATTTTTATTGGCCTCTTTTACTGCCGCCTGTAATTGAAAACACAACCTTTGGGTTCCGGCCGGTGATCAAGTTGAATTCCTTTCGTTTGATACTTTCTTGTAACACTAATCGTCCATTAAAACGCGTCTGCGTTAAATGTGTCCTGTAACGGCGGCAGTTACGTCATCTGCGTTCTATTTCATTTAATGCGCACTCATTCCCCTTCTGGGTTGATTTGAATTTGAAATTGTTTTGCCGGTCTCGCGACGGGCAATTAATCATCGTCGCTGACCCGAAGGGTCTGATTAGCAATTACATTCGCAGATTTATTGATTTCAAACTGTTACAATGGAGCAGTAAAACAAAACGCATTGATTAGATGAGTGACCTAATTGGGAATTTTATTTCATCATCATCATCATCTGAGATGCGGTTAGTGACAGCCGGGACGTCAATGTCAATGTTTTCAATCCAATTCTGTCATGCTGCATGCATCTCCGATCAAAGGGTGATGATGTGATAGTGGGTGGTCATGGTCATGCGCCTTTCGTGATATCTATTGACGTTAGATGAAAATCTCGACTGGGCGTGTGGTTTGAATTAGTCAGCGCCGCGCCGTCCAGAATGATCTCACTGTGTGCGGCATCGACGGAGCGTGTTATCAGCTAACTCGTTCCTATTCCTATCTCCTGTGGATGATCGTGTGGATTTTACTCTGAATTTTCCACTGCTACACTTATTTTAATGAATTGTTGTGGTTGAGCGTCTAGGAACTAGACGCGGTGTGGTTGAAAATCAAGTCTGATTAGTAGACTTAGGGGCTGATTATTTCATGGGAAATTGGAGCAAACAAGGGAAAAATACACATTTTGTCAGGACTTCAGTTCCGGCTACTCACTAAGATGTAATTTGGTATCAATTCCACTTCTTATTGCGCGGTCCAGTGTATTTACGTATCCACATTGAAGCGCGCGAACTTCGCGACGAGGGAGTGAGTGAAGATAAAGACACAGCCGCGAACTCTGTGAGCTGTAAAAATATGTGAAGGGCAAAAAAGTCATCGAAGACAAGAGAGGCCTAGAATCCCAGGTTCGAGAAAGAAAATAAGACCGAATCTCCGGCACAAGGACCAAGTGAACGCAGACAGAAGACAGTTTGGTCTGGATACTAACTGGGAGCAGCATGCCCAGGACCGTCAGATTGTCCAGACTTAGGCCCTACATTGGTCGTAACTCGTGTTCCACTCAATCTGGAAGATGACAGACTAGAAGTCCCTTCCCCAGACTTAGACGAGATCAAGAAAGCAATACCAAGACTAAAGTCTAACAAAGCTGCTGGAGCGTCGGTCTGTGAGTTGATCTGGTAGGCCGCCTGCACCAGCACATCTGTAAGATATGGCCTGAGAAAAGCATGCCCAACGAGTGGAATCTCAGTATCGTTGGCCCGATCCACAAGAAAGGAGACCCCTTTCATTGCGCCAACTACCGAGGGATAAGTCTCCTTAACATCGCGTGTAAGATCTTCTCTGGCGTTTTGTGTATCCGCCTGAAGTCGTTCATTAATAATCTGATAGGCCCGTATCAGTGTTGTTTCAAGCCAGGCGAGTCCACAATAGACCAGATCTTCACACTATGGCGGATCTGGAAAAGACCCAAGAAATGCAAATCGACACTCACGATCTGTTCGTCGATTTCAAGACCGCGTCTCAGCGTGCATAGAGATGAGCTATACAACGTCAGGTCTATTTTTGACATTCCTGCCAAACTCGTCAGGTTGTGCAGGATGACGACGGAGAACCCTCGCTGCTCCATCAAGGTCGGTAATGAACTCACCGAGAACTTCAATGTCAAAAAAGGTTTTAGACAAGGCGAAGCGCTGTCAGGTGACTTCTTCAACATCGTCCTGGAGAAGATCGTGCGAAACTCACACGCCAACACTAGAGGCACGATCTTCCAGAAGTCCGTGCAATTGATAGCATATACCGATGATATTGACGTAATTGGCAGAACTCAGCGAGCCGTCAATGAGGCATTTGATAACATTGAGACGGAAGCGGTTAAAATGGGTCTGGCGGTGAATGAGGGCAAAACGAAGTACATGCTGTCCTCACAATGGCGTCACAATGGGCAGCTTTAACTTCGAGGTAGTCAAGGACTTCACTTACCTAGGCTTCGGAGTAAGTTGTACTAATAACATCAGTACCGAGATCAAGCGTAATATAACACTTGCCAACCGCTGCTTCTTTGGGCTCAAGTGGCAATTGAGTAATAGAGCCCTCTCTCGCGACACTGGAGACAGCTAGCCAGGGAACGTGTTGGAGAGCCTTGTTGGTTGAGGCCCAGATCCACCCCGGACTGTAGCGCCGTACAAAGAAGAAGATTTGTCGTAGCTCTAAGAAGTAAGTAAAGCCCGCGTCATCCAAATGTACTATATGCATGCATTTGGACGGCAAATTCAGGTGGAGCTAATTATTTCCTGATCCGTTTGCCTTCCTCCCAGCAAGCCGAAATGTCGAGACCGTGATGATGAATCAGCTATTGTTTGTCCTGTTAACCGTCCATATTTCGTATCAACGTCAATTCTGACGCAAAAATAGTTGCTTGCATAGGAACACGTCGGGTGCTAAAAAAAAACTGATCCTGACTTGATGAAAGCTTTTCTTAATTGCGTTTCAACAACTGTCGAAGACAACTATTAACTCAGCGGCCATGTCAACAAACACAATTCATTTCCTTGCACTAGCTCCAAAGCACATCTCACAAGCGTGTCAAATATAAGCAATTGCTTGCCAAAGAATACAAAATTCTTAGAATCTCTTCGATGAACGATCGGACGGCAAGTGAGAATTTCAGAAATATTCCCCAAATTGACTAACCCTCCACCGTTGCCATGTGAGTCCAGACAGTGTATCAAGGAATTCTTAACGTCTTTACACAACCTCCACACAATCCTGCACCCATTCTGCTCGACATAAGCTTTTGTTGATTCAAATAAGCGCAGTCTGCCATAGGAAAATGTGGTGGTTGGTTAAGCGTTTAAAAATACGTCGTCTTTGATTTCGAATCTAATGATTTCAATCAAATTGACGTATGATATCGGAGTTCAGTAAATTTTCTTGTGAAAACGACACATATTTTGGTGTGTGGTGACATGAGCATTATTTGTCCTCAAATGCTTAATTCTGCGAAGTGCCTGCAATGATATTCGTTAAGACTCCCACATGATGGCGGAAAATATGCTTCGGTACGTTCGCAATTGAATATCAAATGATGACTTCTAGCGTGACTTAGAGATATTTTTTTTCATGCGAAATTCATTGTTAGCTCTTGAATAAAATCGAGCAACACGGAGGAGAGGCAGCAATGTGGGTTGGAAGCTGAAGACTGACAACAAACCTGAGTTCATCGAGTGAGGGGGTTTCTACTAAAGAGTCCCTTATTGTTTTTTTAAGATATCTTCACTCGATGTGTGACGTTGTGTTCTGAGTAAGAAGACAATGCCACTAGGTGCCTATTCAAAATTGAGGAAGTATCTTAATTTAGGCGTTTGATGATTCAATGCTTTTGTTTTTTTTTTTTTTTGAGGTTTCATTTCTGACTTCTTTGCATTGTGACAATTATTTGTACAATATAGAGCTGATTTATTGCCAGGATACTTTCCCATTAGATCGAGGGTAAACATCTTCCAGGACGCCAATTGTAGTGATGTGGCAATCATTCTTCAATTCCCACAAATAGCTTGACGAAGAGGAACATTTGAGAGGCTTAGAAATACCACAAAGAAAATTGGTAATAAATTACGGACTTGCTGCAGCATGCACAAAAACAAGGACGGTTACGGAGATATTCCGCTTCCGGTTTCATAGCCCTACCGCATGGGTGGGCAGACTTTTTCACGTGGCGGACTACTACAAGCCTTTTACAAAACGTCGGGTCCACTTTGCAATATTGGTTCTAGTATTTTAATCAAATCCTTTTTTTTCTAAAAAAATTCAGAATGCAGAAACTTTATGATCATCATTATCCTTTTCTAATCCCCATGATCCGCTAAAGGAGTCGCAGTCCACTCAGTCCTTCTGCATCGACAACTCATCAAGACACACCCAAACGAGTTTTTGGTCTCGGTCCAACCACCTTGTCCAAGGCCCGGCCAGTAGTGGCCTTCCTGACGGAGTCGCAACCCTCTTAAAAATCGTGATGAATAGGTTCCACTTGGGCAAACCATCGAGACATAGCTCTGTCCGTTCGCAGAAATAGCTGCACGGCATTGAGTTCCTAGCGTACTGCCGTGTTTCTAATCCTATCCCGGCGTGTAACTCCCACACCAACCCGACGAATCCTTATATCGGCAGCTTGCATTCGCGGTCTTATTCCTTAGGTCATTACTCAAATTCATGACCCACAATTAATTTATATTTATTTACAACCCTATTTAACAATTAAAAAAAAACAAATCATTTCTGATACATACAATACAGCGGCAAGCTAAAATGAATTTCGACTACACTCCTAGAAATTTAAAAATTAGGCAAATGAAAGCTCTTAATTGAACTTAACGAACAATTTTCTGATTCAAAGTAGAATTGATTTTGAATTTTTGGCAACTGATCAAGCATTTGTCTGTTGCGTGTTGATCTCCGTACGCGCTGTGGGTGCATGGCGTGACTTCTTCCACACCCCCTTAATGGCTCACGAGACCATTGCCGGGTTGCTGATACCTTCTTCGGGCTACGCCCGACCGGCTACCGCATGGGACAGGCCGGCCACTAGACGCTCGCATACTGCCACCATTAAGAAATGGCTCCAAATGGGCTCTGGAACACCAGGGTACCAATGGATTGGATTTACAATCTGCTGATAAGTGGTATCCGAGGCCCGTCCTTATCATGCGCAGGGGTTGTGCTTCGTGAGCCAGGTTCGTGTTGTATGAAGATAAGTTCGTACACGCCAAACTTGTTGCCAAGCTGGATCAACATTAAAACACCTTGGAAGATCTGCAATCAGAAAGCCGAACTTGTCAAGTAGCGCTTTTCAACTCATTATTTATTCCAACTCTCACCTATGGTGATGAAATTCGGGAAATGACCGAAACAGGAAGATCGCGAATACAATCTGCCGAGATGAGATGTCTTCGTGGGGTTTTGGGAGGGATAGGGTGAGAAACTTTGAGGTTGTCAAGTTCGTCTACCTCGGCTCTGGAGTAATTAGGAACAATAACACCAGCAGCGAGATCAAGCGCAGAATTACTCTTGCCAATCGCAAATTGAGTAACAGAGTCATCTCTCGAGACACCAAGTTGACTTAATATGAAACTTTGATCAGCCCGGTCTTGCTCTATGACGCACAGACATGGACGCTATTGAAGGCGGATGAAGAAGCTCTTGGTTGTCTTGAGAGAGAGGTTTTGCGTGCGATCTTTGGTCCTTTGGTGTACTGGCTGCACAGCGGCATGCGCCTGGTTGAGGGTCTTCAGATACAACGCCTAAGACGGCTAGGTCATGAAGAGCATATGGGCACCACAGCTCCGGCACGTAGAGTCTCCCATACCGAGCCATGGGGACAGCGCAACAAAGGACATCCTCGCACTAGATGGCGCATACAAGTGGAGAAGAACCTCAACCAACTTGGTGTGCGCAACAGGTGGCAGCTGGCTGGAGAAGCTTGTTGGTTAAGGCCCAGGTCCAATCCCGGACTGTATCGCCAATCAAAGAAGAAGAGTGAGAAACACGTCAGTGGGAGGGATACTCGAGTGGCCTGGATATCTCCACTGTGTGCTTTACACCTACGCCCCCTTTAGTGGATCATGCGGGTTAGAAAATTATGATGCAGGATGAAGTTCTGTCCTACAAGGACCAGCGCTTTACTTCCTGAGTGGGAAATGCTCTGATAGTACAGACATATAGTGCTTCCTGGAGTTATGCAACGACAGGGAGACCACTGTTGGTTCCTCGGGAGAGCATGTACAACCTTACCTGCGCTTTGGCCAATGTTCATCATCATCGTGTCCTAATTCTGTTTATATTGACCCCTGTTTTAGAGGCATTACGGCATGACCTTACCATGTTCATTCCTTGTTGTGGTGAATGTCAGTGGTCTCTCCTGAGAGAACGCTTATCAAAATTGACTTGATTTGACTTAGGACTTGCTTCTCAGGCTGTTCCTAGCTTCTGCCTTTTTGTTGTCTTTTGTCTCGTACTAAGATCTTGACCGCCTATGCGGTCCGTACATTTGTCGGGCTATTGTTTATGGATGTGTTCGTCTCATCCAAAAGGACGATACGTCCTCTCCACTCATGAGAACAGTATCAGTATCTTCACGAGTGGTTGCAGTATCGCTTGCTTCACGAGTGGTTGTGGCTGAAGATGGGCTCAGGTCCACGTCGAACTGTAGCGCTGTCTATATCATTATTGCTCTCTATGACTACGACACTTCCTCCAACTTATTCAATGTGCTTTAATGCAACTCCCTTACCAGATGGTCGTATACAACCTCCAAACAATCCTCAATTACCACAGGCGCCAGATGCACCAAATCAACAACATCCCAAGAGAATAACATTATTCATCTCATAAACTAGTCAATCTTGAGGAAGTATTTCCGCACTAAACAGGTTCCACTAGCCAATCGGCGAAAACCAGACCAAAACCAACCAACCCCTCCATGTTTCGCGGCATTTAGCAGACGACTTGTGACCCGACGTTATCTGCGTAACCCAATTGCCAACAAATCAAGCCCTGGTCACATCACACAACAAACAGTAGACTTCAGCTCGGGGCCGGAAGTTTTTCCCTTCGGACCACTTTCAATTTGGTCACCAGTTAACGACCACTAATTGACTTCGTGGCCTGCGGACGGAGTTCGCCGGAACTCCCCTACCCCATGACCAAAACAAAAATGTTAATGAAGGAAATAAAATTAATTCAGTTGTCAATATTTCATCGATTACGCCGCGAACGATTTAATTAAATATGATAAAGACGGCCCCAAAGATGTGCCGTCTGCTGGGGAATTTCTATTCGCATGAACGTGACGGTGTGACGGCGACTGTGTTCGACAAGCCGCCTGCCGGCAGCCGAATGATATGGAAATTCAGGTTTCCGCCATTCACCCGAAACTAGGTTCACAGCAACAGCCTCGGCGGGTTAAGAGATAAAGATAAACACGATCTGCGATAGCCGCAACTCATGTCTCGAAATCTACATGTGCTTAGTGGCGAATGCGACATGTGTTCGGATGAATGGGGTGTCCTCCGGGCACCGCAGTATCTGCATTCTGCACCACCGTCAGGCGCATCTGCTATGGACAATTTGTTGCAGTCATTACGCTCTCGGTTGGTGGTTACGCGAGGGAGAGAGAGGTGCCAGTTGCAGTCGGGCGGGCAACCGCACATCCACTAGGTACCCACAACACATTTGTGCAACAAGTTATGATGCCACTTCGATTGGGGAGTTTGTGTGTTTTTTTTTTGGTTATTCCCGGCTACGCACGAGGGAGAGCGGCGGGTGCGTGCGATGCGGAAGACGCGGCACAGGGCACAGCGCGACGCGGCTAATAACATCATCAGATTCGAAGCGAAACGAAGCCGTAAATCTTGCGGAATCGAAATGCCGGTATTTTTAGAAAGCCAATAATGTTTGATTCGCTTTTTTTCAATTTTCGAACATATTGCGTGGGGAACATAAATTTCGGGAATGGGAGGCTGCGTGTGATTTCAGTTCGCGATTGTTTTTCGGCGGGCCTCGTCGCGCCGGTGAGAAGATTTTGGGTGCCCATCGAATGTATCGACCGCGAGATTTGGCGAATTTGAGTGAAATCAGCGGAATGGCATCCAGCGGTACGGGCCTCATTGTGATTTGTTTGTTTTGGGTTTTGTCTCGAGGCTGAAAGAGATTGTTATCACATTTTGTCTGTGTTCGCTTTATAAATAGACTCCCTTCGCTGCATTCTATTTTTGATGGGATTTGATATGTGTTCCAGGAACGTTCAAAATACACATCTCGTGATGATTCTGTGACAAAGTGGATGGGCTAGGTATTCGCTTTGGGGCACATTAACACTCGTGTGATGAAAGGTCTTTATTGTCGGCCTTTGGCAAATCATGAGAGTAGGTGGTTGATCATTTTATTCGAGGTAGATAACGGTCTCAAAATGAAATAGAAAGTAGTTGTAGGAGTTCCCAAGAAAATCAGATCTGCAGCGCATGCTCGCTTTTGACGTCTGGTTATTATGTTTCGACTTCAAAATCGAATAGCAGTCGACTTAGATACACTTTGACATTCTTACACTTTACAATATGTAGATGCAATATTTGGTGGTGGCCTGTGGCGTTGTGGGTATATGCGGTGACCCGACGTCGAAGGTTCGATCCCTGGACTGTACGGAAATAATTATTTTCACTGCCAACCTCTTTCGAGTCACTGACAATGCTCAAGAAGTATTCCTGTCTAGAAAAAAGCTTCCAATGCCTAGCCGTTCGGAGTCAGAATAAAACAGTATGTGCCTACAACTCGTGGGAGAACACTAGCACGCACAACACGAGTGATTGCTGAGTAGCTAGGCGCTGGCTCTATATGGACTGCAACCCTATCTATATTATTATTATTACATGTCATTTCGACTTTTCTTGGAAAGTCTGCCTTCAAAAAAATATGCTACATCGGATACTTGGTCCTGTCTGCGAGGAAGGCGAATGGAGGAGAAGACACAACAGCAAACTCTACCAGCTGTACCAGGATGGGGATTTAGTCCGGAAGGCAAAAATCCATCGACTACACTGGCTCGGTTACATCGAGCACATGGACCACAACGCTCACCTAAGAACGTCTTCGAGCCTGAGTCTTCTAATTCGAGAAGGAGAGGTAGACCGAATATTCGTTACAAGGACCAAGTCATCGCGGCTGTAAGACAGCTTGGTGTTGATGACTGGAAACAGCGTCCGTCAGCTAAGAAGACAGCAATTACTCAGGCTCGGAAACTCCATGGTTCGCCGGCCTGATAACTAAGGAAGTAAATATAGGAGAATATTCAGAGATAGGTCTCCACTCCTAATAAGGGGTTACAACTCAGCCGAAGCAAATTTCTATCGTTAGATCAAATCTTTTATTATTTGACTAGCCTTGGAAATATGTTACAAATGTTGCAGCCGGTAGTCCACCGAAACCAGATTCATTTTGACAGTCGTTCACGAGAAAAAACTAGGAACCACTGCTTCTTAATACACTCCCGCTGATCTAACTAGATCGTTTTTTTGGGTGCCTGTAATCAGTAACACAGGAAAATTGGGAAAATGCATTCTTAAGTCATACAAATCGAACGACCTTGCGACCTTGAAATTCCTCCCCTGTCATGCCTGTGGAACCTGATTATTTAGAAGACACCTCCTATAAATTGGGTCTGTGCGTATAATAATTGGTTTTCCAATAGGGACTTGAAAACTTTGAATTAATTTTTTGAGCGCTCTTTTTCACTATCCATCAAACTGCTACTGCTTAGTTATCCCACCATTTCATTATGGTAAAGTACACTAATGAGCAGCGTCTGCAAATTTTCTACAGAAAATCCAATTGAGATTTGTTCATTTTCATAAAAAAGGAAACCCTTTGAATTGCGCCAACTACAGAGGTATCAGTCTCCTAAGTATCGCATACAAGATCTTATCTGCTGTACTGTGTGAACGCCTAAAGCCATTCGTCGACAACCTGGTGAGTCCATTCCAGTGCGGCTTTAGGCCAGGAAAATGCACCATTGACCAAATATAAAATACCCACCACCTTTTCAGTTTGGCATCCCTGTCCAGCTTTGGCATCCCTGCAATACTCGTCCGTCTTTCCAGACGGAATGACGATGGAGCACACTGCTCCATCAAGGTCGGTAAAAACCTAACAGAGACCTTTGATGTCAAAAAAGGGTTCAGACAAGCCGACGCGCTGTCATGAGACTTTTTCAAAATCGTTCTTGAAAGAATTGTTCAAAACTCGAACGCCAACACCAGAGGAACAATCTTTCAAAAGTCCGTCCAACTACTCGCATATGCCGATGATATTAAACGCAGCCTCATGTGGGTATGTGGCTTTTGTGGCTATTGCAACGGAGGCCGCGAAGATGGGCTTAGCGGTAAACAAGGGTAAGACCAAGTATATGCTGTCAACGAGAAAGGACACCCAACACCGACGTCTCGGTCAAAACTTCACAGCAGACAGATATAACTTTGTGGTAGTCAAAAACTTTGTATACCTAGGAACCGCTATCAATTCAGACAATGACACCAGCGCTGAAATCAAACGAAGAATAACTCTTGCCAATCGTTGCTTCTTTGGGCTAAGAAAGCAATTGGTAAACAAAGCCATCTCTCGAACAACCAAGGTAACGCTTTACAAGACCTCAATCGTCCCAGTCCTGCTTTATGGCGCGGAGGCATGGACATTGTCAAAAGCGGATGAAGCTGCTCTTGGTTGCTGCGAGAGGAAAATTCTTCGTGTGACTTTCGGTCCCGTCCGCATAGATGGTAGAGGCGGAGATATAACGACGAACTATACGGGCTGTTCAGCGACATCGACTTAGCCAAAGGAGTGAAGATCCAACGATTTAAATGGCTAGGTCATGTAGAGCGGATGGAAAAAGAAGCTCCGGCCCGAAAAGTCTTCGAATCCACCCTCGAGGGACGGCGCAGTAGAGGAAGACCGCGACTCAGCTGGCGCACGCAAGTGGAAAGGGACCTCAACCAACTATGCGTGCGAAACTGGAGACAGCTGGCTAAAGATCGAGCTAGCTGGAGACGCTTGTTGGTTGAGGCCCAGGTCTACCCCGGACTATAGCGCCACCTTAAGTAAGTAAGTAAGATTTGTTCATTTTTGACTCAGAGGTTTCGTCGTTTTTTTTTTTTGACCCGAATTGAAAGATATGAACTTGGACAACGTGTAGTTTCAACAAGATCGTGCCACAAGCCACACAGCAGATGTTACAATCAATTTACTGAAGAGTAAGTATGCTCAACGCGTTATCATAAGAGGTAGGCCAGCCGATTGGCCAACCAACATATACCAACAAGGCGACGATCTGGGAAGAGCAATAGCGGCCGAGTCCGAGTCTGTGTCATCACCGAGTCATTGAAAATTGGGTCAAACGAACCGACCGCTGCAAACGTGCCTGCGATGGTCATATGAACGAAGTTGAGGTCGATTAATATATGGTTTAATTGCACTTCAAGACGATAATAACGTTTTTTGAAATATCTCACATGGATGCGTTTTCTTTAAAAAAAACGTTCTCAAGCCCTTATTGGCAAAACGCTTTACAACAACTTGTTTTGTTTATTGCAGAGTCTCTCCAAATTAATGAAATAATTTTGTTTTCTATCAGCATTCAGTGTAGGGTGTCTCAACTCTACACTTCTAACCAAAAATAAAATATTTGAGATACGAATGGTTTGTGGTTAGTTAAAAACGAGCCGTCAAGTTCCCAGAGAATAAGAAGCCGACTTCCAACACGTCATCAACTTGGATCTAGAAGTCCAAAAATGCAAATGCAGCGACCGATTTGAGGTCTCGTGCCAAAAATCACACCCGATCTGTACAAAATGCGAATATTTTGAGATAACACTAACCAATGACATAATAATCAGCTTGTTTCAACAATAAGCGAATTCCAACCAACCACTGCCGTTTTGCATAAATGCAATCTTTATTTGCCTCAAATTCATCGCATTGGAACCGCGAACAGGCAGTAAGTCAGTGAACCCCGCCGGCATGCAGTCGCAAACAAAATTTCATTTTTTCCCACTATCACTCGTCACCTAAGCAAACGCCGTTGTGAAACTAAAAAAAAAGCGGGAAAGAAAAAAACAGAGATTCCCCATACATCTCGGTGCGTAAAGCTGTCAGAATTCAAATGTCAACAAAATATTTTATGTGCATGGAAAACGTCACACCGAACGACAAGGCGCACATAAATAATGGCGGGAACTTGGAAGTTTTCGCTTTAAATGCACGGCGACACATGTTTGTTCGAATGAGTTATTCCTCTAGAAGAAGAAGAAGAGGAACGTATTCTCCTCGGTTTTGTTGTTGCGGTGCATTTGCATTGCTTTTGTTTCTCCCTCGAATTAATTACTCAAGCATTTTTCCATTCGAACAACTGCTGCAATCTTTGGCGATCGGCAACGTTAGTCATGTTTATTTCAGGCTCTATTTTTACAAGTAATTGGATTGAGTGCGTCGTTGACAGATTCAGAAATTTATGACGAAGAATTGCATTGAGAGTGTGTGTGCGTGGAAGTGCAGGCATTGTCAAGACTGGGTGACATTTCACGTCGGAGAGAATTAGCTCATGGCCGAGTATCGAGTTTAAGTGTCCTTTGACGCCCACTTTTGATGTCATGCACAATTTCGTTAAAATCACACGAAGGCTAATCTGGCAATGAATTAAATAACAATGACAGAGTGGATCGTCAGATTGCTCGCTTTTTTGGCGACGCATTTATCAACGGGTACATTCACTGTCTTGACAACGAAAATAGACGTCAGAAGGTGGGCAGAAATGTGCATTTGACCTGATATTTCTGTCAAGGCCAGCGGTGAGATATGGGAAAAGCTGAGGTGTACAGTTTCGGAGATCAGTCTATTGCGTCGTAAAATTTGGAATGAGACAAATGCGTTTCAGTTGGAAGCAGAGCGCCTTTGAGTGTTGAGTAAACTTTGGAGGTTTTGGAGGTAATTTTCTTGCACACATGTCTTGACAGCTTGGGTTGATGAGACTGTGGCTCCTCTTCATCAGATAATTCAACCAAGAGCCATCACAAAGAGAGTTTTTAAGGCAACGTGGACTGGATCTAATTGATTTCTTCTTCCTTGGCAACTCTCTTTGTGGATCTTTGACAAGAACAAGATTATTAGTGTTTAATTCCTCTGATATTGACAATCTTTACGGGCTCTGTCCGATTAGTCAGACACTTTGATACAAGAAGCCGTTTGGATTTCACAGAATCTTTGGCGCTACAGTGTTATGCGTGCTATTTTTCTCCCACCTACTCTCCCAGGGACCTACAGTTTTATGCCGCCTTTGAACGGTCAAGTTTGAGAAGCTTTTTCTAGAAAGGAGATATTCTTTGAGCATTGTCACTGACTCGAAAGAGATGGGACCGTGCATAAAAATTGTTTTGTGGCACAGACCAGTTATCGAACCTACACCTCGAGGTTCAAGTGCGTTGAGGTCAACGTACATACCAACAGCACCACGGGCTACGGCTTTTGAAGAGACTGGCTGTGAACCCTACGGCTGAAGTTTCACCAGAGGAGGAGTGAATTTCATTTCGAAACAGTATGGGTCAAGAGGGCCAATTTTGTGTGTTGTCATAAACCACTGACAGCAGGTCCACAGAAAATGGTGTCAAAAATGATCATTCACAGTAACGTGATGGCCTCGGAATACATAACGCAGCAAACTATTTTTTTTTTGTAGTGTTGTATTTTCACCCGACCAATAACGAATACTTTGTCTTGATCTGTAACAATTAAGGGTATTAACAACCTCTTGAGCAAGCGCAAATTGGAAAGAAAAAAGAAATAACGCATATTTTGCAAGCCCATGGAGCCAAAAATGAGCAAACCGAAAATTTGAGTTAGCATTCATAATGTTGCGGTCACCGACTCCAAATTTCGGCAGAAAATGTTTATATTTTGCAGGCGTTTATTGTTCTTGAGCTTTGCCACGATGAAAATGTTGAGTTTATTGAATTGACAGTGACAGTTTGATGATTAGTGAAAGAGTGAGATCATAAATTAAATTCAAAGCTGTCAAGGCCCAACTCGTGAACCCTTTACAGTCTCATGCTCTTTTTTTACAAACTATAAACAATCAGATTTCAAATTGTTTTTGTTTTACAGCGTTGCCAAGAATTTGGTGCAAATATGGGAGCAAATTCAAATCGGGCGATTTGTGACGTCTTCTGCAATCAAATGACACAAACCGGCATTCAACGTCGATCATTTATAATGAGCGATATAAGTCAACACAGGATCCCCATTTTGGCAACCTGGGTCACTGAAAATATCGATTGTTACAGTCGATGTGTGACTTGTTATCACGCGAGGTTGAAGCCCGCATCAACCAACCCGTTGTCTTTCTGACAGGGGAACTTCAAGACGGATAGTTTTGGCGATAGATCCCAAGATTCGCATAATGACTTACTTACTTTTCAGGCCGGCAGCCCATGTAGGGTTCGAGCCTGAGCAATTGTTGCTTTTCATCGCTGACAGTCCTGCGCATGCTGCTGCCAGTCATCAAGATCATCCTGTCTCACATCCGCGATGACTTGGTCTCTATACCGCACGTCCTTCTTGAAGGAGGAAGCTCAGATTCGAGGACCCTTTTAGCTGGGGCGTTGGTGTACATACGCTTGATGCGGCCGAGCCAGTGTAGTCGACGAATTTTTGCCTTCCGGACTACATCCACATCCTGGTACAGCTCGAAGAGTTCATTGTACATCAGCTTTTCTCGCAGATGCTACCATATATCCGACGTGGAATTTTTCGGTCGAAGGTACCAAGAATCAACTCTTCAGTTTTGCTTGGTGTGCAGCTTTCGTCTCCGTTAGGCAGGACAGGCACAATAAAAGTTGTGTAGAGCATAATTTTGGTCAGAAGTTTCGAGCCTAGTTGTTAAAAAAAATCGAGCTAGCATCGGTTACCAAGGGCGATTCTACGTCAGGTCTCCACTAGATGTCATTTGTGGAGTTAACGCTTGCCTCGAGGTACACAAACTCCTTCACAACCTCAGAATTCTAGCTGTCGCTTGTGCTGTCTTGGCCAAGATGATGTGCAGCGGATCGCTTCTTGCTCGACAGCATATATTTTTTTCTGTCGTCGTTGTCTTTAAGACAAGCTCGTTTAGTGTCTTCTCCAATTGGCGTAAATATTTTAACAACGACCCGTTGGGAACGACGATGTCGATGTCAATGTCGAAATCATCTGCACATCCCAACAGCTAGACTGAGTACTGTAAAATAGTGCCTTCCGTGTTAACTTTGTTCCGCCGCACTATCTTCCTTAGTACCAAGTTAAAGAAATCACACGAAATCCTGTGCAGGTTTCAAACGGCTCAGAGGTTTTTGAACCAAACTGCACTTTGCATCAAGTATAGGTTCGTTCATATTAAAGAACACAGTTGAATAACCAAAAAATGCTTTGCGTTCACATGTTACTTCGCCGTTCGCGGACTTCACTCATGAGTGTAGTTTCGTGGAATCAACATCGGAGCGCATGATGGTCTACTCAGTAATGGTGACGTCCTTTATAAATAAACGAGCGTAAAAACCTAAAATCATACCATTTTCATGCATCCACTGATGCTCACTCGTTAAAATCCAAAACAGAATGAAAATGTCTACTACGGTCGTACCATATGTATTCATTTTGTATAACTTGGTGTAGGACCGAGGAACAAATTTGAAAAATTTGAAATTCCATACGAGCGTCGTACGAAGTCCCATGTGTACGACCAGGTCATTCAACATGTCGTTCAACCGGGTTTTATAATGTGAACCTAGCTTATGTGCCAGCGTGATGCGCCACAACTGGATCAATTTTGTCGAGATCCCGAATTCAGCAATCGCTTCGAATAAGTCCTTGCAATGAATACTGTCGTATGCGGGTTCCTTATTGTGAACATTTGGTCTAAAGTCGATTTGCCTGGCCGGAAGTCGCTCTGGTACGTCCCGATTAGTGCGGTTCACGACGGCTTTAGACGTTCACACAAAGAGAATTCCCTTAGACTACCAGAAAACTGACAGAACAACTTGTCCTCAAAACTAAACGAGACACCAAGCCGTTTCCTCAAGAATTTGGTGCCGCAATCCCGACGGCGATTGTTAGTAATTGCCTTTCTAAAAGTGCCCAAAGGAAGGCTTTCCCTTGGTTTGACGTCTGATCCAGCGTCTTCAAACCTTCGACGACTGTCTCGCAAACATTCCTATGATTTTTTTCCCCGACTGATACGACTACCACTAGACCAAGCTGCTAAACTAACCTTTTCTGGACCTCGATAATGGATACAAATTGAATAAAGATAGCACAACAACAAAGCAGAAAGAAATCAAGTTCAACGAGTGATTTGCATAAGATCCCGTCTGTTTATCGATTATTTGAATTCTTCAAAATTCCGTTATGGCTTATATTAGAATGGCAATTGACTTGAAAATATGGATAATTATGATTCGGTTTCGCAGATCGACTGATGATCGACACGACCCAAGGTGTGTGTGCGTGAAGTGGTTCTCCTGCCAATAAACACCTTGTGTCTGAGGCAGCCGCTCATTAGCACATAATGGATCAGCGATTTTCGCATTGCTAAAAACCCACACACATTTTATTCAAATTGCTATAATTGAGTGTCGGAGTTCGTAGACATCGCGTTCCAGTTTGTCAGCTGTGCCGGGAGCGTTGGTAATCAGCGTCGTGGTTCCCAAAGTGTGTAATGGACACAGTGTGGTGCGTATAAAATAATCGCCAGTGATCACATTGCAAGAGGGTTCAGACGATGCATTTCAGATGTCTGCGGTGACCCAAATTCACATTTCCACGAGCATGGGAGGAAAAAAGAAGAAGTATTATCTTCACTTGACCGCACCTCCCTCGAATTCATCTGAATTCATCCACTTATCCCAAACAGATGCCCCCGGTGAATCAAATTTAATGTGCCATGAATCATTCACGATTAATTGTCCATCTCTAATGGCAGAATGGTCACGGGGGAACACCAAGTTGCGCCAGTGGAATGAAAAACGAAAGTCTGACCCAGAGGCTTTTGGCTTTCGCTCATTCGACGGTTCAAAATGATCTCCTCCCGAGATCTGTGAGACTCAGGCTGCTTGATGAGCATGCTTGCACATCTGCTTTCTCAGTCAAATCGTAAAAGAAAAACTGTCTCGATATCGGAACTGCAATCTGATTTCCGTAGCTCTGTTTGCCGAAGACCCATCTTCGACACCGTTATTGTTTAAGTTCAAATTAGCATATTTATTGACACCCAAACTGTTTCGGGACGTATTAGCGGTCGTTTGTTATTACACCTCCATTATGTGAACTTAACGACCGCAATTAACACTTACCGCGGGCTTCACATCAAAAGACGCGCGCGCGATCGGATAGGTTCACTTTCGAGCGGCTCGGATGACAGGTAGTTTAAGGGTTCAATGAAGAACTGGATGCCCCCGCACTTAATGGCCGCGCACCAGGTGTTGGTCGAATGAATGGAGAGGTAATCAATAGGGAATCAAAGTGATCAGTTTCGGGACATAAAGCGAGATTGCTACTGAAAAGCTAATTTTCATTCGACGAAAACCGGGGGCTATGAGGTTCGATTGATTTTGAGAGGCTATCCAATGGTGGGATGGTCATTTAAATGTTAATGTCACCAACTGAGGCTGTCGGCATTTTTTCTATCGATGACATCGTTTGACACTATTAGCCCTCTTAATTGGGAGAACTGAAGACAAGAGTTGTGTTGTAAATGTGCTACCCTCACATTTACAAGTGGAAGCTGGGCAATGCACAGTGAATATATCACCCTGTGCTGGTGACAATAAATCCATTTCAACCGTATGCTGTTTAGAACTCGATGTGGTGAGTAAACCTGATGCCAACCAAATAGAGCCTTGCGTATTTTTGCGAAATCATTTGACTTTGAGAATGCGTTTGAGATTGAAATGTGATTCTAGTGAGCTCTGAGACTTTAAATTTTTGATTTAATGTTCTCGCAAGAGAGTAGAGTTTGGTTTTGTGTACCTTTAAAAGAAAGAAAAACTATGTCTGGTACGTGGTTCTGTCTGCTAGAAATATTACTGGAGGAGCAGGCACAACTGCGAACTCTACGAGCTATACTAGAATGTGAATGTAGTCCGGAAGCCAAAACTCCGTCGACTGTACTGACTCGCCCAAATCGAGCACGTGCATAACGACGCTTCAGCAAAGGGGATCATCGAATCAAAGCCTCCTGGTTCGATGAGGAGACGAAGACTGAACCTCCGGTGTAAAGACCAAATCATCACGGAAGCAAATTTTTATGACTGGACCCACGGATATAGATGACGCTAGTTGTGTCCTAATCTATTCACTTCCCTTCCAGGCAGCCGAAATGTAAGGAATCAGCTCTGAGGCTCAGAGACGCATGTCTTTGGAGAGACATATGGTCACGCCATCCTCAAGTGTTGGTCAGCAGTACAGCACACTAGCCAAACAGAGAACCTGCTTCCACCACTAGATTCGTAAATGACCGGAAGGAAATGCAAAGAGCTTATGTTAGCTTTAGATGGAAAAGAAGTGCGGGTACAGGCGTAGGGGTATTATGTGACCAATTCGAAAAATCACTGACACTATGAGACGACTGTAGTGTCTTCCAATCTGAAGTGCCTGCGATACACACTCCTACAATCGCTGTACAAGAGTGCGATATAATCCACAAATCGATTTCCATTTTCTCAGACAACCAAGCGGTCATAAAAGCCATAGCCTCGGACATCGAAGCTTGTCAGGTTACGTAAACAAACCGCCGCCCTGTGCTGGGTACCTTGCCATACTTCATTCGCAAAGAAGGCATCCGAAAACCTAGACAGAGTAAACACACGTGGAAACTGGAGCAATAGCGTGGGCGCTGTGGCCGGCGCAAAATAAAAAAAGGTCGATTTCAAACGCAGTCGGACAGTTCTAGTAAGAAAATCCCGTGGTAGTAGTATACACAAAATCATGGGCGTACTTCAACTTGTTGGTCTAAGCGAGCCACGACCGCAAGGTGGCATCCACCCAATTACTTATCTACGTACCTACCAGATATGGCCCACAACAGTTTGTTCCTATTTTATTCTATTCTTGTAACGACTTCCATTTCTGCCAAGATTTCATCCAAACTGGCAGTTGGTTCCTCAGATAAAGTCGCCGCTCCAAGCTGCTTCATTCTTCAAATGTACGGCCAGAGGCCATGAGGCTGTTTCGCAAGACTTCCTCTAAATGCGATGAAAATGTTGACATTCGCTCAAATAAATAAGTGATTCAGAAAAGTGCCGTGAACTTATCAACTCGTTTATCAACTAGCAATCGCTGCTCTGAAGATTTTCTGGATGCGTGTAACCACAATCCACACTTCGAATTGGTAAAATAATGTCAAATTGAACAAAAACTCGAACAAGATTTTTTTTGAATGACATTCCCGAATTCACTGTGATCTAAAATCCAAGCTACACACATTTCTAATATTAAATGTAAGGAACTATTGACACTGTATTTTATTTCATTTATTTCACTGATGCAACTTAATCGCTTCTTGTCATGTGCCACCACTTCTTTCGTAATTCTCCATTCATCTCGAGGTCCTGGACTCTAGATTGCAAACCGATTGTGACATCCTGTCCAACAGTCAAAGTGAAAGTGATCGCAGTTGATCAATCAGGTTCGTGCAACCAAGGTTAGATATGTGAGTAAACTCTTACGAAAGGCGCTCATAAGCCATTTAAACCACGGACGTCTGTTTTCTTGCCTCACAAAGTTCTTACGAAAATTTCAATTTGATTGCGATATTGATAGAATGATAGAGTATAGCAACAATGTTTTTGCACATTCTTGTGCAAATTAATGAGTTTTGATCGCAAATCGA
This sequence comes from Eristalis arbustorum, assembly GCA_916610145.1. Lineage (NCBI taxonomy): Eukaryota > Metazoa > Arthropoda > Insecta > Diptera > Syrphidae > Eristalis > Eristalis arbustorum. Next base: position 14,846,921 of record OU744318.1, on the reverse strand, counting down.
TGGGACTGGTTTAAATGAAGAGCTAATCACGGCGCCATCACTGATTCATCTATGGAAATGCCTCTAGACTCATCTTTCATTTTATCCTCGCATGTATGATGAAATACCCTTGAGGATGTCAGTCGATGCTCTGTGGATGGTAGGAATCGGGCTGAAAAAGTGAGTGTCTTTAAGATTCCAAAAGATCTACAATCTCAGACCGCTTCTGAGAGGAAATTATGGTAGAGTGAGAGAGTTACTTCGTTTGCAACAGAGCACAATGTCGAGCATCGTCTTAATTTTCTCTGATCAGGCTCCATTCCCAATTGGATAACGTGTGGACAAGCGATCGAGCTTACTTGCCAAAGAGATGCTTCGAAAATGTACACATTCCCTTGTCCACTAAAAGGGTACTAACGCCAGTGATGGTTTGGCACCGTAACTGCTGAAGGTCGTTCTTCTTTTGTATTTTCGCATCGTCGCGTTAAGATAAATGCAGATATCTTTGTATGTGTCGTGTACGTCTTTTAAGTAAGCCTTAGTGAAAGCAGCAACTAGGTTCTTACGCACAAGCTTATTGCACCAAACGATCACTACGCACCTGAGACGGGAATCACCATCATCTCCTGGCCCGCATGATCTACTAACGACGTCTAGGTCAAGCGCTTGAAAATTGGGGTTAACACTCTTAATGTTGGCGCCAATGCTTTGGAGACTTTTTACACGTGCCTCTCGCTACTGCCAACGTCTCTGGACGCTTGTCTGAGTCATTGGTCCCTGATATCACCACTTCGAAGTAATTTCTACACGTTGTCGACCACGCACTCTGATCAGACTGAAACGGTAATACACCAGAACTCGCGTATTCAAAACGACCGCTCCTAGACGAGTTATGAATATTTGAGATGAGGGAAATGAGAGAACCGTTCCCCACCTTCTTGAGTTTGCAGGTCCTTCTCGTTCGAAGAAAAAGCTACCTAGGGACTAACTTATTCGATGACCTGAGCTTGAAATGAGCTTCATTCGCAATCAATCATCTTTATCGCTTCGTGAAAGGCATCAATTGGTTTACGGAGTAAGATCGACTAGATCCGAGTGGCATCTCTCATTTTTTAATCTTCTTTTCAAATTCACATTTAAACTTGCGCTCAGTTACCGCAAAAGGAAAGAAATATTGACACAGACTATTCCGTGTCACAACCCAGCACCTCGACCAATTACACAATTCTCATCGGCACTTAAATGTTACTCAAAGTGACTTCATATTTTCGTCTTCCTTTATGCATGGACTTTGACAAAGCACAATGTTCCCATGGCCGAGTTACGACAGAGCACCGAAATTCGTTTAACAAGAGCGTTTGCTTACCCACGAAATACGCTTTCTGTTTTCTCTGACAAACAACCAACTGCTTATTTGCATCTCTAATAGTTCCAACGTCTTGCTGTAGCTGCGGGAACAATGGGATGTAGTAGATGCTCTGAAGGCAATGAGAATGACAGTAATTCGATATGAAATTTCTGTGTGTCATTTTGACTGTTCTCTTCATCGAAAGATGCGCATGGTTGCAAAAGAAAATTGCGGAAATTTCAATTTCACTGCGACACAAATGTGATTAACTCATCCATGCTGTGTGATGGGATGTGCTTAAAAAGATGTAAATCGACTTTTGGGCGTCGAGCATTGTGGAGAAAGAAAGGACACTGAGATGGAGTTCTCCAATTCAGATGCAATCTTGGTTCCATGGGAGAGTTAGATTTCAAGAGAGGCCTTTAAAGCGACACACGAGAGATAGTTTTAATACTCGAATACCAACACGAGGCAAATTTGGCCAACTATTCGACCATATCGTCGAACAAAAGCTGTGATTATGATGGACAATGGAAGTGATACTAACATTGGGAACCTAAAACCCGTTTGACTCTACATTTCTTCCACTTGCAATGCAGCTTGGTAGAGAAGAGACTGGAAAGTGGCAGCTATTATTTTGGAATGAATACTATTGCTCTGGATGCTCCAGCATACCTGGTCATTTTGTCGATTTTATTTTGGCTTATGGGCGCCGAGAAACGGACATGTGATTGTGAGTGAAATAATTGCTACACAGTAGTGCGTAGTAAGTGAACGCATGATTATGAATCCCAATCCTTCAAGAACAGCGTATCTAATGGAAAGGTAAGGGCATTGTGAGGCCACCATCGGAAGTATGGTAGTCGGGTCAAGCGATCGTGTGAGGCACGTCCCTCCCCGATATTCATACTTCCTTTGTGTGTTAAAAGTCAGCGATAAATTCTGGCTTACTGTGCGGACAGCCATCCACCACCCAATTGAAACTGACAACCCCGACTCAGCTGACGTCGGTCGGCTACGATCGCAAATGATAACCAAATCCGAACACAAGCTTGTCAGGAGGAAAAAGAAGGAGCATGTGAAAAACGGGGAAGATACGGTACGGAAGTTTTGCCAAGTGGTTATAGTGGCCGACACTAAGCCTGAAAGCAGGATTAATGGAACAATCTTATGGAAGAACCATTTCTATCGCTACGGCGCCGAACCCCACTATACGACAGACAGAACCATTGAACCCTAGTGAAAGGAATGAACAACAATTCCGTCCACCCGACTAGAATGAAAATAGCCACATCTAAACAGATCCGTGCGCCTGGCTGTACGATTGATTTCACGGGCGAAAGCTTATACTATTTGGGCCTTCAAGAAAATATATAAACGCCTCTGTACTCAGCTAGCCATCAGGTCCATCTCGGATTGTAGCGCTTTTAGTTGGAGATTCGTACTGTAGCAGTGGCTGTGCAAACACATGTATAGTAGCTACACACAATTTTATTTGATGTATATTAGGAATATTCTCTTTTTTGTCATTTGCTTGTCATTATGTAAAGGGAGCTACAACAACCAGTACATGCATATCTATCTAGCTATCTAGCTCTAAGAGTAACCGCTGTAAAACACAAACGAAAAATAAAAGACATTCTGTGTGCGACTGCCGAACAGTAAAGAAGTGTTTTTCTTTAAGTTAAATAATAATTTACTAAATAACTCTGCTTTGAATCAAGACAAAGAAAAAACAAAGAGATCTATTGTAACCCTAAGAGAAGTCTTTGTGCGCAGGTATACTCAACCAAAATTGACGTTGTGACTGACAGCCGTCCGAAACTGGGTTGCCACCAAACATTTATTTCATCAGACGTCAGATGCTGTGTGCGATTGAGTCGCTCAAATTCAGCTGACTTGTTGATGTTCTTTGTCTTCTCCCTGAGTTCTTGGTAATAAGATGGAGCTATCTTGCACTCTTTCGAAATATTAACGTATTTGAGCTGAGAAGCAGATTGTGGCGGTCGATAACAGCTTAGCTACGACTTATGGGCATCGGCGTTGACTGAAGAGGAACATATTTAGAGAGCGCTGGACGGCTACAGAACATACAGTTTGTCAATAAATGTCGTTGGAGTCGTCCATCTCCAGTGCTATCAATCAGATTGTGTCATGCCATATGGTGCTGGAAAGGTGACATTTTAAGCAAATTTTAAGACCGTCTGAAGATCAATGTTGACAAGACGAAGCTAATGACAATCGGCTCAAGAATCGAGGCACCTTTGCTACAAGGCGCGAATCCAATCGAGGATGTCAACAAATTCTGTTACCTCAACAGCACTTTCTACAAAGATGGAGGTGCAGAAATTGATGTCTTGGTTCGTATAGACAAGGCCCGCCACGCTTAAGGTCTTAAAGTAAAAAAAATTCCAGTTTCTCAGCCCTCTATTAAGTCTCCTAATCAATTTTCGACGCCAAAGTTAACGTGCTCGTGCCAGACGTGATGTGAACTGTTTGATAAAATATGTTGCTATTTACCTTGAGCGTCTGTCTTGATCGTCGATAGTCTTTAGCAATCTTCTTGACTTTAGCCAACTGATGGCGAACAACAATTGATGTAACCAAACGTTACAATCGACAGCTTCAATTTCGAGGTAGTAAGGGAGTTTGTCTACCTCGGGCCAAAGGTAAACTCCACGAATGACATCGTAGTGGAGAGCCGACGTAGAATCGCCCTAGGCAACCGATGCTACTTCGGTTTGTCAAAGCAACTGGGCTCGAAACTGCTGACTCGAAGGACTAAAGTCATGCTCTACAAAACCCTTATTCTGCCTGTCCTGCTTTATGGAGCCGACAGCTGGCCATTAAGTGAGACTGCAGAGCTGATTCTTGGTGCCTTCGATAGAAAAATTCTACGTCGGATATATGGTCCCGTCTGCGTGTAAGGCGAATGGAGGAGAAGACAAAACCGCTAACTCTACGAGCTGTACAAGGATGTGGATGTAGTCCGGAAGGCAAAAATCCGTCGACTACACTGGCTCGGCCACATCGAGAGAATGGACAACAACGCTCCAGCAAAGAGGGTCTTCGAATCCGAGCCTGTTGGTTCGAGAAGGAGAGGAAGACCCAACCTCCGGTACAGAGACCACGTCATCGCGGATGTAAGACAGCTTGGCCTTGATGACTGGAAGCAGCGTGCCCAGGACTGTCACCGATGGAAGGCAGCAATTCCTCAGGCTCAGACCCTTGATGGTTCGTCTGCCTGATAAGTTAAGTAAATGATGGCCAAATAGTTCTCTGGGTGGGATTGTTATAAGATTGTTATAGACTGGGTGGAACTACAGCTCGTATTCGACCTTGGTCTAGCTTCTTCACCAGCTACTCGTGTTGGACGTGCTATTCATTGTATTCCCTCGCGTGTGGATGGACACTATACAGCCGTTCGCCGGGAGCTGCACCGAGGCTATTAGCAAAACACACTTTACCGCAGCCCCACTTAATATAGGCGACGCTACAGCCCGATGGCCAAAGCAAAACTTTTCAGCAACCACTCGTGTTGTGCATGCTTTTTCTCCCCATTAGAAATGACCTACAGTTTTATGCCGACTCCGAACGGCGAAGTTTGAGAAGCTTTTTTGTAGACCGACTTAGACTCGAAAAAGGTAAGGTCGTGAAAATTCGCCCATACCAGGGATCGAACCTATGACGTCGAGGTTGTGGTCGAAGCACATACCAACAAGCCTACACTCATTAACCTCGTCAATTTTCCTCAACACTCTACTGATAAACGAGCACAAATACCCTGACTGGCCTTAAGAAGTCAAATGATTGGCAAGACGAACTGCTGCTCATTTCCGTATCCAAAAACCGAATGATTTCAAGCAGATAAAGCACTTTATCTTCATCGGCAACTTTATTTGTTTGCTTAAAGTTACGCTGCACGATAAAAATCGAGAGATTTAGTTTAGGGCACCCATGTGAAGGCAGAGAGAGTGCGAGAGCGATTTGCCAGATAAACACACATTTCGCGCACTCACATGTTTCGCGTAACTCAGTTCATTTATCTCGACCGGAGGCTGCGGATCGTAAATCCACAATCAGGCTGGTGCCGAAAGAAATTCCAATTAGCCAAAACACATGTATAGAGAGAAGAAAAAATAAAAATAATCTAAGAATAAACAAAGTATCCGAAGGAACTCACTCAAGTATCTCTGAACCTAGTCACACACAGTCAGACAGATTGGCATGCAAATTAAGATAAACCATTAATATTTTCTTTTCGGTCCTCAGTGCCCTGCCAAGCCGCCTCCTTCACCACCTCCACCGCCCATGTAAACACTCACATTAGTCACATAAACATTCCTCATGACCGACTGCGCACACTCAAATTCCGGCGATGGACGGCGCGCTGGGCATGGATAATGCCCTGGCCCTGGCCGGAGCACTGCACATAAAATGGACCACGGCTAAAAATAGCACTTGAAATGCAATTCAAAATTTCCACCGAAACACTCCCCAAAAAACGACTACAGTTTATGGTGGTAGGGCAAAGGCGCGTCGGGGTCCGAACCACGTGCTGTGGGCCAGCCTGTGCAAATATGTGACCAGGGGAGAGCGTGTCACAATCGCCATGCATTCAGTGATAAGCTGGAAGCACTTGCGCAATGCTTCCACAGACATGCGCGAGCGTCGTCGAATGCAAGTCGAAAAGGAAGGCTTATCAAGGAAATAATAGCTTTCACAAAATGGAACAATGCGAAATGCAAACCACATGTTGATAACAACCGCGACAATGCACCAACCACAGACCACCGCGACAGAGTGCTGCCATTGAGCTGGCGACAACAAAGTGCAGCAAAACAAAAGCGATGCAACGCAACAAGCTCAAAATTAATAGTGACTTCATGCGATTTTAATTGGATTCACGATCTGTGCTGTGCCCTGCCACGCATGTGCAACCGCTGGATGCCAGGGAACGCACATCCACACCCCGAGCACATCCGCAGATCTGCGCACGACGAAAAAAACCGCAAAAAAAAAGAGGCGAAAAATTCAAAACCAACGCTCGCTTCCTGCTGCACTCATTACACATGCATTAGGGTCACACGTACACTGTGTGGTGCTGTCATCGTATTTCCTTGGACACTCAATAAATTATATCGCTCCAATGGACAACAAAACCGCAAAGTGTGTACCTTTTATTTTTCTCTGACCAAAACCACTCCCAAAGTGCAATGCAATCGACGAGAGTACGCGCAAAAAACAAAAACAGGAAAAAATTGTGTAAACACGATGAGATCCTTCGCAGATAGTGCACTGCGACACTGACAGGTGACAATGTAAGGCGTTCCCCGTACGCAATTAGAAATACCGAAACGTATCGACGCTAAAAACGCACAACCGAATAGGAATACACGAAGGGCATTAATTTTTCGATTAATATGCATAACTCATACGCCCGGGTGCACGTAGTCTCTGTGTCCAGTGCGCTCAGACAGACCACAACAACGCCGGCTTCTCGATTCCCCAAAAGGTGTGCTGTACGGGCTCATAAAAAAAAAAAACTACCTGTGGCAGGGCCTGGAACTGGAAATCCACGTGACAACGAACCCGCTTCAAATGGTTAATCCACAAGTATCTCGGAGAAGCGATGATTTTGATCCAAGGACTCACTGGCACTGCTCACAAAACGCGCGCAACACACACACACGCCCACGGGAAGGGGGCAGATATCAACAGATGCACTTCACGTGGATCGCCAAGGATCCTCCACTTGTTTTATCAATTTTTTTTTACCTCTTTTTCGGTGATGAAATATTTCACATAACAACTTGATCTCGAAATTGATTTGATTTAATCGCTTAATTTGCCGGGTTTTATGGGCGCACAATAACAACACTCGCACACAGAATGTGGTATCGAGCACCGGTTTCACCGCACGCACACGGTCTGGGTATGGCACACGGCGAACGGTGTGGAGAGATGCAAAGATGCAGAGCCACGAAAAACAACTGAATAACAACGGCAAACGATGACGACAACAATGTTGACGATGTCTCGAACGCTCGACTCTTCTCGACTTCGATGACAACCGGTATCTCTCGGATAAATGCTATGCGCGCTGTGCTGTGGGTAACGTCAAACGACAGACTGAAGCAGGCATTTTACTTTTAGAACGATGATACCAGCAAAGAGAATTGCCTCCATTTGTTGTTGGCTTTTCCATTTCGTGGAGTGCTGGTGCTGGTGGTGGTGGTGGTGGTGGTTGCGGTGATGGTGGTGGGTGTTGTTAGTGGTTGTGCTGGTGTTGCTCCGTTGTTGGCTGCGTCTGTGGCGGGGGACCGTGGGGCAGTGGGTGGGTTGGGTTTTTGATTTCGATTCGGATTCGGATTCGGATTCGGATTCAGATTCGGGCACCGGCACCGGGGTAGGGAATCTCCAGCTAAATGTGTGCTTTACTTCTTTCTGAGGGACCTGTGACAAAACGTAGCGCTTGGCTTTTCCATTCGCCTGTCGCACATGAAGGCAACATTATGACATCGACAATGGCACTGCAAGTTGCCATCATTTACACTAACGGGCGGCTAATGTGTGTGTTAGAGGTGTCCCAGCGAATGGTGCTCCTTTGCCTCTGCAGGAAACAGTCCACACCGCAGCACTGTTCGGCTGGGGCACAGTGGAGTCGCGCGAATTTTTAGAAAAATGGATGTGGCTGTCGAAAGGCTTGGTAGGATAATAACGTGTGTTTAAAAAAGATGTACTCCCGCAAACTTAAGCGCGAAACGAGAAAAAATCATCTAGGTAAATTTTTGATAAACATTCGTGCATTATTCATGCCTCTTGGTACCTAATAATGAAGAGGGATGAGTTAAGAGTCGTCATTTCCTTTTCAGTCAAGGGGGTGGCTGAATTAAGCCAGAAAATAAATGTTCATTACCATTTGAGCCCGGATAATCATTTCTGGGAAACACTTACGGATACTGCATGCACTTGAATGGATTGGAAGATGAGTTGGCCATTTTTTCTTGAAGTGGGGCAGAATGCATGAACAATTGTGAGTGCTTTGGATGTCAAAATTCGTAAGAGTGCAAATTTGGAAATTAAATATGAACCTGGCTCCTGGTCTTGAGAGACATTTATGGTAATCATCGCAATTTTTATTGTGATTTTTTTATATACCTAGTGAGTGTTATAAGTTGCAATTATGGCACTTCTTTTCATTTTTTTGAAAATAAAACAGTCAGTCACACATCCTTTCTTTTTTTGTAAATAAAACAGTCAGAGGTGCATTAACTAACTTTAGTTTTGTTTTAATAGCGGTCACATGTGCAGTCACTCAGAGAGAAGTTCGTAGGCATAATAATGTGTTTTGTGTTCCATTGAAAATTAAATTCAAGTCTGATTGCAAGAAAAAAGTCGCGAAAGTAGTTTCTCATATGAATTAATAATGTAATCAAAAAAATTATATATTGTAGTAGATTAAATAAAAAATATGTAATTTTGACCGGATCTGTACTCGATGACAGCTGCGTGGTTCGAATCGTAGCCTCGATTATTACGAATCGTAGCCAAATTCGAGTCGGGGTCGGCCATTACAAAAAAAGGAGATCACCACGTAGACAGATATATGTAAAGAGTGAAACCAGAAAGAACGTGCTCGAGAATAAAGAAAATTTACCAACAAAGCAGACTTTTAATTTCGTATCGTACGTACTATCGTACGTATCGTACTACAATATATAAGGTCAATCCAACAGCTATCGGAAAATTGGATGCCTAGTGTGGCAATAATCTAATCGAGACGAGTTCAAGAGGAAATATTGTACTTCTTCCTCATCTTCTAGACAGTGTCTGTAGAAGGCATTTGAGAATTATTGCAACAGAAATAAGAGAGCTAGGAGATATCCATCCTTTTCCTATTCCCCTCTTGCCCCTTGATTCCATCTGACAGCGTTTTTCATAAGCTTTTCGCGCCGTGTCTGTGAATAGATGTGACCTCTTGATCCTCCTCCTGAAGCGAACTTGTCAGTTCCACAGTTTCTCATGATGTCCCAATGTCCTGACACTCAACACAGCCGAATTTAAAACTGTTCCACTTGGAAGACGCTCCAGCGATGCAGTTAGACGTTAGGTACTTCATCTTCCGTCTTGGTTCCGTCGATGTAGAGCTAGAGGTGTGTAGCTTTTCTGAAGGGAATACTATCGCCATTGCATGGGTATCTTTCCATAATCAGTGTTTCGAAGTTTCTCTCTGGGAAGTATCAAGGTGAGGTATAGTCAAGATTAGTGTCCAACAACTATGAACACATAGAAATGGATCTGCTGGGATTCGATGATTTTTGCTATTTGGTTTGATTACTTGAAAGTTAAAAAAAAAACAATTGCAGTTTAAAGGGGCATATGTTCGTAACTGCTTTGTAGTTGTCTTTATTTTCAATTTTTCCAAATTAGTGTGTGCTCATTTAAATTTGAGCATGTTCATTGTTAGATCATGTCGAAAGGATCACTACACGTCCAACAAGTCTTAAGCAATTTTGTGTAGTATGTGAGTGGAAAAAATGGGGCGTTTCTTGGTGATTTGCTAGATTATTGGTTTTTGATTTGCTGCCTGTAAAGTTCTTGGGATATCCTTCTATTTGTTCATGTCTAAAGTAGGTAAGTAATTTTTTTAGGTAACGTCATATATTTTTATTGAGCCGCGTTTAATTTTCTGTTGAGAGCACAGACTGGTGTATACTTAATTATTTGAGTTACTGTATTCAGTACGACATATGGTATGGAAACAAACTCATTTTGACACTTTCAAGAAAAGTGCTTCTGATAAGGACCACCCTGATTTAAAGACAAGCAAGTTCTAGAGGAGAGACAGGCCCTGTAACCTATTTTGTGGACAGCATAATTCCGAAATGGGTCTGGGTAGCTCAACATCTCAAGGTCGCTTTCTACACGTTCAGCTTCTCCAAGCCTTCAGCTACTCCATACACTTTTCTTAAATCGCTCAACCTAATGAGTTGGAGTGTCTGACTTCGTTGTACTGCCACGCAGATCCATTTGTGTCTATTCCGCAATTCAGTCAGTGTCATTGATAAAGCACTGGGATGCCTGAGACCGATGCTACACAGTTCAACCAGAGTGTTGCTGTTGGAACACTGCAATTACAGAGTAGATGTACAATAATCTCGTCTCTGTAGCTTCTGCAGAAGTTGCAGGACTCGACTAGAGACGTGAGTCTCGATGAAAGTTCTGAAATTTGGCCTACTCCTTCTGATCAGCCTGTGAGAACGTTTCCGACCAAGAGTAGGCAATAAGTGACGATTGACATGAACGGCAGATATCCATCACGAGAGAGTACAGGGACTGTGGAGACTGAGACTTTTTAGCGAGTTTCTAGCTCGGATGTTATAGAAATGTGATTACTTACCTTTGTTCAGTACCGCTTGGCAGGTCATAATGGAAAAACTCATTTCACAACAGAGTCTCCAAAGTTGCTTATCTGTTTTACGAAAATCGGCGTTCTGTGAGAAATGTTTTTCTTGCTATTCGAGGAACTTACGGAGGGCATAATCGACCAACTGAAAGTACTATTACCAATACCATTCTCACATTTGAGTCCCAGTTTACCTTTGTTGGATGATACTCGACCGGTTAGACCACATTCAGTACGCACTGAAAGGACTACATTATCTGTAGGTGGATATATTTAGTATGAACATATCTATCGACTAAAATTAATTAACATCTACGCATTTTATATCAAGACGAAATAACATCACAACTAAGAAGAGCCCCTCTTTACCTTGCACAAAATGCAACAAGAAACTCGAATGACACATGTTGCCTCTTTGAAGACGAATATATTCTTAAAAGATTAGAGGATCGATTTATGTGGTTGTGTGTAGAATTCGCATTACGAGGCATTTTTGTACATGATGAACACATTTTAAGTCTCCGCAGTGGCTGTCGTCAATTTTGCATGTCGTCTTTCACTTCAGTGTTGAATGAAAAGTTCTTATTGAACGCTCATACTTTTATGACAACCAACATTATCTCAGCAATACACCAGTCAATACGCTGGTGCACTCAATACAAAAGAAGGCAAAGAATTATCCAATCTACCTAGGTAGATTTCGAATTAAAATCAAATTAATTTCGAGGTTCAATAAAATGTTATTTAGGGCGCAATGGTATTGTCCCTTTTGCTTTAGAAATTAGTCAGATGACTCACTTTTTCAATGCACATCTGACAAGTCGAAAAAAAGTGCATTTCCGAAACCAGCCAAACCTATAATAATTGAATTACGGACAAACTTCGATAAGTCGAACTTCCATGGCTCGCAGTCTTGATAAGTCGACTTGTTTTGTGGCATGTGATTGTTAGAGTCTTCGACTCCAGACAACGAAATAGAGGAGGACTACGAATCCGAGGGCGCACACAAGTGAAGGAGGACCTCAACCATCTTCACGTGTGAAATTAGAAGCAGCTGGCTAGGGATCTTGTCAGCTGGAGAAGCTTCTTTGCTGATGCCCAGGTTGACTCCGGACTGTAGCGCCGTTATAAGAAGAAGAAAACAGTGGACTCTCACTGAGTCGAATTTCTCCCTTAATTGATTTTTTGCGAACCATATTTTTTTCATTCTACAAAAACCACACTCAAACTCGAACACATTTTATATCCCTTGAAAATTACACTTTTGGAGAGGCCACTGTATATTAATTCGTTAGAAATGATTTCAGTACATTGACTGGATTTTGGATTTGTTAATGAAATATAACTTCTTTGAAATGTTAACAATTGTCTCGATTCTGAGGAGGTAATTTCTTTTCCAAGACTTTTCAGCTCTGAACTGAAGATTACTTCGAAAATGCCAAGAATTTGCGGATTGTGTGCATGAACACACCACCGTCGCATAGCAAAAGAAGAAATCATAAGGCGATAAATTCACCATGGCCACTGCCCAGTTCCCATCACAAAAACGGTTAAAAATGATCCAGGTCGTGCTATAAACCCAAAAACGGATGAAATAAGTGAGTTGTGTAACGTCTTGCTGGCTTCGGCGGAAGAGCAAGTGGGACAACAAAGCAGAGAGCAGTCGGGAAGGACATCAATCAACTTGCTGCGCCCAATAAGAGGCAGGTAGCCAAACATCGAGATGTATGGAGAGTCTTTCTGGTTGAGGATCAGGTTCATCCCGGACTGAAGCTCCAAACAAAATGTTTCTCCACCACAGGGGTGTGGGTACGGCTTCCTGTTTCGATCTTCTAGATCCATAACTTCGCTTCATTTGGCAATGGAAACAGGTTCTAGATCCAACAAGCACGCTTTAGTGAGACATTTCTCATGTTCCCCTACACAGTTTCTGAATCACAGTAGAGAATGCAAAAAACTTCAAGCTGCCTCATGTGAAGATAGTGCCGCCACTGTGCTGTATCACCACCCCCACTGTGCACTGGGTGGCTGTTCCGTTGGCCACATCAAGTAGTGTCTCTGTCGGGGAATTGGCTGAGAGCGAAGTCGAGTACCAGCCCAGAGAACGGTGTAATAAAAGTGTATCCCCACCACCGGTGTATGATGGTTCGGCAGCGCGGGTGACTGCTCGCTGTTTCGGTGGCGAGCACTTTCAACCCCGCACGTAGGCACGCACAAAACTAACATCGCCACCGTGCCGAGAGCCCATTTAGAACTGAGTATGCCCTTGCTGCCGTTGTTGTCAATGCTGAAATGGTTTGGTTTTCCCTTTCTGTGTGTCTTCTCTTCCTTTTCCTATCGCGAATTGCTTCCGAGTGTAAGCCGTGTATCTACATCTCCATGCACACACAATGAGACAGAGGAGTCAAATATTTCATGGGATCCTTCCTTCCACACGGGAGGAAACTGGCCAACCAGCCAACCCATTAGCCACCGAGTCGCCCGCAATGTGCCACTTAGGGGATATTATATCCCTAGGTCAGATACACACACACCACAGGCGGGTGGCAATGACAGTGGCAGTGGAAAATGTCAACGGAAGCCACCATCATCACGACGGCACAGACAGGCCACCACACGGTCGTGAGAACTCCACCGCACCATGTATTCCGAATACCGGAGCACTGGCAGAAGATATGTGCGAGCCCCCCCCATTAGTCCTGAAAATCCTTGGTCAATTTCATATGCAGCGGATAGCACAGCGGATTCGCGCGCGCCCACTATAATCGTCCACAAAACAACGCCAATCTGGTGAGCCTATCCTCGAAAATATAAACCAGACTGAGTGTGTCCCCGTAGCCGTCGAGCCGATGATCCTCTGCGTCGACTGAGATAAAACATTCATTTTGGTCGCTCGGCACAGCCGGCACTCGGTACATGAGCGGCGATGATATTGCCCTTCTGGGGTGGCGGTGAGGCGTTCCACGTCGACTGTGCGGATAGTTTGCCACATGTGTTGGCGCAAATATTTGTATTTGCATACCAAAGAGGAGCATCAACCCCTAGGGAGGCAATCATATAAACACCTCATTGCATCGCAGCAGGGCTGGCACCAGCATCCAGCACCGAGCACCGAGCACCGCCATGCCGGTCGAAGGGATAGTTCCGTCCAGCCAGCCAGCCAGTGTGTAGCGTGTCCCATTCAAATCTCACTTCGTTGTAATAAAATAAAATTAAATAATAAAACAGACACGCTGAGTCCTCCGTCCACACACTCGTGCCGCCATATGGTGCCGGCAGCCGAGTGTAATTGTGTATCTGCAACACGGTCTTGAGGACGGCTTCGCTATTCCCTTTCCCGGTGCTCGCTGATAAAATGTTGATGAAGCGAGCGGCAAAGCGCTGCAAAGAAGGCCAACAACAAACACCGATGGGGATGTCATTTTTATTTTAAGACTCGGACTCGGCCAAGGGATGCAGCTGGACTGAGTGATGCAAATGAAAGTCATTTCTTTAGTGGTTTTCCTCGCTTTCACCGGCATGGGTCCACCACACACAGTCCTCACGGGGGCGGGGGAGCAGCGCAAATAAAACGAGAGTTATTGCGGGAAATTATTCGCAGAGCCGATCACGTGGAATGGGGTCGTGGTCGTGAATGTGATGGCTGGTGTTTGTTGTTTTTGGCGAATTGATTTTATGGGCATGCAATAAATGTTTTTGACCTTTTTCCCGGCGACTTGACTTGGCATTGTGATCGATTTGATTGGCATGCGGTGTTACTTCGCTTTGAGAGCCGACCAATTGAGATGGAATAAATGTTTTAATGGTTCCTCGGCCGGGATTCTGGCTCTCGTCTCTGCCTGCATATTGATTTGCTGTATGTCAAGGATTTTGGGTTTAGTGAGTCAGGAGCCCTTGTCAGTGGCATGAAATTAATTCAGCAATGGGCCTCTCTCCAGCCCCTCTGCGAATCCATTCAGAGGACTAGGACATCGCTTTTCATAAGATGACACTCCAATTGACGGGAATTGCTGTGTTCAAGCCTCCATTCCCTCTATTCCAGCAAATGACGTAGCTTACCATAAACATGATGATTTTCCTCGACATCCTTCATTCGAACGCAGCCCGGGGGTTCTTAATTTCCTTTTGCAATTATAGTCGTCGGCGTGCTGTAGGGCCTGTTGCCAGGGAAAAAAATACCGTGCGGTAATTTTTAATTTCACTCTTTTGACTCAAAGTCGCCCATCAGGCATAACTGCACACGGAACTTTTAAAATCAATTTTTTATAGCATTCCATTACACGTGGAATTGGAATTCTTCGGCATTCTTTCGTGCTTGATTCCGCAAATATTTCGATACGTGAAGTGGACAGAGTGCGCTGATGTTCCCACAGTTGGAATGTCGACGTGGCCATCATGCATGCGAGAGGACTGATGAAACCCTACGTTGTTCAAAGGGGTGTCCCACAAGGTACATATTTCTCCTGCTGAATGTTGTCTCCACGTTGGGACAGAGGCCTATGTGTGAGGAATGGTAAAATTTAATTCTGGAACAGTGTGGAGACAGAAAGGGGTATTCCTTGTCCACTTAGTTTTATTCCTTTCCAACAAGCTTTCGCGTTTTGCTTGATTTTTCATACACTAGGAACAAGTCATCCTGAACGCCAGACAAAACAGAAAAACAAGTGTCCATGGCAAGTTACACCAGCGAGCAGCACGCGCAATGACAAAACTTAAGATTCTGACGGAAGACGGTTTTTTTTATTGGTAGCGCTACAGTCCGTTGTGAATCTGGGCCTCAACCAACAAGCGTCTCCAGCCAGCTCTATCTTTAGCTAGCTGTCTCCAGTTTCGCACGCATAGTTGGTTGAGGTCCCTTTCCACTTGCGTGCGCCACCTGAGTCGTGGTCTTCCTCTACTGCGCCGTCCCTCGGGGTGGATTCAAAGACTTTTCGGACCGGAGCATTGGTTTCGGGCCGGATCTTCTTCTGGCTAAGTCGATGTCCCTGAACAGCCCGTATCTTCTTCATTGGTTGGCGCTACAGTCCGGGGTGGAACTGGGCCTCAACCAACATGCATCTCCATCTAGCTCGGTCTTGTGCTAGTTACTTCCAGCCACGTACGTTCAACTTATTTAGGTCCCCTTCTAGCTGCGTGCGCCAACGTATCCGTGGTCTTCCTATACCGCGCTGTCCCTCGGGTTTGGAGTCGAAGACTTTCCGGGCAGGAGCATTGGTGTCCATTCGCTCGACTTGACCTAGCCATCAGCTCGTACAGCCCGTACAGCTCGTCGTTCAGTCTCCTCCTCCAAACACCATCCGTACATACACGACCAAAGATAATTCGGAGGACTTTTCTCTCGAAGCGCCTAATAACAGCCCGTATAAATCGTCGTTATATTTCCTAGTCCACTCGTCCACTCACCGTCTATGCAGACGGGACCGAAAGTCACACGAAGAATTTTCGTCTGGAGCAACCCAGAGCAGCTTCATCCGTTTTTGACAAAGTCCATGCCTCCGCGCCATATAGCAGGACTGGGACGATTAAGGTTTGCAAAGCGTTACCTTGGTTGTTCGAGAGAGAGCTTTGTTTACCAATTGCTTTCTTAGCCCAAAGAAACACCGATAGGCAAGAGTTATTCTTCGTTTGATTTCTGAATTGATAGCGGTTCCTAGGTATACAAAGTTTTTGACTACCTCAAAGTTATACCTGTCTGCTGTGACGTTCTGACCGCGACGTCGGTGTTGGGTGTCCTTTCTCGAAGACAGCATTTACTTGGTCTTACCCTCGTTTACCGCTTAACCAATCTTCGCGGCCTCTGTTGCAATACCCACAAAAGTCACGTACCCACATCACGCTGCGTTCTTCCTATAGTGTCAATATCGTCGGCATATGCGAGTAGTTGGACGGCCTTCTGAAAGATTGTTCGTCTGGTGTTGGCGTTTGAGTCTTGAACAATTCTTTCAAGAACGATGTTGAAAAAGTCGCATGACAGGGTGTCACCTTGTCTGAAACCTTTTCCGACATCAAAGGTATCGGTTAGGTCTTTATCGGCCTTGACGGAGCAGCGTACATTCTCCATCGTCATTCTAGACAAACGGACGAGTTTGGTAGGGATGCCAAAACTAGACATTGCTCTGTATAGCTCGTCTCTATAGATGCTATCAATCGATGAAACGATGGTGGGTATCGATTTGTTGCTCCTGGGTTTTCTCCAAAATCTGCCATATTAGTTGCTCGATGGTGGATTTTTCTGGCCTAAGGCCACACTGGTATGGACCGACCAAGTTGTTGACGAATGGCTTAAATCGTTCACACAGTAGGCACAGTCGGACAGAAGACTGCCGGGGTGAAAATGGACAACTTTTAAGAGAGTCACAGTCCATACTGCGAATGTGGAATGATAATTTCTGTAAACTAGCAATGACGACTCAAATACCGCGTTAAGGTAGTATATTCCACTCTACATAATGGATGATGATAGAAGCGTGTTCCGTCCCCTCGACCTAGACCAGTTACGAGCTATGACATCAATATAAGTTCTAACAAAGCAATCTGAGAAATACGAGAGCGCGCGGGGAACGCAAAGTCGAGCAGCTACTTCTCCAAACCGAAAGGTCCATGCTTCAGTGGTTTGGACACGTGGCGCGAATGTTCCCATCATCACGTCCTCCGAGGCGTGCCTTAAATGCCACTCCATCAGGAAGGCATCCCTATGGAGCCCAAGGACAAGGTGGTTGGCGTAAGTCCAAAACCTCGCTTAGTTGCGGCATAAATCCTGATGAGTTAGAGTCGATGGTGGAGGGTCGAGGGGCCAATGGATCTGTAGTGCATGCTTTACCCTCACGACCCTTCTAGTAGAGCATGCTGGTCAGAATATGATAATGACGATGACAAGGCTATATGTGCAAACTTTGCCATCCGATGAATTTTTTAAGGTAGCCGGAGCTTTTTAAGCTGCAGGGACACACCATGCTCGACGAGTATCAGTATAGTTTATTGAGATCAACAAGAAAGGAAACCTTTTTGACTGCACCAGCTGTAGAGGAAGAATTCTCCTTAACGTCGCGTAAAAGATCTTCCCTGCGGTTCAATCCAGAAATCTGTCCAATTACGCCGAAGTGTTTGGCAGAACACAGGAAACCATCTATGAGACGTTTGCTATCATTATCGTTATCGCCATTTCGCGAAAGACTCAGCTGACTTTGTAAAAGATTCCTAGTCCTTCTGTACGGTGCCAAGGTATGGATAAAAGCAAAAGCGGGTGTCGAAGTCCTTGGCATCTTCAAAAGAAAGATATCATTGGTCCTGTTGGCGTTGACGGCATTTGAGAGAGAAGATCCAACCACCAGCTTACACTTTAAAGTTTTTCGTGACTGAAACATATCTAAAGAGAATTGTTGATTTTGAAATAACGCACGTTTCGCATCCATATTAAATTGACATATAGATTTACATGCCGAAGACAACTATCGAAATTGCAAGCGCCATGAAACATTTCCATCTGTGATCATCTAGGGTACCCACACGATACTTCACATTTCAAATCAAAATGAAATTGGTTTAGTTTTAATGCAAACTGGATCCTAGTTAAGCTTGACTTAAATATTTATGAGCAACGAAGAATAGCTAACATTGAATTTAAGGTTTAAGTGCTTCTTGGCAATGATGCAGATTTAAGAGTTGTATCAGAAACGACCCTAAGTTCATTAAGACCACTGATGCTTTTAGTGCATGTCCTATACTCCTATCCAATCGACTACATTGTTGCCCGAGTCGATAGAATACGTGGAACAGTATTCTCGACATATCGGACCTTAACACGTTCCCTGCCAAGCTGTTTTTCACTAGGTGTCATTTCTACGCCGCGTGTACCGAAAACAGTACACGGTAAGTGCTTTAATAATTTTGTATAAATTCTTATTTTTTTTTTTGTTTTTGAGAGAATTTATATTATTTTCGAGATTATTAATATTAAAACAAAAAAACACGTTGGCGTGGAAATGAAGCTAAGCGTGTACTGTTTTCGGTACACGCGGCAGGGAACGTGTTAATCAAATCCAGCTGGCGCACACGAAATCGGTGTTTCACAGATATTGTGCCAGCAACCACTCTTGTTGTGCGTGCTATTGTTCTCTCACGAGTGGAAGGGACCTACAGTTTTATGCCGACTCCGAACGGCCAAGTTTGAGAAGCTTTTTCTAGACAGAAAATACTCTTTGAGCATTGTCAGTGACTCGAAAGAGCTGGGGCCGTGAACATTATTTCTTCGCACAGAGCAGGAATGGAACCTACGACATCGAGGTTGGAGTCGACGCACATACCCACAACGCCACGGGCCATCTCTGTGTCGTGTGATAGGCGAAAAAGCTGTTCGCGCAGATTGCTTTCGGAACCACTTGTAAGCGAGCCGCAAGAAAATACGTCTGCAGCGACGAGATCTATTTTTTAGTGCACGGATTTGTCAGGATTTCGGATGATGCCAATGCAAGCGACTATTCCAATTGACAATGTTTGGTGCGCACCAACGACGGTGGTGCCCTCAATGTTATGCGGACCTACTGCCGCGCTGGTCGGTGGTCAGATCACAACTCTCCCGATACAAGATGGGACATGGAAATAATAAAGATTAGAATTCTGAGCTAAGTACATACATGTCTTGTGCGTCATGACACATCGACGAGTACCTCAAACGCCACAGTGCTGCCAATACACACTTCCTTTTGGTACACTAAATGGAGAATCTCCCGATTTCCGATTTTATTCATAAACAGAGGCCTGGGGTGATAGTGCCATTAATTTGATCGCAACGGCAAATGGTTTGAAAGCCAGTTAAAAGCATATTAACTTTTCTCTCACTAAGATTTGAAGCGAGAAATCCTCTAACCAAGGGCAGGCATTAATTAACTGCGCCATCCAGCCGTACCGCAGACAGCGCTAAGGTGCTGAAGATGTCAAGATCGGACTTCTACGTGCGTAACACACGATAGAATTTGAGTTCCAAGACCCAAGGCTATACTCGTGAGTCAGAGCTGAAGTCATTGGCTATTAGAAGCAGCAGCAGAAAAGTGAAACGGAAAATAGTGTAGGACACAGTACGGAACCTTGGGGAACACCAACATAACATATCTTCGCTGAGGTGAATTTATTGATATCACGAGTGTAATATTCCTTTTTTTGCCTATAAATTGGATCCACTTTCCGGGGAGACATGAATATAAACGAGATGTGGTTCCAAAGGTATGGCGCTCAGTGCTACGAAGCTGAAGTCAGTATGGACACGAGTGGCATAGTGTGCTCGTCGGTATTCTGTTAGTTTTCTTGCTAAGTTTCCTTAAATCTCTGAAAATGAGTGCGGCGTTAATGGCAACGTATTTCAGCGGGATTCATGCGACATACTTAACAAAAAATTTGCTTTACTCGCAAATACGTGCTCACAAATATGTAGGCATCAAAAATCGTTGGTATCTCTCAAACAACTTGCTGTTGTCCCCTTTCCGTAGAACACCCCTTCATATTTTATAAATTTCGATTCACACTGATTCGTGGTCCATCTGGAACTGCTCGGAGACAAGTAGCTGCGACAACTCTTGACTGACTATTCTGTTTTCGCATTGAAACTAGGTCCACACGGTTCATCGACTCCTCGCCCGTTCCCCATCCATGCGAGATCCGAACCACCACAAGGCGCAACAAATGGTCCACTCTCTCATCGACTAAGCATAAATTAAATTGGATCCGACGAACTGAGTGGAATATCAAATTCATATGCGGACGACATCATTACCGAGAATCTCTGCACGAATAAAGGCGGCCGAAGACACAATCGGATGCGAGCGATAACCGAGGTAAAAATATCTCAAACGAATTCTTCCAGACGGAATGTCTTTCGTGAGCGCTGTTCGCTCCGTCCGTCCGATCGCAACAATGTGATGCCGCACAGCTGGCTTGTTAACATATCGGCGTCTTAACGGATTCAAATAGTTGCCCACAAATCGATTCTACTTTGCCGCCGCGCTGTCGGTTCACCCAGATCAACTTGTGACCCCGCGCGGTGTTTGAGAACAGAAACACAGAGAATGAATAGATTTTCTGTTCTTAAGTCGACCACGGTCTCGGTGGCGGCTTCCTTAGCACCTGCCCGGTTGATGATCATTGTGGAGCAAGGTGGATTATTGATTGAGTAAACAAGGTCTCGCTTGTGACCAGCCGTGAGGAATTCATTAAGTCTTTTCGATTTCATTTGAGCTCCGGTCGCATTGACTGTACATCTAATCAAGGAAAAGGTACGTGGTACGAACATTTGTTTTCCTTTGAATGTAGAGACACTCGAATATCGACTGCGGACTATGCTCCTACCTGAATTGAGGGGTTCTCATCCTTGAGCGACTCACAAAGAGATCACCTTTCGTTCTGCTGTTGCTGTGTGAATGTTACACCCCATTCACACTTGTTGGATTTCACGTTAAAAACAACGATCGCACTTGAAGGCGTAAAGCTGTAGCCCACAAATGACAGAAACAATCAAAACGTGACGAACCAAGTGGATGAGTTGACAGTTGACAATATAACGAGTTGCGTTTTACGATCAATTACTCGTTAGTCCAACGTGTTTCGACTCGACGTGTGACTTTTGACGAGGCGATGTGACGAATCTCGCCTGGCAATCGCGTGCAAGCTGTGATGCATGACACTTGGAGGAGTTTACTGCGTGACGCGTAACGAGTAGCATTTGGCGCCTCGCTGCTAACTTGTGACTCGAAATTTGAAATTTTCCCATGACACCCATAGTTGGGGTAGTAAGCATTTGGAGTTCACACTCCTTATGACGGAATTGCTTGTACTCTGGGACTAGGAATGAAGTTAATGAAATTTAAATGGCAGCCTATCTAAAGCGAGAGAGATTATGAAACGTTGTTGGATCACTGTTATTTTATTTCTTTAAGCACTCACCGAGTTGGTTGCTGGGAGACAGTTTTTCTTGGGCCTTAGGTCCACAAGTCACTTGCTGATCTAGCTAATTGGCGCTTTAGTTGAGAAATCAATGAGACATCAATTATAACTGAATGTCGTATTGAGCTCTGAATTCAATGTGTAGAAGTGAATTGAGAGTCATCGTGTGACGGTCAAGGACTAAATAATTATTTGATGTTCCTCGACGGCTGGATGGAGCAGTTGGTTACAGGAGTCCCGGCTTTAAGTCACAGTGAAAGCCAAGTTAATACGCATTTATCTGGTTTTAAAATCTTTTCCAACTGCCATTTGTCGTTGGCATCAAATTAAAGGCACTGTCACTGAAGTTAGCGTTCAGTGGCAGTAGTCTGACTATGTGTATAACAACCCAATGGACCAACAATGGTCGAAGTGCGGAAGCACTTCCGCTGGATGCTCACTAACCTAACCTAATCTTGATGCTCTTTTCGGAGTTCTCACCCAAGAGTTTTAATGAAGGGTTTGCCTAAAATCGCCTTACTCTTACTAGCACTGGACAGATGACTCATGTCCTCTGACTTAAGGCCTCGGATTTTTCTGTGTAATTACAGCATCCGTTTTTTGTCTTACAGCTATAAAAGGAATTCTTAGAAAAGAGGTGGTATGAAGCTATTCTGATGTGTTGCCCTACTAACGAAAATAAATTCTTCACAAAACGGGCTGGATCACACCCCTATTACTTTACAACAGAACTCGCTGATGCCAAGAAATATTTTATAAACAGTAGAACACTATATGAAGTCCCAAACTGGCTAGTATTGGTCGCAGTTCCGACATTAACAGCTCCCAATCAGCTTACTAGAAATGTCGCCGTTTGTCTATGGATTCTTGTATACTTTATGCTTGATTCCATATACTTTTAGGATCAGATGGGGATGTGTTGGCTTTTACATATGCAACAGTATGCCTATAACAAGAACTACTGCTTCTAGAACTCCGCACTAAAATCGATCATGTTGCAAAGTTCACGATATTCAGTGATCATCATTGTTTCCTGATCATTATTTCCAGTTGAAAATCGTTACTCTTGTTGGATGATCTACCCCTACTCGTCGTAACATTAATAATCCAACGAGTGAGTTGGTTATCTATGCCTTAGCTCCAGAATCCAGGATTGATTAAGTTACTTTTATGTCAAGGCTACTCGTGTAAATTCGTTTAATTTGTCATCAGCGCTGTTGATTAATCTGTTGGGTACGCAGACTGAGTTCTTCATACAGACGTTTCTTCTGTTGGGTATTCAGTATTTTTTCCACTGTCCTTAGATAAAAGGACGGGAGGATGATCAGCATGAAGTCTTACTTAATGACCGCGTCGTCGGTATTAAGACCAGTCGTACTCTCTGTCTCTCTGCCTCTGGGTAGCCAAATGGCTACAAGGCACCATCTGCCTTAAAACAAAATAAATCTGGCCATCACTTAACCTAAAACGGTCACTTAGTCTACCTAGACTCAGCAAGCAGTCATTAAGGACTCTCATAGGTGTCATAACCAGACACTGTGCATTATGTAAGTGGCCCATATGATGAGGAAGAAACACTCATTACCTACTCTACTCCTGTAGCGTTCTGGTTAGTCGCAGGTTCCTATACCTAGGCGCCTACTACATCAATAACCTCAATGAGCTAAACAGCGCCAGCATAGGCCACCAAAATCGCTTCACTACAAGCAGCAACTGGTTCCGATGTTTGGAGAAAGCAATCCGCGTGCTATCACAATGGGCCTACTCTGGCCTAAGTGTGACTGCCCTTAGCAGTCAGCCACTATAACCTAACCTAACCTACACGCTGCCTTGACTGAGGAACATGATTATATAGAAAAGAGCCCCTCTAAATAGGCTTGAGCCGTGGCATTACTTGCAATATAGGGTACTTTCTGTATCATGATGAGCATAGTGGCATCTAGGTCTTTGGACATGTATGGACTTAAACTGTTTACTGCGACAAAGAAACATTCCGTCACACAGCTAGAATTATCAGGTAGTAAAGGAGTTTATCTGCCTCTGATAGCCAACGATGATCGCAGTGAAGATCCGCCGTAGAATTGCCTCTTTTATGATGCGCCCTCGGTTTGTCACAAAAACTGGGCTCGAAATCCTGACTCGAAGAACCAAAACCATGCTCTACGAAACTGCCGATTCTGATTTATGGACCCGAAAACTGGACGCTAAGCAAAACTGCAGAGCTGATTCTTGGTGCTTTCGAAAGAAAGTCGATATATGGTCCCGTCTGCGAGGAAGGCGAATGGAGCAGAAGACACAACCGCGAAGTCTACGAGCTGTACCAGGATGTAGATGTAGTCTAGAAGGCAAAAATCCGTCGACTACAATGGCTTAGCCACATCGGGCGCATTGTCATCAAGGCTCCAGCTAAGTATTCGAATCCGAGCCTCCTGCTTAAAGAATGGGAGGAAGACCGAGCCTCCGGTATTGACATCAAGTCATCGCGGATGTAAGACACCTTGGTCTTGATGACTGGAAGCAGCGTGCCCCAGACCGTCAGCGATGGAAGGCAGAAATTGCTCAGGCTCAGACTCTCAGTGACGCCTCTAGCCCAGCTGGAAAAGTGTAGGTAAAAAAGCAATTATTTAACAGTAATCTCTGTCCACCCTCCTCCAATATTCTCGTAGTCACTGTCCAATTGACTCCGATAGTCTTTGATTTCAGAGCATTGATGAATAGGTGAATGCATCGATTCGTTTAATGATTGACATGAAGGATCGCATCCAAGTGATGTGACTCTTCCTTGGCTAATGCAGTGAATGCCGATGTCGCACATCTTCCAACGGAAACTTATTTTCTGGAATTAAACCATCCCATCGTAAAATGACTGACACCTGCCAAAGCCTAGAATTCAAAAGACAACACGAGTCATTTCTAAAAAATGCATATCGTCCCTCTCTTAACAAACTCGCCACCACAACTACAAACTCATTTCAATACCTCCTCAAACTCCTTCAAGCGTTAATGGTGCAGTAATTGTTTCTGACAGTTAAATGTGGTAGCCGCTCGAATAGCATCAACCAGTCCAAACAACTCTGAAACCACTTACGCCAAGCCCGCAGGCATCATAACTACTCACTCAAAGAACGCTGTTGGTTATCTCCAAGCATGCAGCAGTAAGCAGAAGCAACGCAATCAGTTTGTTGCTTTGAGAGCAACCCCGGCACACGTCATCCATTTATCCACAATGTCCGGGTGGGATCACCCGCTATCCACAGACAACTTGCGGAAAGATATAACTCACCAGATATCCTGCTTGAAAACAATACACCCAAGCCGAATCGGAAACAAAAGTCCTTGTGACAACATTTTATTGTTATTTCTTTTGCCGGGTTAGGTCCCGAGGACCAGCACGTCGTGTGCACTTTCAGTCGCTTAAGCAGCATTGTCACCTCCTCCATTTTTCGCTCGGCAAAGGAATACCGTCCTTCTGTTACACCTGCCACACCGCAACGACCACTGGATGGCGAGCGAACAGCGGTTTGCATGCACTGGCCCCGTTTGGAAGGGACGCGGCGAGGTGCACTGACATCTAAGAACCCATTTGCCTTGGGCAAGTTGGTATCATCCGAATAAAGTCAGTAAAATAGTGGTAGCATCCGTTTTGTTGTGGTGCCGGGAGCAGTCGAAACTCGCTGATAGAATCGGAAAACGATGCTCGTGAGCTGGGGGTTGACGGGCGCTGCTGTGTGGTGGACTCAAGAAAATTGAAAGTGGTTCTAGGGATGTTGGTGACTCGAGATAAATACGTTCGTTGGGGATATCCCTGTTGTTCGTTCGATTTTGTCGGTTTCCCTCTGTTTCGTTTTTTTTTTGCACGCCGTGCTGAGAGTGCTCATGTACATCAGCACTTCGGTAACGGAGAAGCGCAGCGAACTTGGCTGGAGCATCACATTTATGGATTTGCATTGTGAACCGGGTGAGGTGGGAGAGAGAGAATTTGGCAAGCGGACCTGGTTGCTTGGGGTTCTGGTTGGCACACGTGTTCGATATCACTTCAGAAGTAGTCCATCTCAACGGCATGCAGTGAATGTGGATGCATTTGCGGTTTTGGATGTGCATCGTGGGTGCGAGTAGTAGGTGTATGAATGACAGGACGTTTCACTGCATTGTCTGTGGCTGAGAGAGGACACCGAACGAGAGCGACATCTGCAGTAGCTGTCAGGGGTATTGGGATAAGTAATGATGCTCTGTTGTGCTTTAGGCCAATCCCTGCTGTGTTGACATTGTGAGTTGGGATAGTGATGTGAGTGGTAGTGGATTCTACTGTTTTTGGTGGGTCGTAGCAACTTATGCACACGCAAGAAACACAATTTTCTTCAAAAGCAGAATAAAGGCCTAAAACGAATGCACCATTAAATTTTAAAGTGCCTATAATTAATTCAGCAGCTGCCATTAACGCACATATGATATCACTCAGTAAGTAAAACTGAACGAAACTTAACGAAGCTCAACGGAGTGGTTATAATGAACACATTGTATGAATTATGCCAATATAGCCAATCATTTGAATTTATCGATCGTATGAAAAATTGAACGAAACTTAACGAAACTCAACGAAGTTTTGATTATGGTCACAGTGTATGTTTACGACCAATTTAGCCAATCAATTCGTTTCTATTTACGTAAGTCAAACTGAACGAAACTCAACGAAGTGCTGAATATGGTCACAGTGCATGAAATCAGTCAATTTAGGCAATCCCTTCACTAATCGTAATGAAAGAACAACTGGACGAAACTCAACGAAGTGATTATCATGGTCACGGGGTATGAGCTGAACTGTCCATGTCCGTTCTACGAGGTCCCTCTGAAAAAATCTCTGCATTTTCTGTCCATAAACCTTCTGCCATAGTTAACCTCCTTTCACTCCACAACTGCCGGGAACAAAGGTCAAGTGACCCCTTAACACCTGGCCACCCGAGACAACCGAGTATGTACTGATTTATCGACCAACCATAGATTATAGTCTGCAAATACATCGACTCCTTTCTCACAATCGCTGCAACAAAACAACTCAATAAATCAATTTCATCCAGGCCCGGCAACTTGTTTTCACCACTTACAGTCCTCACGTAGTTGCAGTCGACCCCCTGAAAAGGAAATAGTGACCGCCTAGAGCGACTACTCATTAAAATGCCTCCACACTCAAAGTGGACACCGTAGACCGATATTGCCACGCACAGTTGCTGACACTCCTCCTCGTGTCGGCGCGGCGTACACTTGTAATACCAACCACACTTCACACACATTAATCGACATTATGTGTGTGTTTTTTTGTTTTCTATGTTTTCCTGTAATAATTCTCGTCCCTATAGCAATCAGAAATATTTTCACTCCTCCCCAAAGCCAGTGCGTTAATCCACACAATTAACGACAATAACTGTCAAATGCACAGCGCGGGAGCAGAATGAAAGGGATACGGAATTCCATCAACTCGCACACCTCACCAACCCATAAAGATATCATCGAGACGATAAAACCTAAAAGAAGAAGGAAAAAAAAAACTATCAACCGAAAAGAAAAACGAAAGCGAAGAGCCCGACGGCGACGAAGTCGAAGTCGAACAATCCGTATTTTTACACCCTTCAGTCGTGGCTCGACGGACGAGTGGTAATAAATCTAAAATTGTTCAACTAGTTGTATCTGTCGAGTATCTCAGGCCGACTGCATACAGACACACACACGCGAGTAGACACCGGCGCGCCGGTGGTGGAAGCATAATCGAATCAGAAGTAGTGACGTCGCACGTTTACCACTTCGTATTCATCTAGTGACGTGACTGCGACCACTACTACGAGGGCGACGAGACTGTGGCGTTAACGTTTTGGATTTGTCGCTGGTTTGGTTTTAATTGGATTCTTACGAGATGTATGGTCGACACTTATTCCTCCCCTATTCCCGGCGCTGTTAATTGTTTTCTTCTTCAAAGGTTCACCGACAGCTTACAGGACTTAATTAGCCGCAATGGCAGTAAATATGCTCTTAGCCGATGTGGGAAGGGTGTGCGGCTGCTGGAGGATAAGCCGGAGAAAATCGCATCACTTTGTCGTCGAGAATTTCAACTTCGGACCACTTATTGGGTGCAAGTGTAAGGGGTTTTGCTTTCAGCTTCATGGATGGATGTCAGCTCGTTCGCATGACATCGAAGTGGTTCCGTATCTTTTTTTAATTTTATTTATTTTATTACTCTCGTGTGCCGGTGTCCGGAAGTCGGAGGTGGAATAGATCTTGTGCGATGGACACGTTCAGTTGGCGCATTCGAAGATCTGAAACGAGGGACGTTGATCATTTCGAAGGCGAAGACAATGATAAACTTGACTTGATACATGCTTGGACGAGACATGTACTGTTTAAGACATCAGCTATTTTGTGGACTTGTTCAAGCTTTAAAAGGAAAGAAAGTTGGATTCTGATATGAGAGAAATTTGAAGACAATAAGCCATGTTTACGATGAGGTTCCTCCCCATCAACATGTCATCCTACGCTCGAATCCCGTCCTAAATATACCAGACGAAAGGCTCGCGAAAATCGCTGCACTGCAAACGATCCATATACGCAACTCATGGTACATAAATTTGGGTGATCTCGAAACCTGCTGCCAAAACAACCTTTCGATTGCTGCCAGGGTTATAAGGTTTCAAATAGGGAAAACGACAAATCAAAAATTGGTATTGGTATTAATTTTATGGACGAGAAATTGAAGTTTATTATAATAAATAGGGTTTGCTCAAATTTAGTAACTAAAAATGCGTAAGATGTGAAGTTTCATTTATGAAGAAAATATAAAAAAAATTTAATTTTGATTGTACAAAATCGCAAAATAGGTTATTTTTTAATTTGAGGCGATACATTGTAGCTTATAGTATCGAGGCGATCTGCCCATCTTTTGCAGGTTATGCAAGTCTCAACAAACATGAGGACGTCTTGCGTTTCCTAGGTAAATGTCCCATTCTATGCGAAATAAGAAGCACTATCTTCAACGAGAACTACATGTCAGGTCAAGCGGTACGAGCCCTACTTAGCTGCGAAAGAAAAAGCTCTGCAACTTTTACAAAATAAAAAGGGCCTTTCCAATTCAAATTTAAAACGAAGCTTCCTAATTATCATCCAAACAAACATCTTAAAAGAAAATTGTAAATCTCAAATTGAATGAACTAACCAAAACACGATCATACAGAAACTATTAAAAGAAAAAAAAAACATTTAAATTATTACCTAGTTGATGTCAAACGAGCAGATGGCCTAGCCAAGCTTAAACGGTTTTTGTATAAAAAAGAATATGAATTTGTAAATAAATCGAACTGATCCATCCAGTAACGAGTTGCACCTCGTCGCATGACCTGCTCTATACATGGATCACTAGTCTGCCTATAAGAACTGGTCGCGTAAGCTAGAAAATTGCATTCCTCCTCTCCATGAGCCATCAGCAGCACTAGAGGAATATGGGATTGTCACTGTCCAACATTTTCAACAGACTAGCATCCGACGATAATTAAGACCAATGGGATCACTCTGCACAAGTAACTCCTCTCCTTTCTCCCTCTATTCCTCGTATTTCCGTCGATCGGATCGAATACATAATTTTGTTGTTTTCACCTCGTGGTGTGACATTCTGTGTTGGATTTATTTACATAAACGCTATCCCCATGATAAGCCCTCTCATTTATATAGCTTACTGTTAAAAGTTTAAAGTCGTTGTTGATTCGTCGCATGTCATTTTGTTCGCCATCGTGCTCTATGCATTGTTTTTTACAGCCTTCTGTATATACTATTGACACCATGGAGATGTATTATTATTACGTGATGCTTCTGCTGTATTCTTCTTCTAAGCCACCGTATTTGTGATTGCACTGTTTTGAACAACTTTGAGCAAATCATTCACTAGCATAGTGAGCAGAAGAGGTCCTCATCTTGATCCTTGGAGAGCGCCATGGTTACTTGATTCTTATCCACTGTATTTGTAAATGACTACAATTTGAAACAATTTGAAACAATTTTGTGATGTGTTGTAGTAACCAGTGGAGTTGCGGGATCAACAAAAAAGCACTTGGACAACCTCTTTTGAGCCACTAACAACGCTCAAAGGGTATTCCTGTCTTGAAAAAGCGGAGTCGGCATAAAACTGTAGATCCGATCCATCCCACCCGCATGTACAATACGAGGGGTTGCAGAGAAGCAAGGCTCTGTCCCTCTACGGCATGTAGCGCCACCCATGATGTGTCAGTCCACTGGCATAGTATGGCCTAGAGAATCGAAATCTTTTTCAAAATGTCCAAACATCACGAGAGCATTGCGGTAAGCTTCAATTTAATTTGTTAATAAATTCTACAATTCACGGATTTGTGTATTTTTCCTTTCCGGAAACCAAACAGAACCAAATAACCCACCAAGTGCAGATTGGACTCAACTGCTTCAATTTACGTGAGACGGAATCTTGCACTGCAGGTACACTCGTGAGCCAACCAACCGTCATAAAATCAGAACAGGTTTATCTGAGTGGAACGTGCAAAAGCACACTCTAAGCAGCAATACCTGTGCCCTCTCTCAGTCTGTGTAGCCTTTCCACTAAGGATCTTAAGCCCTATCTTCTTAATTATCTTCTTAAGAGAAAACTTCAAATCTCAGATTCTATAAATTATCCACTGCGCCTCATGGGAGCCTTCAGAAGTGCCTTAAATGGCACTCTCGCACCCCCGGGTTTTCCCCTTCTAATAACCCACCGTCCAATAATCGCAAATCTCCCCTTCTTAACTGCCCCCACGGTCCGTCGCTTTATTCAAAGACACTTATCGCACACCTCATCCGTTACAACATCGAGCACCACCCAAGCAGACGTGTCGCCCGGCAACCATACGAAACAACTCTCATTTATCTCACTCTTTAGCACATTATAGCCGAGCGCAGCCATGCTAGGCCATGGCGTCGTTAAAGGGTGTCGGGGTAAGGATCCCTCACCACGCTCACCCCATCGCAGACTGTTGCCACGTCGATAATCATTCAATCATGAAAGTGATTTTCTCACATCACCTTCAATCGATAACTAATCAATTCGTTGCGGGCGACGGGAGCGGCGGTGGGCCGCTGATGCTGGTGTTTATCGTCCCGCAATCTTTAGCTGCGTGGTGGCAATAAAACTACCACTTGTACTTCTGCCACGCCATTATCCCGGCAGGAAGTCCGTTCGTCCGGCCACCACTGCGACCGTCTCCATGCATGTGGGCAGCGGGCGGGTTATCTAGGAAGCTCCCCCAGTTTAAACCTCAAAGGTGCTGTAAATTACCACGACCACAGCTCATCCGCTTGGCTGGCAGGGCAGAGTCTCGGGTGCCGTCGTCGCCGCCGGGCCACTGCAGACAGCTGTTAATGTACTTACTTTTGTGTTAAACGGACTGCACTTAACCAAGATAAATGGACTTGAATAATAAATTTAATTATTTTGATTACATCGCCAATCACCTTAACGCCACCGCCACCGCCACGGCCATCAGCCGGATGAGTCGTCCCTGTCGGAGGGTGTGAGGCGTCGCATTGAGTTACCGTCATGGACCGCCGCGGCCGACCACTCGGTGTCATACTTCTAGTGTTTTATGGACTGGTGGCAGTTTGCGTAATCCCGTCACTCTGCCGGCCATCAATGGGCCTACGATTTATTGGCAGGGCATTTAATCAAACACACATCGGCCGGGCTGCACGTAATGAATTTATGCATGGGACTTAATTTTTTATTGGCTGTCAGCTTGTCAGCTTGTCGGCTTGTCAGCCGGCGAAAGATGGCAGCGTTCGCGAAAACGTATGGTGCCGCTTTTTCATTAATGATTTAATGATGGGGACAGTTAAATGACGGCTCTTGGGTTCTGGGGCCAGATGGAGGGTATTCATTTAATCCAGCCGCTCTTTCGCCTCAGCCGCTCGATGGAATGCCGTGCCGCCACGGACAAGGGGCGGTGTTTGTATGGCACGGAGGCAGGTATATCTAATGGCACCGATTTATTGGAATCAGCCGCAGATACTGATCTCGAATGTGGCCGAACTCCGACCGAAATGATTTATGGATCGAATGGGAGCACAATCTTGCAGACGCGAGTCGAATCACGGACACATGTTTGCCAATTCGATCTGATTGCGTGCAGGATCAGCGAGAGCGGATGGGAGGCGATTCGGACGGCACGTGAAGTCAAAGAGCATCACAAGTGTGTGAATCTAACTTACTCCACAATACGCAGTCGGACATGAAATATGAGTTGCGCCGCGAAAAGGGGCAAGCGAGATGTGTGCGATTTCGCAAGATACCCGCCGCACCG
Organism: Eristalis arbustorum; assembly: GCA_916610145.1. Taxonomy (NCBI): domain Eukaryota; kingdom Metazoa; phylum Arthropoda; class Insecta; order Diptera; family Syrphidae; genus Eristalis; species Eristalis arbustorum. The sequence goes on along the minus strand of OU744318.1, from coordinate 14,814,913 downwards.
GTGGCTGGCGGTCTTCTGATTGAAGATTTGTTTTCGCTTTCCGTTTGGGAATGGAATTTAAATTAGACTTAAGAGCTGGCCCTTGGGTCGATCGGCGAATGGGAGTGGACATGACATCCCTTCGGGCGGTACGGCGCGAATCTTAAGTAGCTCTTGCGCTTTTGCCGATTGCCAGTGATTAAGGACGTAATTCAGACATTTGACCACACCGCCAGTGTGTGCCGAATTTACGTTTCGGAGTCATGAGCCTGATGCAAGGTCGTGAAGCATGCGCTACAGTTTCCACTGAGGGACTGAAGACACTTGAAGTTTTTTCTACCTGAGCACTACAAGACAAGGCAAAACCTAGCCAGCCTGACCGGCAATAGACCGGCTATAGATTGTGTTTCTAAATGAATGAGAGACCCAATGAAATGAAATTAAACTACAGTCGGTTGGAGAACATTTCAAACTAGCGATCGCTATGTAACACAGACGATGCGCCGATGTGCGTCGATCAGTTTGAAAAGCGGGGAGCACTATCTTGATGACACCAACATTTTTTTGCGTTCCATACTTGCCGGTTTCACGATGAAAGGTGAAGAAATTTGACTCCGCATTGGATCGCTGTCTCGACAACAACAAGCTGATGAGCACTAATGCTCCTGCTCAGAGAATCCTTGAATATGTACCTCCAGCTTTAAGCCGGGAGATATATTTTCGAAATAAAGACTTGTGTTGACTGCTAAAAGTTACCTGCCAGGTTACCTTAATGATAGAAGTCCGCTGACGCTCAGGACATCGTTGTCTTTTACATGATTACGCTGGCTAGATGTAGAATCTGTAGATGCCCACTAATGGACCACCAAAACAATGAACAGATTCTTTAAAACTCACCAAATATTATAATCGAATTAATTAACTTAAGAGACTGCAGAGATTTGACACATTTAAAGGAGACAGCATATAATACCAGCCATTAGGCTGATCATGATTGGGTTAACAGAGTATTGCTATCGCTATTACTAACGACGCAATCTCTCACCTTAAACTTGCTAAGCGAGCTGAAATGCCCGATGTCATCGAATGGTTGAAGTGATGTAGGTCTCTCATCACTTCAACTATAGTATCGACATGTCAATTACTATCAGGCCCACTACCCTGAGCTTGAGCAAAATCTATCTTCCATCCTTGACCTCATGAGTTATTATAAAAGCATTGCAGTTGGTTATTCATTCAAACTTTATTATAATATTCAGTTTCATAAACTTAAGTAAGGCGTTTTTTTGTTTGACTAATCAGTACTCAGATTTTCATTAAACGCTTTTTTGCTAAGTAAAACTTTTCTTCCAAAAATTTGTGCGTGTACTTACGTCCATTGCATTACATGTCAAAATACTCTAATGGCAAAAATAAGTGAAATTTAATTCTCAAAAGCAAAGAAAACAAGTAATATGCATGATTTAAACACTTACAAGTGTCAAATTATCGAGGGATACCAAACTTTAGTAAACGAATAGTTTCCTCTGGCGCCATCTATGATTTCGATGTTTCAACGCGTCCTAGTCAGTGATGACATTGAAATTTTATTGGAGACTTTTAACGCAGTGAAATGTGTTGTTGTTGCTTGCCGTGTTAAATCTTACTAAGCTGAGTACTGACCAGTCAAAAAACGCCTTTTGTATAAGAAACAAAAACTGAAACTGACTTCTCCTCTCTGTCCTCCTTTTTAAACACAAAAGACCAATCAAGTGACACTATACAAATTAATCACATAGGATCAGTTGATATGATGGTGGCGACATTGGAGAAAGGAGACATCGCGTAGATCTATGCGTAGGGTTGCCATCATGCACTCACGCTGCTTCCAATGAGAAAGGCCAAGCTATTTTGCGTCTGCGATGACTTATACTTTATACCGTAGGCTCGATCTTCACCTCCTTTTCGACCCAGGGAACTCGGATTCGAAGGCAGTCTCAGCTGGAACATGCACTCGATGTGGCAGAGTGGAGTCGGATTTTTGTCTTTCGGGCATCCACATCAACCACATCCCAAACGTTGCTAGTAGAGCTTGCGGTTGCTATTCTTCTTGAACCGCCTTGCTCGCAGTGAGGGCCTTTTATCTGATTTAGAGTTTAATTCCGGAGGGTACCAAGAAATAGTCTTGTTGCTTCAGCGTCAAATGTTGTTCTTTCAACCCAGTTGTTTCGACAAACCGAAGCAGCATCTGCTGTCAAGAGCAATTTTACCTACTCTATCGGAGTAGGTATGTTGTTGGTTTTAAAGTTGACGTTTTCCCCCGACGTAGCAAACTCGTTCAGCTGGCGATTGTATTATTTTCAGAGGAGGTATGTGAAGCAGCGTTTCTTGGCCATCAGCATATATTTTATGTTCTCCTACTTGGCTTTAAGACCGGATGGCGGAATGATTTGTAGAATACAGTGCTTAACGTATGTGCAGCTGCCGGACGCACTATATTCTCCTGTACCAAATTGACGAAATCAGATGACTGCGAATCTCCTTGCGATATCCGGTGGATGTTTCAAACGGCTCAGAGATTGTTGAGCCAAAATGAACGGTGCATCGCATTTGTTAACGTGGTACGACACATGTGCGGCCCGGATTCTGAATTCGACCATTGCTTCAAAATACTGCGTCTTTCAAAACATATCGATTTGCAAATTGGTATCGATCTTCTGCAGGGTTTGTCTTGGTGTGAAAATTTGGTATATAGTCGATTTACCGAGACAACAAACCTACCAGATTATATCCTTGAGATAAGAGGTTTGCGACGACCTTGTCCTTCAAGAGTGGGCAAGCTCTAGTTCTTCTCTACAGTTTCCTCACAGTGGCGTATTTGACCCAAGACATGGCATAAGCCTCTAGTATGGCCAAGACGCCTGTTTGTGGTCTGAAATGGTTTGTCTAAAATGTTTTTTTTCCCGCAACTTCAAGTAAATTTGAAGGGTTTCTTGGCAGACGGGAAGTTGTGTGTAGTTCGGGGAGGTGGATTAGGTTAGGTTAGGTAGTAGTGGCTGACTGCTAAGGGCAGACACACTTAGGCCAGAGTAGGCCACGCGGATTGACTTCTCCTAGCGCTGGAACCAATTAGTGCTTCTAGTGAAGCGATTTAGCTGGTCTATGTTGCACTACTTATTTACTACGACAAACTAGAGCACTACCGAAGCAGAGTAGAAGTTAATGGTTTCTTCCTCCACTTCATCCATGCAGCTTCTGCAAAAATTATTATATGGGACAACCATCCTGCGAGTACGAGTGCCAATAGCACGGTGCCCGGTTATGACTCCAACGAGGGTCCTTAATGAGTGCTTGCTGAGTCTAAGTGACCGTTTTAGGTTGAGTGATGGCGAGATTTCTTTTGTTTTTTGGCAGGTGGTGCCTTCTATTTGTCTTTGGTGGTTTTAATTGTATGAATCTCTAAAAGATGGTAAGTTGTAGCGATCGGCGTGGAAGGTGGTATCGGAAATCACTAGAAAAAAGTAAAGCGTTTTACAATTAATCCATTTCAAACCCGGTCCAATTTACTTTCCATAAGAAACAAACCATGCAAAAATATTGTATGTTCTATTTCAAACGTTTCAAACTGCACACGCAGTCTACGAACAAACACTCTACTTTGAACTGTGGCTGCCACTGTGGCCAATTGGTTCAAGGACTCGACGATTTCAACTGAAGTCTACATACTTGCTTTTCTTCATTCCATGCCTGGTCAAATACCCCACAATGCGATGGTAAGTCTCTTCATTTGCACGTTCCTTTTGAGCAACGGTAGTGTTCAAGAAATATTTATTTAATAAAAAATACAAAATTGACGAAAAATATTGAAATTAACTTCAAGGCATAACTAGAACAGATCAGTGTTGAAATCTCAAGAACCTTGCTACGTCCTCGACATCGTCAATTGGATAACTCCTTATGCCATACATTTTTAAAGAGCCAGGGCCTACCTTCTCAGCAACCACTCGTGTTGTGCGTGCTATTCTCTCACGAGTGGAAGGAACCTACAGTTTTCTGCCGAATCCGAACGGCAAAGTTTGAGAAGTTTTTTCTAGACAGGAAATACTCTTCGAGCATTGTCAGTTATTTTTGTCGCACAGAGGAGGAATGGAACCTACTATGTTGAGGTTGGAGTCGACGCACATACCCCCAACGCCATGGGCCACCACGACGTCGCATTCATGATTATGGCGACTTGGCGTAAGCCTTCGATTTGCTCCTTACTTCACTTGGTTGGAGGACAAGCAAAAGAGGTCCCACGAGAAGAGAAGAAATATGAGCCATACCAGAAATGCCCTACAGGACTGCCACCAGTATCATCTAGTCATTATCATATCCACCGCACAATTGTTCAGTTCGCTTTCCTTCGAACTCCACTCAGATGTTCATGTGGTAAACGCGATTTGAATTTGAATTCATGTCAATGAACTACCGTCCTGTTCACCAGACCGATTCCGCCCCATCACTCCCAGCAGTGCCATTTAGATTTGCAATACCATCCGCCATCCGCCATCCTCCATTCGCCACCAGCCATCAGCCAACCCTAACACTTACCAGATACCCCTCGAAGAACTGAAAACTAAACAAATAAAAGATACCGCTGCTATGATTTATGGGATCATTAATATTTAAGTGCTTTTATAATAAATCGATTAATAACAAATGGGACGGACGACCACACCCCTTTCGGGCAGCCCATTCATGCAGACGCGGCTGAACGTCGAAGACGCACTCGAAACGACTTCACATGTGATTCACACTCCAGTAAGCAAAAACCCAAAGCATATGTGCATAATTTGTCCCCACCCTCCAGACGAACTTGTCTCTCACCATTCCATTAGGCCGACTGCCGAGTCCTAAGTATCGTACAGAGTGCGTTCGTGCGTGCGTGGCCAGCGAGTGAGAGAGTCTCGTCTCTGTGCGACTAGATGTACTCGTAGTTCCAGCGATTCAAGTGGGATTCTTGGCGCACTCGTATGGCCCATTAGGCACTCGGGCACGCGGATGATGGCGATGGTGAATTGAATATTTCTTCGAATACTTCTTGATTAAAACATTACGGCGATGATGAAATCGAAACGATTCGCTTCATGAGCTCCGCACAGAGACGGCTGTGTGTACTACAGAGCCGCTGATGGAGATGTCAACGTTTCACTGGGCGCGGCTAAGTGCGTTAAGCAAGCTGAGATGAGAGTTTTACGACAATAAATGTAACAATCGCACAATTTATGAAACATTTAGGGAATCAGCCAACGAAATCTGCACTGTGAGTGGATTGGGGGGTGGGGTGGGAGTGGACATGGGCATGTTGTGTAAGTTTCCGGATTTAGAGGTTTTTCTCGATACCGCGCTGAACAGAGATTCGTTGAGCTTATGTATGAGAGTCATTAAACGTTGAGTGCTGTGTGCCTGTTGAGTTTGCCTTGGCAGGGGATACTTGCTGGTGAGGAGATTATTTATGCACATAAGTAGAGTTTAGCGCGAATGTGGAAGGCGTGATGGATTCGGTAATAACTTAGCCTAGAGCCGAGATATCCACGGTTGATGGATATTAAATCAGACGTGTGCTGTGCTAATGGGCAGCTATTTAATCCGCTTAGATGGCCCACGGTGGTCTGTTCTGTGTTTCGATAGACTTAGCGGGTACTTAGTGTCTCCACCACACATTGTGGGTATGGAATGTGATGTTGTATTTATGACAGAATCAGCTCAAGTGAGATCGAATAAATCCTTCATCTCAACTTTTGGATGGACATTTAACATGCCCCGCGGATTTCTTATGACTTGATGGAACACTCACGTTGTACATCAAGGTTCGAATACGGAAACACCAACTAGTTGAGCAGCTTCTCTCCTGAAGAAGAGAAAAGACAAGCTAAGCATTTAGAATTCCCTCATCATCAGGTGCCGTCAGGTTTGCAACAGCAGTGCCACAATGAGAGTGCAAAGTCTGCTACAAAATTCCGATAGGAAACTAAGTTCAGATAAAACAAGAACAGTATGTGAAATGAAATCGATTATGGGTTCATTTTGAAGCTACAATCTTGTAATTATACATGGAACAGTACATTATTCCAATGGCCATCTCGATTTGGATCGCAGTGCTTGATTATTTGTTGCCAATTCGAGTGTCCTTATCCATTATGTGCGACATTCTTCCAAGGATAGCGTTTCAAATGATCGCCTCGAGCTCGTCCAAAGTCAGTTGGTTTGGTAGCTTCGGCTAGGGACACCGTACACCCAGAGAAAATAATCAAATGATGGCAAGTTCAGTGGCGTCGGGTAACACACCATTCGCTAAATTTTCTTTTCAACAGTTATGACTTTAGAAAGATGTGCAAAGATAGGAAGACCGATCCTGATGCACGGTTCCCTGGTCTGGTGTAGAGCAGTAGAGAGAAAAAAAGAGTTCTCACACAGCTATCCAAATTCAAAAATCGACTTACATATAAATTCGGCCCGTTCTGTGTCTTGATCCTGCAATTGAGGGTATTAATAAGCCCCTTGAGCACGCAGGGTTATAAAAAAACTGACTTGAGATTTCTAGTACGTGCTTTACACCGGCAAGTATTTTAGTGGATCATGCGGATCAGAAAATTACGATGATGATTGTAAAAGGAATTACCGATATACAGAACAACACCGGCGACAGCACTCGAAGCCATCGACTTCATTCCTCCTGTCAATCTATTATTCAGCAATGTAATGGAAGCATACTTACAGATGTAGCTCCTGTATCACTTCAGTTCAGTTCAGTTTCACCAATCCAATGCCACTTGTGTCAGTGAAAAGTGGTGCCTATAGTTTCCTGGCCCGATTCTCATGTAGTTGTTCGTTTGATATACGGTTCGGCCAGAAAATCCTTAGTACGTTTCGTAGGCACATGTTCACGAACGTCTCCTTCTTACGAAAATGGCGGTCACTTTCCAAGTGCTGCGATTATATAAAAGCATGGACTCAAGATTGGAGCAAATCAGTTTGGTGTTCAAGCTAATAGTATTGAGGACAGATTGAGGACCGAATGCAGATTTAGCTTTAGATATTCCAATGTCTACTTCGGTTCCTCCATTGCCTGAGACAATACTTATAAGGTATTAACAACTCTCTATTCTATCAGCCGGTGTTCCAGCAATGCCTATTTGAGCGTGGTTATATACCTGGCTGAGTAAATTTGTGTTTGAAGAGTTGATCTGCAGTCCCAATGCGTTAGCCTCCCTATCCACATTAGTCCATAATCCTAGACAGAAGTCAAACGTCATCGACGCAGCCAACATGATTAAGGTACGATGAAAGTGTCCATTGAATTCCTTGTGCTCTCGATAACAGTGTAGAGTTAAGCACATCTTCTTCTTCTTGTGGCGCTAAAGTCCGGGGTGAACCTGGGCCTCAGTCAAAAATCCTCTCCAGCTGGCACGATCCTTAGCCAGCTGCCTCCAATTTCGCACTCCAAGTTGGTTGAGGTCCTTCTCCACTTGTGTGCGCCATCGGGTTCGTGGTCGCCCACTATTGCGCTGTCCCACTGGTTCGGAGTCGAATACCCTACTGGCTGGAGCAGTGCTGTCCATGCGCTCAACATGGCCTGGCCATCTGAAGATGTAGCTGCCTATGGTGAAGTTCTGACCGAGTCGTTGATGTTGTATGTCCTTTCTTGAAGACAGCATATACTTTGTTTTGCCCTCATTCACCGCTAAGCCCATTTTGCCGCCTCCGTTTCAATACAGTTAAGCACATCACTGATCACTAAAAAAGAGGGAATCTGAGATCACTGAGAGCAACGAATGATAATAGCAGAAGAGGAGGTCGCCCCATAAACGGTCTCAATAGAGCCTGCGTATAGGAGCGCGAGTCGTCTGTGACTTCTTCGAAATATCCCTGACCACTGTAGCATTTTTTAAGTCTAAGTAGCAAAGACGCATAAGTCAGCGGAAAATAAAGGCCCAAACATGATACTTTCTTGTTTTGGCTGGTTAGGATCTGCAGACACACCATCAGTGTATCATAGCTGGAAGAATCTCTAACAATCGCACTCAGCTTCAAAAGGAGAAAAGTAGAAGATAAAGTCCTGAACAGAGTCAACACTCAATCGCTTGGTCTGGAAATTTAAACGACAATAGGAGCCGTGTTGCCGACGTTGAGCAGAAAGTGGTCAACACCATGGATCGATTTTAGTCGCAAAGGTGTACGTATGGTCATAATAGGTCGTGAGCATACCGAATATTTGCAGACTGAGACTGAGACGAGGAAGGAAAACAATCTCCCTAACAACTGCTCCGATATTGTCCAGCCCTAGCAGTGAAAAGGAGGCAGAAATAATACTTGATATGACTGGAAATAATAAGGTAAAGTGAGAAATTTTCTTGTAGTTTATTATGCTCAATTTCAAACAAAATTCTAACTAATACGAAACGGATAGCTAGGGCCCCTAGTAAAACAAAAACAAAACGAACGCAACTCAATATCAACCCCGTCAACCTGATATAGCTTTTGCAGCGAGTTGGTAGGATCTGCAATTACAGAGCACTTCAATTGGAATTATATGAAGTTGCTGAAAAGGATGCCTTAAAATGTGAAGAAAATTTGATAAGAGGCTATGGACATAATAAGTAATACGGGGTCAAGAACTGAAAATAAGCTCTATCCCTAAAGTTGCTGAAAAGTGCCAAATTGAGGACTTGCTTTTGACTTGTTTATTTTTTTCGTAGGGGTCTTAGCTATCCGGTTTGAATTATTTACCATTTTCCATACAGAATATCCAGTTGTCCGTATTATTTGCAGTCATATGTAGTATTAATTCCACTTCGCTCAAACATGTACTCCTTTGTGCACCCCACTGTTCGTTTTACTGTAGCAAGACATTCGTGAAGCTTCGGCGTGGGGCTCCTGCAAAAAAGTGATATTCTGTCAAAGTCCGGATCTCTGCTCGACTTTTCGAGTGTCCAATTAGGGAGTCACGTCTTTGTCAATGGCCGTCCGGCGTCAATTATTGCGTCAGCACAGTTTTATACGGACGTGGGCACAAATTCAGGCTTTTGTCTTTCATGCGATACCCATAAATAAAGTTAAAAAGAGTACAAGTGGCTGAACCATCGTTGTCGAAACTCAGGGCTTGCCGATTTTGTCCAACGCAGCAGAACTCGGCTTATAGCAAAAAAACCTCGGGGACTTTTGAGTCGTTGGGCAACTGCCTGACCAGAAGCTAGAGCACAACAACACGGAATAACCTTCTGAGTTCTGAACCGTTATTGCGTGTCACCCCGATACGGCATAGAGACTTTTTCTTGTGGGGTCCAAAAAGTTTAAGGTATTCGCGACGCTGCACACGTCTCCCGCCTTCAAAGTTGACTTAAGCCATGCCATCAATAAATCCAGTTTTATTTATACCCTCGACTAATCGAGATATGAGCGAAACCTGGAAACTGCGCGCGCATTTGAGGAATATCCTATTAGACATTGAGACAATAACAATAATACAATGCAATAACACATCAAAATGTGTTCATTCAAATAACCTGAATATTCGCAAAGAGAGTGCATAAAGTTGTTGATCGAAAAATGGGACAAACAACAGATGTAGGTGTGCCCGCTACCGAATAAAGAAAGTCTCTCAAATCATCAGCAAGTCTATCCTCGTTCAAGTGAACTTGAATTTCACGGTCATACACGTGCGCGCAATTTATTCTGAGGCATCGGGTACTTATGGACACTCATCTCATTTGGGAACCAATTTCTGACTAAATACATTTATGAAGGGAACAACATGTACCAATGTTCTGAGACACGAATTCACGCAATCACGTGAAATTCGCTTGAAATCGTGGTCCCAGATTGCCTAAAATTCACGCTAAACCTAGGGATTATTTCGCCAGATGCTCTGTATCAGCATCTAATTCAAGCAGACACTCAAGCAATTACATCGTTCCGAATAAGACCGATGACGCATTCGATCGCATTCCCCAAGTGGTTGCCAAGATCCCCCACAGCCATCATCCGACTCAATTTATCTTTCTAATCAACGAGGAAGCATTAAGCGATTTTGTTCGACTTCCCTAAACAGAAGTCATCAAAATGTATTCCCAAATCGTAAATCGTCATCACGACGCACACATTCCTGACTTCAAAGCGCTCACCAACCGCACACTTCACACGCCAAACATCCGCCCGCCGTCCGCACATGAAAGGCGGACAATTTATTAGACAATCCGAAGAGCTTCGTTGTTTATTTGCATGGATACACATGGATCCACGAAAATCACTCGCCAGAGACGTACCAGTTTCATAATTTAGCGATATCACGTTTGACAGCTCCATAAAATCCCCCAGTCCACACAAACACGCAACGTAACCGCTAATTGCCGATTCATTCGCGAAAATCGCAAAGTCTTTCGCGACATCCCTTTCTCCCTGCCGGACTTTCAAGCACCTGACACGCGGTTCCCTCGGCGGGGAGATAAGGTCGCGATATGTGGTCGCGCTGCAACAGGAGCTTAGAGTGTTCGCCGTCAAGCGGCGCATAATTAAAGTCACTGATCGTCACAGATTGCGCACTGCTCTTATCGCCACAGTCAATTACTGTCCCCAGAGATTACTGTCGCATGCGGACACGGGGGCTTAGTAAGATGATCGCCGCGCAGCCTAATCAAGCTGGCGAAACTGAATGGCGGGCAGCGAACAAATAGCGCCGGGATCAGTTTCCAAACCAGTCTCCCCGGTGCGCTTCAAATCATGGGCAAACTAGCGTGATAACCTGCCCGCCAAACCGGCTGCGATTTGCATATAAAGCGAATGTCATACTTCCTGCAAGCGAATGGGCACTAAGCGAGGAGGAGCTCCGACACAATCACCTAATCACGCCGCGACACACCAGAGACATCTGCTTACGTCGCCTGAGTGAGTGACTCGGACGAATTCCAGACCGTTCGGCAGTCCACGAAGACTGGCCCGTCTCAGCTTCCGTTCGGAACCTGATATGCAAAGTGGCGCGGGGAGTGTTCCGCTGATAATATTCCATAGACGGCCACACGTTGGCGCCAATGGTCATCTGTTTCCAGCTGTCACCGCTGGCCGTGCTCGCCCGTCTTGGGCGAACATAAAATGTTCTTCCTCCCCAAAGAGACGCGTTCAATTTGTTTCCATCGAGTAGTTATCACTTTTATGGCGGTAATTAAAATTCGTCATGATAAATTGAGCTGTATGCAATAAGTCAACTGAATGAGTGGGTACCCATCAAAGCGAGCTCTGCTCTGGGTCCTAATGAAGTCTAATCGCTTCGGGTTGTTGGCTTTGACACACAAGTCGTCCAGTTGTGTGACGGATTCTAATCAGTTGGCCAGTGGCTCCGGTTAGGGATAAGTAACGCATATTTGGCCGGTAAGTGGCGAGTCGTGTTCTGCGACCATATCTGTGCGAACTGTTTAATGTCTCGAAATGATCGGAGTTGCTGTTCGGTGGAGGCGTGCTGGTTTTTTTGATGGAATTGAATTATCATTCGATTTGGAATGCCAACATGTTTGAAAAAGAGAATTGATTCGAATTTTAGATGCTCTGCGATCGGTGAGATCAGTTCCAGGTGGAATTTGCTTCTGCAGAGGGAATGTTGGACGTTCTTGATGGGTGGGTTTCAGATGGAGACGTCTTTGATCAATATTTTTGCAAATAAGTTGGCCTGATTTTAGAGAAGTCAGGGATCTGACAGAATCCGTAGAATCTTTGAACAATGTGCCAAATGACAGGTGTATCTTCATATTTTCTGTCAAATAGTTCGACACTGGTACCTCGAGGGCTACAGCGACACAGTGACATTAGAAGGAATTGCGAAGCCACGGAACGATCAACGACTAGTATTCCCTTCTTCTGACATAGACGAAGGCAAGGCAGCAGACAGCAGCTGTGGTGCGGACGGGATATCTGATAAGTACCTTAGCCCCGGACTTGATCTTAGTGAACGCATGCACCAGCTTCTCTGTATTATATGGTCGGAGGACGTTTTTCATGTACTTCGAGCATCGTATGGAGTGCATCGATTCAATTCAAATTCTCGTTGTGCAGATTGATGACTTGTACAACGGAGCGTCTAAAATATCTGATTTAACCTTGCCCTTGATAACTGCCTCACATGCGGTTCTAAAATTACTGCAGCGCATTGCATTGTAATTTGCAGCTCGGAATTGGGTGCACTGTCTACAAGAGTCCTTACTGCAGCCTGTGTATATATTTTTCTTTACAGCCTAAGGCGTAAGCCCGTCTGATATATAAGCTGATTTGAGGGACTTCAAATCCTCTTCTTCTTTGGTTGGTGCTACAGTCCGGGGTGGACCTGGGCCTCAGCCAACATGCCTCTCCATCTAGCTCGGTCTTGTGCTAGTTACTTCCAGCCACGCACGTTAAACTTATTTAGGTTCCCTTCTAGCTGCATGCGCCACCGTAGGCGTGGTCTTCCTTTACCGCGTTGCCCCTCGGGGCCATTCGCTCGACGTGACCTAGCCACCTGAGACGAGAGATTCGAACTCGTTTGTCCAGGTCGATGTCGCTGTACAGCACGTACAGCTCGTCGTTAGGCTCCTCCTCCAAACACCATCCATACATAGGGGACCGAAGATAAGGACTTTTCTCTCGAAGCACCCAATAATATCCTCGTCCGCTTTAGTTAGTATCCATGCTTCTGCGCTATACAGCTGGACTGGGACTATCAAGGTCTAATATAAGGATATCTTGGTTCTTCGAGAGATGGCTTTATTCCTCAGTGGCTTAGCGAGTGCGAAAATGCAGCGGTTGGCCAATGTGATCCTCCGTTTTATCTTCGCAGTAGTGTCGTTGTTTGTATTTACTTCGGAGCATAGGTAGACAAAGTCTTTCACTACCTCGAAGTTATAGTTGTCTATAGTGACGTTTTGTGCAAGAAGTCGGTGTTGGTGGACCTTCTTTGAAGACAGCATATACTTCGTCTTACCCTCATTAACCGCAAGCCCCATCTTGGCCGCTTCCTTCTCGATGCTCACAAACGCCCCACTGACGGCCTATTGTGTTCTTCCGATGATGTCAATGTCATCGGCGTATGCGAGCAGTTGCACAGATTTGTAGAAGATCGTGCCTCTGGTGTTGATATTTGAGTTCCGCACGATCTTCTCGAGAATGATGTTAAAAAAGTCGCATGACCCTCCGTCGCCTTGTCGAAATCTTTTTCTGACATCAAAGGTCTCGGTACAATCTTTACCGACCTTGACGGAGCATCGAACGAGTTTGATGCCAAAACTAGAAAAGGTCTCTATAAATTCTATCATACGCGGCCTTAAAGTAGATGAATGAGGATGTAGCTCGGATGACGTAGCCTTAACCTGAGACGTTAACATGGTTATAAACTGCTGCAGATTAGTCCCCCCCCCTACAATGTGATCACAAGCAGGTCCTTTTAATAAAGTTTTTACGAGGGTACCAGCAAGATATTTTTGTCTTTCCTCGATTGTCTCAGTTAGAGAGATCGCGTCAATGAAACCCTTAAGATTATTAGAATTGCCAAGGGAATACCTAACTCTATCCGTAGTTCCTACTGACTTTGAGCAACTTCTGACGCAATAGAATATTGTCGACGCTTCTTGATAATGAGCAGTTGTTAACTTGTCGAAACGTACCTGGAGTAGGCTTCTAGTACTATTGTAGTTCTTTCTTTAAGACCTGTGGAATTGTTCTTTCTAAGGTAAGATAAAAACCACCTGTCCACATTTTACCTCATATTAATTAAACAAGAAATTCGTAAAATAATTCATTTAAATATTACATCGACTATTTAATAACCGTGTACACGGACGACATTGACGTAATTGGATGAACACAGCGAGCAGTCAATGAGGCGTTTGCTGGCATTGAAGCAGAAGCAGCTAAAATGGGTCTAGCGGTAAACCAGGGCAAAGCAAAGTACATACTGTCATCACAGAAGGACGCACAACATCGACGTCTCGGACAGAGCGTCATAATGTGCAGCAGAAACTTTGTGGTAGTCAAGGACTTCGTCTACCTCCGCTCGGGACTAAATAGGGACAATAACACCAGTACCGAGATCAAGCGTAGAACTACTCTCGCCAATGGCTGCTTCTTTGGACTCAAGAGGCGATTGAGTAACAGAGCCATCTTTCGGCACACCAAGTTGACTTTATATAAAACTCTGATCATCCCTGTCATGTTCTATGTCGCAAATACATAGACGCTATTGAAAGCGGATAAAGAAGCTCTTGGTTGTTTTGAGAGAAAAGTTCTGCGTGCGATTATTGGTCCTGTTCGCGTTGATGGCATCTGAAGGAGAAGATTCAACCACGAACTGTACAGCGGCATGCACCTAGCTAAGCGTCTTCGGTTCAAACGCTTAAGATGGCTAGGTTATGTAGAACGGATGAACACCACAGCTTCGGCCCGAAGAAATCTTCGAATCCGTATCTGAGGCAACGCAACAGAGGACGCTCGCATACAAGGTGGCGCACCTAAGTGGAGAAGGACTTCAACCAACTTGGTGTGCGAAATTGGCGACAGCTAGCCAGAGATCGGGCTGGTTGGAGAAGCTTGTTGGTTGCGGAAGCCCATGTCCACCCCGGACTGTAGCACCGCACAAAGAAGAAGAATAAGTTGGTGGGAACCTGCCTCTTACCTTCCATGTTCGTTCAATAATGATTGGCGTTGTCCGTTAGCGAAATTTAATAGCTCCTAGCGGTGGTGAAGGGTAGGCCGCGGATTAGTAGTGGCTGAGTTTTTATTTATTTTTTTTGTTCGTGCCTTGTATGACCGCTGTGACCTGGTATCCAAAGAAGGTGGCCTCCAATACAAACAGTCAAAAGCAGTCAGGATGGACAGGTTGGTAGTTTGGAAATGACATTATGTACTTAGACAGGATGGACTTTCCTTTTACTGGCGACTCAGAGAACTGTGGACTCTATGGACCCTTACTGAGCCATTGGACACCTACTCGTCGAGAATCGAAATCTGAGACCAAACAGAATCACTTTAATGGAAACAGATTGTCAGGGCATCCCTGTAGTGTGACTATCAAGCTTCTGAAGAAAGCTCCAAGGTTATAGATAAAGAAAGGGGACCCAATGAATATTTCGTGGTAGCAATGATACGCGGTTGGTTTCGTTGAATAAATGCATGTGTAAATTGTAAGGCAGGCACACTGGTCAGGAAATTTATCGTGGACATAATCAAAGCATGCCACTTTACGAGTCCCTCTCCGTAAAGGACACTTATATAAAGGGGCACGATCCCGGCAAAGAGTGATTAGGTACGTTTACATTATACTACCGGGTAGTACGAGATGTCCGAAAGACCAAAAGCGCTTCGCGTTCGCATTGTACTACGCGGTTGACGGAAGGCAGTTTCGTGACATCAACATCGGAGCGCATGTTCATCTTTCAGCGATGTTGATGTCCTAAATAAATAAACGAGCCTAAACTACCAAACCAAATATAGAAACCAATTGCTGATGCCCATTCATGGAAATTTAAAACGTGAATAGAACTGAGTACTGTGGTCGTACCACTAGTGTACGACCAAATAAATACCGCCTCCAATGAGTCAGTATGGACAGGTTAGTAGTTTGGAAGTGGCATTATGTACTTAGACAGGATGACCTTGGCACGACCGAGGGAGAAGGTAAAAAAAGTTGAAATAACACACGACTGTAGTATGGAACGTTCACATTTCTACGACCTAGTACTAATTGGTCCCTGCGACTTGCGTATTCGAGGCCCTGTACAACGAATTACCCCTTTAACGAACTCGAACATGAATTTCAGCGCTTACTACTCAGTAGTACCCCTAATAACGGACACAACAACAAATAAGAAACCTAAAAGAAGCAGTAAAGTACGCAATACATTAATTCCCTTGGTCCAGATGTATACAACGTCCAGTCATTACGTGAAGTTAAAGAAAGGGAGCCGATGACCGACTTTCAGTACAATCCACTTGGTTGGCATCACAATAAAATACACATTATTAACAATTTCTTGTTAAGCTCAACACTCGCACATGCATTCCGATATAATTCAACAAAACGCTGATCAGAGCGAGTATGGACAGCCCATCGAGTCCGCAGGCCTGGTCTGATTCAACTTTCCTTTCAGTACTCGTTTCGCCGCGCAAACGACTGTTTGACGCAAACACGCATGCATCGACTGTGGATGCCTCCGAGAGTAAATCAATTTCGTTTCCCACGGCAGTTCGGACGAATGCATGAACATAAGTCAAGCCTAGGCGACGGCGAAATATTTTTAATATTTCGACTGCGCAAATATTTTCCGCCATTAATACTCCGGCTGCGAGAATGGCAAACAATAAAAGTAATTATTTCATCCATTTCGTCGGTATTCGCCGCTGAATGCTGTTATTATATTTATTTTCCCGACATACCTTGACTTGCCTCAGCCGTTGCCGGAGATAATCAGTCGATCCCCCGAAAAAGTCGACCCACACGAGCCGAACTCGCATCCCATCTGAGTGCTGACAGGCCCATCCTTGCCAATCCCCATATCCACCGGTGCTTTCTACTCTTTTTTATCGGCTCGCTTCTTTTATTAACTCAAAAGCCTGCTGCTGCTGCCCCCTAAGGCTGTAATTTTGTGTCGATTGTTCGGTGCAATCCTGCCCGTCATCGTCGACGTCGATGGCAAGACAATGGGATGGTACACTACGTTGAAGTTCGGCACAGATCTCCATCGATACCCGATGCCGTTCAGGATGCCGCAATCGGTTGGCAGATTGTTCAATTGATTTTTCATTTCGCCCATTGATTTAGTGCCATCAACGGTCGAAAGCCATCGCAAATGGAGCAGAAAGCCGAAGTGAAAAGAATCAATTCGACTGATTATTGTTCGATATCTTTGCTGGGCGAGGGGGTAGAATAAATATAAGAGGGAACAGGAAAACAGACACTGGAGAAGGGGATTACGACTGGACGGGGTTTTTTTTCTGTTTTTTGCTGGTCCTTGTGTTGAGATGGGAAACGCTAAAAGCACAGGAAGTGCATTATAGTTGATTGCTCTCAACTGTGGGATGCATAATCGGCGACGGATTTTGCCTTGCGTTTTGGATTTTGTGTTTGTGTCGCTCTCGGGCTTGACGAGTATGACAGAGGCGTACATAATTGAAAGTCAGCTTAGAGGACACTACCTGGACTGGACTGACACCAGAAGCATTGCCATTACCACCATTCTTCTAGCGCGGGAGAGGAACTGCAATTTGTTCGAAACGGAAACATTGACAAGCATCCTGTACGAACGCGGGTAGGGGCTCGAGAGGCTTCTGTCAAAACTTAGAAAAATCAATGACACTTAGGGATGACGGCAACATCTTTGAAGTCGAAGTGACTGCGAATCACAACGCGTGTGTTGACAAACAACAACCCATAACTTTTTTTCGAGAAGGCAAGCGTCAATAAAGGTCACCAGACTTTCATACATCGTAGCTGGTTACATTGTGTACACAGAGCCTCAGTGAGATATAACTCTGTTATCCTCTGCAGACTTCTAAGACTGAAGGCTTGATATCACTGACCTTGATGCTCCTTTAGGCTACCTTATTTAGAGTTGTGGAGCTTTTTAGAGCCGCGTCCCGTCTCGCAGCTTCAGCAATGTGTAGCTAAGGTAGATTTAACAGAAGGTCCATACCTGCCGTTGGAGTGATTCTCAGCTTGTACTTA
This sequence comes from Eristalis arbustorum, assembly GCA_916610145.1. Classification (NCBI taxonomy): domain Eukaryota; kingdom Metazoa; phylum Arthropoda; class Insecta; order Diptera; family Syrphidae; genus Eristalis; species Eristalis arbustorum. Next base: position 14,797,236 of record OU744318.1, on the reverse strand, counting down.
CTTACATATCAGGCCGACCATGAAGGATCCGAGCCATTGCTGCCTTCCACCGGTGACGTTCCTGAACACGCTGCTTCCAGTCATCAAAACCAAGCTGTCTTACATCCGCGATGACTTGGTCTCTATACCAGAGGTTCAGTCTTCTTCTCCTTCTCGAACCAGCAGGCTCCAATTCGAAGACCCTCTTTGCTACAGCGTCGGTGTCCATGCGCTCGATGTAGCCGAGACAGTGCTGTCGACGAATTGTTGGCATCCAGACAACAACCACATCCTTGTACAGCTCGTAGAGTCCGAGGTGGTGTCTTTTCCTCCGCTCACCTTCCTTGCAGACCGGACCATATATCCAACGTGGAAATTTTCTTTCGAAGGCACTAAGAATCAGCTCTGTTGTTTTGCTTAGCGTCCAGCCTTCGGCACTATAAAACAGGACTGACAGAATAAAAATCTTGTAGAGCATGACTTTGGTGCTTTGAGTCAGCAGTCTTGAGCCCAGTTGTTTTGACAAACCGAAGTAGGGTCGGTTGCCAAGGGCGATTCTACGTCAGATCGCCACTAAGACGTCATTCGTGGGGTTGTTATTTGCCCCGATGTAGACAAAACCTTGAAGCTGTCGATTGTTATGTTTGCTTAGCCCTTGTAGTTTATTTAACGTTTTGATGGTCTGTCCTTGGTCGAATTTTCTTCGCCAACTTACTGGTCAAGAGAAGGTTTGGGCAGGCTCATTTTTGGATTGAGTGACCCAAGCTGGTTTAAAGACTAAAGCGCAACACTATACTCATTCTGTTGATATCTGCGTTCCATGAAATTTTTTTGTAACTGCAAACACTCAAAACAACACCCAAACTGCAAAATGGTTGGGGCCCAGATTCACCCCGGACTGTAGCGCCAATCACAGAACAACAAGAACACCCAAAATCCGACCTCTTCCCTTAGCAGAGTGGGTATTTCCTTAATTTTATGAGTCTTATTTCATCGTTTGGCTTATAAATACCCTTTGTAGAGTAAAGCCTCCTATTCCGAAGGTACATCTAAGTACGTATGCTGGAAGTGCTTCAAGCTGTTGATCCAATTAATTCGTGAGAAATAATCGCCACAAGCTCGTCGTAAATCGTAGGCGTACACTAAGGACTTGACGAACGCACGGCAAAAATAATCGGTGCCAAATCGCATGAGCGTGTAATGCCAAATTCACGAAGATACCCATTCACAACTTCGATCGTGGCATGTAGGGCCACCCCATTTGGAAACACTGCTTGGGTGCACCAGTGCACAAGTCAGTTAACATCGCTCTACATCAGAGACGCTTGGCAATAATTGATGCTTCGTTGAACACTGACTATCTTGTTATTGACATAGACGCTGAGCCAAATATGGACGAGGATTATTTTTTCCCAAAATCCAAATCTCCGGCCAACTCCAGTGACTATTATCAAACTGACGGCGCTGTCTATGGTCGTCCGACAAGTACAATCATATACGTATGTAGGACGAAATCCAGCAGTGAAATAAGTCAGCCCCTATGGCGGCAATTTTGTACTAATCTTTGTCTAGAATTTGAATTAGAATTTCGGCGGTGGGAAAGGATCGCTTGATCACTGTCGCCTCAGATGGGCCTATTGCTACTTTCCCTATTTTAAGATTACGCAGGAAGCCTGAGCTAGGTCCTGTAGAGCGGATGGACACCACAGCTCCGGGCCGAAGAATCTTCGAATCCGAACCTGTCGGGCAACGCAACAGAGGATGCCCGCGTTTAAGGTGGCGCACCCAAGTGGAAAAGAACCTGAACCAACTTTGTGTGCGAAACTGGGGAAAGGTAGCCAGAGATCGCGCTAGTTGAAGAGGCATGTTGGTTGAGGCCCAGTATCCGCCTAGATGTCGAAGACGTGCCCTGGCTAGGCAGTTACAGTGACACAGGATGTGTTCTGCAGTTTCTTCACTCTCGTGTTCGTTTTTAGGTGTATGGTTAATAAACGGTAAGATATTTGTTCACGAAAGCAACAAAACCAATCACTAACTCAATTACTCTTTATCTTCTTGTACTTCGATTGGTCTTGCCGAGGGTGATCCGAAAACATCCCTTGTCATTGCAAAATATCGGAACCCGGCCCGGATTTGGAGGTGCAACTCAAACCAAATGTTCCGACATATCGGATTCGAAGATCCGTATCATCGTCAATACAGAACGTGTTTTCCTTCTGAAAAATAACTGCAGAAATTTAAGTTGTCCTTATATGATTGTTCATCTTGCAAAGTATTTAAGTATCCAGCACGAAGGTGCTGCCTTGTCAGCATTAATGCGCCACGCAACACAATGCATCACAATGTTACAGAAGAGATGAAGTTAAATTCGTCTAGGATCAAGGAGAAAGAGAAAGTTCTTCACGCATTTAACTCGTTCAGGATGGCTCTGATTTAATCTGAAAACTTTTTAAATAAACGTCAGAAAGTAAGCATAAAGAAGCTAAATTCATGAATAATGCCTGTACGAGCAAGAAGGATGTGCAACAGACTTCCTTTATATCGTCGTGGGAAGTCTTTAAAAGCGTTTTATTTCTTATGGAAGAAGGAAGATGTTCATATCCCTATTAGTGTAATTGTGTTGAAATTTGAAAACGCATCCAATAAAGAGTCCTCGCTTCGCAGTTGGCTTCATTTCTTAAGCATGTACCACCTTACTGAAGATGTGAAAAATACAATCAGCAAGTGAATGTAAGCACATCATATCGAATGATTTGCATCGTATTTCAAATCGTAACACTTCCATCCAATGGGCTATCAAACGCCACTCACTTTATCTCAGCTAAGGTACACCAACCCTTAAAGATACATGCAATAAGCAAAGCTGTAAACTCAGATCGTATCTGAATGCAATCGGACATAAACACTCTGTATTATTTTACGAACCGTGTCGAGTAGCTTTGCAGTTGGCACGCCACACCAGTCTAGTTTCCTGCTCAAAGACTACACGAACGAGCAACTTTGATCATTTTTGGCGAAATAAGTGGCTCATAAACGGCGGCTGACTTTATTTATAGTTCGATGAATTTGGCCGGAAGTGCTGTTGTAAACTGGCTGTGTCAAGCAGCCACTGCATGCTAGCACACTGACTGATTGAATGATGCAGGGAATAAGCGAGCCATTAAATTGAAAGTGGCAACAAAGTGGAGAGGCATCTGTCGACACTGAGTCTTAGCAATATAGAGATTGCGAATTTATTTTCTGATAAAGTGGAAAAACCAAAGGGGGCAATTTTACATGTAGCTTATTTTGGCTGACAGACCGTTGAACGTGGTGGACGATAAGTGTGCTTAAAACATTATACAAGCCTCTGCTACTCATTATATTCTCTGTGCCAAAAATGAGAAAATGATGATATAATGCGCACCAATTGGAATGGGTATACATATTTTGCTTACGTTTTGCCAGTTTACAACACGGATCGAACAGTAACTACAACACAAAGACATGATTAGCAGACTCTGCTGCAAGTAAGTTAAGGCCTCTAAATATTCGAATTCAGTGATTCAGTCAAAAAAATCGATGTATCATGACGTCAAGTTATCAAGAAAAAATTTTGTCAATTTCAGTCCAATTAATTTCATTCGAGTTATCAAGACTTCGAGTTATAGAAGTTCGACTTATTGAAAATTGACATCATAAGCCCGTAGGCGGCCAGGGCCTTGCTTCTCAGCAACCAGTCGTGTTGTGCTATTGCTCTCTCACGAGTGGAAGGGACCAACAGTTTTATGACGACTCCGAACAGCCTAGTTTGAGAAGCTTTTTCTAGGCGGGAAATACTCCTTGAGCATTGTCAGTGATTGGATAGAGATGGGGCCATGAGAATTGTTTTTGTAGCAAGGAGCAGCAATCGAACCTACAACTAACTCGTCAAGTCCTATAACCGGAGCCAGGAGAGATTTTGAACTTGGTTCGTAAGTCTGCCAAGGTCGCCTACATACAAGGCCTGGCCCGGCATTCAAAGCGCACTTTAGAAGTATGGATCAGCTTTACATAATCGCAACGCATCTAGAGTACCTACCTACTGAGTGAAAGTCCTGTTGCTTGTAAAGTCGCAATTTTCATACCACATCCTGGATTCGTCTGCCAACACCTTCACATAGATTTGCTCGGGGAGACTTGTAGTTGGACCAATCTCGCTTGTCAATCACCCCAGTCTTCAATCATCAGGTGTCTCAGCGTGTTTCCAGGCCATCCTTATGACACGAGACAGCCATAAGTCGCCATAAGACCTCCAACTTTGCTCATCACCCTAAGCATTTTTATCGTCCACCGTTGGACAATCCTCTGTCACAATCCAGACTACGGGTCTGTCATCCTCAGTGACTTGTTCGGGATTGAGCAACGCCCGAAATTCTTGCTCTATCATTTCAAAATGGGCGCCTCCTTGGAGAGCAACAATCCATCTGTGGAATTGACTCTTTTGATGATTTTTCCTCAGCGTCGGCGCAAGACTTGTCAGAGCACATTTGTTTATGGTCGCTTTCCAGCTTCTCCTCGAACTCCTTCCAGGATCGCTCGTTAGCTGATAGTTCTTCGTGCCTTAGTGTTACGGGCAGGAGAAGCTGAGTCTAGTAACTGGCTTCTTTAACATCAAACCACACAGCTCTGTTCCCACAACAAGCAGCCACCGCAAGCGGCTTTACTCCACAACTGCACCGGCATAAGCCATGACTGCTGTTGAAAAGAGTCACCTTACGTTACGGTTTACAATTCGCTCAATCCTTTCAGCGAATTTAAGAATTTTTTTTATACACTCCAGGAGCGCTACGTCGCCTCAGTTACCGAATGTCCTAGGGAGCTAGTTTTGTTCAATTTCGGACCCATAAGCCCGCATGTCGCCACAATCTTACGCGATTGACTAATGGGAAATTCCCTCGGCTTTCTTCCAAGCCATTCCCTTCCGCATTAGCTTCGAAACGCACTCGTATTATTAGAAAATTTCACAAGACCAGATTCCGATGGAAATATCGTCTCTGTGCCGAGTGGACACATATTTTCGTCGTAAAAATTGCAACACATTCAGAAAGCTCGAAATTCCTCTCCCATCGCTTCGATTCGAAAAAAAGCTTTTGTGAATGAAGAAAAACAGGGGTAGAGCTTGCGACGAATAACATCGCACCGCTGAGGTATCATCTCTGGGTGCGCGAGTGTGGTCGTTTCATCGTTCTGTTGCGAAAGTCAACGACACCGAACGTAAACACGTGGTGGCGTGGAGCCGGCATGCCGGCACGGCACTCAACGCCATGTCCGAGCTGTGCCTGTGTCCGTGAGACGACTGCGGTGAGTACACTTTTTGAGTGAGTGTGTCACTGGGCACGTGTTACTTGGCACGAATTCTATGTTTTTCTCGGTGTGTCTCATTTGATGGGATTATCGTGTCGATTAGGATTAACGATTAATTTGCGGTCTTAAATCCTATGAATCATGAATTCAGATCTGTGACCCAGTTTTTTCCCGTGTGCAAGTGCAGGTGACTCAGTCGGTGACGGAGTCGCACGAACGAGATGGGATCGGTTGTGGAGCATCATGCCAATGGCACGGCAATTGGCTGTTGATAGCTCACTCTATCTGTTGGAATCACGCTCGAAATGAGGACGAGAGCATGAATCAATTATGCAAGCACCGCGCCGCGGATGAATGTCTCAAGGGGCCCCCTTTCACGACGCACTCGGCATGGAGTTGTGACATTTTTTCTGACGCCAGTCACACTGACCTACCCAAAAAAGGCGACGTGTCTGGCGCGCCAGTTCCGTGAGACCATGAGGCCTTGTTGCAGCTGGCGCGACAGAAACCGGTAATGCACGGCTTCAAGAGAGCTAAGCCGTCATGGACCAGTGCGCGGTGCATCGTGTGCGAGAGGACCTTTCGCATTCAAGTGGGATGACATCGGCCGCCTATGACTGATGGGGCTCGCTTTTTGCTTAATTTTGCTTGATAGCCAGCATCGAAGGTCGAAAAGAGTTTAGTCGACGGAAAGATTCGTGCCGCCGCCAGATAAAGGATTCGGTGAGCCAAAACGTGGAATTGCATCACGCAGTGCGAGGCGGCGTGGAAGAGCCGATTGCAATAATTTATGCACACGAATTCGAATGCAACTTCGGATTCATGTTACGGTCCGCTGAAATAGGTTCGCAAACGTGTCACATTAATGCAACTTTACTGGGTCAAGCAGCTTCGGCTGCGACTGCGGACGGTGTGCACGGCACTGTGCCGGCCTGACTAATGCAGAACAAGTGGCCGGGGGACACTGATAATTTGTTTCAAATGCAACGTCTATTCTGGTTTGCCAGTTGGGTTTCGCGTTTCCCTGGACCGACGCAGCAGTTGGTTGCTGGTGTTGCCGAAATGCGTTTGAATCGTGGAGTGTGGAGTGGAGGCAGGTGGTGACCTTCTTGGCCTTAAGACCGAATTCCTGTGAGGGAGTGCAAGTAATTTACGCATTTAAGCAGCACTTGGCGGAATTGCGAAGTTTGTGGTACTTAACGTGGCAGTTACACTCCGGATCGGAATTCGTTCCGCAGTTCGTCGGTAAAGGAGTCGACGACTGTATGCAAATAATCATGGCATCCTTCTCGCGTTGTCTCAATAAAGACCGCTCTCACCATGGAGTTAAAGAGGCTTTAGTCAAGTTGAGTGCTTTTGATCTGTGGTCGCTTGGCTGGACGCAGGTCCTGTTCTTGGTTCAATGTACTCAGAAACTTAGGTTCGATGTTGTATAATTAGAAGCTCTTAGTTAGTTTTGATGTTTTTATGTGTTGACGACATTGCGCATCCTATTTCCAAGAGCGTATATGGTATACATTGTCCCAGGAATTAGGCAATATTTTTGGTACCACAGGAGGGAATCTTAGTCCATGGTAGTAATGTTCTGAAGATGATAGAGAAAATAATACAAAAACGGAGATATATATCATCGGTTCGGCCAGGTTGATAGCCGGAGAACAAGCAGACTGGTGGGCCCCTTCAATATTAGCCCTTGAGCTCGGGAAAAAGAAGAAGATATCCAATTCTAGACCGTGACTGATCACACCACGGTAGATTAAGCCCGAATATGCCATCACATCCATCAAGGGAGTTATCTATCTATCTAGACAGGAACACTTTTTGAGCATTGTCAGTGACTCGAAAGAGGTGAGGCCGTGAAAATTATTTTTGTTGCAGGAATCGAACCTACGACGTCGAGGTTTGGATCGACGCACATACCCGCACAAGCCACGGGCCGCCACAAGCCATTGTCAAAATTTAAATTAAAAAAAAACGTACAACACCCACTTCCTGTTCCTGCAGCCACCCTTGACAAAGCAAAAGAATTCCCTCACTCGCGCCTGTTCAGCGGGCTAGCAACACCCTATCAGGTGAATTATAGAAAGCTTGTTACGGAGTTATCTAACCTCATCTGCGAGTACAGAGTATTGACAAAAGTCTTGAGAGAAGCTAGAATACTCGGATAGCAAATTTCTTTCTACAATCAACGAGTTAGTAGAAAACACTTTTAACACATGCTCAGATGGGATAAAAATCGAAACCTTAGGTTGTAATCATTAATCCGCAAAAAACTGTGTTCGTACGTTTTTCCAACAAACATGGCATTCCGAGTACCCGTACCTCCACTTACCCTGACTGATGCAAAATACCTCAGAAGTCAGAGATGATACTATTACATTTTGCCCACTATATACAGATGACTGCTGAAAGAGAACTTTGAGCCATAAAGATCCGCGAATCCAATGGTTGGCCCACAAATTCGTGGCAACATGCAACTAGATACTGATACATAAACTCATGTGTGACAATACTCCTCCGTTCCTTGATTTCAAAATACCCTTCCGGTGTTACTTCTAAAGAACCAACGAATAGTGAATTCGATTATTCTAAAAAACGAATAACAATTCTGCTTTTATAAAGAAGCTAATAGGTACCTACAGACGCGGGCATTTTCTCCGACATGCACTGCTTCATCGAAGTCACTGGTTACAAGCGGGAGTCCTGGCAGTCGAGGAATCGGCTAGAATGATATAAATGTGCATTCTAATGGAGAGTCAAGGGGACATTTCAACAATTTCGGCAATATACATAAATCAAGTCTAAAGTGTGTTATTTAAGGTTTTTTCTTCTAACTTTACGTTTTAACAACACGGCGTCCAACTCCATTTGCTGCTGCGACTGAAGTGTTTATCTTTTATTCAATCTCCATGCGATTTGTTCTCTTGTACAAGTGATTGGTTAAGTTTGAGTTGAAAAATTCGGATGCAAAAGGCCACACGAAGCATATTAAAATATATAAATAGTACTCTAAAGCAGATGGCGTTGTAAGGTGCCTTACAACTGGTAGCATGTTATCGCGATGAGCTCAAGGTTCTCAAGATGTCCTTTGAAAGGAGCTGAAGGAAACCACCTACCCGTTCAGGCCATAATACGGACTAAGACACCTCTTGGGGATGTCAAGAAGAATGTGCGCGTGAGAAACTCGGCTGCCCACGTTGAGAAGTGGAAAACATGACATACTCCTTCAATGCGACAATAAATTGCTAGCGATAGTAGTTGTAACACAAAGGGACCATTATCATTTGAAGCACAAGAAAATAAAATTAGGACTAGTCAATGGCTATGGACACAACGGTGAAGTGGAGGAAAAAAGGAGACTCCTCTCTACCGCTGTCACTGCACCAACTGTTGTCAGCTTAGGCATAGAACACTTTAAAATAATTTCTTCCAAGATCTCCAGAATCTTACAATTTCCCCCCAACGACCATCTTTTCAGGTTCATCGGAGAAACACCAACTGGAAGTGGAACGAAGTATGAGCAAATGTGCTACATTCCCCCAGTGAGCATCCCAATGGATCCATTGCGTTAGTCTACCCACTTACCTTACCTTACCTATCAACCATACTTAACACCAAAGATCTTGACAAAATAGTTGAGGAACAGCACAACTCAAGTCAAAGACAAGAGCAAATATGCGACCCCAACTAACAGAGTTGGTTCACTTCTATCGAGCTATTGAAGATTGTGGTCCTTTGAGCCGAAAGTGTCATTCTTATAAAAACGACATAAAACCAACAGCACAAGCGAAGGGACGGTTCTATTACTTAATTAGGTATCGCAGCTTTGAGTTTTGCTACAACATCGACTTAAATGCATTCTGACGTGGCAGAAGGACCATGTCAACCAGACCAAGTGCTACATGTCCCTCAACAGAATCCTAGTAAAGTGCGGGGAATTTTCCATGCGATGAGATGCCCCATTGCTCTCTCAGAAGCGACAAAGTGCAGCTAAGTCAAACACTTGCTTCAGGGTGCAAACTAAGTGCTTTGAAACATTTTGAATGACACGCCAAATAAACTCCTCTTTTCCTTTGGCGTTACCGAAAAGAAGCGTGTAAGCAAATGAAAGAGAAGCTTATTACTTGACTGGGAATTCTAAAAATCGCATCGTTTAGTGTTAACACAACGCCACGCCATGCGGTGCCTCAAGTAAGCATGATGGGGCCCCATTAAGACTCTTTTGACGGCGTAATGAGAAACAAATTCCTTCACAGCTCGGCCCACACGCCAATGAATAGCTAATAAACCCACGCGAGAATGCAAAACTCCTCGAACTTCTGTGTGCGCACGTATCCAGCTCACCTCAACGCGGCAATTAACCAGTCAAAGTTGCAGTCGGAGTCACGTGAGTGGCGCTAGAATTCGGTTCGTTTTAATTGAACAAGAATGCAGGTACTTTACGCTCGCTCGGCATGAGTCACCACTGCGATAGGCTTCTGGGTCCTGTTTGCCCCGAGCGTAATCAACCATGTGCCGGTGACGAAAAAGGGGCACAGACACCAAAGTAACACACCCCATTGCACGGTTTGAAATTGCAGCAACTAATTTCGTATGCAAAACCCATGGCAGGCAAAAAGGATTGCGCCAGGACAACTTTTGCTCGGATGCATCACTTCATCATGGTGACGGCAAATGTGCTCGTCGTCGTTTGCATGCGTTGGTGCTTCGGGCAGGGGGATGGTAAACTTTTGTTGGCGTGTGCTGCGAAAGGGGTGACATTTAATTTTTGCTCTAAGATGCAGACTGTGCCCGAAATTAAGTATCCGCCTTTCCAGAGCATTAGTGAGGAGTGGAGGGATGTGACGGGCGACCGTGTGAAAGCGAATTTTCTAAGACGATTTACTCGCACGCACCTGCTGCGGGGATGTTGTCATCGTCTAATGTGTGTAGTGCTCTCCAATCAAGTCAGGAGAGGACACCGGAATAAATGATGCAGCACGGGTGAAAGGGGAAGACGCTGTGCTACCTTCGTAGTGCACACATGCTCAAGTGCAATTTGTTGAGGAGGGATTCTCCGTAGTGCGTTCGTCGGGCTCTCGAAAGGGGAGCTATTAGATGCTTTGAAAGTAATTCAACCGACTTATGCAGTCAGCTCTAGACGTACAACATTGTATTCGCAAAGCTTGAGTTGGTCAACAGTTTTAGCAATTAGTTGGGAAAATATATACGTACGCTTGAGTGTACCTACCGGAGAATGTAAATGATTTTTGAGCTGTTGGCTTAGGTAATTACGTGTGCGGGATGGGAAGCATATTTTGTCTGGCATTTTGGCAAAGTTATCACTTAATGGACGGAAGTAAGATATGCAAATATTCTGATTGTCATTTGTTCAAGACATTAAATTATCAAAGAGAATTTGAATTGCTGTACCATGTGCGTTTAAATTTATAAATGTACCTAGGATAATAAATATAATTTATTGTTTCGTAACTTCTTTGAGGTAAGTTTCAACTAATCAGCTTTGTACTATTTCACTAACTTTATGGAACAGTCTTGTTCCGCCAGGTCAAGGTGTTTCTTCTTTTTTTCAGTATTTAGGAACGACTCACCGAAGTCATTCGGAAATGCTGCAATCGACCTTGACTGCACCAAGAGTACTTGCTGACAAAATTAAGGCTGAAATAAATACTCAAAGTTTTCGTTTACCGGCCAGACGATAGCTGTAGGGTTACATTCATTCGCGTGACCCCTATCAAACAACTTTCTCATTTTTGTTCAGTATCGTTGGCAAGTCGTCACGGAAAGACTTACTTGACAACAGCGCATAATCGACCTACTGAAACCCCTCTTGCCAATACCAATTTGCATATATCAACTCTCACTTACATTAGTTGATGATACTCGACCACACCCAGCACTGTATGGTGTGGTTTATGGGCTGGTGATGTAACTGGTCTATATTTGTTCAAAAATTAAGGCAAATCAGAATGTTACCGTAAATCGCCCAGTGTTAACGGACTATGTGCGTTCTGAAGTTCAAGCACATGGTCTCGGTGATTTCACGTGAAAGAATGGAAACACTTAATTTCACGTTTTGCTGCAGTAAATTGGTGCATAGATTGTGCGATACATAACCTTGGACAATTTTCTCTGGGGATATGTAAAGTCTCTGCTTGTGTTATCCAAGAGATATCAGTCGCTATGCTCGAACGAGTCGCTCAAAATTGGACCTTCCGAACGGAATTACTCTTCAAACCAAATAAAAATGTTAAGTCCACTTTCACGAAGAATCGTCCTTTATAAGAAATAATATCAATTTTATAATTTAAAAACTTATTCGCACATTTTACTTTATCTGGGTGTGCGAACTCTAGATCAAATCAGTTGATGATTGAGATCAGCACATTAGATTGTCCTATCTGCGATATTTTGCATGCGGACATAGATGGTTGACTGCTTAATCCGTCCTCAGTACAATTTTCAAATTGTTTCATGGCCACTTAGCGTTTACTTTCTCAATCATCACTCTGTGATCACTTTCGACATATTCTACATGTCCTATCTTAGCCTGTGACATAAACCAATTTTACTAGCTAACTAGACACTAGTATAAGGGGATGCAATTAGACAGACACGTGTGACGCATCTTTTTGTCACGCTGGATCTTACAAGCAGTTTTAATTCGATACCTTCGACTTTAGGCCACGTATGAGGGAATCAATAAAGGCGAGCTATATAGCATATTTTCTTGCTTATGCCAACCCTGTAAAACCCACCTGGGGTTCGTACGTGACTTAAACTTCCACACCAAGAGGCACGTTCTTCCACGAAATTTTGACATCAATACGGCTTGCTTAGGCACCAAGAAGCAAGCTTTTTAAATAAGCCTTGTGGTGAATGAAGGTAAAACAAAGTAGACATGTCTTGGAAAAGGAAACTAAAACTTTCATGTAGTACCGGTCTGTCTAACTAGACCAAAAATGTTCGAGTGTCACATCTCAGATGGCTAGGCTCCATCCCGGAAAGTTTTCGAATCCAGCAAAGGACAATGCTGTAAAAAAGACCACGTCTCTAGTGGCCTACACAGCAGGCTAGTGACTTCAATCGGGTAAACGTGCGTAGCTGGAAGCAACTAGCACGAGACCGAAGCTTGAAGAAAACCTCCTTACTTTCGTTCAAATAAAATGTAATTCGCAGAAATTGCTTACTCAGGTGTTTCTCAGACAGAGTTTATGTCCGCGACCAGACTGAGTTGCGATGGCTTGAAATTTTCAATAAATTTGATGACTGTCTGAGGTATCAATTGAATTCTTTCAATCTTCGGTCTTGTGGAGTTGTGGAACGTAAATCGCGTGGACGGGGATATTTAATAAAATAACACATTTCAAATACCAAATGGATTCATGATATACTTCACATTCGATCATCAATTTATAGATGCTGGGCACATTAATGACGTTCGACGTATTCTCACCCGCCCATGTGTGACTACTAGCTAACTAGGTACTAGTTTGGGGATTTTTCTACACTTTTCCTTGAAAAAGCTAACACCAGCTGCCCCAGACTGACAAATATGGCTTTGGTACCTACAAACGAACGAAAATAATAGATCTCCTGCGGCGAGTTCTTCATGACATTCCTAGATTAGTGGCGGTCTGTGCGGGACACAACTGCCTGGGATGTTGGAAAGACAAGTGTATATTACATCCTTAAGTCATCGGTCTGGTTATTAGCTAGTGCCTGCTGCCAATTTAGGGCTTAGACGCAGCAATCCTAGTGACATAATGGCTGTCGGACTGTCTGTGAAAATGCGAATACAAACTGATGTCATATCTCACTTAACCATTGGCATACGAATAGAAATTTCTACATCCCTCGCCATGCCATAAAAAAAGAGACGCTCTAATCAGTGCCAACGACAGGGGTAAAAATCAGGACATCGTTTATTAAATCTTCTCTCCTTTTTTGCATATGTACATACACTTCGTCAGGTCAATTTTAGTGCGGGTTCATGCCACCAAAGTTCACCATCGACCAACTACTACAATTACGGAGGTTCTTGGAAGTGACCTATGTGTTGCAAGAGGATGGAAGACTGAACAACGAACTGTGTGAGCTGTGTGACATGGGTCTGGTCAAACGATTTTCTCTCGTCTCAGATGCCTCAGATGCCACCCATGTTCCCGGACACAGAGCGGTGCAGAAAGACTTCTACTCCGGTGGCGTACATGGCTGGGAAGGGACCTCCACTCGATGAACAGAACGTGCAGCCAAACAGTGAGACGAATTTTTTTCAACTTTCGTGAATACAATACAGTGTACCTGAAGGAAGTGGAGTTTCTCGTCCACACCTAATGGATCGGTACAAAGCTCTCAGCAAGAAGCTTTCCCAGCATTGCCGTGTGAGAGATGTGTGCACGGATTCTAATTTAAAGTAAGGTAGATACCAACTGAGGTCAGCAGGGCGTTTTGCCGCACTCCAAAATGGTGCGCGATGGCTTCAAGAATGCAAAGCATTCATAGCATTCACGTTTTTGTACAGGCTTTGATCATCTAACCTCTGGTCTCATCTTCGCCACTGGATCGACAAGGTTTTTTGTGCATCCGAATGATAGTACCCATGCTTTGCCCTGCAAAGGTGGATTGGGGCTAGTAAATTGCCTCATGCAAGGCAATTCCACTTCTAGTGCATGGCCATGAGCTGATCTGCTCCACGATGCTCTAGAGCACTTGTATGAGCCGTGAGTACATCGAAACCAATGTTTGTCAATGAAGTGAAGCTACGGCAGCTGCGTAAGGAGGCCCAGCTGGTGTGGTGTCGTAAATTTTGTATACTTTCTTACACCAGAGGTCGGGTGGCACCAACGTAGCGATCTGCACTGGCTGTCATAAGCCGTCCATCATCGTTACCTTTACGGAATCAATTCTCGACTGAGCTGTGGAAACCTTGGTATTGTCTTCACTCCTCGACAGCTACGTGAAGGCAAACGCTTTAACGGCGAAAAAGTGGAAAAGACTTCAGGGAACTTGGTGAGCTAACTGGTGAGGGAAGGTAGGAACGTAGGAAAGTCATAATAAATCGATTGACATGCACGCCCATGATGTGATCGAACTTTCTTTTTCTACGAACGCCTGTAAATGACAAGAACCAGGATTGAACATTATCCACATCCAAAGCGTGCTCTTGAGCGTGTCAGCTCAGTGACGTGAAAGCTAGACCATTCACGTTTGTTGTCGGTGTAGTAAATAGAGACCCCTTCAATTGCATCGTCATCCGACTCTAAGTCCGTTCCCAGAAAAACCAAAGTCCCAGTCAAAGTCCACAGACCGCATACCGCATGTCGATCGAATCAGTCGTGACATTAAAGTCAATGGAGACAATGTTTATCTACTCCGTTTTGTCCCCGGGTGGCCTTTGCGTCTGTCACTCTCCACACACACACATGACCTGTCACTGAAACCCCGACACAACATCGTTTAGTGGCGAGAGACAGTCTCGTTACCATAGTGCCCGACGTGACCAATGCACCATGCGACTGGACCCCATTCAATTATCGTCGTTGATCTTAGAAATTTCCAAACGACAGTCATTATCTACACAGATCGAACCACCCAGTCGCGGCGCAATCAATCAAAGCTACCGACAGGCCGACCGTTCGCCGTTCAACTCATTCAATGCGACTCTTGACAACTGGCTAGTGCCAAGCAGCCGTGCTCGGAAAATGTCACAATGTCACATCGCCGACTGTCAAAACAGGGCCGAGGCAAATTCACTACACGAACACGACACGTCAGTTGCACCGCGACGGATTTGGAAATGTAATCGGTCGTGCGTTCGAGATCCGACCGACCGGGTTGGAGGAGGGGGTTAGAGTCTAGTTTTTAGGCAGCCCCATTTGCATGCACATCTGGTAGCAGCGTTGTTATTGGCGCCATTCCAGCCAGGAGATGTAATTAAATTATTGCTCACCGCATGCCAGTCGATGCAAATCAGCTGCAGATGCAGCACTCGCACTCGTACAATCTGGATTTGATGACGCCGCGCCGGGGGATGCGACTAATTACCACAAATTAACACACACTTCGCGCAGTGAGCCTCGTTTGTGTGCTTTTCTATTCGCCACCGACGCGGTTCGGCGGACTGGGAGCGATACAGAGTGGCAATTTCCCTTTCGGTGGGGCAGGGTACTCGAACGAAGCCCGGTCGGATGGAACGTTAAAGTCAATGGCTCGGCGTTATGACGCATCCCCTTGAAGAACCTATAATCCCGTCAATGGCAAGCGTTAAAAGGGAAATAAAATCGTTAGTCTGCACTGATAGTATGCACAAGACACCCTTCTCCGAGATGGCCGGAACCGCCTTCGTCGCCCGGGGAGGATAGCTGACTGCAGCTTCCAAATAAACAGAGAGCGGATGGGAAATGGGAAAATAACTTCCACATCGTTCTTCGAGTGGAGCACACGAGATGTTTGGTCGGGCATCCGCCATCGCTCGCAAGCTCGGTAATGCATTTAGTAGCTGTTTGCCTGCATAGTCGTAAAAGTTTACTTTACATGTGTAACAGTTTTAAAGTTGTTTCCGCTGTTTTTTTTTTTTTTTGCTCCCCTCTGCTGCCGTTGAGCATCTGTGCAGTTGCTGTGTACGGCACGGCGTATTGACGTATTCCTATTTGCGCGAGGATTTCAACGTTTGACATGTGCACAATGAACGGAATTGTGAAATGCTTGCTGTACTCTGCTCTGCTCCCGTTAAGCAGCGATTTTACATTGTAGTCGGATTGGAAATTTAATTTTCAGCGCCACTCTCCGGCGGGGGAGGAATACGAGAACACGACGGATTCTGTGATGGCAGCTAGCAGCAGGGCGGTGGCACTCGATGGCAGTCAAGTCGACGGTTTTAAGCACTCTGATTAAATTTGGATGCAATTTCTGTTGACATTTCGACGGAATGGACCGTGCACTAAATATGCACGAGTAGAGAATTCAGAAGAGGACGCAAGCAGCAAATTCACATTTCATGTTTGCCCATTTTGCATTTTTAACCAAGTCACGGGATTCAGCGTCCACTTGCCACGAGGAAATGCGGCTCGAAGGACCGTCTGGAATTCACTTGAGAATGCTGTGCAGTAAGTTTTAAATATATTTCAGATTTGGATCGTACATTAGAGGGTGTTAGACGACAGGCCACTTTCTGAACAGTGTCAATGGCTTCATAGACTATCCACTTGGTCCTCTTAGGGAATGTTGGTGAAGCATGACAGGTCTGTTTTCGTCTAAAAACCGGCCATAATAGACCTAGGGGGACTTTTGACTAGTAGGGCCTTTATTTTAAAAACGCCGACATTTTGTTGTCCTACTTTCATTTGACTCGCCAGCAGACTGCTTTTACAAGCCATAGCCAGAATCACTTTAAGTGTTGTTCTCTGATTTGATATGAGAATCGATTTAAAAAGGGGACGGGGTGTCTCTGTGCTGCGATGGTAATGTAATCAGATTCAAGCAAGTTCTATTCACACCCAGAATCGTAAATGAGTGGGGTTGAGGACTGTAGGGCATCTAAAGAAATGCTGGGTGCAATGAACCAAAAATGAACCCTGTTCCAATAGTCTTAGATAGGTAGCAGTGGCGTGGCGTCCACATAACCCGATTCGCCCCTTCATTGACAGGAAGGTAGGTAAATTAGGTGCTTTGCAGGCCTTTTGAGCAGGCTCTATTCGACCACCATGGTGGTTCCGTTGACCCTTTGTTGGAACTGCTTTCTATTCTTTGCTAAGTCTAAGAGCAGTTATTGAACAGATTTTTAACCTTCCCTTGTAGTGACTGTTCGGTAAACGCGTGTGTCCTACTCCCCATGCCACTTTGATGCAAGGAAGTAGCATTCGTACATCCTCTCAACTAAAGCCGGTCAATGACGTGGATCTTATACTCAGACCAAGCCATCGAGTTCTGGCTCTGTGTAGGGCTTCGCCTCAAAGTGTTTTCCTTTTGAAGCTGAAGCTCTCTCAACTACGATGCCTTTTTGGCGAGACTGCCAAGGCTTGGATTCCAGTATGCTCTTGTACTCAGCAGAGGGTCACCGAGCTCAGCATGGATATCTCAGTGATGTCCTGTCTGCATCATCTAACCAGCATCGATGTCATGCCATGGTCTTTACTGCAGTTTGGCTGTGATCAATTTTTCGATTACATCTTGTCTCTGAACGCAAGAGCCGCCTCCTGTATTGCAGCCAGTTCGACTTGAAAGACACCACAGTCGATCCTTTGTGTCAGGAATTTTTCGAAAGATGTCACAGAAGACTAGGCCTTGAGCCATCAGGGTATAGTTCAAACTCCCTTTCTGCTGTTGTGGAGTGTTGGTCAGTCTACGTCTATTTGTCTCATAGAGTGTCAGTCACTGTCATACACATTGGCAACCATGCCAGGGGAATGGGAACCTCATTCAACAACTTGTCTGGAAGTGTGGAAAGATGACAAAGATGTTCTCGTCACTTGTCGGCACATGCATTTGCTACGAACAGTTCACATGTAAACATCTAGGACTAACAAGACCGCTAAGAAGTGCTGCGGCATAAACCTCAAATGAGAACTACAATCAACGTGACAGACAGGAATGGATGATAGAAAATGACAAGGTCGAGTGAAAGGTATATGTGCCCTTCGAGGTAACAAAATTGACACCCAGATCAAGGTATTACGAGGCCGTGTTTCAGAACGGCAGTCACTGTGCCCATCCTAAATTCCCGCGCAATAATTGACAAACTGTCCTGATGACATACTAATTTGCAATGGTTGCAAAGGCACAAAATTTGACAAAAAATTTCAATTCCGTAGGCTCGTTTCACCCTGATTTTGAATTCAAGCATTCACGAATGTCATAACATCGACAATTTGCGTCAATCGAGGATGTTGATATCGCTGTGTAGACACCACTTTTTTTCTCAATCGCAACAGTGTTGCATCACAGTCACGAAACATCATTCAACAACATATTCAATTGCTTCGATACAATGTTCTCGTCAACGAATATTCTCTACCCACTATTTCACAAAAACATGATTCGTATTTCCTCAACAGTTTGAGAGTTGCTTAGCTAAGACTTAAAACATAGTCGAATGAATCAAGGTGCGAATGAACACTTCATAGAACTCGACTTCGATTTTATTTGTTCGGAGTTAATTCGATGTTAACCTCGAAAACAACCATTTCGAATTGATTCGAATCGGAACGGTTTGAGGCTTCTCTAAGAAACCTAGGATATTCGAACTCAATGACGTCGTAAAACGAAACATTTGAGTTGCTTATAATTATTTCGTAAATTGTGTTACATTCGAAAACAGAGTCTGAGTGAGCTGGGAACAGTAGGAACCTTAAAAAGAGACCACATCGAGGGCTGCTTTCATCCAGGCAGTCCGGCAAATACGATTTTTGTGGATGTCAACTGCAACGCACGCACCGGATTCTATGGGCTTGAGCCTTTATTCGGATAATTTCCATTTTCAGTGGTTATTTTCGTTTCGTTGCGCTGTTTGAAGTGACGTATTATTGCCATATTTTAGAACTTATTTTCCATAACTTTATTCCAACTCTCGAAGTGGGTGCATGTGATGTGGCGCTACAGCCCGTAGAGGGCCAGGGCTTAGCTTCTTAGCAACCACTCGTGTTGTGCGTGCTATTGTTCTCTCACGAGTGGAAGGGACCTACACTTTTACGCCGACTCCGAACGGCCAAGTTTGAGAAGCTTTTTCTAGACAGGAAATACTCTTTGAGCATTGTCAGTGACTCGAAAGAGGTGGGGCCGTGAAAATTATTTCTGTCGCTCAGAGCTGGAATCGAACCTACGACGTCGAGGTTGGGGTTGACGCACGTACCCACAACGCCACGGGCCACCACTCGTTTTACGTTTTACTCCACTAATTACTCAGGTAACTCTATTTAAGACGTAGACCTACCCGGCAGCTGACTTAGCCTAGATTCACTGCTCCAAGAGAAATGATGCAGCTCGTTGTTGGATGTCATTGGGAAGTTCTGCTCGCTTAGACGATTTAGCGTGTCGAGGTTTTCTGATTTTCCGGCTTGCCTCAACAGGGTGGTTGTTGATTTCTAAAAGCTGCTTTCTGAACAGTGCCTTCAAGTACTGTTGCAAGGGACAAGGTATGCTAAAGCCGCCGTAAAGCTTCTTATTGCGGTTATGCTTTCGACGGTCCATGGAGTGTTTAAAGCGATATAGCTACATTCAGTGTATTTTCCATATATTTTTCTTTTCAACAATTGCGAGCTTATTGGGAATCAGTACTTTGAGATGCGCCGTACTAGCTGCTGGTAAAGTACCAGAAGCTTAACTTGGCTTAATCGACTTTGCCTGAGCTTAAAGCCTCAAGTGCCATTGAAGTTTCGGGCTAAACATTGGCTGGGCTTACGTTACACATAAATTGATGCCAACGGCGTACTTTCAAGGAAGTCCGTTCGCCAAGGTTCATGTAGCGTGGACAACAAATCGAAAGGTAGTGAAGTACAAATCCCAATTGGCTTTCGTCATCCGAGGCAATAAGAAAGCAAATCAGTGGAGAGCCCTGACTATCCGACAGGAATTTCGGTTCTGATATCAGCTGTCCTTTTTTCAAACCTATTTTACAGTCATTTCTTCAGCGCCAGCCATGTATTGAAACCGCTTTCCCATCCGCGACTGTTGATACGACAGTTTGGTGATGCTGTAGAACTGACTGATTGGAGCTTTCTTCAGAAAATGACGGTGTTGCGACAATTCTTAGCTGTCATGAATGATATGCACTGCTAGGTAGCTTTCGAGTACGATAGTGTGTTAAACGTTAAACGAACGAAGAATAAAGAAAATATCCCATCTGTTATTCGAATCGTTCATTATATGCTCGTTTTTCTTTAAATGTTTCATCTATTTATTCGATCGAAAGATGTATGATGAGAGAAAGAAATGTTTCCATTTATTAAATTGCGGTTCCATGACTCACTGCTCCAAGTTCCGAAAACGCGAACATATCGAAGGCGCATAAGGTTTATCATCAAGGTTGGGGCCCACACTTAAGGAGTGCATATTCAAACACTCCCCATATCCATACCACAATCGAGTCGAATGAAAAAGTCCACTTCCCTTGTATGTTCCAACAGCCAAGGACGACAGAAACTGTTTCATCCAACAACCCATGGAATGAAATTCTATTTTTCTTTCCAATACCCCTCAAACTGGGTTTCTTCCGCCACATTCTATGAACCAAATGAATGCGTTCTCTTGACTTATTAGCAAAGACACGAGCATAGTAGCTGTGCTTTGGGAGACACTGAAAGGTGACACTTGAGGAGGCAGTAACCAAAATCAGTGCACCTGAATTCAGGTGGGTGTATTCGCTAGGTGGAAATGTGGAAACAGATTTCTCACTAGGTGGACAGCTTGCTTTCCACCCATTCATCCATGTTCTCAACCACATATAGGCAGAAGTACAGTACCACGTAAGAGTACTGCAAGTTAAACATGTCAAATGAACAGAGTTCGGGGCAGAACATAAGAAAAGGTGGACGTTAGAAAGAATTAAAAAAGAGAAGCTTGAATGGAAATCGGATCCATATCCGTACTGACGTATGAGTCAACACATCTCTTCAAATGATCACTATGGTGTTGAACACATCATTGTCGACCTAATGTTCTCGACCAAGTTTACCGAAAGCAGTTTGGGGGTTATAACGATGTTAGAAGAGGGCCTGAGATTCCAGCTTTGTTTGGACGAAGGTACTATGGTAGCCCAGGCTAAAGCAGATCCATTGTGATATCATATGCTTGAATAATCCTAAACTTCGATCCGGTGCCAGCAGAGGAAAACAAACACGAAGCAAGAAATAGCACATCTTTGTGTATGAGATCTAGTGGGGGAACTATCAGAACACATCAGCCAGCTTACGAATTAATAGATGTCGTAAGAGGGGAGTATTGAACTCAACCGAACTGGATACGTGCCCATCCAATTGCATTTGCAATTCCCCAACTTCGCAGGGTCGCACTTATCATCACCATACCAAACGAAATCACCTTATGCCACAGTATTGAAAAAAATAATAAATGAATAAAGAATGTTGATAAACAAAATAATACCTAGTGAGCAACATAGTTTTTATTTACTCCTTTCCTCTTAACTGAACTGAACCGTACTTTAACCGATGCATTTACACTACTGAGATCCTTGTCAACACCATGGCTTCATGTGAAGCATTTTTGCTCAATAAATATTTATTTATTCAGCTGCGACCAATCGAAACACAGTCGCCGATGATTCTTTCGACGCACAGTCGCGCAGTTATCATTATCTTTGCTTGCGAACAGATTTTGATATCCGACGCAGAGAGAGTACATACTGTACATACAACTTCAGAATTTATTTTATTTTCCTATTTGGGAGGACAAAACTTCCAGCATTTGCGATCGCTGGTTTTGCAGATGGTGGCCATGATGTCGATGAAATTCATTCTTCATGTCGGATGTCACGAACGAGGGCAGAACAAACTTCGGCTCTAGGTGGACGATTTCGTGGAAAAATGTACAACCGAACTAAATTTTCACCTAACTCTTGTAAAAATAGACGACGTTTATTGTTATTCCAATTTGAATGAATTTCGGCTTACAATGTGTAGGTGTTTATCGCCGATATGTCGATAAAATGTTAAGACAAAGCTACCGGCCAACGGTACTATCTACCACGGAAAGCAATCAGTTGTTCGTCCACGTTCATGTTTTCGTTTAGAACATACATGTAGGTACAGAACTGATTCTCAGTTCACATTTTATAAAGTTACAAATCTCCCTTCTTTGATTGGCGATACAGTCCGGTCTGGACCTGGGCCTGGACAGCACTGGTTGGACAGCACGATCTTTCGGCAGCTGCGCACACCAAGTTGGTCGAGGTTTATTTCCACTTGTGTGTGCCATCTCTTGCGAGGACGTCCTCTGTTGCGTTGTCCCAATGGCTCGGTATCAAAGACGTTACGAATCGGTGCAAGCTTATCTCCACGACCTTCTGACATACGACCTTGTCTGTCGCCGAATGCAAGTACACGTAAAGTTCCAATGAAAAAGTTATGCATCACAACAGCATACTTTTTGTTCTCATTATATTCACAAAATGTAAAGACTTAAATACTACCTCTAGCATTTTTCATAACATCCTAGGCGACCTTGAGCTCTGGGGCAAAACACCGGGCTCTAGGATATCAGTTGAAAAATGAAATACTCTACATGTATGCAAAAAAACTAGCTGCTCAAAAACTTAACTTCAAAAATGTTAACATAAGTAATGTAAGATCTCTCAAAATTTTAGGAATTATATTCGATTCAAAATATAATTTTAATGTACATTGTTTAGAACTTAAGAAGGCGCTAGTTACCAGGTTAAATATAATTAAGTATCTGTCATCCAAACGCGGATCTGCACACGTCAACACACTAATCAACATCATCAAAGCCACTATTCTCTCAAAAATCAACTACGGATTGGTAGTTTATGGCAAATGTTCCAAATCAACGTTACAGTGTGTCAAAGTCCCCTATCACGCCTCCGCTAGAATCAGCCTGAGGGCATTCAGGACAACACCAGTAAAAAACATTCTTACGGAGTGTGGCCTCCCAACAGATCTTTCATCACTCCTAATCGCTAAGATCTCCACATCCCCAGACTCTCCAATTGTCGAGGATTTTAAAAAATCTATCCATCGAAAAAGAACACCTAAACTCCCCTCTGCAATCCACAATGCAATTACCTTCTCCAAGGAATTCGACACGCCAATAAGAAAAAAAACTTAAAGACACAACCTACCCACCCTGGTTTCTTCCCAACTCGCCCATCATCACAGACCTTGCTGCACTTCCAAAAAACTCAACAGATCACAGAACCTACCGACGCATGTTTAATGAAATTAAATGTCTACATCCTGATTGGGACATCTTTTTCACAGATGGATCTAAAAGCGAAGATGGAACTGCATTTGCGGTCGTTAATTCCGAAGGGCACACACAGTACAAGGGCCTTATGCCAGACTTTTGCCCAATATTCACAGCCGAGGCCATGGCAATTCTAAAAGCCATAGAAATTGTACGTGCCAAGAAAACACTCATCTGTACAGACAGTCTATCGACAATTGCAGCCGTTCTTAACATTAAGTGCAAGAACAAGATCATAAGCTACATACGGGATAATCTAATTGGGTGCAAGAAATGCAAACTTGTTTGGATCCCTAGTCACATGGGTATTGAGGGAAATGAAGCGGCAGATAAAGCTGCAAAAATCGCCGTCAAAGAACCCCTTCTTACTTTTTTCATTGACAACAAATGTGACATCGAAAGGAAAATAAGAAAAATATGGTTAGAAAAAAATAGTATCAATGGAAGAATTATATCCACCACTACTCTTGGATCAACCCAAAAGGGGAACGTGTCATCTACCCAACCAAACCGACACAAAACATGATCAAATACTTTATACGCCTCCGTCTTGGACACACAATTACTACAAATAGCCACCTTATCACCAAAAACAACCCCCCAAATTGCCATATCTGCCAAAGCAGCGACATATTAACCATTAAACATTTAATACACGATTGCCCAACAATAAATTCTCTATCAAGAAAACTCTTTCAAGATACAAGCCTCAGTGAAATACTCTCTTCCCCCTCGGATGTCAACATTAGATTAGTTTATAAATTACTCACGATCGTTAACTTGGAAAGTAGCATATAATGTCAATTTGTTAATTTAATCCGGCCGTAAGCCCTGGTAACTAGTGCCGTAGTATTTTAAGACCTTAATTTGTAATTTATTACACTTTAATAAATAATAATAATAATAATAACATACGTTTTGTTCGCGAACGTGACGTTAAGGAAGAGAATTTAAGTTATCTTCATCGATGGCAAGTAATATAAGAATTTCTAGAAACGTTGGAATTCCTTGCCTTGATAGTGAACTGCAAAATAACCTCTTCCATATTTAGCTTTGTGGTACGGATTCGGTAATTTTCTTAAATGGGCGTATATTCCTGGCGAAATGCTAATTAAGTTCAATGATTCCTTCTCGCACTCCGTTAGTATTGTACTGCCATTACGGTGGCACTTAATTGAACAGGACACCAGGACAACGTGATCAAATGTGATAACCGACTTCCTAACTGACGTTTCCCATGGTGTCAACGTACTTAGTTAAGGTGGAGCTACACTCCGTGGCGGACCTGTGCCTCAGTCAATAAACGCCTCAAGCCACCTCAAACTTAACCTGGCTGCCTCCATTTTCGACCGCATTGTTGGTTGAAGGTACTTTCCACTTGCATGCGTCTGAGTCGCGGTGTTCGTCTACTACGTAGGGCGATCCCACGGGATGTCGCTGAACAGCTCGTACAGTTCGTTTTTGTATCTTTTCCTTGACTCACAATTATCCTCTCAAAGCACCCAAGAGCACCCTCATCCACCTTTGACCCAGCCCATGCTCAAGCACAAAAAATACAGTGAATCGCGATAATTCTTCTCCTTAATTGTTGAAAATCCTCATTGTTACACATTCACCCCCGAGAGTGTGTTAATATTTTGCCGACACTCGGTATTTGATCTAAGCAAACCTGCTTCAGCTTTACAGGCTCTGGTGTTCCCTGGAACTGCTCCCATTTTCGGAAACCTAGAAGGCCCAGTAGGTGGACCAATAGTTAGAAAAATCCAGTGAAACCGTGAACCAGTTCGATCGCGGATCTGCTTTAAGCGAATTTGTTTCATTCAAGGGCGTAAGCACACATATCAAACTATATCTACATCGTCTTAAATTCTTCAATGTCCTGAGGGTGGTTCGACTATCAAGGAGATGGATTCGATTGTAAAACTCGAAGTGATTCGTTACAATTATGCAGATGGCCCTGAAGTACGGACCATGTCCAACCGCCACCACGGCCCCATCCACACCCGCAGTCTGTCATTTCTCATTTCTCATTCACTTAGACGTCCGTCGCCGAGAGGGCACCACTCGTTTTTACAATTAAGGCTTTATTATGCAAAAAGCAACCGAAAGTCCCAAACTATACCCTGGAGAAAAATCGTTTGCCGGAATAATAAATGGAATGACGGATGGCGGCCGGGCGCCAACACTTCGTTCCGCATTCGTCTTCAATTTCAGCAGCTCCCAGGTGGGCGCATCGTCTGCTAACTAAGCCCGCCGCCTGTTTACAAATTCAAGCAAATACTATTCCCAATTGAACGGAATAAATGAATTAAAAACCGCAGCCATAAATATTTCAATACATCCTGATTCAATTTGGTTTCCCGTTCCGTCTGTCCGTCCGTGCGCAGTCGGCTGCGTTCGAGGTCTCTTCCTCGGCCGAACTTTGTTCAACAAAATGTTTCCTCTCAAATTAGATTAATTCATGATTTTGGCAAAGCGGGGCCGGCAGAGGGCGGCGAAACATCACGGGGTGCGACCGGCCTGCCCGCCCTGTGACTTTCGCACATGGCCATGGCCAGTGTGCCATTTTCTTTGCACAATATTCGCTCGCTCTCCCAGGAGTTTATTTACCCAATTTCCCAATAATGTATTTTTCTTCTCATTTTTTAGCCTTTTTTTTCGAGAACGACTCGGGATGGCACTGCTCTGCGACTCGGTCGGCGGCTCCGTCTGCAGCCATCGACAGATACGTACTCATCCGCGTTCAAATACGGTAAAAGGAGAACGTAGCGCAAATATTTGCCTTCGATTTGAATTTTATCCCCCTCACGGGTGGCGGCCGTGGAGAAGGTCCTGGACGCGAATGGGTGGATGTGCAGTGTGTGCCCGCCCAAGAAAACGGGAACTCACATCGACATCTCGACAAAGAAGGGGACCCAGCAACGGCAACGGCAACGACAACGGCAACGAAGGCAATCATTTCGCAAATATGTGCACAGGAGAGGACAAGGCTCCACACTTCCTTCCAGAAGCGAGCGAAGAATGATGCGAGCCTTCCCAGTGTACACACACACAGGTTAAGTGTATTACCTGGGGACCTGGAAAGTAGCACATCTTCCTCGCATAGAAAAACCTGTCTCTGAAAAAAAATAAATATAAATTCCCGGTGCCGTTGCTGTTGCCGTTGCCGTGGCGTAATGAAAATTTCAACGATATCCTGAAATTGATTCCTTTGATAGGAAAATTCATGCAAATATAGTTTGCCGAGTGGCGGTGGCAGTCGCGGTGACGGTGTCGGTGTCGGTGGCACACGGTGGGGGCGTAGCGTTCGCTCGGTACTGTTGCGGAAATTAGCATAAAATTAAGTACACACACAAAATATTGCCTGTCCTTGTTGTTCCTGTTGATGTCGTCGTCGATGTCGTCGTCTTCGTCGTTGCCGCTGTCGGAGTTTGTTGTCATCCAGTTGTGTATGGCTGTCATTCCGGCATTTGGCAGTGATTATCCGGAAGTGCATAAGGCAGTCGCTACATTATTATCTGAGCTCACTTTGATGGTCCCGACTGGTGTATCTTTGGGTGGGCATCAGCTGGAGGATGAGAGGCGTTCGGCGACGGCATGTGATGGCTGAGGAGAAGAAACTTCGCAAACGGAATCTAATGCAAATTGTTTCGAAGTAAACTTCGCCGCTTTCCTTCCGTCAGTGGGGCTGGCTGCACAGTTATCTCTTTGTGCGGCGGATGTGTATCCGTATGTACGGCCACAGGAAGCCATTAATCAGCCGCCTGTTCACAAATCCAAGGCAGGCAACATCACAGGACGAACTTCCATAAGGGATTGCAGTTTCGCATGCAACCGCGCGCTAATTTGATAATACCGTAACGACCGCCGACCACCGACCATCGACCACCAACCGCCGACCGTCAGCTCCTCGCAACCAGCGACGCAGACGTTGGCGTTCATGTGGTCAAGGTCCCCGTTGGCTCTTGAAGTGGCTTTAAGTGGTCGTATCCGGTTGTCTTATTCATTTGCATGTTCAAAACTTCGGACAGATTGAGGTGGTTTACAGCCATGACGATGGATATCCGCGCCTTAGTCGAGTCGGCAGAACGCCTCATTTTTTTTGTGTGTCTCCCCGTTCCTCCCCCGTTCGAGATTGTTGTTTGCTTTTGCCCAGTCTCGTGGATACAATCATGGGGGGCGTATTATTTATGGAAATTGCACCGAGCAGGAGATTGCCTGTGTTATCTAGTGTAACCAAGCCATGACCTGCTCGGATGGAATCACTGAATTCGCCGCAATGTTCGTGAGCGTGATTGCTTTTGGCGTTACGCGGCAAAGTTATGGTTTATTCTGTTTCTTTCCTAATTCATTTGGCCGGTCGTCCCAGCAATCTCACATAAAATAATGATTTTGTAAAGTCTGGTGGATAATCTCAACAGGATCTAATCCCGAGGAATGACAGTGCCTTTCGGATGCTCGGACGCGGCGAATGGAGATTAATCTTTCACTTATCTTGGAAAGCAATTTCACAGCTAAAAATGTTTTCGCCTTAATGGGAATTTGCCCAGGGGGGAGGCGAGCGCCCTCGTTAATTAGGTGGGAGGTGTTTAACCTCACATTTGCGTGGGATTACTGCGGGGGGTGTGAACCGAAAATATTTTTCTCACTTTTCTCGAATAAGTTAAGTCGTGAGAATTGCAGACAATTTATGTTTTTGAACCGAAGTGGTCATTGGACTCTGGGCAGAGATGTGGGAGCGGAACTCGTGAGTTATTGTGGCTGCTTGACTCCTTAGAGGGGTGTTTCTTGTCTGATTACTTACTCCGATGATGGAGGACTAAGTGGCAGCTAATTTGAAAGCAGAGGCAAATCGTAACTGCTCAGAGCTTAAGAATAAGTTTCGATTAAGAGAGAACATAAATATGGATAAATCGTTTGCCTTAAGCCACTTGCAGGACTACAGAAAACTGAGTTATTCGAGGTGAGTGGTATGCAGGATTGATGTTCCTCTTTTAGGGGTCTTTCAGTCGCATACATAAACTGTAGCAGCTGTGTTCGGGCTAATGGTGCTAAATCATCACCTTTCACCATAGGCGTTGAACTGCGCAGAGGGTGCGTTTTGTCACCTCTCGTTTTTTTGTTATATTTGTGGACTGGATGTTACAATGCAGCAGAGGCGAGGAGTGTTTTAGGGTAAGATGAGTTAGTTATCCGCACTTTCTTCTAGACGGAACGCCAGCATGCGCTCGATAAGTTTATGGCCATGATATTAACCTTCGTTTAGTTTCGTTCACTTTTCTGGGGCCATTTTCGCGGAAAGGAGCGTTTTTATGTAAGATTGGCCAAGCTGACTCATTTGTAGCTTGGAAGATCTATTATCAGGAAATCTTATCTTGGTGATGAGCCTAAGTTAGTGGTCTCTAACACAGTATTTGTTCCAACTCTCCACTATGGTCATGATATATGAGTACTGACCGAGAGAATAAGATCGCTACTACCAGCCAACGATACGAGAAGCCTTCGTGTGAGTTACTCGCTGTGACAGGATGAGAGCTCACTGTTAAGCAGCTGATATTTCAAACGGAAAGGGTTATGCCTTGATGGTTTGGCAACGTGGCACTAATGTCCTCCCCATGGCGACTTTAGGTAGGCGACTGATTTGTAGACTTCCGAGCCGATGGGGCACACTTTGCTTCATGTCTCTTCCGTCCACTACATAATTCTTCGGCATGAGGTACTACAGTGGCTGACAAACAGAAGCAAACTCAAAAGATACAAAAGATTATGCCAAGTAGTGTTAACAGTAACTTTTCGAAAATCGCTGGAGAGTCAATTTCGTCTCCCGACTTTAAGTCTGCCGACAGGCAGATATAGTAGGTTTCAACATAGTAATGGTAACCGAGTAAAAAAATAAAAAAAAGAATTGAGTGTACTTCTGTTAAATTTGGAATTATTAAAGGAAGCTTTGTTTGGCGATGAGTGAAGTTCAGCCACAAATCATAATTGACTTCCGTTGGCTTCAGTTTAAGTCTTAACTGAAGTGAGCAGAAGCATCCTTAAATTTTCCATAATTGCTTGGAAGATTTTACACTAAGTTAATACATTTGAAAAACCACTGTGATGAAGAAACTACATCTGTGATGTTGGTGGTATGGACAACCATAAAATATCGACAGAAATGTTGAAGGTAATTCCGTAACCAAAAACCTCATTAAATCCAAAGTCATCAGGCTGGTTCCTGCCTTACATTTCTTGACTCATGGTTCGAATTTAAAGAGCCGCACCGAATGTCAAGTCTCAACCTAAAAACATTACAAATTTCATGGCAGCAGTGATTGATTCGCTTTGTTTTCTTTTCAGTATGCATTTGTTTTATTACGCGTAGCTTTTTTTTTAATAATTTGCGCGTGCTCAAGGGGTTATTAATACCCTTAATTGTCCGGGATCTAGACACAGCACGGGCCGAAGGTATAGAAGGAGAGAGGGAGAGGAAGTACCTGTGCATATGGCTCTTAAATATCTGCAGATTATAGCCTATGGGAAATATTGAGCTGGGAAGAGCATTCCATATTCGTGTGGTGCGGCTAAAAAACGAGTCTCTAAATTTCACTGTGCGTCCGAAAGCAGGCTTAAAGGTGAACTGATGGAATAACGTGTATTGCGGGTGAATTCAAGAAGAGGAGGAATGCAGTTGACAAGCTCGCTTGAGTATCGTTTGTTTAAATAACGATAAAACACGGACAAAAAGACACGGTACTTCGATGTTCGAGCAAGTCTAATGAACCCGCGATATCGTTGTCCTTATCGCTCGCTTTTGGATTCTATCTAGTAGGTGCAAGGTGGTCTTGGGGGCACTAGGCCAGATATGAGCATTGTACTCAAGCTTAGGGCGACTTAAGCAGAGGGGTGAAATATTTCTTGCATCGATTAAGGAAACCTAAACATTTCGCAGCATTTTTGGCGATCTCGAATATGTGATCGTTCCATCTACCATAAGTGTTGTGGATGCACATACCAAGGATGGAAAGTTTTCCGGTTTCGTCGATACAAGCGCCATTCATGAATAATGGCTGATTATTCGGGGTTCGCTTAAGAGACAGCAGACAGCATTGAGTTTTGGAAGCATTGAATTCGACTGTGTTATTCTTTCCCCAGTTAATTATGCTGTCAAGATCGGAATTCAATGTGCTTGAGTTCCGTTCCAATACTACGTCCGAAGGCCAGGTCGTTGTGTGGTCTCATGTTGATCTAATTAGAATTGTTTGTCCAATCATAAGTCAGTATATTCACACATAAGTTCCAAAATTCACTCAGTGTGCCCTATTGGATGATGCGCGGCCAAGTAGAGCGTAAGCCGATAAGCCGATTTCCAGGATTCGGGAAATATTACTCATGTAGTTTGTTGAATATCATTCTCAACAGTCGCATTGGAAGCAGAGTCACAACTTTACCAAATGCCTTACATACGCGATGACTTGGTCTCTATACCGGAGGTTCAGTCTTCCTCACCTTCTCGAATCAGGAGGTTCGGTTTCGAAGACTCTCTTTGCTGGGGCGTTGTTGTCCATGCGTTCGATGTGGCCGAGGCAGTGACGGATTATTGTCTGCCGGATTACATCCAGATCCTGTTAGAGCTCGAAGATCACGGTTATGCCTTCCTCGCAGACAGGGCCATATATCCGAGCCGGGATTTTTCATTCCAAGTCACCAAGAAACAACTTCGCAGTTTCGCTTAGTGGCCGGCTTTCGGCTCCATAAAGCAGGACATATTATGTGATTGACTTAAAATTAATAAGAGCTTTTTGAATAAACAAAATTCTTACGAAGCGCTTGCGATGCATTATATACCCTCACGAGATAAATTCACACTTGCACTCTTACAGTTGGGTCCTTAAAGATCTTTACGGTCGCAAATCCACTGGCCCGGATGGTATTCCCCCACAACGTCTGAAGAGATGTTCTTCTTCGCTGGCAAAAGCACTGCGCAAGCTCTTCCGTCTATGCTTCCCTTTAGGTCACATCCTGAGTAGATGAAAAACAGTATCTGTCCAGCCCGTCCCTAAAAACGACAAATCTTCGTTACCCATCTCGTACTGGCCCATAGCACTTAGCCCCACTATTTCTAAGGTTATAGAAACTCTGATAAATCGTCAGCTTATGAAATATAACTTATGGATAACAAAACTACGTTCAAGCGATAGTGGCAGGAGCAGCATTGCATGCAAAATGTCACTGAGTTATTAAACTCCTAGCCGTCCTATATATTGATACTGACTTTAGCTTGTCAAAGTACACGCGGCATTTTCCCTTCTGCAGCCTCAATGAGAACACTCTGCGTTTAATTGACTGAAGAAGCTACGATAAAGGGCAATTTATGCTAATGACTTGATTAAAAAGAAGTCGAGCCGTGATCCGTACGTCACCCTGCCTCACTGAACTGCCATCAAATTGGAGTACTTTTGACTTGCAAACTGACGCCGAGACACAATCCTGTCCTCACATTCTTCACCAGCTTTTCCGCCTTCCGCCTAGGAAATCATCCCTCGCTCCACCCGTCTTACGCACTGATTAAAGACTGTCGCTCATCCAGCTAAGTGATGTCCCATCCTCTCCAGTCGCAGCAGTTTGCCGAGGCGAAATAGAGCACGAAAGAGCAAAGAGCTTCCTCTGTGTCTTCCATATTCGCACAATGCCCGAGCAGAAAGCATCACCAACCGAGCCATACAGGTCGTTGACATAAAAAGTATAAAAACAAGTAATTTACAGAGTTCATCCTTGCCGAGTGAGAGTGCACATTGTTAGCGCCGGCATCGTCGTCATAACCACCCCGGCCGGCCCTGGCATGGCCATTGTACATTGTGCGATAAATGGCTTTACACACTTGCACAACCAGTGCTAATGGCTGTGTGTGTGGGTGGTTTGTTTAAACGAATAACTAATAGACTATCTTTCGAGTCATCATCCAGCTCGTCATCGCCGCCATCATCGCCATCAACGTCATCGCCGTGGACGGATCCCACGTGTAGTGGTTTAATAAAACATGAGCTTTATGTAGTTTCACTTGCACGCTCTTAAATGGTGTTTCCACTGCACTTGGTCTTGCACGACCAATTATTATTTTTTTCTTCACATTTTTGCAGCTTGTTTTCTGTGTTGTGTCAGAACTTGTTTTCCTTTGTTGTTTTGACTTCCTTGAGCGTTTTGTAGTATTTTTTCTGCTTTTCATTTTCAATTAAAACACACACAATCTTGATTCTAGTCAACTTGTTGCGGAATACGACGCTGAGGCGTGAGTTGAGGTGTGAGGGAAGTGCCAAATGACTGAGTTAATGAATTGATTTTGTTTGGAACTCTGCTCTAGTCAGGATAAAAGAAAGTGCGATGCATTTTGAAAATTGGATCAGTCTCCGAGTGACAACCGTGGCGCAGTTAGAACTTAGAAGACTCCGTCTACGGTGTTACGGGGTCTAGGTTGAATTCTCAAATCTTAGATATCAAATGCGAATGTCCATCTGTCAACCCTCTCCAAATTTGCACTTCAGTAGTTGCAGCCAAAGGCCAATCACTGTAATTTTTGACTTGAGGACCCCTGAGGAATAAAGCAATCTCTTGAAGAACCAAGATATTCCTATATATGTAAGACCTTGATAGTCCTGCTGTATGGCTCAGAAGCATGGACACTAACGAAGGCGGACGAGGATATTCCTAGTCGCTTCCAGAGGAAAGTCCCCCGATGTATCTTCGGTCCCGTGATACTGAACGTGCTTGGACGAGGAGACTGAACGACGAACCTATCCTGCCTGTACAGCGACATCGATCTGGTCAAACGAGTTCGTAGCTCTCGTCTCAGATGGCTAGATCACGTAGAGCAAATTGACACCAAATCTCCGGCCCGTGTAGTCATCGACTCCAACCCCAATGGACAAAGCGGTAAAGAAAGACCACGCTTACGGTGGCGCACGAGTAACATCAGCACTTCCACAATTCTAAATGGAATAGAGCTCTCATTACTCTTTCTTGGAATGTGCATCGCAGAGTCGCCATGCCATCTGATCCCGCCTGGACAGTGCAATTCCAGGCGTTTGGAGGAGAAGGTTCAACCACGAACCCTCTTATGCCATGAATAAAATACAACATTTAGAACCACTGCACCGTAGCAAAGCGCAGTCTGTTAAAAAGCAAACTCAGCACACATCTGTTGATAGCACACCTTTGCCTGTGTAATAGCCTTCAAAAACCAAACAAAAACTGCCACCCGAAAGCATTAGCGCGCCCAAAATACCTTTCAAATGTATCGCCCACTTAAGCCCATTGTCTGTGTGCAGCATTTATTCAAGTTTAACTATGGAATTCAATTAATTTGAAATTTAAACTTGCACAACAAATGCCCGCGGGAAGTATCACAAAAAACAATACTCGTAAAGAGAGGAAATAACAACAGACACGGGAGTACCCCCTCGCAGAGCGTTGATATTTTATGGCTGTTGTGTTCGTATTTATTATTAAGAACGTGCCACGAGGATCGAAACAAAACCGGCACAATGAAATCACAAAACTGATGCCTCTCAACGCATCGTATTCCGTGTATGCCGGGAATCGAAAGAGAGCCGAGACAACAAAAAAACGTACATAATCGTACATCAACAGGGGACGCGCATCTGCTGTTGCTTTGTGATTTTTTCGTTGAAATATTGATAACGTTA
The DNA here is from genome assembly GCA_916610145.1 of Eristalis arbustorum. NCBI lineage: Eukaryota > Metazoa > Arthropoda > Insecta > Diptera > Syrphidae > Eristalis > Eristalis arbustorum. The sequence goes on along the minus strand of OU744318.1, from coordinate 14,763,310 downwards.
AAATCTGACAAAACACGAACATCATCCCTGGAGTTTCAATAATTGGCAGGATATATTCTTCTTTTTTTCAGCTTCAACTAATTGATTTTGGGAAAGATGGAGGCAGCATGCAGGACAAGGTGTGACATCATTTACTTTAAGTGAAAACTTTAATGAAAAAATGCGGTTTTAAAACTGTCCAGACACCACCTAGTGTCCACAAAACGCTTCGGCGAAGGACTTTGTGGACAGCACCTAGTCTCCATAAAATGCTTCGGCGAAAGACTTTGTGGACACACCTAGTGTCCATAAAATGCTTCGGCGAAGGACTTTGTGGACAGCACTCAGTGTCCATAACGTGCTTCGGCGAAGGACTTTGTGGACAGCACCTAGTGTCCATAAAATACTTCGGCGAAGGACTTTGTGGACAGCACCTAGTGTCCATAAAATGCTTCGGCGAAGGTTTTTGTGGACAGCACCTAGTGTCCATAAAATACTTCGGCGAACGACTTTGTGGACAGCACCTAGTGTCCATAAAGTGCTTCGGCGAAGGACTTTGTGGACAGCACCTAGTGTCCATAAAATACTTCGGCGAAGGACTTTGTGGACAGCACCCAGTGTCCCGAAAATGCTTCGGCGAAGGACTTTGTGGACAGCACCTAGTGTCCATAAAATGCTTCGGCGAAGGACTTTGTGGACAGCACCTAGTGTCCATAAAATACTTCGGCGAAGGACTTTGTGGACAGCACCTAGTGTCCATAAAGTGCTTCGGCGAAGGACTTTGTGGACAGCACCTAGTGTCCCGAAAATGCTTCGGCGAAGGACTTTGTGGACAACACCTAGTGTCCATAAAGTGCTTCGGCGAAGGACTTTGTGGACAGCACCTAGTGTCCATAAAATGCTTCGGCGAAGGTTTTTGTGGACAGCACCTAGTGTCCATAAAATACTTCGGCGAAGGACTTTGTGGACAGCACCTAGTGTCCATAAAATACTTCGGCGAACGACTTTGTGGACAGTACCCAGTGTCCATAAAATGCTTCGGCGAAGGACTTTGTGGACAGCACCTAGTGTCCCGAAAATGCTTCGGCGAAGGACTTTGTGGACAGCACCTAGTGTCCATAAAATACTTCGGCGAACGACTTTGTGGACAGTACCCAGTGTCCATAAAATGCTTCGGCGAAGGACTTTGTGGACAGCACCTAGTGTCCATAAAATACTTCGGCGAAGGACTTTGTGGATAGCACCTAGTGTCCATAAAATACTTCGGCGAAGTACTTTGTGGACAGCACCTAGTGTCCATAAAATACTTCGGCGAAGGACTTTGTGGACAGCACCTAGTGTCCATAAAATACTTCGGCGAAGGACTTTGTGGACAGCACCTAGTGTCCATAAAGTGCTTCGGCGAGGGACTTTGTGGACAGCACCTAGTGTCCATAAAGTGCTTCGGCGAAGGACTTTGTGGACAGCACCTAGTGTCCATAAAGTGCTTGGGCGAGGGACTTTGTGGACAGCACCTAGTGTCCATAAAGTGCTTCGGCGAAGGACTTTGTGGACAGCACCTAGTGTCCATAAAATGCTTCGGCGAAGTACTTTGTGGACAGCACCTAGTGTCCATAAAATACTTCGTCGAAGGACTTTGTGGATAGCACCTAGTGTCCATAAAGTGCTTCGGCGAAGGACTTTGTGGACAGCACCTAGTGTCCGTAAAATACTTCGGCGAAGGACTTTGTGGACAGCACCTAGTGTCCATAAAATACTTCGGCGAAGGACTTTGTGGACAGCACCTAGTGTCCATAAAGTGCTTCGGCGAAGGACTTTGTGGACAGCACCTAGTGTCCATAAAGTGCTTCGGCGAGGGACTTTGTGGACAGCACCTAGTGTCCCGAAAATGCTTCGCCGAAGGACTTTGTGGACAGCACCCAGTGTCCATAAAATGACTTTGTGGACAGCACCTAGTGTCCATAAAATGCTTCGGCGAAGGACTTTGTGGACAGCACCTAGTGTCCATAAAATGCTTCGGCGAAGGACTTTGTGGACAGCACCAAGTGTCCATAAAATGCTTCGGCGAACGACTTTGTGGATAGCACCTAGTGTCCATAAAATGCTTCGGCGAACGACTTTGTGGACAGCACCTAGTGTCCCGAAAATGCTTCGGCGAAGGACTTTGTGGACAGCACCTAGTGTCCATAAAATGCTTCGGCGAAGGACTTTGTGGACAGCACCTAGTGTCCATAAAATGCTTCGGCGAAGGACTTTGTGGACAGCACCTAGTGTCCATAAAGTGCTTCAGCGAAGGACTTTGTGGCCAGCACCTAGTGTCCATAAAGTGCTTCGGCGAAGGACTTTGTGGACAGCACCTAGTGTCCATAAAGTGCTTCGGCGAAGGACTTTGTGGACAGCACCTAGTGTCCATAAAATGCTTCGGCGAAGGACTTTGTGGACAGCACCTAGTGTCCATAAAGTGCTTCAGCGAAGGACTTTGTGGCCAGCACCTAGTGTCCATAAAGTGCTTCGGCGAAGGACTTTGTGGACAGCACCTAGTGTCCATAAAGTGCTTCGGCGAAGGACTTTGTGGACAGCACCTAGTGTCCATAAAGTGCTTCGGCGAAGGACTTTGTGGACAGCACCTAGTGTCCATAAAATGCTTCGGCGAAGGTGGACAGCACTCAGTGTCCATAAAATGCTTCGGCGAAGGACTTTGTGGACAGCACCTAGTGTCCATAAAGTGCTTCGGCGAAGGACTTTGTGGACAGCACTCAGTGTCCATAAAATGCTTCGGCGAAGGACTTTGTGGACAGCACCTAGTGTCCATAAAGTGCTTCGGCGAAGGACTTTGTGGACAGCACCTAGTGTCCATAAAATGCTTCGGCGAAGGACTTTGTGGACAGCACCTAGTGTCCATAAAGTACTTCGGCGAAGGACTTTGTGGACAGCACCTAGCGTCCCGAAAATGCTTCGGCGAAGGACTTTGTGGACACTACCTAGTGTCCATAAAGTGCTTCGGCGAAGGACTTTGTGGACAGCACCTAATGTCCCGAAAATGCTTCGGCGAAGGACTTTGTGGACAGCACCTAGTGTCCATAAAGTGCTTCGGCGAAGGACTTTGTGGACAGCACCCAGTGTCGGCGAAGGAGAACTTTGTGGACAGCACCTAGTGTCCATAAAATGCTTCGGCGAAGGACTTTGTGGACAGCACCTAGTGTCCATAAAGTGCTTCGGCGAAGGACTTTGTGGACAGCACCTAGTGTCCATAAAGTGCTTCGGCGAAGGACTTTGTGGACAGCACCTAGTGTCCATAAAATGCTTCGGCGAAGGTGGACAGCACTCAGTGTCCATAAAATGCTTCGGCGAAGGACTTTGTGGACAGCACCTAGTGTCCATAAAGTGCTTCAGCGAAGGACTTTGTGGCCAGCACCTAGTGTCCATAAAGTGCTTCGGCGAAGGACTTTGTGGACAGCACCTAGTGTCCATAAAGTGCTTCGGCGAAGGACTTTGTGGACAGCACCCAGTGTCGGCGAAGGAGAACTTTGTGGACAGCACCTAGTGTCCATAAAATGCTTCGGCGAAGGACTTTGTGGACAGCACCTAGTGTCCATAAAGTGCTTCGGCGAAGGACTTTGTGGACAGCACCTAGTGTCCATAAAGTGCTTCGGCGAAGGACTTTGTGGACAGCACCTAGTGTCCATAAAATGCTTCGGCGAAGGTGGACAGCACTCAGTGTCCATAAAATGCTTCGGCGAAGGACTTTGTGGACAGCACCTAGTGTCCATAAAGTGCTTCAGCGAAGGACTTTGTGGCCAGCACCTAGTGTCCATAAAGTGCTTCGGCGAAGGACTTTGTGGACAGCACCTAGTGTCCATAAAGTGCTTCGGCGAAGGACTTTGTGGCCAGCACCTAGTGTCCATAAAGTGCTTCGGCGAAGGACTTTGTGGACAGCACCTAGTGTCCATAAAATGCTTCGGCGAAGGTGGACAGCACTCAGTGTCCATAAAATGCTTCGGCGAAGGACTTTGTGGACAGCACCTAGTGTCCATAAAGTGCTTCGGCGAAGGACTTTGTGGACAGCACCTAGTGTCCATAAAGTGCTTCGGCGAAGGACTTTGTGGACAGCACCTAGTGTCCATAAAATGCTTCGGCGAAGGTGGACAGCACTCAGTGTCCATAAAATGCTTCGGCGAAGGACTTTGTGGACAGCACCTAGTGTCCATAAAGTGCTTCGGCGAAGGACTTTGTGGACAGCACCTAGTGTCCATAAAGTGCTTCGGCGAAGGACTTTGTGGACAGCACCTAGTGTCCATAAAATGCTTCGGCGAAGGTGGACAGCACTCAGTGTCCATAAAATGCTTCGGCGAAGGACTTTGTGGACAGCACCTAGTGTCCCGAAAATGCTTCGGCGAAGGACTTTGTGGACAGCACCTAGTGTCCATAAAGTGCTTCGGCGAAGGACTTTGTGGACAGCACCTAGTGTCCCGAAAATGCTTCGGCGAAGGACTTTGTGGACAGCCAGCACCTAGTGTCCATAAAGTGCTTCGGCGAAGGACTTTGTGGACAGCACCTAGTGTCCCGAAAATGCTTCGGCGAAGGACTTTGTGGACAGCACCTAGTGTCCATAAAGTGCTTCGGCGAAGGACTTTGTGGACAGCACCTAGTGTCCATAAAATGCTTCGGCGAAGGACTTTGTGGACAGCACCCAGTGTCGGCGAAGGAGGACTTTGTGGACAGCATCTAGTGTCCATAAAATGCTTCGGCGAAGGACTTTGTGGACAGCACCTAGTGTCCCGAAAATGCTTCGGCGAAGGACTTTGTGGACAGCACCTAGTGTCCATAAAGTGCTTCGGCGAAGGACTTTGTGGACAGCACCTAGTGTCCCGAAAATGCTTCGGCGAAGGACTTTGTGGACAGCACCCAGTGTCGGCGAAGGAGAACTTTGTGGACAGCACCTAGTGTCCATAAAATGCTTCGGCGAAGGACTTTGTGGACAGCACCCAGTGTCGGCGAAGGAGGACTTTGTGGACAGCATCTAGTGTCCATAAAATGCTTCGGCGAAGGACTTTGTGGACAGCACCTAGTGTCCCGAAAATGCTTCGGCGAAGGACTTTGTGGACAGCACCTAGTGTCCATAAAGTGCTTCGGCGAAGGACTTTGTGGACAGCACCTAGTGTCCCGAAAATGCTTCGGCGAAGGACTTTGTGGACAGCACCTAGTGTCCATAAAGTGCTTCAGCGAAGGACTTTGTGGACAGCACCTAGTTACCATAAAATGCTTCGGCGAAGGACGTTGTGGACAGCACCTAGTGTCCATAAAGTGCTTCGGCGAAGGACTTTGTGGACAGCACTCAGCGTCGGCGAAGGAGGACTTTGTGGACAGTACCTAGTGTCCAGCGCTACAGCCCGTAGGGGGCCAGGGCCTAGCTTCTCAGCAACCACTCGTGTTGTGCGTGCTATTGTTCTCTCACGAGTGGAAGGGACCTACAGTTTAATGCCGAATCCGAACGGCTGTTTGAGAAGCTTTTTCAAGACAAGAAATACTCTTTGAGCATTGTCAGTAACTCGAAAGAGGTGGGGCCGTGAAAATTATTTTTGTCGCTCAGAGCTGGATTCGAATCTACGACATCGAGGTTGGGGTCGACGCACATACCCACAAAGCCACGGGCCACCACAGCACCTAGTGTCCATAAAGTGCTTCGGCGAAGGACTTTGTGGACAGCACCTAGTGTCCCGAAAATGCTTCGGCGAAGGACTTTGTGGACAGCACCTAGTGTCCATAAAGTGCTTCGGCGAAGGACTTTGTGGACAGCACCTAGTGTCCCGAAAATGCTTCGGCGAAGGACTTTGTGGACAGCACCCAGTGTCGGCGAAGGAGAACTTTGTGGACAGCACCTAGTGTCCATAAAATGCTTCGGCGAAGGACTTTGTGGACAGCACCCAGTGTCGGCGAAGGAGGACTTTGTGGACAGCATCTAGTGTCCATAAAATGCTTCGGCGAAGGACTTTGTGGACAGCACCTAGTGTCCCGAAAATCCTTCGGCGAAGGACTTTGTGGACAGCACCTAGTGTCCATAAAATGCTTCGGCGAAGGTGGACAGCACTCAGTGTCCATAAAATGCTTCGGCGAAGGACTTTGTGGACAGCACCTAGTGTCCATAAAGTGCTTCGGCGAAGGACTTTGTGGACAGCACCTAGTGTCCATAAAATGCTTCGGCGAAGGACTTTGTGGACAGCACCTAGTGTCCATAAAGTGCTTCGGCGAAGGACTTTGTGGACAGCACCTAGTGTCCATAAAATGCTTCGGCGAAGGTGGACAGCACTCAGTGTCCATAAAATGCTTCGGCGAAGGACTTTGTGGACAGCACCTAGTGTCCATAAAGTGCTTCGGCGAAGGACTTTGTGGACAGCACCTAGTGTCCATAAAATGCTTCGGCGAAGGACTTTGTGGACAGCACCTAGTGTCCATAAACTGCTTCGGCGAAGGACTTTGTGGACAGCACCTAGTATCCATAAACTGCTTCGGCGAAGGACTTTGTTGACAGCACCTAGTGTCCATAAAGTGCTTCGGCGAAGGATGTTGTGGACAGCACCTAGTGTCCATAAAGTGCTTCGGCGAAGGACTTTGTGGACAGCACCTAGTGTCCATAAAATGCTTCGGCGAAGGACGTTGTGGACAGCACCTAGTGTCCATAAAGTGCTTCGGCGAAGGACTTTGTGGACAGCACTCAGCGTCGGCGAAGGAGGACTTTGTGGACAGCACCTAGTGTCCATAAAGTGCTTCGGCGAAGGACTTTGTGGACAGCACCTAGTGTCCATAAAATGCTTCGGCGAAGGACGTTGTGGACAGCACCTAGTGTCCATAAACTGCTTCGGCGAAGGACTTTGTTGACAGCACCTAGTGTTCATAAAGTGCTTCGGCGAAGGACGTTGTGGACAGCACCTAGTGTCCATAAAGTGCTTCGGCGAAGGACTTTGTGGACAGCACCTAGTGTCCATAAAATGCTTCGGCGAAGGACGTTGTGGACAGCACCTAGTGTCCATAAACTGCTTCGGCGAAGGACTTTGTTGACAGCACCTAGTGTTCATAAAGTGCTTCGGCGAAGGACGTTGTGGACAGCACCTAGTGTCCATAAAGTGCTTCGGCGAAGGACTTTGTGGACAGCACCTAGTGTCCATAAAGTGCTTCGGCGAAGGACTTTGTGGACAGCACCTAGTGTCCATAAAGTGCTTCGGCGAAGGACTTTGTGGACAGCACTCAGCGTCGGCGAAGGAGGACTTTGTGGACAGCACCTAGTGTCCATAAAGTGCTTCGGCGACGGACTTTGTGGACAGCACCTAGTGTCTATAAAGTGCTTCGGCGAAGGACTTTGTGGACAGCACCTAGTGTCTATAAAATGCTTCGGCGAAGGACTTTGTGGACAGCACTCAGCGTCGGCGAAGGAGGACTTTGTGGACAGCACCTAGTGTCCCGAAAATGCTTCGGCGAAGGACTTTGTGGACAGCACCTAGTGTCCATAAAGTGCTTCGGCGAAGGACTTTGTGGACAGCACCTAGTGTCCCGAAAATGCTTCGGCGAAGGACTTTGTGGACAGCACCTAGTGTCCCGAAAATGCTTCGGCGAAGGACTTTGTGGACAGCACCTAGTGTCCATAAAGTGCTTCGGCGAAGGACTTTGTGGACAGCACCTAGTGTCTATAAAATGCTTCGGCGAAGGACTTTGTGGACAGCACTCAGCGTCGGCGAAGGAGGACTTTGTGGACAGCACCTAGTGTCCCGAAAATGCTTCGGCGAAGGACTTTGTGGACAGCACCTAGTGTCCATAAAGTGCTTCGGCGAAGGACTTTGTGGACAGCACCTAGTGTCCCGAAAATGCTTCGGCGAAGGACTTTGTGGACAGCACCTAGTGTCCCGAAAATGCTTCGGCGAAGGACTTTGTGGACAGCACCTAGTGTCCCGAAAATGCTTCGGCGAATTACTTTGTGGACAGCACCTAGTGTCCATAAAGTGCTTCGGCGAAGGACTTTGTGGACAGCACTCATCGTCGGCGAAGGAGGACTTTGTGGACAGCACCTAGTGTCCATAAAGTGCTTCGGCGAAGGACTTTGTGGACAGCACCTAGTGTCCATAAAGTGCTTCGGCGAAGGACTTTGTGGACAGCCAGCACCTAGTGTCCATAAAGTGCTTCGGCGAGGGACTTTGTGGACAGCACCTAGTGTCTATAAAATGCTTCGGCGAAGGACTTTGTGGACAGCACTCATCGTCGGCGAAGGAGGACTTTGTGGACAGCACCTAGTGTCCATAAAGTGCTTCGGCGAAGGACTTTGTGGACAGCACCTAGTGTCCATAAAGTGCTTCGGCGAAGGACTTTGTGGACAGCACCTAGTGTCCATAAAGTGCTTCGGCGAAGGACTTTGTGGACAGCACCTAGAGTCCATAAAATGCTTCGGCGAACTACTTTGTGGACAGCACTCAGTGTCCATAAAATACTTCGGCGAGGACTTTGTGGACAGCACGTAGTGTCCATAAAGTGCTTCGGCGAAGGATTTGTGGACAGCACCTAGTGTCCATAAAATGCTTCAGCGAACGACTTTGTGGACAGCACCTAGTAACCATAAAATGCTTCGGCGAACGACTTTGTGGACAGCACGTAGTGTTCATAAAGTGCTTCGGCGAAGGACTTTGTGGACGGCACCTAGTGTCCATAAAGTGCTTCGGCGAAGGACTTTGTGGACAGCACCTAGTGTCCATAAAATGCTTCGGCAAAGGACTTTGTGGACAGCACCTAGTGTCCATAAAATGCTTCGGCGAACTACTTTGTGGACAGCACTCAGTGTCCATAAAGTGCTTCGGCGAAGGACTTTGTGGACAGCCAGCACCTAGTGTCCATAAAGTGCTTCGGCGAAGGACTTTGTGGACAGCACCTAGTGTACATAAAGTGCTTCGGCGAAGGACTTTGTGGACAGCACCTAGTGTCCATAAAGTGCTTCGGCGAAGGACTTTGTGGACAGCCAGCACCTAGTGTCCATAAAGTGCTTCGGCGAGGGACTTTGTGGACAGCACCTAGTGTCCATAAAGTGCTTCGGCGAAGGACTTTGTGGACATCCAGCACCTAGTGTCCATAAAGTGCTTCGGCGAAGGACTGTGGACAGCACCTAGTGTCCATAAAGTGCTTCGGCGAAGGACTTTGTGGACAGCACCTAGTGTACATAAAGTGCTTCGGCGAAGGACTGTGGACAGCACCTAGTGTCCATAAAGTGCTTCGGCAAAGGACTTTGTGGACAGCACCTAGTGTCTATAAAATGCTTCGGCGAAGGACTTTGTGGACAGCACCTAGTGTCCATAAAATGCTTCGGCGAAGGACTTTGTGGACAGCACCTAGTGTCCATAAAATGCTTCGGCGAAGGACTTTGTGGACAGCACCTAGTGTACATAAAGTGCTTCGGCGAAGGACTGTGGACAGCACCTAGTGTCCATAAAGTGCTTCGGCGAAGGACTTTGTGGACAGCACCTAGTGTACATAAAGTGCTTCGGCAAAGGACTTTGTGGACAGCACCTAGTGTCCATAAAATGCTTCGGCGAAGGACTTTGTGGACAGCACCTAGTGTCCATAAAATGCTTCGGCGAAGGACTTTGTGGACAGCACCTAGTGTACATAAAGTGCTTCGGCAAAGGACTTTGTGGACAGCACCTAGTGTCCATAAAATGCTTCGGCGAAGGACTTTGTGGACAGCACCTAGTGTACATAAAGTGCTTCGGCGAAGGACTGTGGACAGCACCTAGTGTCCATAAAGTGCTTCGGCAAAGGACTTTGTGGACAGCACCTAGTGTCCATAAAGTGCTTCGGCGAAGGACTTTGTGGACAGCACGTAGTGTCCATAAAGTGCTTCGGCGAAGGACTTTGTGGACAGCACCTAGTGTCCATAAAATGCTTCGGCGAAGGACTTTGTGGACAGCACCTAGTGTACATAAAGTGCTTCGGCGAAGGACTGTGGACAGCACCTAGTGTCCATAAAGTGCTTCGGCGAAAGACTTTGTGGACAGCACCTAGTGTACATAAAGTGCTTCGGCAAAGGACTTTGTGGACAGCACCTAGTGTCCATAAAATGCTTCGGCGAAGGACTTTGTGGACAGCACCTAGTGTCCATAAAATGCTTCGGCGAAGGACTTTGTGGACAGCACCTAGTGTACATAAAGTGCTTCGGCGAAGGACTGTGGACAGCACCTAGTGTCCATAAAGTGCTTCGGCGAAGGACTTTGTGGACAGCACCTAGTGTACATAAAGTGCTTCGGCGAAGGACTTTGTGGACAGCACCTAGTGTCCATAAAGTGCTTCGGCGAAGGACTTTGTGGACAGCCAGCACCTAGTGTCCATAAAGTGCTTCGGCGAGGGACTTTGTGGACAGCACGTAGTGTCCATAAAGTGCTTCGGCGAAGGATTTGTGGACAGCACCTAGTCTCCATAAAATGCTTCGGCGAAGGACTTTGTGGACAGCACCTAGTGTACATAAAGTGCTTCGGCGAAGGACTGTGGACAGCACCTAGTGTCCATAAAGTGCTTCGGCGAAGGACTGTGGACAGCACCTAGTGTCCATAAAGTGCTTCGGCGAAGGACTTTGTGGACAGCACCTAGTGTCCATAAAGTGCTTCGGCGAAGGACTTTGTGGACAGCACCTAGTGTCCATAAAGTGCTTCGGCGAAGGACTTTGTGGACAGCCAGCACCTTGTGTCCATAAAGTGCTTCGGCGAAGGACTGTGGACAGCACCTAGTGTCCATAAAGTGCTTCGGCGAAGGACTTTGTGGACAGCACCTAGTGTCCATAAAATGCTTCGGCGAAGGACTTTGTGGACAGCACCTAGTGTCCATAAAGTGCTTCGGCGAAGGACTTTGTGGACAGCACCTAGTGTCCATAAAGTGCTTCGGCGAAGGACTTTGTGGACAGCCAGCACCTAGTGTCCATAAAGTGCTTCGGCGAGGGACTTTGTGGACAGCACGTAGTGTCCATAAAGTGCTTCGGCGAAGGATTTGTGGACAGCACCTAGTGTCCATAAAATGCTTCGGCGAAGGACTTTGTGGACAGCACCTAGTGTACATAAAGTGCTTCGGCGAAGGACTGTGGACAGCACCTAGTGTCCATAAAGTGCTTCGGCGAAGGACTTTGTGGACAGCACCTAGTGTCCATAAAGTGCTTCGGCGAAGGACTTTGTGGACAGCACCTAGTGTACATAAAGTGCTTCGGCGAAGGACTTTGTGGACAGCACCTAGTGTCCATAAAGTGCTTCGGCGAAGGATTTGTGGACAGCAGCTAGTGTCCATAAAATGCTTCGGCGAAGGACTTTGTGGACAGCACCTAGTGTACATAAAGTGCTTCGGCGAAGGACTGTGGACAGCACCTAGTGTCCATAAAGTGCTTCGGCGAAGGACTGTGGACAGCACCTAGTGTCCATAAAGTGCTTCGGCGAAGGACTTTGTGGACAGCACCTAGTGTCCATAAAGTGCTTCGGCGAAGGACTTTGTGGACAGCCAGCACCTTGTGTCCATAAAGTGCTTCGGCGAAGGACTGTGGACAGCACCTAGTGTCCATAAAGTGCTTCGGCGAAGGACTTTGTGGACAGCACCTAGTGTCCATAAAATGCTTCGGCGAAGGACTTTGTGGACAGCACCTAGTGTCCATTAAGTGCTTCGGCGAAGGACTTTGTGGACAGCCAGCACCTAGTGTCCATAAAATGCTTCGGCGAAGGACTTTGTGGACAGCACCTAGTGTCCATAAAGTGCTTCGGCGAAGGACTTTGTGGACAGCACCTAGTGTCCATAAAGTGCTTCCGCGAAACACTTTGTGGACAGCACCTAGTGTCCATAAAGTGCTTCGGCGAAAGACTTTGTGGACAGCACCTAGTGTCCATAAAGTGCTTCGGCGAAGGACTTTGTGGACAGCACCTAGTGTCCATAAAGTGCTTCGGCGAAGGACTTTGTGGACAGCACCTAGTGTCCATAAAATGCTTCGGCGAAGGACTTTGTGGACAGCACCTAGTGTCCATAAAGTGCTTCGGCGAAGGACTGTGGACAGCACCTAGTGTCCATAAAGTGCTTCGGCGAAGGACTTTGTGGACAGCACCTAGTGTCCATAAAGTGCTTCGGCGAAGGACTTTGTGGACAGCCAGCACCTAGTGTCCATAAAGTGCTTCGGCGAGGGACTTTGTGTACAGCACGTAGTGTCCATAAAGTGCTTCGGCGAAGGACTTTGTGGACAGCACCTAGTGTCCATAAAGTGCTTCGGCGAAGGACTTTGTGGACAGCACCTAGTGTCCATAAAATGCTTCGGCGAAGGACTTTGTGGACAGCACCTAGTGTACATAAAGTGCTTCGGCGAAGGACTGTGGACAGCACCTAGTGTCCATAAAGTGCTTCGGCGAAGGACTTTGTGGACAGCACCTAGTGTCCATAAAATGCTTCGGCGAAGGACTTTGTGGACAGCACCTAGTGTCCATAAAATGTTTCGGCGAAGGACTTTGTGGACAGCACCTAGTGTCCATAAAGTGCTTCGGCGAAGGACTTTGTGGACAGCACCTAGTGTACATAAAGTGCTTCGGCGAAGGACTTTGTGGACAGCACCTAGTGTCCATAAAATGCTTCGGCGAAGGACTTTGTGGACAGCACCTAGTGTCCATAAAGTGCTTCGGCGAAGGACTTTGTGGACAGCACCTAGTGTCCATAAAGTGCTTCGGCGAAAGACTTTGTGGACAGCACCTAGTGTCCATAAAGTGCTTCGGCGAAGGACTTTGTGGACAGCACCTAGTGTCCATAAAGTGCTTCGGCGAAGGACTTTGTGGACAGCACCTAGTGTCCATAAAATGCTTCGGCGAAGGACTTTGTGGACAGCACCTAGTGTCCATAAAGTGCTTCGGCGAAGGACTTTGTGGACAGCACCTAGTGTCCATAAAGTGCTTCGGCGAAAGACTTTGTGGACAGCACCTAGTGTCCATAAAGTGCTTCGGCGAAGGACTTTGTGGACAGCACCTAGTGTCCATAAAGTGCTTCGGCGAAGGACTTTGTGGACAGCACCTAGTGTCCATAAAATGCTTCGGCGAAGGACTTTGTGGACAGCACCTAGTGTACATAAAGTGCTTCGGCGAAGGACTTTGTGGACAGCACCTAGTGTCCATAAAGTGCTTCGGCGAACGACTTTGTGGACAGCACCTAGTGTCCATAAAGTGCTTCAGCGAAGGACTTTGTGGACAGCACCTAGTGTCCATAAAGTGCTTCGGCGAGGGACTTTGTGGACACACCTAGTGTCCATAAAATGCTTCAGCGAAGGACTTTGTGGACAGCACCTAGTGTCCATAAAATGCCTCGGCGAAGGACTTTGAGGACAGCACCTAGTGTCCATAAAGTGCTTCGGCGAGGGACTTTGTGGACACACCTAGTGTCCATAAAATGCTTCAGCGAAGGACTTTGTGGACAGCACCTAGTGTCCATAAAATGCCTCGGCGAAGGACTTTGAGGACAGCACCTAGTGTCCATAAAGTGCTTCGGCGAACGACTTTGTGGACAGCACCTAGTGTCCATAAAGTGCTTCAGCGAAGGACTTTGTGGACAGCACCTAGTGTCCATAAAGTGCTTCGGCGAGGGACTTTGTGGACACACCTAGTGTCCATAAAATGCTTCAGCGAAGGACTTTGTGGACAGCACCTAGTGTCCATAAAATGCCTCGGCGAAGGACTTTGAGGACAGCACCTAGTGTCCATAAAGTGCTTCGGCGAAGACTTTGTGGACAGCACCTAGTGTCGCATCCAATGTACTGCTTTATTCCAATTGCCTTGTCAGACCTTTTAATCGCCTTTCATTATTCAGTCAATTTCAGAACACATCCAAAAAGAGTATCGATCTTGGCATCGTTATCCTTCACTTCACTTTTCATCTCTGGCATCCGCTCCTTTCATCAATGGTGGCTTCAAAAGATACTCTTTCACAGCACTGTTCCAGTTGCTACATGAAGCATCAAATGATAGAGAGCAACAATAGCCGGAGATGGTGCGTCATGTTTCACTGCCTCATCATAAAAAAGTTTGCATCTCTGCTCTCCATCGGAGAACTTGATACGGCATTCTAAATACTTTGAGCAGAGTTATAAAGCTTTCATTAGAGGCGGAACTACTTAAGTGCCTCCTTTTTCATTTGACTAATAAGGTATAACCTTCCACGGGCAAATGTCAACATCTGCCAGCAGTTTCTTTTGAGACTTATGTGTGTCAACAGACGTGAAATGGATCTCCACTACCGAAGACGCTCCCTGTTTCCTCTGGAAATGAGATGTCCTCAACTGAGTTATTTTATTTTTTTTTATTTTCGCCAACAAAGCTGTGGCCTGAGTCTATTCCCAGTGGAAATCGACTCGACTGCCATTTTCCGTATTCATAGCACACTTCAAAGGAACCGTTTCTTCTCGTCTGTCAATGAAATCTGTCGAGCTTATTGCCCCGCCGGCCATTGACCACATCCTGTGCACCCGGCATGAATTGTGGAATTTAATGTTCGGGTCAATCGCGTTCTGACATCCCCAAGAAATCTTCGTGAGAATCTTCCGAGGACCTGACGGACAGACTACCGGTCGAGGAGATGTCCCATTTGAGCCTTCAATAGATGCCCAATAGAGGGGCGAATAGATATTTCAACGCTAATTGCTGAAAAATTAATCCCACATTATCCGATATGGCTCATCGGCGACCGTCCGAAATGCAAATTCGAATTCTAGCATCGCCGGCCGGGGAACGACTGCGGCAGAGTATGGTTTCTAATTGATTTCCCCATTTGGTTTGCAGAGCTGCGGAATCGCGAAATTGGCCATCCGGGCTTGGCATTGACATCGTGGTCTGCGTGTCGAATGCATCTGCTAATGGGAAATGTCGAAAGCCTACCCGGGGTCTCCGGTGCGGTTCGGCGTTCGATTGTGTGCGCGGGAGGGAGAAGGCGCAGTCAACCCTTTATGTGATTCCTGATTATTAATTTGCAGAGCAGAAAGGCCAGTTATGACCATTTTGCGCCGATGGGAGTGTGACGGGGCGGCCGGTGGTGGTGGGTTGATTGGCTGGGTAATCAATGGGTCGGCCGGAGTTGGGGGGGCTATGTCAATGCAGCGGATTCCGCGGGATTACATTGCGGAGACATGTGAATTGAACAGGAATTTCGGAGTTGATGGATGGAGCCCGATGCGATCGATAGCGTTCGCATATTTTCTTCATTAATTTTGAGCTACATGCGCGACCTGTTATGAGAAAACAGCTTTTGCTTTTTCAAGGATTTCGGTATGCTTAGTGGGATTTGCGACGAGTGAAATGTGGGCGTGAACGGGTATTGATTGCGTTGGAATTTATGGCCGTGTCAGAGCGAGGCTTAATGAGAGGTACATGCCATGTTTCGTAATGAGTGAATGTCATGGCAGAGTGACAAGCAAATTAAGTTCTTCCTGTAAAACAGTACATCACGTGTTTTGTTAGCGCATAGGGGAAATATTTCTTATTTCACAATTTTTTTGCGGAGCTTAAGCTTCATGAGGGCAATCGAAATAAATCACAAGTTTAATGCTGCGTACCATCTTGTCACCAATGGTCAAATAGAACAATTTGATGCCAGTATGGTTGAATGGATTGACAAAACGGCGAGTCTATGAGTTGTCCTTCAAGTGAGGAACAACAGCTCTAAAATGTGGAAGTTTGTATAAATCGTGTCGCCGACTGTATTATTGTTTTGTGACGAATATCTTGGAGAAGGTATGCTGACCCGTTACTGAAGTGCCGCCTTAATCCAACAATGGCTCCCCAAAATGTCCGTTCATTAGTAATTACCTTCATTTGGTCATGGACCTGAGTCTACTGCTGATTCGACTCAAATCGGCTGAAGAAGATGTCCAAAAGAAGGTTGTTCATGAAAACGAGTGACAACTCAGACTAACGACAAGGCTCAGGTTTACCATTTGGCATAAGCTGCATTTCAGTGGGCCACACTGCGAACACAACCAGGCATTTTGAAGCCATTGATCATCTCTCGTTCAGACATCGACGATACTGGAGGAGTGTCTGAAGTCGATCGATATGTAATCAATCTGGTTGACGGTTTATTGATTTGGCCACCGCTAGGTCCCTTTATGGATGTTGAGGTGTGGGAACCGCGTGCTAGCAAAAGAGATATTTCGCCCCGTCAAGAAGTCCAACAGCCTGAGTTCATTGTCGGACATTTTGGCATGTGGCCTGCGTTTTCTGACGACTCCAGCAAAGACGTCTTCCTTGCCCAGCTTTGCATTGAAATCTCCTAGAACGATCTGGGGCATTGATCATATGTTCCTTCTAGGAGATGATAGATGTCGTCCTGATGCTGATTGTTGTGAGGCGCTCGCTTGTGTATCGCATTCGAACAAGCGATGCCTTCGCTCTTTGTAGTAATCGCCCGGCTCTACGTCCGCTTGTTCGGCTTGAGGGCGATCAAGATCGAGAAGGGAGCCGTCGGGGAACACCAGCGACGTCTCTATGGTGAACATCGCTACCTTGCTGATTTTAAACGGGGTACGCCACCATGTACGGGGTCCTCTCGCTGCCGCAGAATCTCTTCGTGTGCAAGATTCCGGCGGGCAGGTCCGGGAAGCGAAACGCCGTGAGCAGATCGACGAGGCTATCTGCAAGAAAATGAAAAAAAATCTGTTTGAGCTCCGGACTCCAATAACGTCGGCGTAATATATGTCGCGGCCCATCGCACCGCCCGGATGGCGGTGATGTCTGCCTTATAGGCTTCTAGGGCCTCCGCGTGCTCATCGGCTGCATGTGGTCTGTTAAGGGACTTTACATTCCACGTGCAGAACCGAAAATCGTTGTCCTTGTTTCGTTGTCCATGGTCGTCAGCAGCAGGGTCATCCGTATCCGAGTTTTGTTGCCGTCTCTCAACTAGAGTTTATGCTACACGGTGGGGGAGCTAGCCCCACGCGGAACCCCCGAACCTGGAGGTCCGGGTCTTGGCTTAAACCCCTGGACAAGGGGCTGCAGCTCAGATTGGTTAACCTATAAGCGGTTGCAGTAAAGGCTAGGCAGGGAGCGTCACGAAGAGGTTGTATGTCAACTTGACCTGTTCGTTTACAGGGATCGTTGCTGGCATCTCGCCAAGTTGGGAACAATAAACAACTTTGCCCCGGATGCACAGGCCCAAGCCCTCCTGATGAATCTGCTTCGTCCCAAAGTTCACCTCAAAATATTTGACGGTACCGCTGCATGCCAAAAGTAGAATTACTCATGTGTTCGTCAAAAGCGATTACAACGCTAACGCAATTGCACGTTTTTCAAATCCAATTGAAAAATAATAAAATGCCTTCCAAAACAAGCACGTCCCCAGGCCCACGATTAAATCCAGCACAACCCTCTGCCATTCGACGCAAGGAACGTTCCCCCTCCACGTGAGTTCTAATCATCTGGGCAAATGAAATAAAGGTTGCTTAGCCAAGTGTAATGAGCTAACGACTTCTTCCACTGGCAGGTCGTAAAGTTATTAACTTCCTCATCCAAGAGGGGCCCTCTTGCAACCCCCATTGTCGTAATTGAATTCTTCTCCCTTACGACTCAACGTCAATAAGGCAATTTCAATTTCATTCATTCACGGCGAACGTTTAGTTAACTCCACGAGAAACCAATTTTCAATTCGTTCGCAATAAACGCTAATAAAGTTTTCCCAACAAACAATAAATACCGAAAATTGATTCGAAGTCGGCCGGGTGGCCGTTCGGCCGGTTAGCGACGTGTCGCTGCTGCCGTACCACGCCGCCGAGCGTACGCCCACTCTAGCCAATCTGAAACTGCTGTGTACACAGCAAACAAATGTCCCCAGGGGGCGATTTATTTAGTCCTTCCCAGCCTTGGCGAGCGCCGTATCGCCCTCGGAGTCTGGTGGCAGTGGCGGCATCGAGTTGAAAGCTGGTCAAATATATTGCCCAGCTGATGTTGTCGTATTCTTAGTTCACAGTTTCGGCTGTCGTTTGCCGTTGTTTGGTACCTGCGGCTGGTGCTGGTGCTGGTGCCTAACCCATGGCCACTTGTTTCCAAAACTATGAAATTTTCTTTAATTTGAAACGAACACAGGCACGGTCCGTGACCGTGCACCCGGGAGGCCATCAACTCGGTTGTGTGTTGCCACCTTTGCGGCCGATAATGCGAGCTTCCACCGGCAGAGTGGCTGCCAGCGCCACAAAAGAATCACTAGACGTCGCGATAAACATCTCTTGAACTAGGAATGCTCAGCTCTGCTCCTGCCACAGCGGTCCTCGTTGCACGGGGCACATTTGAACGTTTGCGGCACCGAAAGAAGTTGTTTCGTTTTTTTGCTGTTTTTCTTTTTTTTTTGTATGACAATAAATTTTGGACAGGATTTCTCGCCCGGGCACATCGCCTGCTCCGTGCACCTTGGCCGAGAGTACACCCGAAACGGGAGCGGGGCCACAGTGTGGACTGATTTATTTGCCAGTGCCGAGCAGAGCATAGTTGTGGGGGTGGTCCGCAGCCCGAGCCAGAGCCGTAGAGACACATGGCCCTGGCACATGGTGGCGACTATTAATTCTGCACGGCAGTAGTTTTGTGCTCGTGACAGCGCCCCAGAATGCCTCCGCTGCGAGTGTTTATTTGAAGACTTTTTTGCCGTCCCTCCAGTTGGGAGCGCGGCTCGTC
The DNA here is from genome assembly GCA_916610145.1 of Eristalis arbustorum. NCBI lineage: Eukaryota > Metazoa > Arthropoda > Insecta > Diptera > Syrphidae > Eristalis > Eristalis arbustorum. Next base: position 14,744,651 of record OU744318.1, on the reverse strand, counting down.
ACCACTGGGACGGGACACTTCAGAGATTCTAGCGTTTTATTTGATATCCATCGGATTCTGGATTTTATTTGTTTTCTCTGATACGTTCAGTCGCTGGATATTGTCGAAATGTTCGCCCTTCGCCCACGGCCACCGGCAAACACAGAATGCAAATGCAAATGCCGGGGCGGGCGTTAGACTCGGTTAACCGAGGCTCACGGAGAGCAGTGGGAATCAGAATGGGGACTGTGTGCATGGGAAATGAACATCAGGAGTAAGCTATGAAAGAGGACGCTCTGTCAACGGGTGATGTATTAGAGCTAGGAGAATCTGGTGGCTTTTTTATGCCGCCTCCGTTGTCTGTTACTTTTTGCTTTGTTCGGCTGCTCTGTGTGCGCCCCGAAAGACGAGCTCGTACACTGTTTGTTTATACGTGCCGCCTCACCCCCCTCCGCAGAGATGAATATGTTATACGACGTTGAGAATGGCAGGGAGATTTATTTAGATGGATGCAACAAGATTTAAAAAATGTCTATTTAAGTGATGAGCTAGAACTGCAGGCGAAGTGAAATGGGTGGCTGGTGCCGTCAAACGGCAGTAAAATCTGAAAATGGATATATTTTACGATGTCCTTACACTGTTGATGTAGCGCCGGCTTATAAAACCGAAATGAGCGATTCTACGTATCAAGATTGACGTGCTTGTCGGCATGTGGCCGCGTTGTTGGGTGATGTGAAGGACGTCAAGGGTAACAGCTTTTCGGGGATGCTGCTATGTTGCCAAACGAACCATGAATTTTTATACAGCATGAGTGACTGGGAATGGGGACACGAGCTCACGAGTATTGTTGTACTTTCATTTCATTGGTGCCTCGGCGGTCCACGACGAAGTCTGTTTATGAAAACTAGACCAAGTGCTGTTGTATGCAGGGGCTCATAAACTGAGTCGGTACACCTACCTCTCTGCTGGGTGTGCTGTCATTCGAACTTACAATTGATTTCTCTTGAAAAAGCTTAGCTTATTGAATGGCGTTGCTTTTCTCTGACTGGAATGGAATGGAACGGCTTCTTTGGACTAAGAAGCAATTGACCAAACAAACCTTCTCCAGAACAACCAATGTAACCCTCCGTAAGGCCTTAATCGTCCCCGCCCTGCTTTGTGGTGCAGAGGCATGGACTTTCTCGAAAGGACACGAGGTTACTCTTGGCTACTTTAAGAGGAAAATTCTTCGGGTGAATTTCGGTGCCGCCTGCATAGATAGATGGTGGAGGAGAAGATAAATCGACGAACTTTACGAGCTGTTAAGCGACATCGACTTAACCAGAAGAGTGGAGGAAATTCAGTGTTTCGGCACGACAAATATTCCAATCCACGGTCGAATGGCAGACATCGAGTCTGGTGGCGCACGATCGTGGAAAGGAACCTCAGCCAACAATTCGTTCGAAACTTGACGCAGTTAGCTAAGGATCGAGACGGCTGCAGTCGTTGGTTGAGTCCCAAGTCCATCCCGGACTGTTGTAAAGAAAAGGACACCATACGTGTCGTTTGTTATGAATAGACAGCCGCAAATCATAACCATTCCTTTTAAAGGAGCTGCTGTAGAAGATCATGTCCTCATTGAAAAGTTCAGTGAAATAGGAAAAAGAACCGGGCAGAATCATGGAAGAACACTCATCGCATGAAGGATAAACTCTTGGGTCGACACAACCGGACGAGGTTTGCGGCATGTATGAAAGTGAGCAAGAAGAACCTCCGAATGCTAAAAGGGCAGTGCAAGTTCAGAAGGAAACTAGGATCATCAAAGGAGGCCTCTGCAGAGAATCTAACTAAATTCAAGAACACATACTGAGAATTTGCGCTAATACGCACAAGATGAAGATGGCAAATCTATGAAAGAGGACACAGTAGATGTACTTTCAACATCAATAATAATACTTTTCTCTAATGGCGTTACTAATTGCAGATCCTTATCTTACAATTTAATTTGATTAATTTTGTGTGTACACTGTAGTATCGTGGTTACTTTCCGCTTTTAGAGAGAAGAGACGTACACCATACCAAAGGCAGTGCCCAAACTGTACAAGTTTTCCACTTAGGTACGAATTTAAATGATAAGTAATGAAAGTAACTAAAGTAACTACTGACTACTGACTACGTTTGTTTTGAATCATACCCTCGATTTCGAATTCTGAATCGCTTAAAATGACTAGTCCCCGCCAAGTTTAAGGACTTGGTCTAATCACCTCGTCCTAAGCGTACCAACGGCTGCTTGATGGAGACACGCCTCATCAGTTCTGATGATGGCGCAAACTTGGTTTTGATCACTCGTCTCTCCTGACTTCCATGCTGTTCCAATCCTACAGGCAAGTTCACAATAACTCTTCACCGAGATACTTAAGCCACTCCAAGTTCTTTAGTGGGAGTCTACTATGAGTGCACCGAGCAGGAGTTCTGGAATGGATGGAGGGTTCGACTCTGAGTAATTGCTACCTTCCATCGGTGACAGTCATGGCCATGCTGCTTCCAGGTCCAGGTTTTCCTCTTCTTCTCGAACCAGGAGCGACGGAGTCGAAGCCTCTTTTAGCTGTGGTGTCCATGCGCTCGATGTCGGTGAGATAGTGGACATCTATTTTCTGGTACAGCTCGTAAGAGTCGCAGTGAATGAATGAATGAGAAGCCATAGACCATAGATTTTCCCTTTCGAAAGCACAACGAATTGACTCGGTAGTTTTGTTTATCATGCAGCTTTCAGCTCCATAAATTGGTACTTGCAAAATAGGAGTCTTATGGGACACGATTTCAGTCTTTCGAGTGAGGAGTTTTGACAGACCGAAGTAACAACGTTCTAGAAATAAACATAACCTAAGAATTGTTGATGTTATTTTGGCACCTTACAGAAATAGTGACCATAATTGATGTACGTAAGCTTGCATCAATTTCAGTAACCGAGCAAGGGTACTGAAATGATACACCGAACAGTTATTGAACCGAGACAATTTTATGTCGAACGAGTTGCCCAGACTATTTATATGTAGGTGGTGCAACAGCCAGTAGAAGGCCAGGGCCTAGCTTCTCAGCAACGACTGGCGTTGTGCCGACTCCGAACCGCCAAGGTTGAGAAGCTTTTTTTCCTTGACAGGAGTTTTCTTTTCCTAGACTCTTTGAGCATTGTCAGTGACTCGAAAGAGGTTAGGCCGTGAATATTATTTTCGTCGCACCGAGCTGGAATCGGGGTCGACGCACATACCCACAACGCCATGGGCCATCACAGTTGCCGAGACTACGACTCGAATAATTGAACACCAAAACTGCAAGTCATTCAACTGCACATACTTATGAATCAAATTGAGAGTGACTTGTCCAATAGCTACATCTTTGAAGTTTGACGTTGTGCTGGTTTTTACGAGATGGTTATAGATGGGGATATGAAGCATGTTGTCTACTTGCACTTCTCTTTATTTCCACAACATTTTGTGCATATGCTGTTCTTACTATGGTATCTCACACCATTGGTATTGAGTGTACTTTCTGTTACTTCTTCTGCTTCGCATGGGTCTACAATCCGGGATGGACTTGGGCCTCAACCTACAAGCCTCTATACCTAGAGCGATCGCTGGCTAGCTGTTTCCATTTTCGCACACGAAGTTGGTAGATGTCCTTATCGCATTGGGAGCGCCGAAGGGCTTTGTCGTCGGCCTCTATTGTGTTGCCTCAGAGGATCGGATTCGGAGGTTCTTCGGAGGTTAAAATAATACTGTTTGTTTCGGTTTGCCACATCGCTACACAATACTGAATTACAGTCACAGTGAAAGCAGAAGTTAATATACCTTTATCTAGTTTTCGAATCTGATCCAGTGACCATTTGACGTTGGTATCAAATTGACGGCGCAATTGTACTATCAATGGACTAAGTGTGCTAGCAATATCACTGGCAGCCCAAAAACCCAAACCTAATCTACTGCCTCCGAATCGTTGAGCTTGGTTAATTTTTGGTTTTTTAGGTGCAAACGAAATAACTATCATTTTCTTGTGAAGAAGCAAATGAAAAATGAAATAACATGAAATAGAAAAGTTACAAGCTTGCCTAATCTTAGGAACCGAACTAAAGCTTTATCTTTTTGGCAAAACTGGTTTAAACAGCTGACTCACGTTTCGTGTTTTGTTTCACTGTCAAACATCTTCAGTTTGGTCTATAATTAACCATGAATCGTCTTACAAACGAACAACGCTTGCAAATTATTGAATTTTATTATCAAACTACGTGCTCTGTTAAGAAAGCTTATCGCGCGCTTCTTCCATTTTATGACGAAGCTCATTTTTGGCTCAATGGGTACGTAAATAAGCAGAATTGTCGATTTTGGAGTGAATATCAGCCAGAAGCATTGCAAGAGCTATCAATGTATCCAAAAAAAGTCGCAGTTTGGTGCGGTTTATGGGCTGGTGGCATCATTGGACCGTACTTCTTCAAAGATGATGCGAATCGTAAGGTAACAGTGAATGGTGAGCGCTACCGTGAGAAAATATCCAACGTTTTTTTGCCCAAAATGCAAGAGTGTGACTTGCATGGCATGTGGTTTCAAGAAGACGGTGCCACATGGCACACAGCACGCGAAACAATGGACGTATTGAGAAGCGAGTTCGGTGAACATTTCATTTCACGTTCGGGACCGGTCAATTGGCCGCCTAGATCGTGCGATTTAACGCCTTTAGACTATTTTTTGTGGGGCTATGTTAAAGCTCATGTCTATACAGGCAAGCCCGCTTCAATTGACGCATTGGAAGAAAACATTGAAGCATTTATTCGTGAGATATCGGTCGAAATGTTGAAAGAGCAAAATTGGACTAAGCGGATGGACCATTTGAGGCGCAGTCAAGGTCAACATTTGCATGAAATAATCTTCAAACATTAAATTACATGGACCGTACTATCGATTCAAATACAGACTTCATGGATTTTTCTGAATTTATAATCTTTTTGGCGCAACTAGAGTGCCCAGTCAGTAGCTAGAGAAAATAAGCTAAATTTTCTAATTTTCGGAGGATGGCTGCGTTTTTAGATCTTACAACTTACCTCTGGCACTTTCAAGACCACCCGTCCACTTCATCCATTGAGAATGACACTCAGGAAGCATGTCTGCAAGCACTCCATACTTACCTCACCGCATATTGTGCTGCAGTCCATCATATCCGTCAGTAATCCCGAATTCTTCTTTCCCGAGAATAACAAAAACCCAAGGACTACATCAAAACATATAATTTACATTAATTTATTTATTATGTATATATATCATTTTCTTACTTATTGCTTTTACATAAATGTTTAGTTTAATGTATTTTCTGTTTTCTCATCTTTTAATTTATACAATAACGTGTAATGGTAGTGCTGCCACCCCAGACATGATCTCGACTTCGTCGTCAATCAAACGTTCAGAGAACTCTTGTAAATAAATCGAAGGTGTCTAAGTGTTTCGTTTATTTTCTCCATTTTCCTTTATTTGTGTTAATTTACAATTTATACAGTTTACTTTTGTTTATAATTATTTTACGATTAACTTTACGTTCAAAACTATCCTATCACTTGACGCTTTCTTGTCGCGTCTGGGTTTTGTTTTCTTTTGTTTGGATTTTTCTTAATTTTTTTTTTGGGTTTTCACACTTTTGAGTGGGATGAGTGGTTGACTAAGTTTTAAATTAATATTTACAGATTTTTAGAAAAAGAGTGTACAAAAATGAATTCTCGCTAAATGACCCGACTGACAGCCGAAATGAACAAATTTAATCGAACAGATTGTGCAAACAAATGAAATAAATTTACATCTGATTTGTTGTCTTTTGCTGACTCATGCTTAAGCTACTGAATAGAGTTCGTGTCACATTCTGTTTAGCAATTAGTTCATATCTACTTACCTAACGATTAGACTACGGCTAGCTTAGATACAAGTTTCTGTTGGATAAGTGTATGCTTCACTCCTCATGTATGTACACTAGATATAAATTTAATCCTCTTATCAGATAAAAACGCGCCCTTCTTCCCACATTTGGATATTTTTTTCTTATTTCACTACCGGCAAGGTGCATTACATACCACTTGCCACCGTCGGTAAACTAAAAAGTAAACACAAAACGTTGCTTATCCCTCGTACGTAAAAACAAACGTTGAACCACTGGAAAAATTATCACCGTATATGCACCAGCTTCGTGCAGTCACTCAATGTTGAATCTGAAGGACTTTGGTGCTGTTGCTCTTGTTCTTGCCGCTGCCGCTGCCGTTGCTGTGCTTGTTGGCGCCGACTGGTAACACAGCTGAAACCCGCAGCTAGTCGCAAAAGCTCACACAGTAACAATAGCAAATTCAGGAATGATGTTATTTGAGTTATGCCGGCTGTTAGCTTAGATGTTGGCATTATTCTTGTGGCAGCATTAGTTTGCATCGCTTCTGGTCGCTCACCTGTAACGAGAGAGTTGGGTAAACTTCGCTTCAGAAAACTCAAAATGCAATGTACTGCCAGAGTTGCCAGGGAGAATGGAAAAAAAAACAAACAAACGTGTACCTTTCACAAACGAGACTAGCATCTGTACTCTAAATGGTTCAACATTTAGTTTTACCACCGCTAGTGGCCGGAAGCAACGCGGAAAAAAATCATGCAAGAGGGTGGGTTTTTTTTTCGCCCACTCCCTTCGTGATGTGAGCATATTTGCTGGGAAAAAAATCGCACACACAAAATAACAAGTAAAATGTGAAAAAGCAAAGTTTCATGTTCGGAGCCCTTGACGGGAAGAATATGCTGCTCCTCGAGCATGTGAACGTTGCGGGCTAATGAAATCACTTTGTGGAAAGTTCGTAGAACTGAGCGAGGCTTACTCTTGTACACATCTCTGGAATAAGTCTCGGGGAATTAAATCACCATTAAGAGTCGTTTCATGGGACATGATTGAGTGGAGTGTTGGTACTGAGTGCGGGTATTTTTCCTTCCCTTCTGCGGATAAAACAAATGTGTGCAGTCAAAGGTATTTCGCTGTTAAGTGCTTTTTGCCCGATGAATGGAGTACGGGAAATGGGGACAAAAAGACAATGCACTTACAGAGCGGACAGGGGGCATTAACGTTGCCGTTTTGCTTGTCAAACCGTCTGTTTTCGTGCTTTGATTAAAAAAGCATCGTGGTAATTGTTATTAAAGGCTTTATGTACACAAGCCTGGATGCAGAGAAGGATAAGCTGTTAAAGTAAACATCGCCATGATAGAGAAGGGGGTTGGCGAGATTTTTTACACGACCATTATTAATGCAGCTCTATATGAAGAGCCGGCTTGGATTTAATAAGTATGTCTGGATCACTTTGTTGGAGAGAAGAAGCAGAAGGAAAATAAGCAGAGGGATCTATCTCCACAAGCACAGGAAACGCTACGCTAATAGCCTAGGAGAAGCATTTCCATGAACACTTTTCGGACCGCAGGAGGGGAGATTGTCTTCTACACATACTGCTCACACAGCGCGGATAAAGCTGTAGGTTCTTCTATTATCTATTCAAAATCCCCTGCCACTAAGCAGCGTCCTTCAAGCCGAAGTGACTGGATTTATGAGGCAGCACACTTATTGAGAGACCACAAGGTAGCCGACAAGTCGATCACATTTTTTTCTGACTTCTAATATCTGATAACCGAGTGACAATAAATGCCATAGCCCCTCAGTGCTTTCATCGAAACTGGTTAGGTTATGAAGAGATATCATCATTGAGTTGTTCTTGGTGAAGTCATTGACTTTATGCTTGGTACCGGGGCACATTGGAGTCCAATTCTCGATCGAAGCTGGGAGAATCCCTAGCAATAGGCCACACAGTTACAAAAAAGACGAAGCCCTGAAAAAAGCCAGAACTCGATGGCTTGGTCTGGAGATTGGAGCAACAGCAGAGGTTCCCTTGGGGGCGTTGAACAAAAAGAGATCGAGATCATTGTTCGATCGCATGCCACGATTCCTTACTGGGTACTGTGACATTGACACACATGCAATGCGTCAGAACGAAACTACAGATGTGGGGACGAAACATAATCTATCCCGCGTCCTCTTGTGATTGCCCAGGAGGAAGTTCCTCAGAAAGCCTCTTATCATGCACGTGGCAGGCTTAGACGATATTGAACTTAAATATTTAGGACGAAGGTAGATCTGATGGTAGTAAACCACTCCCTAGCACACGTTGGTCTAAGTGGACAACGGCAGTAAGGTTGTTAGGGCACCCAATAACGAAGGTGGTACTGCAGCCTGCAGAGAGCCAAGGTCTAACTTCTCAGCAATCACAAGTGTTGTGCGTTTTGTTTCTCATTGGTGGAACTGACCTAAAGTTTCATGCCGACTCCGAACGGCGAAATATAGGAAGCTTCTTTTATGAATTCAATATTTATTCCAATCGCTTGCCTGTAATCGTAATCTTTCCATGTAGATACTCAACAGTAGACAATATCTTGTATCTACACTAGAAGGCATTGCATAAAACAGGACAAAAAAACTGTATGATCTTTGCGTTGATTTCCAAGCCGCCTTTGATGCCATTGAGCGCAGAGACTTGCGATGACTAGAAGCCTGGAATACATACGACACCATTAGGTCTGAAGTTTGAAGTTTTGCAGAAGTTTCGAAATAGTTTGAGACTAAAATTGGCGTTCTGTCTAGAAATCGGAAAAAAACTGTAGATCCCTTCCGCTCGTGAGAGAATAATAGAATGTACAACAAAACTTTCGGTAGATGCTAGGACCTGACCCTCTACGAGATGTGCCGCCATCCTGTAAGCTGTAGTTTCTTGACTGGGAGAACGGACTGCATATAAGAGTTGTTTTATTTGCACAAAATAAATCACTACAACTTATGTTGTTAGCACAGTACTTGGTCTTAAGAGAGTTGCCAAAGCAGTAAACATCAATACGACTAATTACATGGTTATGGTATGTATCAAGAGTGGACCTCTCCATTATTCATCACAACCTTAACCTCATCAAAGTTTTAGAAATGCATGATAAACCACAGCCAAAAGTGGTGGCATTACATTATAGAGAGAAAAATGCTCTGGTATAAAGAATAAAAATCTGGTGAGACTAACTCACAACTGCCAAGCGAAAAGGGACAGGTTTGAAAGAAGAGGCTATCATTTTTTATGATGGATAAGAAAATCGGACTTCATCGATTGTGGTAGATAATCCACTTGTAGTTTTTTGACAGTACGCCAAGGCACGTCTGTGTGATTATTACTTCATAAACAACATGTCGGATGTGTCGCAATATTTCGCAACTATGTTTCGTGTATGCAGACAGCTGTCTAAACTCAATAAAGACACACCCTTCTGCAGGCAACTGGCTGCATTTTGTGCAACCACATGCCACATGGCTGACAGGCAACACCTGTAAGATAACGAAACAAATCCGGCCTCATCTCGACCCGAAAACACCAACTAGCCTGATCTTCCTAAGGCGATCAAAAATGTACACAGCAGTGGGAATAATCACCAAACACTGCCTAGTAGGCCTTCACTCAAGAAGATTAGACTTCTTCTCCAATTCCTTCTGTATATGCTGGCGAAATGAGAGCGAGGAGGAAAGTATCCAGCATCTCCTGTGTTTCTGTTGTGCTCTAGCCTCAACTAAAAAAGCTTCTAGAGGCTCATACTTTAATGGAAGGCTGAGTGAAGCTTAACGTTACAATCGACAACTACAATCTCGAGGTTGTAAAGGAGTTTGTCTACCTCGGGGCAAACGTAAGCTCCACGAATGACATCTCAGTGGAGAGTCGACGTAGACAACCCATGCTCCTTCGGTTGGTCAAAACAACAGGGTTCGAAACTCCTGACACGAAGGACCAAACCATGCTCTACACAAATTTTATTCTGCCAGCCCAGCTTTATGGAGCCGAAAGTTGGACGCCAATCAAAGTTGCAGAGCTGATTCTTGGTGCATTCGAAAGAAAAATTTTACGTCGGATATATGATCCCGTCTGTGAGGAAGGCGAATGGAGGAGAAGCCTCAACACTGAACTCTACGAGCTGTACAAGGATGTGGATGTAGCCCGGAAGGTAAAAATCCGTCGACTACACTGGCTCCACCACACTGGCCACATCCAACGGATGGAAAAAATCGCTCCAGCAAAGACGGTCTTCGAATCCGAGCCTTCTGGATCAAGAGAGAAGAAGTGGAAGATCGAATTTCCGGTACAAAGACCAAGTCATCGAATGTGTAAGACAGCTAGGTCTTGATGACTGGAAACAGCGTGCCCAGGACCGTCACCGATGAAAGGCAGCAATTGCTTAGGCTCAGCCCCTTCATGGGTCGTCTGTCTGATAATTAAGTAAGTATGGAATAACCTCAGCAATCCACCAGTCAAACTGATCAAATTTGTTGATACAACAGGCTGACTATCATAACGATCCCTCCAAATTTGAATAACCCATGTGACGGTGGAATGGCCTTTCTTTGGCCTAAGTGCAAGAATGTCACTATCTATCTACCAACCTTAAGGAAACCGAATCACCGAGTAGCATTTAAACACCGTCAACCCCATCCTACACCAAGAAACTTTTCCAGCCCTTTGTCTGATAACAAATCCACACAAACAGTCGCCAGACGATCTCATTCTCAGACACCTGTCGGCGAAAACCAAGTGCAGCTCCTGCGAAAATGCTGCACTACGTGAGAAGATGCCTCATTGACTACTGGAAAACCATCGTCCTGTCGTCGCAAATAATTAAAATCCTCAGCAAATACCCAATCGCAGTGTGGTGGACGTGCGTCGGTTTAATCCATTGTTTCGTTGCGCGATAATGGAACTCGGCTCACGCTTTGTTCAAATATTTTTCCTCGCCGAAAATTGCGAAAGTAAACACTTCCGAAATCCTTCGTGCATTTTAACAACGGCTGCGCACGGCTCAGCCACTGCACCCGCGTGGCGCTCCTCCAGGGAGCACGCAATGCGATGCCGGTGAACATCGCAGATTTTTTTCTTCGTATTTAATTGCGGCCGCAATCTCTGTCACTGGGACGACGATGCACGGCGAAATGACGTATGTTCAGCAATTCGCATTGGAGTCACGTTTCGCCCAGATTTTCGTTGCGACTGCACACCTTCGTTTCGCTAAAAATGTGATAGTCGTTGATAAGGCTCTGCCCAAAGGAGGAATGTGGGTCATCATGTCGTCCCATCAACTGTTCGAGATCTTGAACCCTCAATGCATCCGAATGCAGTGGCTGAATACGTGATGTCTTCCTCGGCGAGGGCGGGACGGAATTCAATTCATTCGCCGCACGCCGCATCCACCCACATTTTTTGCCGATTCAGATTCGTGCAACTATGTACTTAAAAGCACTGAGACCTAATCGCTCGTGTGTAATCTGAACGTTGTCCCGTGCACGAGCGCTCTGGATGCACTGGTGACTGGGACTCTGGGCGCTTATCGGCGAGATCTGCAAGCACTGCGAGTGAGGATGTGGGTGACGTTGCATCTGGTGCAGTCCTCAAAGGAGGGCTTTGAGAACTAGCTCTATCTGCGATCTGCGGACTACAACGGGTGTAATGGGAAAACATGCAACCCCAAAGCCGGCGGGTGAGTGTGCGATTGACGGCAAAAGATACCGGTGATGGGGGCTTAAATGGGCCCGTTGAGCATTGAACTTACCTTGGAGCACATGCACGCGGATGCTGGCGATTTCAGTGTTCGATGGATAGCATGAGTATTTCCCGGAATCTGGCAAGTCGGCGTCGTCGATGAGCAAAATTGATTTTGGATCGTCCGATTTGCTTGTTATGAATGTGATGCCTCCACGCGATGAGTCCTCGCTGATGACCTGTTCGATAGTGTGAAAGAGAGAGAGGGAGAGACATGTTAGTACGTTTCATGGTTTTTTTTTTTTTCGAGATTGATGACGTGGATGGGTACTTGAAGGGTGATTGGTGACTTGGGCTGCTGAGTCCTGGAACGTGAATAATTGTGTGGTTGCCAGAAAGAGAAGATGCTTGAAAGTGGCGCTGTTCGTTTCCACAGGGTGTTTCCAAAAAGGAATTGTGTCAAATTTGACCAGCTGACAATGTTACCAACGACACCTGGCTGTCAAAATATTCTGGGAGGGTTGACATTTAATGGCGCATCGTCACGCAAATTGTTAAAAAACTTCATAAGTCAGATTTACTGGAATTTCGTCACGAGGGCGGTCGTAATGCCTTCATGGTCCAGGCAATTCGTCGCGCAGTGGAAAATTCTGAGCTTTAGTACATTCTTTTGGACCTTTTCAGACACAGGTTGGTGCTAAGGAAACAGTTGGCAGAGCGTATAAAAGAATACCCAGAAATATCGAAATGTGCTGAATTGGCTGAATCAGCTGAATAAGGCATCGGCGCATCCTGATGACGCAAGAATTGAAACCGGTTGACCAGAGACAGGACAGCGCCGTGGGATCGCTAATACAGCACTATAAATGTGGGCTAGAAAGTCGAATTTTGTTCTAAAATTGATCTTCTGCCATACGAGTCATATTTTTGGCTCAGTGGCTGTGCCAACGAGCAGAATTGACATTATTGGTGGGGTAATGATCTAGAAGAGCTCAATCTAGAATCAAAGTATGTTTAAAATTGACAGTTTGCAACGAGGTCCCGCAAGGCTGCATCATCCGGCCCTATTTCCTACGAAAGAGGAAGGAGACATCGTTTCCGTCAAGGGCCTCGCGTTAAGTGCGATGTTTACCGACTTTCTGTGGCCATGATGTATCACGACTGTGGTTCCAACATGACGACGCTTAATGCCGCACATACGAAGCAGCACGAAGTTGTGAAGGAATCAGTTGGCGACTGGGTCATCGTGGCGAGCGGTCATCTATTCGCCGTCGGGATTATGTGAGCTGAAAGAATTGAATTCATTTCTCTGGGCCTACGTAAGTCGTTGGACTACGCGAACAAGCTAGGTCTGCTGCCAACATTCGAGACAAAGGTGCAGACATAACGACGCTTATTGGACCCACTGCTTGTAGTCTTGCTGCACTACCACTGCCCGCGGCAATGGTCGCCGTTTGAATGATGTGCTCTTTCGAAGTCTCAAAATTCACTTCTTGAACGAGCTCCCAGCCAATATTCGAGTAGATGCCGAAATAAGGGCGCTCTGATTGAACCAATGTAGTCTTGCTGCACTGCCAGTGAGAAAATGGTCGTCGTTTGAACTATGTTGTTTTTGGAAGTCAATTCATTCTGCAGCTCACACTGATGTAGGTCCTTGAACGAGCTCCCAAGCAACCTTCGAGACGATGTAGCCAAAATAACGCCGCAAATATTGGGGAGTCCTCAAAATTGTTGACCGACTGCTTGAAGCACTCTCTGGGACTCCGTTTGGATGACGTGCTCTTTCGTACATAATGGCATGAATGTAGCTTCAAAACGAAGCCACAATCAACTCAACATCTCACACCGATGCCACTTTACTCGAATTTCTTTTCCTATCGTCCTTATCTGGTCACCCCGGACTCACAGTAAACAAATCTTGACCTCACAGTCCAAGTTCGTCTAAAAAGAAGCGCCTTCATCAATTTGCATCTTGCAAATGTCACTGCGGACAGCAGGCAAATAAGCGGCAAAACCCGACGAAGGAGAAAACTAAATCAAAACCACTGCCCTCGTCAAAGTGAGCACCGAATCCACATTAGCCCCTTTGTCAATCAGTGAAACCATGGAACCACTCGCCAGCTGAGTGTGAAGTTCACAAAAGCGGAAGAGGCCACACTGCATCCCCGGCACCGAGTTGACACAATTTTAAAGCCACCCAGACGCATGCACAATCCTCAATAGTCCGGTTTCCGACAAGAAACAAGATCGAGTATCGAGCGATAAAGGACCGGCCATTGCATGGGGAAAAATTACTGTCAAATCGAATTTCTGGCTAAACTTCAATTAATTGACGACACGAGGTGCCCACTGCGATGCTGTGGCAAGCCCCATCCAGGCACATTCCAGTCGTGCGAGCAAAACGAAGGAGGACACCAATCAAACAGGCAATCTGTTTTCCTTTACAGACAGCAATTCGGCACGGAGACCTCATCTCCGGCCGAGGACAGGACAGGATGTGAGTGCGGATAGGGAGCGTACCGAGGGAACAGAACTTACCTTGTCTTGATGATACCAGAATATGTGTGTCGGTGGCTCTGGACTGAACTTTATTGCACACGTCAGATTAATGGTGCTGCCCTTATCCACGTACAGGTCCGGACCGCCGAGTATTGTTGCTGTTGGCACTGGAATTAGACGCATACAAAAGGGATTTGTGAGTGAAAAACTATCGGAAAAGGGATTCCTTTTGTTAGTTGCGTTCGTCTTTTCTTTTCATGAGAAGTTAGGTGGGCTAGTGGGTTAGTGTGTGTGGGGGATCAGGGATGATGTTACAGTTCAATTGATGGCACTGCATTAGTTTGCCGTGCAGACCTTTTGCTGGCCGAGCAGGGATGCATGTTTAGTGATAAGCTGGCGGTATTAAGAAACAGGCTGGGTCGATAGCACTACGCACCACCTACCTACGAGGCTCCACAGTGGTTTCTGCAGGTCTGCACGGCGAGTCTACGGGGAGGGATGGGCGCAAATGGCGAAAGGACTAGAACAAGAACAAGGAGAGAATCAATGCAATTACATCGTTGAATGGGCGGCTAGCAAACAAGGCGACGAGGTGAAGGTTGCCGCTGCCCATGTATCTGTTCATCTACAGCTGATGACAATTTTAAGGATTACCGAGCCAATACGCTTCGCTCATAGTTTTGCCGTCCTTTGTTCTGCATCTTTGTGTGTGTGCTTCGCTATTAGTTCTCGTTTGTTGAATGTGAAGCGGAATCGATTTTTCTTCCTCCACCGTGCCGGCGACGTGGAAGTCTGTGGGAGGAGGGAAGCAATTCAATATTCTTTGTGGCAAAAAATCCGCTCTCTTTTTGGTATAATTTTGTGGAGGGTTTCTGTTTTGATTGTGATCTTAACTCGGCTGTTAAGCTGTATTGAGTCGATTCTCCATTTCCCTTATGTTTATACACGTCCTTTCTGTGGTCGCTTGTTGTCTTAAAAACATAAAATAACTAATTCAATAGCTGTGAATGTTCACCGCATGACTTGGACGGGAAGGATTTATTGCATTCGAACGGAAGACGATGTTAGCTTGTGGTTTTAATGAGACCTTCGGCCTTGGAATGAGTGGACTCTGGTGCCGTGGTTGGCATTCGGAGTCACTGTTGGTATAGTCGCCTCTTCCGGATGTAGGACTTGTAACTCAGGGGCCATCCTGAGTTTTTCATTTTAGTTGCAGGATGGGCTCGAATAAAGGAGCCCTTGGATTGGAGTGAAGATTGTTTTGGACGGTACCTAGAGGAGAAGAACGTCTGTCTGGTAATATCTGACCTAGTGCAGTGCCTAATATCTCTTCTTCTCGTAGATCTTTCACAGAACGCAGCAACAACCAGAAGAATGGAAGAAAGCGAGCATGCAGGCAATTCAACGAAAAGAGACTTCGAGTCGCTCGTTGAACATGACTTGAGCCTTGTTCCTTGCAGAGACTTCGAATGAAGTCGTTAAACAACAACCCCCAAGCGAAAATAATGTGACAATGTTGATCCAATTGCTTTGGAGTCCCAAGGAGGAGTCATTGCCACATCCTCTCTATGCCATCTTGCCAACCAGGGTTGTTCTAAAGCTTGTTCTAAAAAGATGTGATACTCCTCACCTATTGTCGAGTGATGAATACTATTGATTGAGAATAAGTCCCGGAACGTATCGTCAATCAAAGCTTAGGCGGTGGGACTTTGGCGGCTATTTTTGAGGTGATACAACCTCTGCTCGATAATTGGACACAATTGTATACCGGGCAATGGATGGTCCTTTGGATTAGAATGAGCAGGGGACCCCGGTTCGGATCCCAGTTCAAATAAACTGAACTCTCACTGCAGTCGTGGCGTGCACATCGAGTTCTGGGCTTGTGCTTCGACCCCAACCCACATGAACCTCGACGTCGAAGGTTCGAGCCCAGGTATGGACTACAAAAAAAAGCTAAAAGAGTACTTCTGTCTGGAAAAACGGTCGTTTGTGTCGGCATAGAACTGTAGGTCCCTTCCACTGATAACACGACCACGCACAACACGAGTGGTTGCTAAGAAGCTAGGCCCCGGGCCTCTATGGACTGTAGCGCCACCCATATTTTACAATAATCACTGGAGTCACCGATCAGTGGTAGTAGTCTGACTAGAACTAACATTGGTCTTAAAGTCTTAATGTCCTGGTAATTTGGCTGGTAGCAAATTTACTTTTTCCAACTTAATACCTGAGCTACTCTCCCAGAAGAATTCCTGAACTAGCATTCTCCCCAGATCATGCTGAGGATCTGACCATTAGAAGGTGGATCTTTGTGAATTTTCACACATAAAGCGAAGATGAGCGACGTTGTGGGAGCGGGTGTCCATTCTAAGGATGCAAGCACTTAATTGACATTTCGACATTTCTAAGGATCTAAACATACTCTCTACCGTCCTGGCTAAGACACAATGTAATATCGTCATCTGCTTTGCCAGGAAGCGATAAATTTTCTGAGTCACTTTCAACTCGAAGACTTTCCTGATATGACGTAGTTAGCAGTGGGTGCCGGGACACAGTAAGATGACAGAGAAGCAGACGAATTCGCTGCAATGGGCACTAGTTCCGTACTCTTGATTGGAGACCTCCCATCCATTTCTATCGCTTGAAAAGCTTGAAATGCTTACTCATTCAAATCGTAGATGTGCCATCGGCACGAAGTGTCTCTAGACAGCTATGGCCTACTTAGACACAAGCTCAGAACCATTATCGTTGCTATAACCGGTTCACATGGCTCTAAATTAGGCCTGCCCTATATCGACAGCTGCAGTGGCGAAATGGAGAAAGATGCTATGGTACACCTTCTTCGAACTCTCTCGGCCCGTAAAACGGCCAAGCGGTCAGTCAGTTCAACCTAATCTTTGTGTCTGGGCTAGTTCACGAACTTATTTCTCACACATACATTCGGCGCTCATCTTTATTTCAGAAAACAATTGAAAAGTTACCGAACATCCAGTCAGCCCAGTCAGTGTTGTTCGTTGTCCGTTTCAATGTGCGAGCATTGCACTATTGACGACAAATGTCTGTTGTCTGTTCTTGTTTATCGTATTTTGCCTTAACCAGGTCAGTGTTGCAATGCTCGATCGTTGCACTTGAGCTGTGTACATTGGAAATATGAGCGTTAGCAGTTCCGTTTGATGGGACAATGTTCGATGCTGACGCAACTTTAAAATGGTTCAACTGTAATCAAGGACACACATGCGAAAAGCTTCAATGCACTCATTTTATCTACGATAAGTATTAAAAACTCGAACTGACATTCAGGAACAGAGATAAAATCACTTTACGTTCCACCCTTGTGGAACTTTTTATTTTTTTTAAGCGCATTCCGATCCAATCCACATAGAATGGTAGGAAAGGAAAAATGTTCTGAGATGTGTACATGCCTCTCGTCCTCTTTGCGGTGCTACAGGGAGCAGAAGGTCCTTCGAATTATCTTTGGTTCCGTATGTACTGATGGGGTTTGTAGGAGGAGAGTGAACGACGAACTGTATGGGTTATACAGCGACATCGATCTGATGAAACAAGCTTAAGTCTCTCGCTAAAAATGGGTAAATCACAAAGAGCGGATGGACACTAGTGGACTTGACCAAAAAGTCTGGACAAGACCGGGCTAAGTAGAGAGGCATGATAGCTGAGGTTCAGGTCCATCCAGGACTGTTGCGCAGGCAAAGAAGAGCATTGATGTTATGTATGCCCTAGAACTATCACCCATCACGGTCGGTAACGAGATCACCGAGACCTTCAATGTCAATAAAGGTTTTAGGCAAGGCGACACGCTGTCTTGTGACTTCTTCAATATCATACTTGAGAAGATCCTGCGAAACTCAAACGTAAACACCCGAGGCACGATCTTCCAAAAGTCTGTTCAACTGCTTGCTTACGCGGACGACATTGACGTGATTGGACGAACACGGCGAGCTGTCAATGAGGCGTTTGCTGCCATTGAAGTGGAAGCGACTGAAATGGGTCTAGCCAAGGAAAAACAAATTACATGCTGTCATCACGAAAGGACGCACAACATCGACGTCTCAGACAGAGCGTCATAATGGGCAGCAGAAACTTTGAGGTAGTCAAGGACTTCGTCTACCTCGGCTTTGGAGTCCAGGTCCACCCCGGACTGTAGCGCCAACCAAAGAAGAGGAAGAACTATTACCCTGATTACACATCCTTCTACGTTGAAGCCCAATGAAGAACTACGAATTTATGTAACGTGAAGAAGACAGCGTGAAAGACCATGGTTACGCTGGAGAGATGGCGGAGACGAGTACACTGGCGGCTGGAGACTAGCACTGGATCCCGCTTGTCTTGCTGATGATGTGTGGCGGAAAGCGAAATCAGTGTGCTCACTTCAGTGTATGTGCCGATTAAGACCCCAAGCCAACAAGTAGTAAAATATGGCCCGAAGACACTCTGAAATAGGCAGGTCTCAGAAGTCTGTCCCACATTTACTAAACTCGCAACAATAACTCGGACAGAGTGAGCGTGAGCGAGAATACAAGTCGAAATGAGTTGATGTCCCGTGTTAACTGAACTGAAATAGTTCAAGGCCTTTGTTAAACATTCAGAAATACTTCTTTCCACACATTTTTATGATACGAAACCCTAGGAAAGTGAGTAGTACCCGCCCTCGCATGCTCTAACTAATAGTACCAGCATCGAATCGGAAACTCACCGACGGCTCTGTGAATCAATCATAATGCTAGTCACTGTCACAGAACTCTCCAAGCACTTTAAACGCCATTAACAAACTGTCCCGAGCAAAAATTGTGCTATTCCATGGGCCATTCGACAAAACATTTAATCTCTCTCAGCATGGCCTTCCATCATCTCGAAGCGCAAAAACGACAAATAGGACTCTTTCCCCTTAAAAGCCGAGTGGCGCACAACACAATTTGTCATACATTTTATAGCCCAACTAACACACTTCGTCACTGGGGCTTGTTTTTTCCCAGCAAAACTGTCTGCCCCGAGTTCACATCAACGTTGGATTTTAAACTAATTCCATCTCCATCGGGAGCGGACGCCCACACTCCGGCTCACATGTGTTTCAAAATTTCGGGGTAAATAGAAAAGTTTCTGCGGGTAGTCAGGCGCCCCCCAAACCCACGTGATGACATAACAATGTCAGCCATTACGACGCCGCTTATTTAATTAACCTCATCCTGACTTGATCCTCTTTAACTTCTTCTCATCCCATCGCGACAGCTCGTCATACCCGTTTTACTGAAATTCACATAAACCCGGCACACACACACGCAGACACAAATGACGCCCGTCCCCCGCGGGAGAATGTCGCAAGAACTATGAATTGTCTGCTCACATCCAGGCACAGAGTAACTTTTCGGAGGGAGTCCTGCCAACTTTGCAATGCAAAAAGATGGAGCCGAACAAAAAGTCTGCGACGAGTGCGCAGGGATCAAATGGACCCGGGGCCCGGGCAAAAAGTACACTTCAATAGCTATTAAAAAAAAATTTACCGGGAGGATGCGGAAAAGAAAATGCACGTTAGTTCGCAAGCAACCGGATGCCATTAAAATCTCATTATAAGCAACCGCCAAGCGGCCCCCACCAGCCACCGCTGATGTCGAACACCGTGACTGGGATCTGTTCAGCGAGGGGGAGAGGGAGGGAAAAAACTTTACAAGGATTAAGCATTAGCAACAAACAAGTGGCAAGAAAACAGCACTCTCACACAGCCAGATTAGCACAAAATAACACGTGTTAAGTGGATACACACGGCCACTGTCCTAGGCGAATTCAAGCTCTAGTCATATTAGCAGTACACACAAACTGGGGCGAAAACAAAGTCTTGTAACACCGACCGGCCACGGTTTGAAGCGGTCCATAGAGTCCGGCGAACTCGTCGTCACTGCCCTGATAGACCCGATCGGAGCCGATGTAGAACGTGTCGTCGTTGTAGTACTGCTGCAGCAGACTGTTCTTTTCGCTGTCAATGATGTCTGCGAATGATATCAGATGCATGCATGAGTGCTGGGTATTAATTATTCATTCAGTGTTATGTTTATAATTTCAATGCGCTCAGGGCCAGGCGGCGCGGCAGTGTCCTGGCCCGCTCAGTGGCGCGCTACAATCTCTGCCATGTTGTCCTAGTTTCACAATGTTCTGCGTCTCAATTCCAGCAGCTCTCTTATGCGTGGTTTTTACGATCCAACAGATATGGCACAACGGGCGGTGGGGGAGCAACCGCCAACCGACAACAAGGATGCACACTTGAGAGGACGATTCCATATTTCAAGTGCAATGATGGCGGCTTGCGGGTGAAGGGGAGACGAGCGAAAATCTCTGCACACTCGTGCGCTGAAAAAAAGTTCGCATAAAATGTGTATCTCAACGTAATCGCTACCACCGCCACCACATTACAATCCGTAATCAGATTTGAATTTTTTCTCTAGCCTGCTTCCTGCTTTGCGGTCATTGCAATTTTGCTGGCTGCGTGGCGGTGGCATCGCATCCTGCGGTTGGTTCTTTGCCTGTTTATTCCCTCGTCGTTACTCATCACGCCCGAGGGGGAGACGAACGTTAATAGGTTAAGCAGCGGGGCGGATTTTCGCGCATCGGGCGAGGATCTTTCAATTATGTTTGTTTTGCATTAGCTTAAGCACTTTGAACATTGCTCGTTTCGAGTAATTAAGAGCCCTGAGTTGGTCTTATGTTTCCGCAATTTGAATATCTCTTGACGGTCTTAATGCAGTTTGCTCTTCGAATACAATCGCCGAGCGGTAGCCACTAAGTGGGAGTGCCGAAAGTCCGCCGTTGGGAAGATCCTTGATGGGATCAGACGTGTGCTTGTCTTCAGTGATGAATTTGTCCGCTTTTTGTGTGGTTGTTGAGAAGCTCCAGTTTTTGTAATTTTTGACCCATTTTACGGGCTTTCAGGGTATTTTTTATATCTTTTTCTGTTTCATGGCCACGTCAGGGCGGCTGAGTGGAAACCGACGCGACGTTGGGTTTTCTAGGTTCAGTTGCAGACTCGACTATTCCCAAAGTTTACGATGTTAGCTCTCTTGAGCCTAGTAGGCGGAAGGCCATTGTTCGGGGTTTGGACGCACAACCTGACTGATTGGTTGGTAGATAGGCAGTCACACTTCGTCCTTTTGTATCAACTTCAATAGAGAACCTTACGCACGAAATGAGGACAAGCTTGAAAGACTGACATCTCCCAACACAGTAATTAATTGATGTCTATTTTTTTACGTCTCCAAAGCATGGTCCACGATTCTATTCACATTCTTTGACACAGGAACAAAAACGTCTACATTTTCTTAACAATGTACGATCACCACCTACGCTCTATAAGGCTGCGCAAGTTTATCGTCAGAGATTCTCACAATTGGCTGAATTTCACTCACACAAAATTTGTGTCTTTTTTCATTACATGACATTTGGCCTTCGGATCCAAAAATGTTTTTGTTCACACGTCATAACTTAAATTTGAGCTTTTGACACGTATCACTAGACACCCTAATAAATCGACTAAGATTTTCAAAGTCCTTGAACCAAAAATTACTTGCGCCACGGTTTGACTAGTTTTATCTTATTTATTTAGGTATTATAATCAATTCTGTTTTTTCATTATTCTTGTTAAAAATTTGGAAGTGGTCGTTGTATTGGATTTCTCCGGGCAACATTATTCCTAACGCCTTCCAATTCAGCTCTGGGCAATCATGAACGCATTATGGTGAATGCTCCACTCACTTTCATCATCGAAAAATTGAGGCGCAGAACAAACAAGATGCGAAATTAAAGTATTCTCTTCACATTAAGAGCAAATTCGAGTACTTTTGCCAAAGGTAAACGATAAACAAATGCTCAGTATTGTCATTCATAACTCTAACATTTGATTAACAAATTACTGCGCAGCTACCGTTTTCTGATGTACATATGCAGGTCTTTTCTATTGCTTACAGATTTATTTGCCGAACGGAGAAGATCAGATTCGTGGCAATCACAACTGTGGGTGTATTCCGCATGAAAACAAAACTCGTTGCCAAATGTCTACGCGCTCCTACCTATTCGTCCTAAAGAGCGCCCAAAGATTGTGACCATAAGCTTGGGATTTCCGGTACAAATTAGCTAACAATTAATCTGATTCCTAGGTATTTGCGAGAAAGGAGATCTCCATCCTCATTGAAGGAAGCATGCTTCGTTAAATTCTTCTGAACTTCTATAACTTTATCTTGGGACAGCATAGAAAAGTAATAGTTTGCCTTTTCTCATTGGTGTAAAAATCGCGGAAGATGTTAAGCGAAAAGATGTTTCGTTTCCATCCATCACACCACGGCGACTATTGTTGGGTGTTTATATGATCTGTGTCCCAGATTATATAGCTGCTAAGACCTCACACCGAAACTCAAGCCCGGGGCACGATCTGCCAAAAGTCTGTTCAACTGCTTGCTTCCGCGGACGACATTGACGTGATTGGACGAACAAGGCGAGCTGTCAATGAGGCGTTTGCTGCCATTGAATCGGAAGCGGCTAAAATGGGTCTAGCCAAGGAAAAACAAATTATATGCTGTCATCACGAAAGGATGCACAACATCGACGTCTCGGACAGAGCGTCATAATGGGCAGCAGAAACTTTGAGGTAGTCAAGGACTTCGTCTACCTAGGCTCTGGAGTAAAAAGGACAACAACACCAGTACCGAAATCAAGCGTAGAATTACTCTTGCTCATCGCCACTTTTTTGGCCTCAAGAAGCTATTGAGTAACAGAGCCTTCACTTGAAACACCAAGTTGACCTTGTATAAAACTCGCATCATTCCTGTTCTGCTCTATGGCGCAGAGACGTGGACACTATGGAAAGCGGATGAAGAAGCTCTTGGTTGTTTTGAGAGAAAACTTCTGCGTGCCATCTTTGGTCCTGTTTGTGTTGATGGCGTCTGCAGGAAAAGATTCAACCACGAACTGTAAGGGCTGTACAGCGTCATGTGAAGTGTCTTCGGATCCAACGCTTAAGATGGCTAGGTCATGTAGAGTGGATTGACACGACAGCTCCGGCCCGAAGAGTCTTCGATATCGAGCCATTTGGAAACGGCAACAGCAAGCAACAGAGGACGTCCTCGCACCGGATGGCGCACACAAGTGGAAAAGGACCTCAACAAACTTGGTGTGCGCAGCTGGCGAAAAATCGTCCTGGCTGAAGAGGCATGTTGGTTGAGGCCCAGGTCCACACCGGACTGTAGCGCCAATCAACGAAGAAGAAGAAGACCTCACACCGACATCACAATTTTCGCAACACACTAGTTAGTTGTGGTCATAGTGTAAGGAAAATAAGGTGTGCTGGAAATTTCGTGACTTTTGTTTTGACACTCAGGACCCGTTTTAGGCAGATGTTCGTTTAACCTTCCATTAGAATTCAATTTCGTAAATACAGAAATGATGAACGAGAAAAAGGTATTGAATTGCAAATTGACGAGATTGACAGTATTTAGAATGGGAATTATGTACGAAAGCCTCTAAAAGGTCGCACGAGCTGTTGTGGAAACAAAAATATTGAAACGAAATCTGTTTTTGTTTATAAGCACTACCTTTACACAGGGCACATTCACACAGGCCACAATAGAACTGTCCAGCACAGCTTATTTTCCTTAGACCATGAGCTGTGACTACATCAAAACCAGATTAGGGACATCAGGTACAGTTTAGTTCAAGTTACGTAATGCCTTAATATGCATTATATCGATGCGACTGATTGGGAAGAACCACGGGAGCAACAAAGTTCCTTTTCTAGAAATTAAATCGTCGAAACTTGTAGAACGATTCGTTGAATCACATTTCCAATTACAAGAATGTACGTTGTTGTATGAGTGATAGTTAGCAAAGTATTCCTTTTTATTATTTTCAAGCTATAAAGCGGATTTGATGAAACTTACAAAAGCTGGACGTATACATGAAGAACTGTGTCGTGGTAACCTTCAAACTCACTATTTTAAAGATTCCGAAATTCCATGAAATATCTAGAGAAAAAAAAATCCTGGGAAAAGATTTATGTTTCATTTTAATTTGTTGGTATTCATGAAATGTCGAAATCAAGCCCACACATTTTCTTGGAAATTTGCGCTCATAAGAGTGCAGGAAACATATCCGCCTTCGAATGACCTTTGGCACTTCTCCTCACGTTTTGGCTGGTTGCTTGGGTAAGTACGTGACGACGTATGTGTGGAAGAGATTGAGAAGTAGAATGAAACGTCTGATACAATGTGAGGATGTACTTTGAAGTACAACAAAAAAAAAATGTACTCATGATGTTCTTACCTTTTAGGGGTATTACCAAAAGTCGTGTCTGTGTGCAACTGTGTTTAAAAATTAAAACTCATTCAGAAGGATACTAAGATTCTAAAACAGAATATTTACAGACTTCGTTCCCAATTAGGCCTTAGGGGACAGCTAAATCAGGCTTAAGTGTACACTGATGGACAATTGTGGCAATATTGCGGGTGTATTCATTGAGAGGAGAAATGCAGTTGGTTAGGTCATTTGAGCATCGTTTGCAGAACGCGAGGCAAGAAGAGACAGCATATCGATTGTCGAGTGAGTCTAATGAACCCGCGATATTGGTACCTCCTATGAGTTTTAACGCTTTTGGATTCTACCTAGTAGGTTTTGCGTGGTCTTGCAACCACCAGACCAAATATGAGCGTTGTAAGCCAAATCAAAGAGGATAAACTACATATTTCTTGCGCTGATTAAAGAAACCTAAGCATTTCGCAACATTTTTGGCGACCTTGAATATGCGATCGTTCCAACAAATGTTTTGATACACAAACCAAGGATGTGAAGTTTGATCGAGTCAAGCGCCATTCATGGGTAATAGCTGACTACCAGGGGGTCGCTTTAGTGACAGCAGACACCATTGACTTTTTGAAGCATTGAATTCCACTCTGTTGCTCTTTCTGCACTAACAAGATCGTAATTCAATGCGCTTAATATACGCTGCCGTCCCAATACTACGTCCGAAGGGCAGGGTCGTGAGTCTTGCAACGAATATGCAAAGCTGAGGGTGCTGCCATCAGCGATGGTGTGTTTGTTTGTACCACGTTTGTCCGGAAGAACCTCCTCAAACTCGGTCTTTAGGAATCGTTCTAAGTCTGTATTTTCCTTCCAAAGGCATGAAATAAACGAGTGGTGCGGAATAAATTATCTGATCTTTTATGGACTCTATCGCCACCGATACGCGGACCGATCGCCACCGAAAATAATGCTTAAGAGCTCCTCCCCTCTGTGGCGTTGTGGGTATGTGCGTCGACCCCAACCTCGACGTGGTAGGTTCGATTCTAGCTCTGAGCGACTAAAATAATTGTCACGACGAAATATTTCCTGTCTAGAAAAAGCTTCTCAAACTTGGCCGTTCGGAGTCGGTAAAAATTGAAGGTCCCTTCCACTCGTGTTAGACCAATAGCACGCACAACACGAGTAGTTGCTGAAAAGCTAGACCCTGCCCCTCTTCGGGCTGTAGCGCCATCCATATTTTTATTATTATCTAAGAGCTCCTCCCAGTCATTGTAAGTGTAACGACAGAACTCACTACTTACTGCAGACCTTTATTCATTTTTAATTTGGTGTTATATCAGTTTCTGCGCTTACTCCAAAATTGTATATTTTAATCTGTGTGAGTGACGTGCTAAAGATTTTATCAGAGCGTTCCTTTTTAAATCAAGTGATTAAGACTGTTCCCTATAGCGGCATGTTGATCCAGCTGCTTCCTATCGCTTTATGTTGAACCACATGCGTAGCATCAGCTGATTCTTCTTGAATACTACACAACGTCCCATAGTTCATTGGGCTAGTAACAATTAAGACGTTGACGTAGTCTCCGTCAGCAACACTTGTCTTGATGATTAAAAGCGTGACTATTGCAGATATTCCAATTTTTAGTTACATCAGCTTGACACTATTTGCAACGTTCGCGGTCGCGGTCTCTGCATATGTGTACCATGTCAAGACTGCCTCGAACACATGTATTATTACGGCTGCTCTTACACACGCTTATTTTAACAGCAAGCTTCTCCAACTTTCAGGCAAGGGAGGTGAGACTCTTCATGCGTCTAACCTCCCTTGTCTACAAGAGAAAAAGTTTGGTGTCAAAATCAGCGTGTGTAAAAGCTGTCTCAGGCAATTACGTAGATATGGTGGCTCCTCTCCCTTGCACATTCGTTTGAAGTTTCAGCAGTGCGCTGCATACACTTACTTTGAAGCTGAGCTAGAGCTAGCGTGCGATATTGGCGATCCAAGTCAATTTTCATCCTGCGTCCCTAACTCGCCTGACGCGCAAAGCTCCCGGAACAAATTTGATAATTCCGCCACAGCATGATATAACTGCTTTCTAATCCCCGCTCGTTGCAGTGGAGGCTTACCCGGAAAGCCATTCGAATCAGTATTGTTTGGATTAATGGCATTATCGGTGGCATTCCCTTGTCTGCCGCACACGCTCAATGCATTCCACATACGCCCGAGTAACGTTCGCGTGCATGCTCCGCCTCTTGTGCATCCCTGCGATGCACACCCAGTTCGTAACCGAAATCCACCCCTGTTAGATGTGACCCGTGGCCTTGATGAACACAAAAAAATCCTCCTCCTCTCGCTGGTGTTTTTTGTTTCTGCTGACCCGCCCCCTCCCTTCGTGACAAATTAGAAATGAATTTCATTTCAAATGTCCCCGCAATCCGTGAGTCCCTTCTCGAGGACTTCCTGTGAATAGCTCTAGATAGAAACGAATGAAAGAGAAACAGAAAAAAGAAAACCAACCCCAACCCATCCCGCGCGCACACAGCAGCCAACACAACTTACCAACAATATTTAGGTTCACCGAGAAACTTCGAACGGGCTGAGTGGATATTTGGCACTCGTACACGCCGGCGTCACGTTTCTGAGCCCATTTTATTTGCAGCGTCCACTCGTCTATGTCCCGATGGTACGACGTTTGGAATCTCTGATCTGTGGTGTACGTGTAGGTGCCCACGGTGAGTATGTGCAGGTCCCGGTGACGTATCCAGGCGACCTGAAAGTGATATGATGAATGTTAAAAAATACAAGTGGAGTCGCACATAATGCACAGGATGAGTCATTGTGTTGTGGAGGATCTATTACTTATGTGCTCAGACTGGAGTGTCTACTTGTCACTGCACCGGGGGCGAACCAAATGTGCAACTGAGCACATTTTGTGTCGACCCAACCTTAAAGTCATTCGGGCAGGTCCTACGACGTGTGAATGCGATTGCACGATGATGTGAGACTGTGCGGGGAGGGACAGGAGCTGGGGCTGAAGCTGAAGCTGAAGCTGAATAGCTTGTCGGTTTTTAGGTCAAGTGTTGACAGCATACACACAAGCCGGCGAAAGGAATTTCGACCCTTGCAACGACGAAATTAATGACGAACAGCTGCAGTGGCATGCGGAGAGCCTTTTGTTTCGCTGCAGGGGTTGGGGGTTGGGATTTGGTTTTGTGCAGCATTGTCTTTTTGATGACATGTGAACAACGGTAGCAGACGGTGTGCACATTTAAATTAATTTGATTTATTGAATGACAAGCAGAGCATAGGGCAACAGATTGGAGGCGAAGTGGGAGAGCTGTGATAATCTCAATTGGGTAACAAGATTAAGTGGCATACTTTACGCCCGAGTGCGTGCAGTGTGCTGGGGGGATTGTGGTTGGATGGAGGACTTTTTGCAACACTCCTTGTGTTGGGGTGACGTGGCGACCTCAACCGTATGCCGGCCGCAGTGACAAATGCGTCCGGGGGTACGTTTGTCGGCGCGAAAGTGCTACGCACAAGGAACATTTAATTTGTCCGCTGCTTCGAAAGTTAATGGTCGTGTCGGCTCGGGAAAAATGTTCATCTGTTTAATGGAAGGATAATCTCCTTTTCAAGTGCGTTGGCCTCTGACTCATATCTCTTGGTTAAATTTTAGTTATGACACGAAAAAATGTGGTTCTTTTATGATTAAGAGTTTGTGCACGCGTTGCTGAAATGCGTATACCCATAAAGCTGGATTTTAGTACGGTCTGTTGGTTAATTTAGAATCGTGGACAAGCCAAAGCAACCAATATCTTGACCAAAGAAATAGCACGAGTCCTGGGAAGGACATGGGATGGGGAGAGACTGAGTTATTTGTGCTCATAGCAACGGACACCCCTGTTATTAGTTTTTAACAGAGGACGGAATAGCTGGTTAGCTGCAAGGAACCGTCTTGCTTGACAAAATCCATCAGCCACCGTCGCATGTAGTATCAGGCAGGCTGTGCTTCTCTTTATTCTGACGAAGATGTCTCCCTCACTCAACTTAGCGTGAAACGCTTTTGGTATTGAGCACCTTTTAATGCTGCATCATTATGTCCAATTCAATCCACAGTGTCTTCTGGATTGCAGTGAAGTTGCCTATATAGCAGTCCGAGTGGTTGCCAACTTCTGACTCGTAAAGTATAACTTTCAAATGGGGTCAAGCTAGTCCTGGTTTATGGAGCCAAAAGCTGAACACTAAACAAAACGCTGCAGAGCTGATTCCTGGTGCCTTCGAAAGAAAAATCCTACGTCGCATATATGGTCCCGTTTGCGGAGAAGGCGAATGGAGGCGAAGACACAACGGCAAACTCTACGAGCTGTACAAGTATGTGGATGTAGTCCGGCAGTAGTCCGTTGATTACAATGGCTCCGCCACATCGATCAAATGGACAACAACGCTCCAGCAAAGAGATTCTTCGAATCCAAGCCCCCTGGTTCGAGAAGGAGAGGAAGACCGAACCTGCGGTACAGAGACCAAGTCAGGATGTAAGACAGCTCGGCCTTGATGACTGGAAACAGCGTGTCCAGAACAGTCACCGATGGAAGGCAACAATTGCTCAGACTCGGACCGTTCATGGGTCGTCTGCCTGTTAAGTAAGTAAGAAAGTAATAATTTTGGCAATATTACCCGACCGGTATCATGCTCCACGTCTAAAGGAAGGTTTGCAAGCCAAGTGAAATTTACAAGCAACATTTTGCATAGGAATTGCATACTAGTAACCTGTACAGAATTGAACAAACTTGGCGTTAAAAAGTTAGTTGATTCAGTAGGCCTATGAGACACCAAGCGATTCAGATGTCCATCGTCGTCATTCGCCGATCCGCATAATCCACTAAAGGCGTAGCGAGGGTAAAGGACGCACTAGAGATCTCCAGTTCACTCTATCCTCCGCCATCGACCCCAACTCTCCAGGAACGGTGGGTCTGCCAAGGGTCGCCTTCTTGATGGAGTCGCTTCGGGAGACGTGATTATGTGAATATTCGTGCCACGTGTCCAAACCATAAAAGAATTATCTGTGTATTGCTGTCTTTCTCTCCCCATCCCGGCGAATAAACAAAACAACGGCCCTACCTCTTCCTCATCTAAACAAGAAATCAGTCGCCTGCATTCAAATATAAAGACTTGAAGGCACTTCAGTGCAGACTTAGTTTCAACAAGAACTCTTAAAACTGCGAAGTAGGCTGCAAAAAAATTAGACCTTAGAATGTTTGATTGGGTGCGAATGCATAGCCTGATCACTGCGACCTAAGATGGGCCTCTTGTGATTTCCCCCCATTTAGAGTTTACGCTACAAGCTTGTGTTTATGGTAACGCTTTGCATATTTTTGGGTTTATTTTGTCCGCTTCAAGACAATACAAGCTTAGGTGTCCTTATTAGGCAGGTACAGTGAACAGGATATGTTTCTTTATCCTAGTCATATATTCGTCAGGTTTCATCTTGTGTAAGGCTCATGGGCAGTTGTTTCGTTCTACTAAGAGAAATAGTTGGTAGGACGTAAGAAGTAGTAGGCTTCTTCTTCTTCTTTGTGTGGCGCTACAGTCCGGGGTGGACCTGGGCCTCAACCAACATGCCTCTCCACCAGCGCGATCCCTGGCTAGCTGTCTCCAGTTTCGCACACCAAGTTGGTTGAGGTCCTTCTCCACTTGGGTGCGCCACCTTAAGCGCGGGCGTCCTCTGTTGCGTTGCCCGACAGGTTCGGATTCGAAGATTCTTCGGGCCGGAGCTGTGGTGTCCATCCGCTCTACATGACCCAGCCACCGCAGGCGTTGGATCCGCAGACGCCTAATTAGGCTCATGTCGCTGTACAGCCTGTACAGTTCGTGATTGAATCTTCTCCTCCAGAACCCGTCAACACAAACAGGACCAAAGATCGTGCGTAGAACTTTTCTCTCAAAGAGACCAAGGACTTCTTCATCCGCTTTCGAGATTGTCCATGCCTCCGCGCCGTATAGCAGGACTGGGATGATCAGGGTCTTATATAGAGTCAACTTGGTTCTTCGAGAGAGGGCTCTATTACTCAATTGCCTCTTGAGCCCGAAGAAACAGCGGTGGGCAAGAGTTATCCTACGATTGATCTCGGTACTGATGTTATTTGTACAATTTACTCCGGAGCCGAGGTAAGTGAAGTCCTTGACTACCTCGAAGTTATAGCTGCCCATTGTGACGCTCTGTCCAAGACGTCGATGTTGTATGTCCTTTTTTGAGGACACCATATACATCGTTTTGCCCTCATTCACCGCCAGACCCATTTTAGCCGCTTCCGTCTCAATGTTAGCAAAAGCCTCACTGACGGCTCGCTGAGTGTAGTAGGCTGCAGGATTTTGTAGTAAACCAGTACGTTCCAATTTAAAAGTTCAAACACAAGCGGTATAGAGGTTAAATTCAGAAAAACGTTTGACAATTATATATGGGTGGCGCTACAGCCCGCAGAGGGCCAGGGCCTAGCTTCTCAGCAACCAGTCGTGTTGTGCGTGCTATTGTTCTCTCAAGAGTGGAAGGGACCTACAGTTTTATGCCGACTCCGAACGGCCAAGTTTGAGAAGCTTTTTTCTAGACAGGAAATACTCTTTGAGCATTGTCAGTGAGTCGAAAGAGGTGGTGCCGTGAAAATTATTTGTGTCGCACAGAGCAGGAATCGAACCTACGACGTTGAGATGATGGGGTCGACGCACATACCCACGTAGCCACGGACCACCACAACGTTTGACAATTACGCTAGTAAAATCTCGAAATGCATTGCTAACATTATAGAACACCTTGAACACCCACTGTTCCGCTCCAATGCGTGGGAACATGGACAATCCCAAGAGCAGATGAAGAAGCTAAGTGCTTCGATTGATGGTATGGCGAGAAGAAGAGCAATACGTGATGCAGAGCGATGTATGCCTAAAGCAGCAAGGTCATGTATATCGATCGCATGGCCCACACAAGTGAAAAGGGAATTTAAAAAAAATTGGCAAATGAAATTGGGCAGCGCAGCAACAATTGTACTATCTGGAGAGGCTTGTCGACTGAAGCCGAAGGTCCATCCCGACTTTACCAGTGGAAGAAGAAAAATACTCCTTGGTCTTTGAAACGCGTAACCTGGTTAGCTTCATATACCATATTTGGTCTATGATTCAAAAAATTGTAGCTGAGGGTAGATTTGACCTTGAAGAGCCGTTTGCTGATGCTACTCTTCAATCTGCATCATAGGCAAGTAGAACCTAAATCATGAGTTCAACTTATGATCCAGTTATACGTTCTTCTTCTCTTAAACGTAACCAACCTCACTTCGATTTCAAATGTCATATTCGTTGTTTTTCATGTGTGAATGTGAATTTTCGCTGCTCTAGATGGCGCTTATCGCAGATGGTAAAAAAGCCACTTTAAGGAAATCTGTCTTGAAACTTGCAGTTTTGATGTTTATCTTCGGCATGTACATTTTTATTAATGTATTTGAAATGTACACTCGCAAACTAACAATGCTCTGCAGATAAGACTTGATTGTCGGTTATGTCGAAAATTTAGCCGAAAATGTTCGTGAAAATTTAAAATATTCATGTCCGCAGTAGACTCAGTTTTCTCTTAATATCTTTCTCACCATCTTCATGTAATCCCAACTTCATACTAAAATCTTGTTATTCGTCCTGTTGAACCTCGATTCACAAATTTCTCCACGAATTTGTGTACCCGTCAGTATTTACGTTGAACTTAAAGTCTTATGCTTAACTATTTTTGGACTTAAGGTATGCCATACTTAGCTGACTTCAGGACTTACATTTCGAGTCGTGCAAACTTAACTTGTTTAGTAGAAAAAAATTAAATCGCCAATCTGAGCATCAGCAAATTTAATTTGCATAGACACAGTATAGATTTAAACATGCTTAAAAACTTGAAAAATAATTTTACGTCAAAAATATTTAAGAATTAAAAAATGTAAAAATACAAAACATGTGAACTTTTTTATATTCATTGCTGTCCCCTTACTAAATCAACGTGAGCCGAATCTGATGAGTCTGAATTCCCCCACCAAGCGAAAACTTTTCACAGTTACTTTAGACACCAGCTTCTCCCCACACGCAAACCAATATAATGTGACTACAGTGTCAAAAATGGAAGTGTATAGCTCAAAATGTGTATCCAGAATTAACAATTCAATTCCTGAATGTGCACTCAAACTATAACGAATTTAATGAATCGCAAATTCCCCCGGGGCAGTCAATTCATGGTCAGCGGCATTAGACCGTGAATGCCATTAGATTGACCCCCGAAAGTGAATGATTTGAGTGCTCAGAGCTCAGAGCTATCAAATTATGTAAAACAAGAATGATCATAATTTCGGGGTTTGCCTCATATTTTCGCAGCGTCAACATGCGATTTAATATTTCCATTGCTCCAAAATCAAAACCAATAAACTGACCAAACGATTGAAAGGACATGGAATATTCGATTCAATTCATCGGCATGCATCATGAACCGCTAAGCCCAACAAAATCCCGTGATGGATGTCATAATAATTGTCATTCGAACGAGGGCCCCCCGCAGCCGGTCGATGTGCATGCCTCATTAAAACCTTTCGAATAAATTTCATTATGCCTTTGACTGGCGAGTAGTTCGCCAGCATGGGAAAATTAATCAAATTATGTGCGAGTAATTCGCTGTCGACATGAAATAAAACAGAGCGCAAATAAAATCCGTGGTTTTGCGGGGAAAAAAATCATAAATTAATAGGAGACCAAGGGGGTTGTAAAATCAAAATTAGTTTGTTTCTGTCCGTGCTAATCAGTACGATGGACTTGATTGTTGTGGGAGTTGTAAAATATAATTTTCCTATTTATGTCTGTCAAATGTCATGTCTGAGGGATAACATGTGTTTGTTGAAGTGGAAACGAGTGCGATTGGATATCAAATTAACGCAAGTCTGTTCTATTATTTGAAAGGAAAGGCTGTCTCTTGAATGACGATTGGTTAAGACACCAACTTTCGTCTTATCACCAAATCGGGAAGATGGATACACTGCCTCACGTTTTTTAAGTCTGTCGTAAGACCTTTGAGACATGCTAACACCATTCAAATGTCTTCAACACTAGCTCTTGTAGGACACGCTTCTGGCGAGATAATTTTTAATCACTTTGGCGTCACAAATCGGGCCATAAACGGTCCATAACTTGACGAATATTGGTTTTCAAAGCGTTTGTGAAGTGTGTGCATAAATACTAGGTCTTGCATGGTCTCACAAACAAAATACGTCGACTGCGTTCGTCACAGGATCACCTTCACCGCTTTCACCAGAGCCAACTAAGAGGCAACGGCAGAGATTGTATAACTTTGGGCATGACAGAGTTAATTTGATTACAGTTTATTGGTTGGATTCCCCAAAACGTCTTTTATGGGTCTAGAGGGGTTCTCATTTCACTCGGGGTTGAAAAAGTAAAACTGAACGAAACTCAACGAAACTTTACAAAGTGGTGATTATGGATTGGGTGAATCACTTGCGTTTCGCCTCGGGGCGTAACCTCTCTGTGATGAGCACGCGGTTCCCACACCTCAACATCCATAAGGGGACCTGGCGGTCTCCTGATCAATCAACCGTCAACCAGATTGATCACGTTGCGATCGACGTCAGACACTCCTCCAATATTCTCGATGTCCGAACGTTCCGAGGAGCCAACATCGACTCGGACCATTTCCTTGTTGTAGCCAAGGTAAGGATGAGGATATCGAGAGAAGTACGGAGTCGAGAAAGAACACTACGGTTTGACGTCGGAAAGCTACAATCGCAATCGACCGCTAGGAACTTTGCCGACCGAGTCTCCCTGAAACTCTCTGAAAGTTCGACGCTGCCTGCACATTCAATAGAAGAAGAATGGAAACGTTGTCAAAAAGCCATCAAAGAAGCTGCCACTGATGTGCTGGGTTTCACGACACCACCCAGAAGGAACCCATGGTTTGACGACGAGTGCAGGCAGGTACATGCAGCCAAGCAGGAGGCCTACAAGGCAACGCTGCATCGAACAACGAGAGCTGTTCGTGAGCTCTACGAACAGAAGAGAAGGGAAGAGCACCGGCTTCTCAGAAAGAAAAAGAAAGAGCATGAGAAGCGCGCGGTCGTGGAGATGGAGAGGTGTTACGACAGGAAGGAGGTCCGAAAGTTTTACCAAAAGGTAAAACAAGTATCAGGAAGATATAGACCTCGGACCGAAGCCTGCAGGGACGAAAATGGACAACTAGTAGTAGAATCGCAGTCGATGCTGAGAATTTGGAAAAATCATTTCTGTAGACTGTTAAACGGCGATGACGACACAAATTCCGCTGTCAGGCAGAATGTTTCACTCAATTTGGACGATGATGAACACGAATTCCGTCCCCCCGACTTAGACGAAGTTAAGATAGCGATATCTAGACTGAAGTCGAACAAAGCTGCTGGAGCGGACGGATTGTCCGCGGAATTGTTTAAGGCAGCTGGAGATGACCTGGTTGGGCGCATGCACCAGCTCATCTGTAAGATATGGTCGGAGGAAAGCATGCCCGATGAGTGGAATCTCAGCGTCGTTTGTCCGGTCCACAAGAAAGGAGACCCCTTTGACTGCGCCAACTATAGAGGGATCAGCCTCCTTAACATCGCTTATAAAATACTCTCTGCCGTTCTGTGTGAACGCCTGAAACCCTTTGTCAACAACCTGATAGGTCCTTATCAGTGCGGTTTCAGGCCAGGAAAGTCCACAATAGACCAAATATTTACACTCCGGCAGATCCTGGAAAAGACTCAAGAGATGCAGATCGACACCCACCACCTATTTGTCGATTTCAAGGCCGCATATGACAGCGTGCATAGAGACGAGCTATACAGCGCCGTGTCTAGTTTTGACATTCCTGCCAAACTCGTCAGGCTGTGCAACTCTCGCTGCTCCATCAAGGTCGGTAACGAACTCACCGAGACCTTCAATGTCAAAAAAGGTTTTAGGCAAGGCGACACGCTGTCATGTGACTTCTTTAACATCATACTTGAGAAGATCGTGCGAAACTCTAACGTCAACACCCGAGGCACGATCTTCCAAAAGTCCGTTCAACTGCTTGCATACGCGGACGACATTGACGTGATTGGACGAACACAGCGAGCCGTCAATGAGGCGTTTGCTGGCATTGAAGCGGAAGCGGCTAAAATGGGTCTAGCGGTAAACCAGGGCAAAACAAAGTACATGCTGTCATCACGGAAGGACGCACAACACCGACGTCTCGCACAGAGCGTCATATTGGGCAGCAGAAACTTTGAGGTAGTCAAGGACTTCGTCTACCTAGGCTCCGGAGTAAATAGGGACAACAACACCAGTACCGAGATCAAGCGCAGAATTACTCTTGCCAATCGCTGTTTCTTTGGGCTCAAGAGGCAATTGAGTAACAGAGCCATCTCTCGAAACACCAAATTGACCTTGTATAAAACCCTGATCATCCCAGTCCTGCTCTATGGCGCAGAGACATGGACGCTATTGAAAGCGGATGAAGAAGCTCTTGGTTGTTTTGAGAGAAAAGTTCTGCGTACGATCTTTGGTCCTGTTTGCGTTGATGGCGTTTGGAGGAGAAGGTTCAACCACGAACTATACGGGCTGTACAGCGGCATGCACCTAGTTAAGCGTCTTCGGATCCAACGCTTAAGATGGCTAGGTCATGTAGAGCGGATGGACACCACAGCTCCGGCCCGAAGAGTCTTCGACACCGAGCCATTGGGACAGCGCAACAGAGGACGTCCTCGCACTAGATGGCGCACACAAGTGGAAAAGGACCTCAACCAACTTGGTGTGCGCAACTGGAGGCAGCTGGCGAAAGATCGTGCTGGCTGGAGAGGCATGTTGGTTGAGGCCCAGGTCCACCCCGGACTGTAGCGCCAATCGAAGAAGAAGAAGAATCACTTGCGTGTATTCCAAGTGTTTTTTCCCTCCAGCTTCTGAAAGTAAAATTTAACGAAACTGAACGAAAGTGGAAAAGTCTATAATCTCTTTATATTGGCTCGATTACTTAAGCGGAATTAAGTGCCTTTGCGGGGTAACTATAGCAAACATTCACAATTTCTGTCTATATGATCGATAACTCAAAAGGGCTTTCTTGTCCTTGCGAGTCAAGCCAGTCAAATTGTTACCAAATTTCAAGGAACTTATTAATGATTCGGATACTATCCAGTCATAGATTTAAGGAAGCCTATTGATATCAGAATCACAGTACGTGAGAGTGAAAGTTGAATACCACTCGCAAGGACTTCACTCCCTTCACATTCCGGTAAAATTAACCTCTAGAAAAGGTTAGATCGTCTCCCGGAGCCTTTTGCGCAAAAGCAAAGTTATTTTTGAGGCTCTACAATTTAGACGCATTAGATAACTCAAACGATGATTCACTCCTACTTCTGCTTCTAGTACCCTTTAACAAGACAGTCCTCCATTTCACAAAATCTCTATCTCCTACAGAATCCCCTTTGCGACTTAAAATCCAAGCAGTTGCCGAGTCTGTGCATGGGGCAGCACTCCTTTCTGTAAGACCAACCAACTCCCCGTCTCTTATCAATAGTCGAGTAGAGTCAATAAGATGTGTTGTCATGGTTTGTCAGTGCTTCATTCCTCACGAGTGCCTGGCAGCAGACAGATATTGCGAATCAGAAAAAAAAAAAAATGATCCGTCTCATGAATACGTTAAAACTGACGAAGGCAAATTGCTGTCGCGACTTATCCTCTCCGTCCATCATCCATTTCTGCCATCATCATCTCTTCATTATCCTTCTGCGCATTGTTACTGAAACTGAAGAACGAACACTCGTCGACACACTCGCAGCCAACGCACAGCAGCAAAGAAATGGACGAGCGAACGTCAATCCAAGCAGCTGTCTGGTGATACTCGTATAAATGCTTTTATCCTTTTCAGTTGTTTTCTTGTACGAGGGTCCTTCCACTCCCTTCGTTTTATGGCGGCATTCCTTTAAGTGTAGTGTATCTTAAGTGATGCTACTTGCTGAAGAAGAAGTTAATTATGTTGTTGGATACACTGTCATGACTTGAAGAGATTCTTTCGTTTCTTCTGAGTGTGTGCGGGTGGGGGAGGACAAGCAGGTCGTCGATTTTTGATGGATACGAATGGATCTTTGGTTAAGTCTTAGAAACTCCGCATCAAGCTACTTGAATAATGACTTCGGCGCTCTTCTTCCGGTTTACACTGTGCGGAGAGTGCTTTTTCGCTCAGATGTCTCTTGAATTTTGATTGAATTTCGATTTTCCCTTGGTCTTAGAGATTGACGACTTGGTCGGTGATTGACAACGTTGCAGACTCAGGACGGTGGGGGCCGCTCTGACGTCTCTATGACGTGAAGCTAATAGAAAAATGATTTGACGTGGATTAAGGATGCTTACGATGTATTCATCGATTGGTCTTTTTTTTTTTTGTGTGTCTGGGGGAGCTGTCTTTGAACTGGGGGAACTATCGATTGAAGGGGGCCTTTCAAGGGAAGAAGAAGTTCATTTGCCGAAATCCAATGGCAGTCATCCTCAATTCGAAATTAACTGTGCGAATATTCATAGCGAGATGAAAAGTCAAACTCAGCTGTTGGCACTAAGCTAGAGTGTAACATGAATCACTGGCAGAGGAATGTTACGGTGGAATAGGCAATAATCATGCACATCACTGGCGTTGGTGAGGACTGATATCGAGTTGACGAGCAACGTCACTCATGGTCGGATTGCCTCTGTTTCGTGGAAGGCTGCAGACATACAAGGGCTGTGTGGGGGCGGATGTGGATAACTTGTCGTGTAGAAGGAAGTGGAAAGTTTTCGACGATGTGACCAGTATCCTGCGTTGATTGACTGATGGAGTAATTATATCTCTCAAGAGGTTGCCAAATTCTAGAATTGATTAACCTTGTTCTATGTACCTCTTCTATAAAATTAAATAAGTGGTGTTAGACGCTAAGCAGGGTGTGCCGAAGATCTCGAGCCAGTAAATTATATCCCGAGCCCAAGGACTCTGTTCTTTAAAAAATGCAACATAAAGTCGGTACTATGGCAAGATCTTTGTTATGGTTAAAAAGGCGTTGGTTAGCTTACAGGGACTTGAAACAGGAAGAGAACAGCGATATTCTTTTTTAGACGAGAGGGTATAGATGCAGCAGCGCGTTTGGAGACATGCATACATTAAGACGAAGTTGCAAAGTGACAGATAGATAATAAGAATTTTACGTGATCTACTGCCGTGAGGCTTTATCACGAAGACATTTAATCTTTTGACCATTTTACGACGCTGGACCAGACGCCTTCAGTATGAATCTCAAGACCAAGTATAGGAATAATCTTATGGACCTATTTCTCCACCTTGGTATGGTTGCGAGGCCCATCTAACACCTTTGGTACTCTTTGGGTCGTTTCACCCGGATGTTGTCTACAAATCCACATAAACTGGGATCAATATCTTTCACGTCGAAGAGTCGCAAACGCCCATCGCTTAATAGACAAGCTTAACCCCCAGTCTTGTAGGTATATCTCCACTTCTCCCCGCGACTTAGGGTTTTAAGCCACAACCACCACAACGCTTCCACGTGGGTGCCAACCTCAAGCGATCAGGATGAGACCTATGCGAGTCTCACGGGCGTAAGCCTGATCTCCCGTGGCACCAGACAATGGCCCCTGGTGCCTATCCATTTTTGGCTATGACTAAATCGCCTAACAACCACAATCACAATTTGCGTTGTTACCACTCAATTGCTTCAAGAAGCACCCAACACCTCTGGTTAGGAATATTCGCTGAACTCATTGCTTATCATTTTGTGTTAATATTTGTACCAAATTGAATTAATTTTGTAAAAGTGAATTTTAATGTCTCTCAAACTCAATAATCTGCTACATTAGTGTCTGTATAAGCTTAGAAGAACACGTTATCATTGTATAACACTTACATATGAGCCAAGCTCTGTGTAACGCTTTAGCTAATCTCTATTTGTCAAAATCTATTCTCGTCCATTTCGATCGCAACCAGACAACAAGCAACATTAATAAATTACACTCGAATTAAAAAAGTCCTTTCGATTTCGAAAATTCGTCTTACAACAACCTTCATTTACAAGAAAATGCAATGCGGTGGTGAATATGACGATGGTTGAATAACTCGTTGGCCACATAGATCCTATGATTTAAGATACGGAAGCTGCATTAAATTTAATATTAAGCTAAAAATCACTAACTACAGTTTCTCGCAGTGATTGAAAAATCGCAATCGCAGGAGGTTTCAAACTGCTCTTTTTCGCAGTCAAACCTGGGGCTAAGTTGCCATATTTTCACAATCGCAATTACAGCATGGAATCATACATATGATTTATCTGCTCGTTTTTTATAACCTCAAGTATAATTTGAAACCACAAATCCTCCTTAGCTGCTCATTTTTACAGCCCCATTCGCAGTCTCGAATCGTACATGCAACTTAGTTGGTATTTTGTACACCCCATTCACATATTGATTTACAAACGCGCTTTCATATTCAACGTCGTGGAGTGTGGCCAATGAGAATGAATGGGTGTGCACGTATACAAAGTCTGACTATATCATGCTTCAATGCCAGAGGCAACCTCGATCGCCTTCTGTATGCGAATGCGATAATGGTTGTATAAGTTCAGGCATGTGATTGGACAGGTCTGTAAATGATGAAAACGTTGTATTATAGTACAGAAATATAAGTGGTGGATTTTTGTTTTTCATACACTGTACTCTATAACTGTCCAGACAATAGGTCTGTTCCCGTACCCAAAATATAATAATAATAATATGGGTAGCGCTACAGCCCGGAGGGGGCCAGGGCCTAGCTTCTCAGCAACCACTCGTGTTGTGCGTGCTATTGTTCTCTCACGAGTGTAAAGGACCTACAGTTTTATGCCGACTCCGAACGGCCAAGTTTGAGAAGCTTTTTCTAGACAGGAAATACTCCTTGAGTATTGTCAGTGGCTCGAAAGAGGTGGGGCGTCAAAATTATTTTTGTCGCTCAGAACTGCAATCGAACCTACGACGTCGAGGTTGGGGTCGACGCACCATACCCACAACGCCACGGGCCACCACCCAAAATACGCAGTACAAAACAATGAAAATCTACGAAAGTCTGTGCCTGTATGACTAAAATATGTGGACTTATGTCTAACGTTCGCCCTCTCGAGAGAGTAAGCAATTTCCCCAACCTGTTCATTGTTTGTTTTCTGTCAAATCAATTGATATGTCAAAAAGTCGAATGTTGTTTTGGCGATTCTTCCAAAGTTTAGAATTGGTTTTATTTTTTTGTTATTTTTTGAATTGGTAGTTCGTAAGAATAAAAACCAAATGAAGTTCCAACAAAATCCTGTTTTTTTAACTCACAATTGCTGTAATTGCGATTCCGCAATTTGTTCATATTTTGGTTCTCTCTGACAGGTTTTCACCCCCACCCACACTTTGGTGCAGAAAGTACTGGAAAAGACCTAATAAGGCGAATTGTATGTGAGGATGTAAGTATATCGAATGTGCACGAGACAAACACCTTGAGATGCATTGAGTGAGTTTGCTGTGTTAACTGGTGTATTTCCCAAGCTTCTTGCATGTTTTCTGTTCTTTTTTCTCTTAACCCTACTTTTGTTAAATCTTAACTTAACACATCACTAATTAAATCAGTGTTCTATAACAACAAGCCAGCTACGTTATATGTGTGCCGAGTAATCGCTTATTTGGCCCAACGGATGGATTGCTGCAAGCGTGCCCGTTGTGGACATTGTTTGCATGAACAACTTTAAATTCCATACAAACGTTCATACGTACGTTGATTCGTCCAAATAGACCAATGATAGAGCAGCGATCCTTTAAGAGTATTACACTAACAATCCTGAAGTCCATGCAAAAACGTGTCAAGAATTACGGCACTGTTAGGAGGTTGACATTGATCTTGACAGTATTTTTTTTTTTTTTTTTTTTTTTTAATTCAAATTTGTCTGTAAAGCGCTTGTCTAACTAAGATAACTACCACTTGCACGTGAATCCAAACAGGGACGTGTTTTGAAGCAGAACGGACTGGGTGTTCAATTATCGAAAAGCTGGAGTGGTCAGGTTTTTGGAAAGTCGTTATAGTCGAATAGAGGACAAATGGTATCTCAAGCATTGTACTGTCACTGAGATAATAAATATTAATTAGTTTCGCAAGCGAACTTCTGCAATGTTTCCGCCTACACTTCTATTCTTGTTAAGGGCAGCCGGTTCTGCCTGTAAACTGTTCCCTTTCTGAATTTGCGTCCATGTTGGTGGACGACTTGAAATTGCGTTGATAATATACGCACGTTGTTGACAATGTCGACAGCCGAATTGTCCGTGCCGAGTTTTTGGTTCTGGTCAGGACCTTGAGCTGTCTCTTCGACCCCACTTTTGACAGTCAGATCGGCTTTCGTCAAGCCTTGACTTCTTGCTCTGGCAAGAAACAAATCGTCGGAATCAGTAAAACAAGTCAGATCTGCGGCGAATGGTGACTGTCTTCTGCCGTCTGGTTTCTATGTTTACCTACTACAAAAACACTCGCTGACAGTCGATTTATGCTGAAACATCCTGATGTTTCAAGACAAAAGATTTGATTGAACTTCCTTAATACCACTTAAAAGCTTTCTCAAATGGGAACATTTCCTAAGTGTGGAAATAACAAACTGAACACGTGTCCAAATAGATCGTTGTTCAATTTGTTTTTGCAGAAAATAAAAAAAGGGTGGAGCAAAAAGAGGGGAGCATGCGTGGCTCCTTGTGGTACCCCGATATTCCTTCATATTAATTATTCGCACGAGCTGTAGGATATCATTTGTAGAATACGATACAACGTGCAGTTCGCAACCCTCACAAGTGCCGTCGAACATCCATAATCCGAGCGGATCCAAATTGATAAATAGAACATAATGAACTGCAATTTGCCGGAAGTCAGAGCTTTCGAGAAGTTCTTAAGCACGTGCAGTAGCAGTAGCAACCCCTGCCCTCCAGGTCCAAGGTCCGATCGGAGACACAAAAACTTTCCTCATTCATCGATGCAACAGCGCTAGCAAGTCACGTTTAATTAAATTCGAGCACACATAAATGCTACGGGGGTAGGGTGCGTCCCACATTTCAATTTTCAATTATTCCTTCTGTGCGAGATAGCTCTTGCGGGCGCCCATGGGTGAACCCATCATGGAAATTATTTTCCTCGCAGTAGTTATCGCAACCCTCCTGTCAGTCCCATCCACTTGCAAACAAAAAAAACAACACCCTCATCCACATGTCATTATGCACCAGTTTTTTTTTCTGTGCACATTTTCGTAGCAATTAAGTGTACACATTATACAAACCGTTTTGTTGCCCAAATGCTTAACACGACATCCCAAATATGCAGATTTTCCGACGAGGGACGTGATATTCCTTGGCATAGTTACATCAAAATACGGCTCGTTCCATCGGTGGCCGTGCGGTGAGTGCAGCGGGGGCGAGTGTGTCGGCTTCTGATCCAAATTATTGTGATTCACCGATGGTCTCTGGTAGCACATGGTCAGACCTGAAATTAAAAATAAAAACGGATATGAAAGAAATGAATAACCATGCATACATTATCGTAACGTGAGAGATACAGCGATGAATATGAATGAATGTCGGTGGGGATGACGCCTTGGATCATCAATCATTTCCACTTTGACTGAATGAGTAATCATAGGCTGGTCCGCTTTGACGGGCCGAAGTGGAAATTGCTCAAATGTTTGATGGGGCAACACCGGGTTGGAGGAGCAGCCAGGACTGTTGAATGGCAGATGCGTTTGTCACTGCCGATGGAGCGCGGTCTAAATTCGGATTTCCTAAAAATAAATCTGATTCGGTAATCGATTATTTTGATGGAAATCCGCTTTCATTATTCGGGGGATTCTTTTGATGCAACGCTTTGAAGGGTTATGCGTTAAGTGGGCAGAGGACGGTGAAGCAAACGACTGCTAGTGGGGATTTTGATTAATGTGCGGTCTGATCACTGGGTGACACACAGTAGCAGTAGGCTTACTCTGAACATGGTGCACTATTGAGTCAGTCGAGACTAGAAGACGAAGCACTGAATGGAGTCACTTGATGGCTTGGACTCTGTATCTGACGTACTGGATCGTTAAAAATGTATGACCAGGATTTGGATGGTGGTGGGGAGGGGGTGACGACATTTTGAGTTAGGAAACCTAGTCCTCGGTATATAAATATCACAAACAAAAAATCACAGAAAAAAATAAAAACCTTTTTCCCATCCTTCAAGTGAAAGAATCGTTTATAGGGCTAAATAGTCTAAATTCCAAACGAATGAAAAAAACCATTCAATTAAACGAATCATTTAGTCAGTGAAAAAAACATTCGAAATCATTTCCCAACTGAATCGAACTATCGACTCGAACCAAACCATATACGTGGACAATCTGCCATGCAAATACTTTGGCAATGTGTGTATGCATACACAATGTCTCTCCCAAAGCTTAATACATACACATTCTTGCTCAGAGCAGCTACAAGACCATTGTCTCAGTCCAACCAGCCAGACTAGCAAAACAATTGAATATTTTTTTCATTCAATTGGATGAATGAACGATTTTCGACTATCGAATAAATTAATAGTTTGGAACTATCGACTAACTACATAGTTTTTATTCGATATTTCTCATCACTAGTATGTAGTCCTTACTGGGCATGGCGCCATACGTGCATATACATAGATGAAGAGGCAAGAAAAAGGGGAAGAAACAGAATTGTGTTCACAGCCTTGCAAATGGCGGGTGTGTCAAAGTGCAAGTTGCAACTATTGAGTATTGGGTAGGTAAGTCGACTTTTTGTTGCCTAGAGGTCACATCTCCTAATCGAACGATTTTCATATATTTCGGTTCCAAATTTCGATTTCTTTAACTCAAGACAATGTTTAGAGTTCGCATGAAAGGCGAAATCCGACTCGTGAACAACACGCACAGCACGACCGGTTAAAGTTTAGCCCTGGTCCAACTTGAACTGTCATATATTCAAACATTGCCGCTTCCTTACTTACTTACTTATCAGGCCAACGACCCATGCAGTCCACAGACAC
This sequence comes from Eristalis arbustorum, assembly GCA_916610145.1. NCBI lineage: Eukaryota > Metazoa > Arthropoda > Insecta > Diptera > Syrphidae > Eristalis > Eristalis arbustorum. Next base: position 14,700,189 of record OU744318.1, on the reverse strand, counting down.
TCTTTCTCAAACAACCTCATCGTTTCCACCTGGGAAGGACTGACGTTGGACCACATCATAATTGGCCCTATGAGGGCCATGTAACAGAGTACAGTGACCTTGGCTGCTATAAAACAACTTCCTTGTCACAGCAGAGGCATTTTCAGTTTCGTCCAGAATAATATCTATTGTAATTGTTTGTTTTATTGATCCAGCTAGTGGTGGCCCGTGGCGTTGTTGGTATGTGCGACGACCCCAACCTCGACATCGCGGGTTCGATTCCTTCTCTGTGCGACAAAAACAATGTTCACGGCCAAACCTCTTTCGAGTCACTGGCAAAACTCAAAGAGTAGTTCCTGTCCAGAAAAAGCTTCTTAAACAAAGCCGTTCCGATTCGGCATAAAACTGCAGGCTCCTTCCACTCGTGAGAGAACAATAGCGCGCACAACACGAGTGGTTGCTGAGAAAATAAGCCCTGGCCCTCTACGGGCTGAAGCACCACGGGCTGCAACCTACCCATCCAGCCAAATGCCCATGTATCTAACTAAATTTTTTCCCATCCAAAAGTTGTCCCTGTGGGTCAGCAACGCCGATCTTACACAAGTTTGAGCGCATATCCTATGAAACCTTGTACAGCGGGGTCCTGAAAAGGATAGTTTCACACTTCAATCGTCTCAAAATCGCAGAATTTGTTGCAAGTCACTTTGCAACGAGATATTTATTACTTACACCTTCGGACCTGATCTGTACGATACCGTACGCAATTCAGTGCGGCATGGTACTTGCCGTGAATATTGAAAACAATATGGGCAACCTACCGCTCCCTGTTGCAAACCGTTTTTGATGTCAAAGACCATGGAAGTAGTTACGTCGCCACTGTTCATGACGAACTTTCATGCAATGGTTTACTTATGCCGAGCATGACCATCTTGAGGAAGAGGCCCCTCAATCAAACGGTGTCGAACGCTTTCTCCAAGTCAATCGGGCAAGTATCCGTTGTATGTCTGACAGCAGCCTAACCGCGGCATGTTTGGTTTCATTCTACGCCCTGAATCCGAACTGGTTGTCCGGTGTGATATTATTTTTCTCAACCTTTGGTTTTCAGAACTCGAATGAATATCTGTTTAGAAACCTTGCTAATGTAAGGAAGAAGACGGATCCAGCGAAGGTTTGTCTAGATGGATCTATCTGTGTCCCGTTTAGTGAGTAGTTCCTCCACAGCTGTTTTCCAATGTTCTGGTATTACTTAGCGCACTTTGTAAATTTGCACTGTTTCGGGGGGATGACGTCGAAGTCCGGTATTCGGAATACCATCGATACCCGCTGACGTTTTCTGCTTCAGTGAGTAAAAGATGCCCTGGAGGTCTTCTTGGGAAATGTGTGGTTTAATTCGTTGGCGACAGCGCTATTTGCCATGTTCTCGTCATGGAACCTGGTGAAACCTAAGTTCTCAGATCGTCATTGACTTATCTCATTACGAAGATTATTGTGGTTAAGCAGGGCTTCGTTCTCCACTTCGTGATTCACCCTACGAACCTCGTTCAACACATACACTCGTTGAAACACAGCACCGATTGTTTCACCTTCTCCTGAGGAGGAGGTGGGCAGTGCATCTCTCGATCCATACCAACTGAAGTCAGTGACTGTTCATTGAAACATTCGAGATCAATTTCCAAAGACCTTCAATCCCCTGGTTTATTTCTTGGGCCACCTCTTCATCGGTCTTCATTGAACCAACGTCATAATGCACATGTTCAATAATCCACTGGCCTATGAATCAATTGCACATTTTTATTTGAACAAAAATACTCGTCTTACCGCATTCCAATTGAAATAAAGCAGTCAAGAGCATTCAAATGACCATCTTAAATTCGCCCCCCACCCGTTGGAGGAATCTACTCGCATTCCACTCCACCAAATGTGCCGCAATCGTACTTCAAATATGTATTTCTCATGCAATGCATATGAACACGAATGAAGTCTTAGCAATACAAGGACTACCGCACAGGACTTCAGCACACTCGAGAGAGAGAGAGAGAAAATGCCTTTCAAGTCCATTTCAATAATACACATCGCAAATAAAGTCCCATTGTGTCCGCACTGCGGTCTGTTCTCTTTCATTCGCATTCGAATCTAAAATGCATATTCACAGTTCACTGGAGCGGCACAAATGTTCCTCCATCACATGCAGGACCATCGACTAGAGCTCTGATCGAGGACATCTCCATCTCCAGCCGAATCTCCATCTCCGTCCTATTTTCGATTTTATTGTGCTTGCACTCAATGTCCACCCAAATGTCCTCAGAATTAATAAATCAAAACCACAGCAAGTAGAGTACCAGTGGGCAGTGGCCAGAGACGGGGGCGGACCAGTCTAGTGCTCCGCTGTGCAAAGACTCATTTTAAGGATGACTAGGCATCGGGAAAATCAATCAGCGTGTCCCAGGGCAACCTCATGAATACAGTATTCTCACTCCTGCCCATTAACCTTTCGCTTTGATCAGTAGCTCTGAATTATCGTAGCGTCATGCTACTCGTGTTTTGTCAAAATTCAACCGATGTCCCTCGAACGCCGTCAGTCGTCACCCATGCGCGCCCGCACACGAGTCACGTTCAACATCGACGGCATTCAAAATCATTTATTTAGAGTCAATATTTGGGCACTTCGGAATATTCAAAGTCAAGACAGGCTCTGAGAGTCGACGCCCGCGGGCGACTCCTGAATGCAGACTGAAGGTGTACACGTTGAACCTGCCTCGCATTGTTTCTCGGATCGCGAATTGAATTTCAGCAGAATTTTGCAGGCGCCGCAGCAACTCTGTGTCTTATCAGACCCCCTCTCTGTGTGTGCTGACTTTCATTTGACCGTCTTTTTTTCGCCATCGTCCTCCACCTACTCTCCGTCCTCCAAGTGGGTGGAATTTTTAATTTAAATGCTTCCCTCCAAGGTATTGACGATGATGATGATTGGTCATCCTAAATTGGATTTTCTTGTACGTCCGTATCCAATTCGGTCTCCCCGAGATGGATGCTCCGCTTTGGAGACTACAAATCAATATTTGTCCTGCCTGGTCGACGCAAGCAGAAGATGACAAATTTCTGTGGAATCAGGACTACACGATGACAAATGATGCGCAATCAAATAATGAAATCTATTACGAGAGAGTCTCAAAATTTGTTTGGAATTTCCTGGGAAAAGAATGCTTGCGGACAAGATTTCTCTTTGAGGCTTTGATTGTGTTCAACAGAGGCGAGCAAACAGGGCGAAACGTGGTCTCATTCTCTGCTGGCTCCGGAAGGAGGAGTGAACCGCACAGCGAAGTATGCACCGTTGGACAGACAAAAATTCGATGTTAACTGCTCTGCGGGTCTTGGTCTCAACGTGCTTCGAGCGTATGGGCCTCTCCTTCGGAAGGAATGCCTTTTGTGCTTCTGTAGAGTTTTCGAATAGGGACTTGACAACTTTGAAATGAATTTGTGAATGCACTCTTTCACAAATAATCAAACTGTCACTGTCAACTTATCAGTAAATTATCATGGTAATGTATACGAACAAGCAAACTCTGCAAATTTTCTACCGAATTTCGGAGTCGGTGATCGCAACTTTAAGAGCGTTAACTTAAATCAACCGTCGTTCCTGCCATAGTAGACAGGCAATAACAATATTATGAGCGGCGCAGCAACCACATATTTGGGCTTGCTGTTGTTCTCTCTCAGTTTTAAGCCTACACTGAACGGCCAAGTTTGAGAAGCTTTTCCTTGACAGAAGTACTCTTTGAGCATTCTGTTAGTGACCCGAAAGTTGTGGGCGTGAACATTATTTTTGTCGCACAGACCAGGGGTCGATTCTACGACGTCGAGGTTCAAGTGCATTGGTGTCGACGCACATACCCACAACGTCACGGGCTACCGCAATAACAAATTGAGTGCAAAAATGTGAGTCTACATATTCGTTGTGAGATTTTTCCGTGTCGGTGAGCTAACGGGTTGCTCAAAGTGTCGGATATATCGCTTCCGTTTAGGCGTCAGTAGCCAACGATACAAATCAGTTTATTCCACGGCGGTCTCAAGAATTGGGCATCACTCAGACCACATTATGGCGTATTTTGCGTAAGGAGCTTGGTGTACACCAATACAAGATTAAGCTGAATCAACAACCGATAGACCATTTGAAGCGACGTAGGTTCACGGGCTGTACAGCGGCATGCACCTAGTTAAGTGTCTTCGGATCCAACGCTTAAGATGGCTAGGTCATGTAGAGCGGATGGACACCACAGCTCCGGCCCGAAGAGTCTTCAATACCAAGCCATTGGGTCAGCGCAACAGAGGACGTCATCGCACGAGATGGCGTACACAAGTGGAAAAGGACCTCAACAAACTTGGTGTGCCCAGCTTGCGATAGATTGTGCTGGCTGGAGATGCATGTTGGTTGAGGCCCAGGTCCACCCCGGACTGTAGCGACAATCAAAGAAGAAAGAAAAAAAAGGTTAATTAAAAAAGTTTTCAAGTCCTTTTTAGTCAAGCCTTTCTCAAAATGTGTGTGTCTTTCAGCGACATTTTTTATTCTTTAAGAGGCCTACTGATGTCGTACCGTCTACACTGGTGGTGCGCATTCGAAATGACATTTTTTTTATTTCAGACTGAATTGGACCGATGGCACGGGTTACTTTTATTAACTGTTCCAGTGCCCAATTCATTCAATTTTCCACCAGCTGCTGGATTAGTTGACTTTTCTTCGGTCGCAAGCCGACGCTACGACTCAGAATTCCTAAAGCTGTGGTCTGTGAGAGGCCGAGTCCATGTGAGCTACGTGAAATCAACTGACTCGGATTGATCAGTTAACTTTCACAAGCAGCGGCACTACTTTCGACAGATCTTGGGTTTCCTCCACGCACTTTCACAGAATTAAAACCTTTGACAAAGCCAGGACTGCCTAGTGGACTGTAACTGTAATTCTGGTAAGACCTGGGCATCCATCTAAAAATGTGTCCTTGGCTATACCCATCATCTTCACCAGACCAATATTCACGTACGCTGCATCAGTCTGGTGGTATAAAACAAAACCTAACAAAAAATAGCTGAACGAGCCAAGCTCACATATTACAAGAACTAGCTTGTGTCAGAAGAAAAGGGGCAGTGAGAGCAACCCCGACAGCAGCACTATCAGTCATCACAAACATTACGGCATACCCATCACCACCGCTTAGAGCTGTCTGAATAATTGATTTATTGGCATAGCCAAACATTACTGGACGCATACGGAAGGTAAACAAGCAAATATTTCTCTTAATATAACGAAACAACTCCACAGACTTCAGATTCGTGGAAGCACAGGTTTCCTTGGTGGACATCGCCCAGTAAACAACTGAACAGCATGAGCCTAACCCAAGATGATACTTGCAGACTGTGTTATGAGGCCGAAGAAACTCTAGACCACATGCTGTGTCACTATAACTGCCTAGTCAGGACGCGTCATCGACACTTCGCCACTATACTAAGTTTCATCACGAACTCAGGCTTCCTGCGCAAATGGTTAATGGGGGAAATCACAATAGATCCATCTGGGTCGCGGTAATCAGTCGATACCTTATAATATTAAAAATTCTAAATTCTAATTCCTCCGTGGCATGAATATCTCTTACTGAACCAGTGGACTCAAATTGTCCACCAGGTCGTCTTAGTAAACGTCAGACTTACCAAAATCTGCGTTTGTTGTGTTGCTAAGGGCGGGCACATTTGATTTGCGGTAAAATGTGGGTATTCTGATGTAAATTGTTTTATTTTGTTTTCTAGTTTTTGTTTCCCATGACTTATCGAACTTTTTTTTCTGTCATCAATACATATCACATATTTCCTTCAAAAGAAAACTGAAAACAATCCTTTTCACTGCCGTGACCAATATGAACACAAAAGTATAACATGACTACAGCCGACTGCGTGCAGAACATTTTTTGGAGGCAGACGATGGAATTTTCGCAGATGACTACGATTACAAGGCCATCCGAAGTCACGTAAATAGTTAAAAAATGTCCATCCGAAAATGGGTACGAAAGTCTAAAGCCTGAGTCTGATAGACCCATCGTTTCCCATCAAACGATTAGAAAATTTGTAGGCAACAACACGGATGTCTGGCCAGACGGGGATAGAAGGCAAAGAAGTGATTGACTTTCTAGCTAGCGAAGGAGCATCTAAACTCTTCACATGCCTCCAACCATTCTTCGGTGGGGCAGATCGTGTCCTTCGAGAAAAATTCAGGGAACTAGAGAAAAGCTACCGGATAGAAACCTTGAACAAGGCTCATTGCATGAAAAACGCTAAGAGTCTCTAAGGCCAGTGCAACTGAAAGAAGTTTGAAGCATTTATAAAAGAAAAGAACAACCTCAGTTTACTAAAATGCTAACTTACAGAGCAGTAACAAAATGGCTGCCTGCCACGGTTGTAGGGGTCTCGGGTTCGAATCCCAGTGAAAGCAAAATTTAATTGACTTGTATCTGGTTTTCGAAACTGGTCCCGTCACCATTTGACGTTGGGACCAAATTAACGGCGCTGGGTATTACCTTGGACCAACAATAGTCTGCGTGCTGGCACTTGAACTTCGACGTCTACATTCGATCCCTGGTCTGAGTCACTCAGAATGCTCAAGGAGTTTCAGTGTCCACAAAAAGCTTCTCGAACTTGTCCATTCGGAGTCGGCATAAAACTATAAGTCCCTTCCACACGGGAGAGAACAAAAGCGCACACAACACCAGTGCTTGTTGAAAAGCTACGCTCGGGGTCCTGGCCCTCTACAGGTTGTAACATCACCCATATTATTACATAAACACCTCTATCTGAGGAAGCAATGAAGTTACTAGAACCATCTCTTATTTTCAGATTTCTATAGGAAACTGGCTTAAGGAGAATACTTGGTTTATCTTTCGCTAGGCGGTATGACAATATAGACGCGGCACCCAAAGAAAGAAGTGATCAGAAGCGGATGTTTATGACGTGCAATTGGGCACTGAGCAACGTGACAATAAAAAACGTTACTCTCGTCCGTCAAGTGGGTGAAATTTGAATTCCGTATTAAAGTCAAATTGAGACCACAAAACCAAAGACGTTCCCGACAACAAAGCAATGCACCACCAACCATCAGTTATTTCGCCTCAAACCATGCAACCAAGTAATCGTCACCACTTGCACCACAAACGATTGCAGGCGCATGCACTCGTCAGTCGCATCTGGCGACAACGAATCGATCCTTGCCACCGAGCGTGAGAGATAGAGAAGAACCTTGTGCCGAATTCGTGGCGCATCCTCGTGCTAGCACAGCAATCCAACGCAGCGTGAATCCTTTAATCTCAAGTTCATAATTTGCCGCACTTGTAGGTCGACGTTTCACTTTATGCACTCGCGAAAAATTAGGTCCTTTGCGGCGTTGCTCTTCCTTCAGTTTTCTTGGCTTCTCTAGTGATGCCTTGAGTGGGTGTGCATGTGTGCACGTGCAAGGTGGCATTTGAAACGTTTTAATTACGTCTGCACGCTGGCGTGGTGATGACTGGTGAGCAAGTGAGGATGGTTGCAACTGGCAATGCAGCACGTGGCTTTGTGGGTGTGTGTGCGGGTTTTGGATTCCCGCCTGGGACGTGTGTATGTACACTGCCAGAATCCAAGTCGATCCATAGAGACTGTCCGTGGACGTCGTCCGTGGGTGGTTCGTTACTAATCGCTTGGTCGTAAGGCGGGCGCAATCAACGGATGAACATCGCCGCTAATGCAACGCTTGATTAGACGTGTCAATCATCCCAGAGAGATTAACCGCCCACGGGGATGGATGATGTAACTTCTTCAAGTACAAGGCGGGGTCCTTCTTCCCTTTGCTTAATCACACAAACTTGTGCCACTGACCTGGAAAAGCGCCAAAAGTGAGCTCTTCCAGGAAATGTGAAATTAGCTCCATTTGCGGGACCCAACTGTATGTGTGCTTAATTTTCAGAAGACCAAAGGGAACTTCTCGGAAATCAATACGACGACCTGTTACACAATATCGATTCGACGTGCAAATGTTCATTTCTCGATTGGAGAACACCACGCCACGCCACGAGGCGTATTTATAGCATCCGAATCATCTGAATGTTTGTTGACATCTGTTTTTATCAGAATTGTGTTCCAAAAATAAAACACTTAGACGAGCGTATTCCGTCTTTCTGTGCGTTGAGGAGCCCCGAAATGTTTTGACATCAGATCCACCCCCAAAACATTTGTTTCTCTTTTTTGTCACTTTGGTGTCCTCAGCGCTTGTCTAATTACAAACGACACTCTCGCTGGCAGGTTGGCGTGACAAAAATTCGCTAAATCGCTCATGTTCCCCTTGATTGTGGGCGCAGATTGAAATGTGAAATTGTATTTAAATTTATTTATGCAAAAAAAGCGATTGAAGTTCGCCTGGGGGAAGGTATTTGTGTGAACATTTTATTGCACCGCAGACGTTTATTCAAATTTGTGTCGCTTTGAGTTCATCGGAAATATTTTTATACCACAGCTCTTTCTGTCGGCAACTCATTACTTTTGACGAATTGATACGAACGTTTGGGGATTCAATTTAATTGTTCTAAAAAAACGAATAATTGTTGCCATTAAAGTGTGGGCTCTAAATATGAGTTTGGGTGGAAACGAGGTACGGAAGCAGAAGGATACACGCCTGAGCATTAGATTGCGTAGGAGTAGCTTCGACAAGTTCAGGGACAAGGCATTTACAGAAGCATCATTAAGGTTCCATCAGCGCACGCGGAACCATCATACTTTCTGTGTGCCCTCTCGTTATTTTTTCGAGGCGGAAGACACGAATCCGTTACGTGCGTTGCGTCATGTCGAGAAATTGTCAACTCATAAGACCGATTGAGATGAGAGACAACGGATGTGGACTATGAGTGGAATGCATCATGACGGTGTAACGAGGTTCAACTTGCGCTTGACGGTTCATTCTTCCGGGTGCGTATCATTTTACTGTCATGTATCAAGTGTCATTTTACACTGATGTGCCGCGTGGGGTTGGGCTCGAAACTCCTGACTCGAAGGACCAAAGTCATGCTCTACAAAACCCTTATCCTGCCAGTCCTACTTTATGGAGCCGAAAGCTGGACATTAAGTAAGGATGCAGAGCTGATTCTTGGTGCCTTCGAAAGAAAAATTCTACGTCGGATATATGGTCCCGTCTGCGAGGAAGGCGACTCTACGAGCTGTACAAGGATGTGGATGTAGTCCGGAAGGCAAAAATCCGTCGACTACACTGGCTCGGCCACATCGAGCGAATGGACAACAACGCTCCAGCAAAGAGGCTCTTCGAATCCGAGCCTCCTGGTTCAAGAAGGAGAGGAAGACCGAACCTCCGGTACAGAGACCAAGTCATAGCGGCTGTAAGACTGCTTGGCCTTGATGACTGGAAGCAGCGTGCCCAGGACCGTCACCGATGGAAGGCAGCAATTGCTCAGGCTCAGACCCTTCATGGTTCGTCTGCCTGATAAGTAAGTAAGTCGCGTGGGGTTGTATGGATTTTGAACGCAACGCACATATTCCATTGGTCATCTCTTTGCAATCCGGCAACCACGATTTTTGTGGATTCTATGGGGTTGGGTCATAAACACCAAATTTTCATTTGAAATGCCTACCGATGCCATTGTATTGTGCATGGAATATAACATCGCTCAAATGTCCGCCGCTGCTGCTCTATGTGGACACATCCGAAATGTCGAATTTTCTATAACTTTAGTGTGGGTCAACTGCTCCAAAGCCTATTCAACGAACAGTCGTCGTTGTCTATGGCCGATTACCACCAGCTTCTGTTGAATTTTTTCCCGATCGCAGGCTCAAGTCACGACGTTCAGTTCGCCAAGTTGTGGTCTACGAAAACACGAGTTCTTGTGAGCATAACGAAATCGAATGCCTCGGATTCGCCTGTACACTCTCACGGGCAAAGGCGTTGTCTTCAGCAGGTCTTCGTGAACGAACAGATGTTAGTTTATCGTTTTCTGAACTAGTGGAGAACTAGTGCACTAGGTCCTCTCAGTAGGTCGATTATGGCGACCGTAAAATGGCCGAAGAACGTAGAACTCAGTACCAAGCAAAAGTGCACTTTGATAAAAAAAAGCAATGTTCTCATTTGTACGTGGCTTTGAATGCAATTTTGGTTCAAGGTGATTCGGAAAAACGGACTAGGTAAACGACAGCAAAATCCCATTACATAGATCAGCCAGATTGTCAATCAGATTGTGTAGTAGGCTTCTTGTGACTTCTTCTTCGGGAAGAGTGAGCCCTGCACAAGGAGTACTATACTTTCTTCTTCTCACTCACATTTGCAGCTTCTGTAAAAGTCCTAGGGAATGCTTACTCTAAGGACGTGAGTTCAATGAAACAGTACCCGGTTAAGACTTCGAAATGAGTTCAGAGACTCCCCCAACTGGCTCTGATCAGGCTACGTTAACGTCTTGGGACGAAAGTAGCAAATAAATAGTTTTTTACGTGCATCCCGCACCAAAATACAAGCAAGCAAGCATTTCAAAGTTCACTAGATGTTGGCATTGATGGCAGATCTCTGGAACTGATGCACTTCCAGCGCCTCTCAATTTTCTGGGTTATCCCAGCACATACATGATTTTGATGGTAAGCCATTTCCTCATTTTGTTAAGTCATATTGCGGCATTGAGATGAATGCGACTGCAGCCAGAAATTAGATCAACCGCCTTTCTATCACAACAGATAACGATATCCATACCTAATATTAGTCTTCTTCTTCGTATGGCGGTCCGTGATGGGCCTGGGCCTCACCCAACAAACCCCGCCAACTAGGGTGATCTGTGGCTAGCTGTCTCTTGCTTAGCACGCCTCATCTTGTGTGAGCCACCGCTCAGACATCTTAGGCCTTAGATCGGTAGATGCCTTGCTAGACACATGCATCTGTTCGTGGTTGAATCTTCAACGTAAACCAAAAATCATACGCAGAACTTTTTTCTCGAGGAAACCAACGACTTGTCTATGCTTCTCGCCGTCAGTAAAGTCAGCTTGATCCTTATCTACACAGCCGACTCAATTACTCAAATGACTCTTGAGCCCCAAGAAAAAGCGGCTGGCAAGTTTGTCTCTGTCGTTGATCGTGGTAGATATTGTTCCTACTGCCGACTGCAGCATCTTCTTCTTTGTATGGCACTGAAGTCCGTGGTGTACCTTGGCCTCAATCAAGAAAACTCTCCAACTAGCGCGGTCTATGGCTAGGTGTTTGTAGTCTCGCAATCCATGTTGTTTGAGTTCCTTCTCCACTTGGGTGGCCCACCTTATGTGCGGGCATCGTCTGTTGCCTTGCAACACCGGTTCGGATTTGGAGACTCTTAGGAGCGGAGCTGAGTTGTACATGCGATCTTCATGGCCTAAGCGTTGGATATGTCGACGGAGCCTTGATAGACACAATCTTTAAGCACTTCGAAGTTTTAGAAGCCCTGTGACACTGTGTCTCAGAGGACGAAGCCGTATGTCCTTTCTTCTTTATCGCCAGGCTCAGCTCTTTGGCCTCATTGACGGCGGCATATCATTGTCAACGGCAGAACCTAAAAGCTTGACGGGCTTCTGGAAGATCGTTGTCTTGAGAAACTTGCACTATTTTCTCTAGGTTGATGTTGAGAAAATCACATGGCAGTGCGTAGTCTGATCAATAAGAATACATAGTCTCTATCATATTTGTCATACATAATTCTCTGTCGTCCTCATGCACAGTTCATGATCTGTTTGGCAGGAATGTCAACATTTGGTGTATGCATCGCTTGCTTCTATTAACGCTGTCGTCTGCGGCAATAAAATCGTTGAAGGGGTGTTGCGTGTCGAATTAAGCTTCTGAAGGGAAACTCTTGGTCGCTTGTGGACCGTGCGCTGAAGCCACACTGATAAAAAAATATCGGCTACTTCCCAACGTAATCGATATCCGCCTGAGGTAAGTCGCTCCAACGATTGGATCCTCCGCAGCTGGACGTTGCACACCGTTTGTAGTCCTTATGTGTTCAGAATCCACGTATTGCCTCATTAGCCTCCAGGCGTTCATTACTGCACCATTTAAGGATTACTGATTGTGTGGTGTTTAATATTCACTGAAGGCACAGAGAAAGGCCCGTGGACAGCTTTCCACGCGTTCGCGCCTTCACTTTGGAATTAATTATTCGAAGCATGCACTCAGATGTGCATAACCAGTAAGTTCGAAAAATAATATGTGTTGCCTCATTCCCTCCACAAGCTCAATCAATACGAACCACCTCCTTCCGTCATAATTCCAAAAATCCGAGACCCAGGCAAATAAACATCCAAAAACCACTTCGGCCCGTGCAACCAGAAGCCTAGTAATTAAAAATATCATTCAACTTCAACCCCATCACGGGAATTGAAAGAACATTCAATCGGCATTTCTGTGCACATTCACGAGAGGACTGAAGTATCCTTATGAGCGTGCTGGCGCCAGAGTCCTACGTACGCTCCAATTAATTCAATTCACTGCGGAAAATGATAAAAATAGCGCGCCGCAGTAACATTTACATGCTTAATCACAACATTGACCTTCACTTGGCTTAGCTGCAAATGCGAGCGACGCTCGCTCTTTAGAATGCAACCAGGTGTTAAATACAAACATGTAATCACCCTTGAAAGGACGACGATGGTGATGGTGATGGTGATGGATGATAAAACAGCCACCGTGACGCGCACGGGTGACGCAGACGGAGATGATGTCATTACCGTGTATCGATCATTAAAGGGGGATACACAATCAAAAGGATTCTTTCGAATTTATTTTCACTTGTCAGGCACCTTAATCCACCCTCCCCTGAAGTGGAGCAAGTTGATGACGTGCTGTAACGTTGGCCTTCAATTGGGTCCCACCGCCCCAGCCGCCTGATTACGTTGTCAACAGGGTGGGTGATTAAAGTGTTATTTATTTATTTTCGTGTTTCTTTTTTTTTCGACTCTAAATCCCACGGGATCAGGGGCCGGCTTGTGGTGGCTCGTGACTGTGACTTTGAGGGAAAAAACCGATGTCGATGCGGCTGGATGATTGGCCAATTAAATCCGGTCGCAGGTCGAAATATCAATTAGTTCTGCTTTTTTAAAGGCCACCCACTCCAGACTAATTTGATTGCCTGCGGCGGGGGAAGGTGAGAAGGAGCGTTAGCGCCGACTTGAGATGGAACCAGAGGAGGACGTGATTCTAATTTAAATTGGTCTGGTCTGGAACAAAAAGGATTCTCAAAGTGCCGAGAGCTTTAATTTCAATTTAGTTTTGAGTTTTCATTTTTTTTCCCCAGACTGCCTTGGCAGTGAACTTCGAAGGACCACGATTGGATTTCGAAAGGCAAAGCGATGGAATGGGCTTTATCGTGGGACAGGACTCAAATGACAGGGATTTGGGTTCATAACCAAGGAGAGTCTCCTTTGTGGAGGGTTGCACGTGGGAACTCTGGAGAGGAACAACTACTTGACTAGAACTCATCTCGATGTCGAGGTCCTTCTCATCGAATGTGGGATGAATCGTGAACTTTGAACGAAGCAATTAAACATTTTCCATCCTGAACTCCTCATCCGAGTCCCCCTTTGACGTCATTTATTGCTCAAACTCCATCAGAATCGAGGTATTCTCTTGATCGACAGGCAGTTCCAATTCAACCGAGGCCCACCACCTGTCATCCTCCACCACTCCCGAGGGTAAATCCATCAGTTCAGAGTGACAAAAGTCATCCGATGATTGCCTCAACTTCCGCAGGCGACTGACAACAAAAAAAGGATTTGAATTGTTCCCCAAAACCGAGCATAATCCCACTTGAGTATTGGAAAAGTTTCATCCGCTCCGAGGAGTCACCCTTTCATCGAAATAGTTTGATTCAATAATAAAGCTTAACCGGGCAGGCCCTCTTCAGCCTCTCATCCCTTCCCCGGGACGGTGTCAAAAGTTCTCTCGGCTCTCAACGTATTTTTAAGTGAATTCCTATTGATTGAACCCCGAGCCGGACATGGAGACGAACCGGCCGAAGAACGAGAAAAACTCTTCTTCTGCAAGTTTCAAAGTTTTCTAATTGAAAGCGGGGGCGCTGCGCTGTTGGAAAAACACCGCAATGTTTGTTCCACACACACACACTCCCCCCATGCCCGGGACACACACCGTCTGCCTAATAGCACAATTTTACTCCATTAGTGGATATGTGGTGTTTGTTGAAAACACAGAAAAATGGGGAGAAACAAAAAACAAACGTACACGAAGCATTACAAATCGCTATCAGCCGCAGGGGTGTAGTTTGCCAGTACTAAGTATTTCAAACGCTGAGAGCAAAAGATAAAAGTTTTCCCATCAGAATGGCTTCTAGCTTTTGCGGCATTGTTGGCGCTGGCAATGGTCTGGTGCGGTGTGTGGAGTGGTCGTTGCCTTGTACCTTCTCTCTTTTTTTTTGCGGGTTTTTGTGCACTTCACTGTCATCACTCACCGTGAATGATGATTGTGTCTGTGAAACATACAGATGCTTTAATTGCAGGCAATTTCAAATGCAACGAAGGGGGTATGGATTGGTGGCAGTAAGGTCCACCACATGGTGTGGGGTGGTTGGAAAAAATAAACCGGGTTTCCTAAAATATGACCACTCGGAGGAGAAGGAGGAAGCGTGCAATTAGTGCGATACTCCGGACGAGTGAAGTTCACATTGTTGGAGTTAGTTCAGGGTTTCCATGTCAGCGCATTCTTTCGGGAAAAATTTGTGTAAATTGCTTCTGACCGTCAAAAATGTGGCGTTAAATTGTGGAGAAATTTCGCGATTTTCGAGTTAAAATAGTTCAACTGCGTTTTGAACTTCGGATGGACGATTGTTCGAGGGAAACTATTGTGCAAATGTCTGCAACTTGAGCTGGATCGTAAATGGGGAATGTTGGCGTAAATGAAGATTCCTGTGCGAGAAGGAACGCAATTCATGAGTCTCGCTGAAATTTGTGATAAGCGAGGTACGTGCAGTATGTCCATTGTCCCAGTTCCAACCATGTCTGAAATGCCAAACTTTTCAGAATCCTGTTTGCTAGGCGAAACGTTCGTGATCTAAGATGGAACAGAATGCGAGTTCGAAGTAAAAAATAAATTGTTCGACGTTGAGGTTTGCGAATAGATTCCGCGAAGTTAGGTAAAAATTGCATTTTAGATATAGCGCCATTTTCCTACAGTCGCAAGGTGTGGTATTTGACTGAGAAATGTCTCTCCATGTTAACCTGTTTTAGCTAAAAACAATATATAAACTTCATAAAAAAATTTCGTAGTTTTTAATATTTTATGTGTTGGATCAAATCGGTCATGTTTGCCTTTTTTTGGTAGCTATTGGCTTACGGAATCTGTGTTTTTGTAGAAACAGCAATGAACAAACACGCTTACATACAAATACTTAAAGATAATTTGAGAACAAGTGCAGATAAACCACATTTATGGTTGGTGCAGGATAACGACTGCCAGCATTCATCCAGGATGGTTGTGGAATAGCAGCTATATATCAGACGTGTTTTTTTGATTGCTCAGCTTAGTTATGATTCTCAATAAAACGCTTTTTGCTGAGTTGAATTTTTCTTCCGAAAGTTGGTACGTGTTTATTTTGCATTAGATGTCATGTCAAAAATCAAACATAAGTGAAATTAAATTCTCAAAAGCAAAGAGAATATGTTGCAAAATAAATAATATGAATGTTTTAATAGGTTATACATTGTACAAGTAACATCAACAAGTAAATAGAAAAGAAAAAACACTTAAAAATCTCAAATAAGAACCAGATACCAACCTATAGTATACAAATAGTTTCCTCTGGCGCGATCTATGATTTCGATGGTTCAACGCGTCCTAGTGAAATTTAACTGAGTTTAGAGTTTCAACTCAGTAAAATGTGTTGTTGTTGCTTCCCGTGTGAAATCTTGCTAAGCTGAGCACTGACCAGTCAAAAAACACACATAATGTAAAATCAGTGTTACCCCATCCACTTCGCACTACCTACTACCCCCGGACCTGAATCTGATCGACATTCTCTGTGATATTTTATAGGAGAAGCTTCAAGAACATCAGATCCCAAGCAAAAGCTGATTAAAAGAACTAATTT
Source organism: Eristalis arbustorum (assembly GCA_916610145.1). Taxonomy (NCBI): domain Eukaryota; kingdom Metazoa; phylum Arthropoda; class Insecta; order Diptera; family Syrphidae; genus Eristalis; species Eristalis arbustorum. The sequence continues at coordinate 14,684,092 of OU744318.1, read as the reverse complement.
TGGAGAAGTCGGTTAAGACATCCCTCGAAGTCACCAGAACGCGTATGTCTTCGGTGAAAAGTGGGCTAAGAGATTTTATCGTCAGTTTACTATTACAGCGCTCTATATGCAAAAAAAATCTTGTGGTGGCCCGTGGCGTTGTGGGTATGTGCGTCGACTCCAACCTCGACGTCGTAGGTTCGATTCCTGCTCTGTGCGACGAAACAATTTTCACGACCCCACCTCTTTCGAGTCACTGACAATGCTCAAAGAGTATTTCCTGTCTAGAAAAAGCTTCTCAAACTTGGCCGTTCGGATTCGGCACTAAACTGTAGGTCCCTTCCACTCGTGAGAGAACAATAGCATGCACAACACGAGTGGTTGCTGAGAAGCTAGGCCCTGGCCCTCTATGGGCTGTAGCGCCCTCCATATTATTATTATAAATTATATTATATGCAATCCTTTGATGTGGATGGGTATAGGAATAAATTCAAGTAAAAATATTTATTCTATGTAGAAGTGTTATATGGCTTGTTTTATATCTTCTCCATGATAGTTATAGTCTGAAAAATATACCAAAAAAAGGCGGGCATGACTGATTTGATCCGACATATAAAACATTAAAAACTACACTCAATTTTATGCGGTGTATGTGCAATTTTTTGATGTAGTGTACAACATTTCTTCGTGATCAAAATGTTCACTTAATAAAACTAATTGGACATTTTTTTAAAATAGAAAATGTAAGGCTTGTGTCAAACAAATAAAAATAATAATATATATAAAGTTATTCATGCCGATTATGGAATCCGCCGGATCGACTGCGGAGGGAGTGACTCACATCCGCAATCGAAGTTCAACCTTATTATGGATTCCGTCGGATGGACTACATTATCGGTCCGCAAAACATCCCTATCGACCCTTCTGTAATAAGCTGTTTGCTGTCAATTTTGATTTTTATTGATTCAATTGTTCCGAAGAATAGTTATTTACGGAGCGAATTAAAGTATATTTTTTAGTCAAGTGGCCTTTTAATGTATTCAGAAGATCAAGAAAATTATTCCCAAGATATTCGATGTAAAATTAGAAGTACGGCGAACGATATTTAAATGAAGTAGAAGAAGTTCTTTTGTAATCAACCTTCCTTCAGATTTGTCAAATGGTTCAGGATTGAGATTGTATGTTATCTTGACGAAAATACTGCCACCTGTGTTAAGATCCTCATCCTTGCTTCCGGTACATAAATTCACAGCATGTTTAAGATTTATGGATGAGAATGGCTATCGCACCAGTACGGTTGACGGTTGTTCAGTTGTTTGAGCAAAAAAACAGGAAGCAAATTATATTTGTATGAATCAAGGATAATTTTAATTTGTTTCTTGTTCTAAAATCTACTTCCGTTGCAACCACACATCTTTTTTTCCTACAAATCCGAAACTCATTTGGTTCGGATTGAAAACGTCAAAAAATGTATGAAGTGCGGATGAGTTGCGTTTTCTATAATAGCAATTTTTTCGCACTACTTCACCGACATCCGCTCCCTTTCTGGTTTGCGTTTTCTATCATAGGAAAATATGCGGATGCGAACATTTTCCCTCCGCAGTCGATCCGCCGATTCCATAATCGGCATGATTTAATTCTTCCTTTTTCGGCGTTATTCGAAATTGTGTGCTTCTTAATCTTGACATGGCTTCAAGTTATTATTTGTTTCTTTTTGACAGCTCACGAACCAAATTCTTGCAATCTGCAGATTTGATATATAATATACAGAATTTATTATGAAAGCGAATTACGCGAAAACATAAAAATAGTTTACTTTACTTAAACGCGCTATATAATTATTACACATAAGTTCCCATCTGCTGACAAATATATAAGAAGCTGCCCTCTTTTCTGGAACAGAGGTTCATAAATTCGCTCAAATATCATTAATAGGGAACCTAAGGACGCACAACATCGACGTCTCGAACAGAGCGTCATATTGGGCAGCAGAAACTTTGAGGTAGTCAAGGACTTCGTCTACCTAGGCTCCGGAGTTAAACCAGTACCGAGATCAAGCGCAGAATTACTCTTGCCAATCGCTGTTTCTTTGGGCTCAAGAGGCAATTGAGTAACAGAGCCATCTCTCGAAACAAATTGAGCTGGTATAAAACCCTGATCATCCCAGTCCTGCTCTATGGCGCAGAGACATGGACGCTATTGAAAGCGGATGAAGAAGCTCTTGGTTGTTTTGGTCCTGTTTGCGTTGATGGCGTTTGGAGGGGAAAGTTCAACCACGAACTATACGGGCTGTACAGCGGCATGCACCTAGTTAAGCGTCTTCGTATCCAACGCTTAAGATGGCTAGGTCATGTAGAGCGGATGGACACCACAGCTCCGGCCCGAAGAGTCTTCGACACCGAGCCATTGGGACAGCGCAACAGAGGACGTCCTCGCACTAGATGGCGCACACAAGTTGAAAGGGACCTCAACCAACTTGGTGTGCGCAACTGGAGGCAGCTGGCGAAAGATCGTGCTGGCTGGAGAGGCATGTTGGTTGAGGCCCAGGTCCACCCCGGACTGTAGCGCCAAAGAAGAGAAGAAGAAGGGAACCTAGTGGTATTCTCTACAAATTCATACAAAATCATAAAATTGATAAGCGATGTATAACATTACCAGTTTTAAAATTTCGTCCAACGACGTTATCGCTACTGTGGCAGTTGTTGAAGTTTACCAAGGACATCCTCACTGTTAATTTTTCTGCTGGCAAAATTCCATGTCGGCGTATGCGCTTCAACGTCCCGCTCTCTATTTCTCTCTTAATACTCGTGAGATAACATTACGAAAAAATCGCAAATCAGTAGCTTGCATTCGCGATCTTTTTCCATCGGTCATCACCCAAATTTCTGGACCACATGTGAGAGTTGCAATGTGTACTGAGTAATGACCCTGACTTGGCTTTGCACTAAGCTCAGCCTTCTTGAAAACAGAACTTACATGCTTTTTCATGGAAGAGCCCGCTTGGCCCATCCAACAGGAATATTCAGCATTACTATTACTCCTACTATCCCTCGTGAAAAAGGCGCGGAGGTACTTAACCTTCTCTTCCTGTTTCAATAAGTCTCCGCCAACGCGCAGAGTGCATTGAGCAGACTGGAAATGACCAAACCCTCTAGTTTCTACACATTAGCCTTCATCCGTTCACTAGCCCATTCAGTTGCAAACCTACCGAGTGCGAGCTATAGTTCTTTTTTTTTTGCAAAGCTAAAGTGAATGAAACTGAACGAAGTTTCTTATTATAGTCGCAGTGTAACAACGCACGTAAGGTAACTAGATCAACCGGATGTTTTGAACTGAAGCTCCTCAATAAAGGGCCACAAGCATACCGGGCGACAACTTCATGTGCGTGTGAGAAGTTGTGTGAACAACTGCAAGCAGATGACGCCTCGACCATCCAGCTGCAACCGTTCTATATACATACAACTTACTTACTTACTTATCAGGCAGACGAACCATGAAGGGTCTGAGCCTGAGCAATTGCTGCCTTCCATAGGTGACGGTCCTGGGCACGCTGCTTCCAGTCATCAAGGCCAAGGTGTCTTGCATCCGCGATGACTTAGTCTCTGTACCGGAGGTTCGGTCTTCCTCTCCTTTCCGAACCAGGAGGCTCGGATTCGAAGACCCTCTTTGCTGGAGCGTTGTTGTCCATTCGCTCAATGTGGCCGAGCCAGTGTAGTCGACGGATTTTTGCCTTCCGGACTACATCCACATCCTTGTACAGCTCGTAGAGTTCGCGGTTGTGTCTTCTCCTCCATTCGCCTTCCTCGCAGACGGGACCATATATCCGACGTAGACGCCTTTTTTCTTTCGAAGACACCGAGAATCAGCTCTGCAGTCTTACTTAATGTCCAGCTTTCGGCTCCATAAAGCAGGACTGGCAGGATAAGTGTTTTGTAGAGCATGACTTTGGTCCTTCGAGTCAGGAGTTTCGAGCCCAGTTGTTTTGACAGACCGAAGTAGCATCGGTTGCCAAGGGCGATTCTACGTCGACTCTCCACTACGATGTCATTCGTGGAGTTTACATTTGCCCTGAGGTAGACAAACTCCTTTACTACCTCGAAATTGTATCTGTCGATTGTGACGTTTTGGCCTAGGTGGTGTGCAGCGGATCGTTGTTTGCTCGACAGCATATATTTTTTTTGGTCCTCGTTGACCTTAAGACCAGCTCGTTTCGCCTGTTCTTCAATTGCCGTGAAAGCTTCCACGATGCCACGTTGGGACCGCGCGACAATGTCGATGTCATCCGCGTATCCCAATAGCTGGACTGACTTGTAGAAGATAGTGCCTTCCGTGTTGACTTTTGCCCGCCGCACTATCTTCTCCAGTAACAGATTGAAGAAATCACACGACAGCGCATCTCCTTAACGAAATCCGGTAGAGGTTTCGAACGGTTCAGAGGTTTTTGAACCGAACTGCAAGGTGCATCGCGTATGTGTTAGCATGGTTAGCGACACAACCGGAACAGTTTTCCCGGGATCCCGAATTCGGCCATCGCTTCGAATAGCTCCTTGCGATGAATGTTGTCGTATGCGGCTTTAAAATCGATGAAAAGATGGTGAGTATCGATTTGAAACTCGCTGGTCTTCTCCAGGATCTGCTTTAGTGTGAAGATTATCTATATACATACAAGCATAATGAAAACGAGAAGTTACAATGCACACCCTCGGCGAAGTCTAATAGTGAAAGGTGTTGGTTAAGTACCACTAACCCGAAATCAGCTGCTACTGTTTATACGTAATTGCTTATAGCAGTGAACATAAATCCCACACTCCCACATCCACATCCTAGAGTTTAGCTCGAACTCGGTCGCATTCATTCTCCATGTGCAGTCTTGTCACAGCATTCTGAGAAATCAATCAAGGGAATCAACTTACACATCAATGCACTTATTAGGTAGGTCTTACAAAAATTGACTGACATCTCTGTTCGACGTCTTGACTCGACTGCATTTTTGTTCACTCCCATTCAACACCTCCACTGAACTCCATTTCATTATCTACCTTATAAGGAGTAGTGAAGGCATCACCTACATTTCACGTAGCGAACGGTCACCATTTCAGATTTTATGTCAGATTTTATGTCCTTGCCGTGATTTACTGTCACGTCTACCCGTTGCTCCGTGAGAGGTTGTGTAACAAATCGGGCGAGGAAATCTCTTTTTTCCCCGACTCGTCAATGAGAACTGAATGAAGAACTTTCCTAGAAATGGTAGTTAAATGCCTCAACTACGGTTGTGATCATGCCTCTAGCGGAGCAACCGTCATCTTCAAGGTCTTCAGAGGCATCACAACATTTGATATCTTGCAGCCTATTAGTGCACCCCTCGAGCACCCAATCTGCCTGTCATTTGTCTGTTAATTTAATCCAGTCCAAACGCGGCTGACTATGCCCTTTTTTTTAATTCACATTGTGTCAGCGACACCGTCCCCAAGCTCACAAGCTTAAGTTGTCACCACCCCTCTGGATAACTCCTCTCAAAATACGCGATATACGTGCACCCATGCATAGCAGATTCAGCGAGTGTGTTTCGAAAGTGTTAAATTCGATGCAAAACATCTTATCGTGGCAACCCTGGGCACAGCATAAATGAATGCAAACTCCATCATTCTCAGTCGCATTAAGAACTTGGCGATAGCACAACAACTTAATGCGTCTTGCTTACCACATTACCAGACCCCACACTCACCCCATCCATCCACCGAGGCTGAAGCTGTCGCTCTCTGCTCACTGTGCCAGCAGGGAAACTATTACACTTGTTATGATAATTGCTGCTTATCAAGTGCGAATGTAGTGCACTGCAGATGGAACTTATGTTGCCTGGTGGCGCTCTTTTCTTCCTCCTGCCACTACAGCATCGCACCCTCCTTCGAGCCCTACATCATCACGTTTTTCTTCTAATTACTAAAATACTTGAAGATACTTTGCGGAAGAGCAATTCACACACGAAACCCCGGCACCTCCTTAGCATTGTTCACTTCGTTCCCAGCTCAGCCCGGGGCTCGCTGATTGTGCTGAAACGAGGGGGCCGGGCCGGGCCGGGCTCTATTTAAGTTGATAATTTTGTATAATACCTCGTATCTTTCGGTGGAGCGGTGGGGCGCCGGAGTTTGTCTGCCCAGACAATGCAGTGAAACTACGTATGTTTGAGCGCTTTCTTGCGGAACTGTTTGAATGCCTTTCAGGTTTTCGGTACAAGAACTGCTTTATCGGTTGTGTATACATGTGTGCGCCCAAGTTTGTTGAACTTTCCGAAGCAGGAATTTCGGGCCGGAGCAAGCGAACGAGCTCCTTTGTGTTGATACATCCCGATGAGTGCATACACATTTGCTATCTAGTGACTACATAATGTTTTGAAGTTTTAAAATAAATACACGTACGGACTAAGGACTACGGACTGCGGACACATGTGTCGGCGCAGGGGGGACGAACGAATTTGAATATTGTTCGAGTGAAACGATTAAAATGTTTGCACGAGGCAATCTGTGCGGAAAATGTTCTACTCTCGTTGGGCCTTCATTGTGCGAACTTTCCAACAGCCGACTTGGTGATTCCTTTGGGATTTATTCACGCGCATACACGAGTGAGGAGTACTGTCTAAAGTTTGAAAAACATAATAAGCTACATGGATGTCGGGTTTTGTTCCGTCGAGTCGATATCAGAGCACAATGCTGCTTCAGGATTTATGCTCTTCTGCGTCAACATGAGTGAATTATGGGTGTTGCGAAGGCAATAAGTTGATGTCACTCACATTTCTTGACTGTTTGACGTTCGTTTTATTTTCTTTTTCCCTTTCGCGTGGTAATTCCATTAAGGGGCACATTGGGTTGTATCCAGTTTCCTTCATAGAGATAGTTTCCTTTTTCGTCAACAAAAAGGCGGCAAGTTTAATCGAGTTTTTAATGATATTTGCTGTGTGCGGCTGTAACCTTTGTTACCGTGGAAGTCTGATAATTTACTCGCAGTCGCTTTAGGCTGGATCATTTTTTCTGCATTTTTGTAGCGAGCCTGAGCCGGAAGCTACGGACACTGGAAGACCTGCCACTACACCATGCCAACAGAAAGAGCCACACAAGAGCAGACTCAAGTTTGCGAACATATTGTGCAAGATGAGCGAAAGGAGCAAACTAGATTGTCGCAACCCCAAATAAGAGACATGGGGACATCATAAAGACATAGTAACGAGTAACTCTGAAAAGGGAATATTTGTGCGCTAAATGTGCGCGCCTCTAAGCCCATCGTATGGAAACATTAATTGTTGTCATTTTAAGCGAGTAGTCCAGAAAACGCCTTTTGTCACTCATTCAACTAGTGCGTTTCATTTATTATTGAACAGCCCACATTAACAAGGCAATTTCGCGAAGACATTGAAAATGTGAAGCGAGGGTAAAGAAACAATTGGTATTTTCGTGAGACAACCTTGTAAACTTTTGTGTTGTTCAGGTTCAGCCACGAAAAGTACGGGCTGTACAAGTCTCTACCGAGCCCCGATATTATGCCTAAGTTGAATACATGATATGGATCGCATTCAAATATCGAGCCAGGTCCGAGAACACTCCTGTTCCTGGACATCCTATAACTTTCATACCGCGGAATCAGGACCGCTTGCTGAAGAACAGTTCACATTCTCGTTATTTTTAGTCAACTTAGCCCAATTAAATATTGACTAGTCCTTAGAATCTGCCCGAGATCCTTTTGACACAGTTCTCTTGGATTCCTTTCGATTTAATTTGGATTTGAAAGATTGGCAAGTCACACATGACATGATAAGGGCATACTTTGTAGAAGGCGCCTGAATTTTTGTTCCTTATGCTTCTACTACAAAGGACGGCGTTGATAATTCATGTCGATCTTAGATGGTGGGGAGTGGGATATTTTTCTAAAGTAGTCAAACCATGGCATTAAATCTGAAGAGCGAACCTCTACCTTGAATTAAATGCACTCGTCTTGCGGGAGGTACTAGAAGTTGACGAACGCCCCACTAAACTACCACGTTTTTAAAAATCCAACTAACCTCGGAACTTGGCCGTGCCATTGTAGGTATGTGCGTCAACCGCAATGCACTTGAACCTCGACGTCTAGGGTCGATCCCTGGTTTGTGCGTGTAATTTTTAAAACCCCACCTCTTTCGAGTCAGTTACTATGCTCAAAAAGTACAACTGTCCAGGAAATGCCGTTCGGCGCCGGCATAAAACTGTAGCTCCCTTCCACTCGTGAGAGAACAATAACACACACAGCACTTATAGTTACTGGAAAGCTTGGCCCTGGGCCTCCAAGGGCTGTAACGCCACCCATACTTAGGTATTTAATAGACGTACGACTCGCTGAGGGTTTGGGCCTATATTGGGCAATATATATTACTGACGGTGCTTATAGTCATCAGGATTAAGCTTAACGCCCACGATGACTTGGCTTTGGTTCGGATTGTAAAACCAACTTAGCCAAAGTGTTGGTGTGCATGCGCTGGATATGGTCGTCCCAGTAGAGTTGTCCGCTCTACATGAATATTCTGGCACAGCTCCTCGCTGTTAGGTCTCCTCCTCTATCACCATGCCGAGATCTGGTTCGTGTCAGTGTTGGCGTGGTGTGACACCACATAAATTATTTTCACTCCGATCCCGAATTCGGCCATAGTGGCTAATAGATCTGCCGATGAATGCTGTCCTAAGCGGATTCACAATAAATGAAAAGTTGTGTTGTGTGTATCGATTTGAATCTCGATGGTCTTGTCCAGAATATACCTCTGTTAACGTTTCGTCTACAGTCGGTTTGCCGGAAGACGCACTGATGTGCCAAACGGCTTCGGGCGTTCACTCAGTACACTGGATAGGATCTTATCAACGACGTTGAGGAGGTCCATACTTCTATAGTTGTTGCAAAATTATCGCTTTTTTGTGAAGTGGGCACATTAAATATAGACGCATAGAGATAACGACGACCACCGATGACAATAAAAGCACCAGAAGCAAGCAGAAACTTGCGAATTCGAACACCATTTACGCGAGCGGTTGATTTCGTTTCTACTAAGGTACCTAGCCAAAATTGAACGAAACTTAACGAAGAACTTGTGACGTGCCTGCTGGTTTAGCTAATTATGAGGACTTCACTCCAGGAGATTAAATTTTCATACGCAATATTTTAAACTGGTTTAGGTTAGCCATTGTAAAACTGGTTTTACCAAAACTGATATTATTCAATAGTACAGTCTTTTCTTTGATTAACTCGGTACTGTGGCCATCTTCATGAAAAGTTCGTTCGAGAGTGACCTTAAACACCAATCCAACACAGCAAAGTGCTACACTTTAATCCTGTATTTATTTAAGCAGAACAGATCACTGCACAGAGACTGTTTAATTTCATCTAGCCCTCCGCTGATCGTAATAAGAACAGCGGAAGAGAACAGTGGATGCAAACAATATTCATGATCCTTTTTTAATCAGAAACGCCGTGAACTATTGAATCCAGCGACCAAGTGAAACATGCAAAAATGTGATGTTGATGAAAGACAAACAGTACCAAACTGAAGAGAGGAAATGATAACACACCAACTCAAAAGGCGACGTTGCATGCAAAGTCGTAGTTGGCTTTAATATATTGTCATCTATAAACTCGTGTGCTCTCAGTTCGCTTCATTAGGATTGCCAGACCAAATATTGGGTTCAGTGCGGCAGTTTTCTCCTTGTATATTGACGTTGAAATAGTTTGTGCTCTCTGGATTGACACATAAGCCATGGCTAATGTTATGAGAGTTTGGAGTGCATCCGGCAACATTGAGATTTTGACCGCAAAATCTAAGCAGTGGTTAGTAAGGCTTTTCTGATGGATTTCATGCCTCATCTTCCAACTGCCACAGCGGCCCTATTAGGGCTACCAGCGACTTGCGCACACCTTCTTGCATGTTCTGGTGTGTGTGTTAAACAACTAAACAACTGACTGAAGTCAATTATTTAACTTCTACTGTGGAAACGAATTTTCTATTGGTTCGGAGTCTTGCGACACTTGGGCTCGCACTGTGAAATCGGGCATAAGTGTTTCACTTCTCTGCATTCGGCGGAATGTTTAATTTAACTTTAGTCAGCCGGCGTTTGAAGAACTCACTTTTTCAAAAACCGTCTTTTCTATGAAGCAACCGCCTTTAATGCCTCTGCTCTCCTCTGCTTTATTCCCTCCGATTTACCTCATCCTCATAGCAATTGAACTGAATTGAAGGCAGCGCCAAGACCGTTCGGAGCCCTTTCTGCTCAGATAAGGATACGACGAAAGATACGTCATGTACCACTGAAAAGAGCCTCACTCACTCAATTAAATTTTAATTCAATGCTGTTCAAACACACCGAAGGAGACCCTTTCACTCAACTATTTGCCTTTCAATTGCTGCTCGACCAAGTGTTGAATCTTCTCTTAAGTAAACGCTCGCAAAAAGAAAGCAAAACGAATTCTCCACAAATTGAATAAAATCCATTTCAGTTCGGTCAATCGTTCAGTTGAAAATTGCAGTTCTCGCATTTTTTTCCCAAGTTTAATCAGTCCACGATGAAGCGCAAACCGCACCGACATGCGAACGTTTGCACGCAGCATCGGTCATGTGCACCGTCCGGACGAGTCCCTTCATTATTTTGGAGTACGTGAAAGCATCCAGATTAAATGGATGACAACAGAGATGAAGAACAAAAACCGTCCCCACCGTCCCCACCGTCCCCACCGTCCCCACCACCCACGTTGAATCAACAACGAGTCCCGCACATGCAATCAGCCAAATTACACACACTAACACCTCGGCTCTATTTCGGACTATTTTCAGCTGGCTTACATTCGAGACCCCGTCTTTGCGGGCCAACTGAGACAAGGCCGCGCCGAGTGCACAACATATTCGGAATATTACCCGCATTTTTCCGGGGCATTCAAGACTAGATTCTGCTGTTGTTGTTTTTCGCCGCCATTCGCCCACTCCTGCGCCAGGACCTTTCAATGTGCAAATGCATGCGGTAACGAAGAGAAACATATTTCATCATCAGAAAGTCGGCTATGAATATGCTGATGTTGCACAGCATTGAAGCGCTGAAACGAGCTCCCCTATTCGGGCGTATCGCGGATCGCGGTGGTTATTATTTTCAGAAATTTGCATCCGAATGCGGAAAAAATCTCCAAATGGGAAAATGGATTTTTCAGCCATCCGTGAATCGGCGTGTATGTTTGCACTCGCTCGCGCTAGCGTGTGTGGCTGCGAGTGCATCGAGAGTAAACATTTGCGCAATCATTGCAATTTAATGAATTCAGGTTGTGCAATTGCAGAGCGAGCTCGCAAACGCGGTGCCGGTTCGGGTAAACTTGAGCAGATTGCTGCTGCTATCGTGCACCTTGGCTAACTGCACAGCGAATGTATCGGGGCCGGGATGGGTTTCGCTGTTCGCTGTTCGATTAGCTTTTGCTTTTGCAATTGCGGAGCACTTGTGAGTTGTATCGAAAAAATATTGATGTTGTGATGGAGTAAGTTGAGTTTCCTTTGGCGAAACTTTCAAAGTAAATTGCCGTGAAAATCCTTTGATGGTTTCACGAGTTTGTTTTTGTCCTTACAATAATTCCTGATGTGACGTGGAGAGTTTCTAACTCAAGAGTGAATGTGCATCGAGTTGGGTGTTTTTATATAGGATGTCTGTGTTTAGAGTCTGTGAAGGAAAAGGAATCGGAAACGGAACGAAAGAAGTCTGAATGACAAGTCGCCTTGTGGCAAGCTGATTATACTTTTGTAAGCAGTTAACAGGAAAGTTATAGTTGAACAAATAAGTTGATTGTTACCGTTCGAATGTTTGAGGGTTGACATGGTGTAAAAAATAGTGTGCTTCTTAGTAGGCTTGAGCTAACCATATGTCAGGATCGAGTGAAAAGTAGCCTGCAATATCATCGAATGTCACTTATGATAATTATGTGCAGACGGGGATTGATTTCTAAATCACAAATGCCTTCAGTTTGTTTCGGTGCAACGTCACAGGCTTTAATCATGCGAAGAATACTCCGATGTTATTGTTCCTGTTTTTTTTTAAGCCAAGACAGCGCCTCTTTAATCGCTATGGTTTCTGCCTGAAAAACGCTACATTGATCAGGGAGCTTCACGGAGATAGCAATGTTGAGATCTTGTGAATAGACATCCGCACCCACCCCTTCTTTTGTCTTTGATCCATCCGTGAAGATGCGCAGAGGATCTTTAAGTGTTTGCATGTCAGTCATCCAGTCCGATCTGGAGGGAATACTGATTGAGAATTTCTTTTCAAAGATGGCCTGGGCTAGTAGGCGGTCGGTGTAGTTAGGTAGGAAATTGAATTCCTTGAGAATGGTTGAGTGGCCAGTGTTGAGTTCGGACCACAATCGAAGTGTTCATCTCATGGCTCATGGCTGTACTTGCTCCTGCTTGTTTCCCGAATATTTCCAGAGGTGGGAGATGGAGGAGAATATTCAGTGCGTCTGACGGAGTACTTCTCAGTGCCTCGCTGATACACAGGCAGGCCAGTCTTTGTACTCGGTTGAGTGCATTACAGTTTATAGCCTTGTTTAGTGCTGTCCACCAAACTGAGACACCATACAAAAGTGTCGGTCTGACAATAGAGGTGTAAATCCAGTGAGCGATGCGCGGTTGTAGGCCCCATTTGCATCCAAAGGCCTTTTTGCAGCAAAAAAGTGCAGAAGAGGCTTTTTTTTACCCATTCCTGGATATTGAGCTTCCAGTTTAGCTTGCTGTCGAGAGTGAGACCCAGAAATTTCGCACTGGTGGTTAGCTGTAATGTAGTGCCGCACAGCAGTGGAGGGTCGAATTGGGGGATTTTGTATTTTCTGGTGAAGAGTACGATATCCGCCAAGTCCGCATGTTTGTGTCCATGCCTCTAGCTTGTCAAAGGCATTCTGCATTATTTCTCTTAGAGTAGAGACGAATTTGCCGGATGCCGCTATGGCAATATCATCCGCATACGCAATAACTTTGCACCCTACCTCTTCCAGTATTAGTAGCAGTTCATTTACCGCTACGTTCCAAACAAGGGGTGAGAGAACACCTCCTTGTGGGGTGCCCCTATTAACTCCTCTATGGATCTTAGCGTCTCCCATCTGAGAGTGTATTACTCTGCTGGTGAGTAGCTGATGAATGAAGGAAACTAGGGGCTTACCGATCCCGAGGTTGCTAAGCGCAAGAGAAATTGCTTCCGGGTTGATATTGTTAAAGGCACCTCCGATGTCGAGAAAAGTCACAAGTGTGTATTCTTTGAACTCGAGAGATTTTTCGATGGTGCCTATCAGAGAGTGGAGGGCTGTCTCTACAGATTTGCCCTTGTTGTAGGCATTTTGTGCAGATGAGAGTCTGCATACTAGGATAGCATGCCTGATATATTGTTCTATAAGTTTCTCCAAGGTTTTCAGGAGAAACGAGGAGAGACTTATTGGCCCGGGGTCCTTCGGTTTGGCATGGGAGTATTTACCCGCTTTGGGAAACACTACTTTGACCCTTTTTTTTAGGAGCTGGGGACATGACTGAGACTCATACAGCCTTTGAATATGCTGAGAATCCAAGGCATGATGAGGTCAGCTGTTCTTTGGAGCTCCGCCGGGATGATGCCGTCAGGTCCCGCTGACTTGAAGGGTTTGAAGCTTGTCAGTGCCCACATGATAGTGCTGTGGCTGACGGTTATAGGTTACATGAAGTATTAGGGGGATTATATGGTTATAAGGTTACATGAAGTATTAGGGGGAGATACGACTTCCTTATTGGCTCTAATCGGGAAGTTGCCCGGAAAGTGCGTATCGACAAGGAGACCGAGGGTTTCCTCACTGGATGTGGTCCAGGTTCCGTCAGGTTTTTGTAGGAAGCTATTTCCAAGCACCGTGTGTTGTGGTCTCAAAAACACCCGTTCAAATAGCAGGGCGACATCATTACATTGGATGGATCAAATGCTTTGAATATGCTGCCCAAATGTTTTGTACCATCAAAGAATGTGTTTTACCACTTTATTCCTCATTTTCAAGCCTTCCATTACCTAGACATGGTTCCCACGATATACTGTTGTCTTCCGCTCCAGATCGAGCGCCATGTCAGTCCCATCCACGTGGCTTATGTCCACGATCTGCTCATATTTAGAAAGATCACTGCTGTCGACTGAGTAGTGGCAGCGACGATTGAAATGCTGAGTCACCACGAATCCTGTGACGTTTGTGCATCATTGTGTGACCTTTTGGACTGCTCCCATATTACGATTACATTGCTTTTATTGGAGTAAATTGTGACTCATTACTCAACGGGCTGTCAGTGTGGCATTTCCGAACACTGATAAGGAAGTGGGTAAGATAGGTCTGGGGGTGAAGAAAGGTAAGACGACTTTGTGTCGCTCTCAATGGCATGACTGCACTTCCATGCTTAAATTCTAAACTTGCTGATCCAGGAAAAAGATCTAACGTACGACTGGTTTAGCAACACCATACACCTATACACAGACGAATCCAAGATGAGGAGGTAGGAAGTGGCCTCTCAAACTAAACAATTCTCTTCGTCTACCTAACCAACTGCGATGGTCTTCCAAACGGAAGTCATGGCGATCAGCGAAGCTCTCTCCAAGTTGAGTTCCGCGATCCTTAACACGCTTGTTTTAAACTCCAAAGTAGTCATAACCTGTCGCTCATCTCTTGGCGAGATATCCTAACCATTTCAAATTTGTCTGTACTAGGTGACAGGCCATTGAGACATTATAGGAAACTACAAAACTGTAAGACGAATGCCTATGTTATGTGAGATACATATATACTCCTCTACCTACCTTCAAGTTAAAGCCCAACCATCTCAACAATCAGGAAGTTAATGCTAGATGGAAAACAGGTGACACTTGCCAAATCTTCAAGATGGTCTGGCCTAACCTTGCTGCTAAAAGATTTGACAACTTGATCGCGCGGACACTGGCTTTAATGTCTTCAAGCAAACCGTTCAAATCTAATGGCGACGACATCGACGGCTGATTGGAACAGCCGGCAAGCAAAAGATCCAAGCCAAAATTCGCTTTTAAAATTTAACTAACTGTAGGTACACATCGACCCAGACTTAATTATTACTTAAACAAAAGTCGAACACCGACGTTCCTTTACGTACTCAGACAGTTTGATATAAGGAGACAGACAGTGATTTCGCACTTAAGCATTAAACCAAAATTTAACGAAACTTAACGAAAGCTGTGAAATGGATATTCATGTCAAAGTTCATTCGGTCGAATAATGTGACTTCAACTTTAGTCAGCTAACGTTCCAAGAGTATCCAAGTTGTATTCAAGATGACATCAAAAACCCATCCACCGAATAGAAACTCAGCACAGCTCACTTTCAAAAACCGTAAGCAGTAAACGTTCTTGACTTCAAAAATACTAGGACGTATGGAATAGACAGAAGTCAGGAGGATCTAACAGGAGCTGCTTAAATGAAGAAGAGGAAAAAATGTACAAGACCTGCTCTGTAGCTGCCCTGCACTCGCTTCGATCAGGAAAAACACCGACCATAGCAGTACAACAGTACCACTAATACTGGAGCGACAAAAGCTGACTGGCTGTTATAGAAAACACCCCAAGCCCAACTCGCTGTTATTGACCCACGTGGCAATGGGCCTATTTTGGCCTAAGTGCTCCATAAAATGCCACCTAAGACCTAACCTAAAGGACACTTTGTCTACCTATCTCCAAAGTAAACTCCTCAAATGACACAATCGTGTAGATGAAAGAAGGATAACTCTTGCCAATCACTGTCTTTGGGCTTAGAAGTTAATTGAAAAATAGAGTCTGCTCTCGAAGAACCAAATTGTCTATATAAGATCTTTATAGTGCCAGTCCCAGCAGCTCAAGAGACCCTTAGTCAATTCGAAGAGGAATTTCGTAGCAGAAGTGGAGTAGACTGATGGGCGAACTCCACAGGCCCTGTAGCGACATAGATGTGATAAATCAAGTTCAAGTTTGTCGTTGCAAAGGGCCGGGTCAGGTAGAACAAATAGACTTTACACGAATCACCCGAAAATTCTTCGAGGCTCTAACTGCGATAGACAACGTGGTGGCGAGCTACCGTCGGCAAGGAACCTCATTCAAGGCCTGGGATTCCTCGTCCAAGAACGTTGGATAGCCATGTTGACTGAGGCTTAGATCCACTCCGGAGTGAAGCACTCACTAATAAGAAAAAGAGGCGAAACAGGGGTAAGTGTTTAACATTGCTCGAAACATCTCAGCGCTGACAACTCTTTAAAACCCCCTGACCACTGTGCTTTTTTCAAGCAGAAGCCATTGATTGCCCCGGTGTTATAACTGGACACTCCACACAGAAACTGGATAGATGAAGAGAAGACATGGAAACTATACACCACTTCTTCTGCTGCTCGTAAAGTTCTCTGACTGCCTGACCAACCGCTGCCTTAAAAGCACCGACTGGGAAGTCAGTCAATGCGCGTGCTTTCACAGGTACGTATGCTAGTCTGTCGGTACATATTTAGAAGAATCCCAACACAGCCAATGCATACAAAATTACACAAGTTCTCAGCGCTGTACCCGGCAACATGGATTCTTAATTGGAATTTAAAACGCACTTGTGGACAACTTTAACGCGCTAGTTAGGATAGAAGTGGATCACGTTCGTCCCATTCTCCTCCGGTCATCATTTTCTGCTAACGCTATACTAAAATATTGGCCCCTTCACAGCCTGTCCATTAAGAAGCTTTTATTGACGCTGAGGAAAAACAACAAGTTATCACGAGTTCAATGGCCCTCCAAACCACATTTTTAAGAAGCCAATAATTGGTAACCGCATTAGTTATCCTGTATCCGGATATCGGACAGACCCTTCCTCTCAACAGGTGCAAGTGTTCGTGGCTAAATAATTTGCCACGTCCCAGCCGTTAAGCCGTAAAAGCCGAATCGATTACATTTAAATCCCATAACACCAGTGCGAGGGGCCGAGGACCATCGAAATCACGTCCCGTATCCGAAAAAAGCCAGCCCCCCACATTGACGTGCACTTAAGGAATACTTCTCAAAAGTGTGTCGTCCTCTAAGTACAAACCACTTCCACTCAATGAAACACATTTATTGAAGCGTTCCGATTCTCCTCAATTCGCACACGCCTCTAACGACGCCGGGCAACGAGAAAAATCTCCTGTACACGCACTCGTCCAGGGCCATTTCACAAACTATACGACACAACGGCTGTGAGCTGGGAACACCCGTTTTAAGACGTCAATAATATTTTTCGTAAACACATTACTTCCATTATTTTATCGCACAATCCGACGGAGGGAATGGCAACACATGGCACCCGTTCGAGCCATTCGGGACATCTGGGTGTACCCCCGAATAGATTGGCCCAAATGCCGAGGACTGTTTTGGAAAATCCCATGAATTCTTAAAACCGTTCGTCGATAAACGCCCTACAAGCAGAATTAATGACACACCATCAGGGGAGCACAGCGACCCGAAACTAACTTATCCCAGGACCCACCCGCTCCTCGCCGCCGGCACCGGAAAGCGCCATGTTGTGACCGTTAAATGGTGTGAGCAGTACAAGATTTCGGCCGAACCCACTCTGGAGGCGCGTTCCTTCTCTCGTAGCTTTCGTTAATTTATTTATGAGTCCCGTCCCCTCGCACACACACTCGCCGAGAATTCCCTTTGACCTGGACTAATTATCTTCGTGAGCTTCCCCCTGCGTGCAGGCTTCAAAAACAAAAGTCCGGTGCAGCGGCCATAATTCACGGGAGGAGGACAGCCGAGTGTCGGTGCAGACACTGAACTTGGGCGTTACAATGAATCGCCGGATTACCCGTCCGAGAAATTATTTTACTCAAATATTTGGCTCGGCCAGTGTTCAAGCGCTGCGATCTGCCATCGCTCGGCTAAGTCGACATTCAATTAAGGGCCGGGTCGGGCGAGTGTGTGGCCATTCAAAGACAGATTCGAGTCGGTCGGTGGTGTTGGGCGAAGCTCTAATTAAAACGGACGCCACTCGGGTTCGCCGCTTCAGTTGCATGCCACGAGTGATTCCTGATGGCCGGCAACTTGACCGCAGGCCACGAGAGTTGAGCAAACACCGGCGACCCATCCGTTCAGTGGTCGCTTTCCACGCGCAGAGCGACGCGGCGCGGCCATGTAACGTGGAGATTGGGCCACCGACACAGCCAAACACACGGAAGAGGGGTGTGTGCATGTGTTTTCTGGAGGAAATGCCCGACGTCCGCCCTCGAGTACTTCTAAAGTAACTTGCATTTCATGAGGTCATAAAAGTGGCCAAAAGGGGAATGGAATCTATCCGTGTCCGTGGGTGTGTGGGTCGGTGGGTGGCTGGCTGTAATGATGACGGCGATGAACTGTTGGTGCAAATGCAGGTGAATTATTTATGGACGGAAGCTTGGCAAAACACAAAAAAAAGGGTTGAGTGAATGTTTTATTGCACCCCGGGGTAATTGTGCTAAGGCTTGGCAGAAGCCGTCGTCGTCGTCGTCGACGGCAGCACCGGGGCCGAAGAAAGGGTGGCGCTGAATGGGACTGAATTGGGGTTGGGGCCAACGTTTATTACGGCACATGTACGGTGCCGGTTAGATGGAAAATCTTAAGTGCAGTACTTTCGAAAAATAGCAATGGATTAGGAAAATTGTTGATGACTTAGGAAATGGATTTGAGTGTACTAAAATACTCGGTCTGTGGACGGGTGGGTGTGTGGGTGTTGCCTGAGAGTGTGTGCACGTGTTTTGGAAAATTGCACAGTTTAGTGGCACTAAAAGTGAGATGTTGTGTTGAGGGCTTTGTCAACTGGCAGCACGAGCGGGCCGGCAACAGTGTGGGGGATCTGTTTGGGAATCCAGATAATCTGTGTTTATTTCTGTGTTCAGTGTGCTTTTGAATTATTCCTTTGAGGCGAATGAATGGTACTCGAAATTTGGTTATGCGTCTGGTGAGGTTTTTTTTCTGGGATAGGCGCCGAGACGACGGGAGGTTCGGGATGGAAAGTGACGTTGATTATAATTTGCTTGTGTGGAGGTGGTCAGAGTTATTCAGTTCTTTTAGCAGGCAGTGGTACAAAGTATACAATGAGAAAGCGTGGGGTCGATTACATTTTAATGGCGCCTTTCGATGGGAACACTTCAGACGCTTTCGCAATAAGTCTTTGCTTCGGAATGAATTCGGAATGATCTAATTTGTTAGATGGAACATAGATTTAACTTGGCGGACGTGTTGTTTTGGATGGTATTTGTCAGTTTTGAAAGGAAAAGGTACATTTCGACTACTTCTGCTCTGCTGATTGTCAGAATAGCCTGAGCAGCCTAAGCTGTTCCCATACATTTACCGAAACAAACTTTTGTTCAATAATAAAGACTTCACTTTGAAGAACTACGTGCGGTGACATTCCTCATGAATAGCTTTATCGAGAGTGAACTGAAACGCCAACCCACCACAGAACCGAGCTACCCTTTACTCAATCACGAATGGATCATGCACAGAGGCGGTTTTCTCCTACTTCTCACTATCCTTCCGCCGATGGTAGATAACAGAGGCGCGCATGTGTATGCTCATTGAATCAAGTTCACGCATAACTGGTATTTATACACCGAGTACACCGAAAGAAATACAAAAGAATTAGTTGCTGTCTGTCTCTTACTTCCATCGAGTGTAGGAGTTATGATCGTATTATCTTTTAACAAACGAACAGATCTAGCGCCTGTTTCGCCTTTTGGTCATTATACAGCTCTTCATTTAACGATTGCCCACGTTCGTCGTTTGAAAAAAAATCCCTTGTTAACTTAGAAGATTTAAATATACCATAATTGCAAGCTTTTTTGGACAGTGTTGTATTACAAAATTTTAGAATAATTCACAAAATCGCTCAATTTTTGTTTAATCCAGCTAAAAAACTCTTTCAATTCAATGAACACGAACAAGAAGACAGTAAAGAGGAATATCAACACATCTTGGACATTTATTTAAATGAACCACCTGAACAACTTGTTGAATCGCTAGAACAATCGTTAAATTAAGAATTGCAGAGCTTATTTTCGGATGATAAAGAACCGTTTTTGACTTCATTGCAACTGTAGGAGTTGTAACTTCATGATGATCTTTGTTTTAAGTACAAACTTCGTTTAACATGTAAGAAATTCAAAGATCAGCCTGCCGGGGAATAGCAGACGGCGGCACTCTAGGCCATCTTCTTTGTCCCTCCTCTTGACACATTCTGTAGCAACAGTGCTGCCCGCTGGGAGAATCTTTAGTAAAATCCGTACAAATACAAACCCTTGACCAGAACTTGATGGACAAACTATTGCAGCAACGACAAGGTGCTTGGTTTCTGTCCAAAGATGCTTAGAGAAGTCATTACCGGACACGGTGGCATAGGTGCACATGCAATGCTGGAAAACTTCAGCGGTGTTGAACTGAGAATGATTTTTAAGATTTTTATGTGGATCGGCTTGGTTTTAGAACTGAAGTTGGTCTCACTGTAGTAAACAATTAGCAGCAATGAACAATGAACTCAAAACCTAAAAACCTCAAGCCCAAGTGGGCCACGGTCATGAGCTCTTTAGCTCAATTACATATCTTCTATTTATTGAGATGGCCCGTGGCGTTGTGGGTATGTGCGTCGACTCCAACCTCGACGTCATAGGTTCGATTCCTGGTTCATGTTCACGGTTTTTCGAGTCACTGACACTGCTTAGAGCATCTAGAAAAAGCTTTTCAACTTTGGCCGTTCGGAGTCAGCATAAAACTGTAGCTCCCTTCCACTCGTGAGAAAATAATAGCACACACAACATGAGTGCTTGCTGAAAAACAATGCTCCGGCCCTCTACGTGCTGTAGCGCCACCCAAATCATTATTATTATTATATACTATTTATTAGTAGGTAGTGCGTTCTTTGTCAGAAGATGGGGCAGAGATTCAGTCTCATCCAATGCTCCATATGTTAGACGAGTCCAGCATTAGTCAATGGGAATGATTCATGAAGTACCAGTAAAGCATCCACAATCCAAAGTCTGCTCATGAACCGACTGACGATTGATAATTCAGGCTCTATTTCGTTCGGACGGCGATGACGCTCCTGTCACACTAGAATAGCGAATTAGGCATATTTGCCGAGTAATTGGTTATATTGCATCACAATCTCTTGCAGAATGCTAAGCGTGGATTGTATTTAAGTTCTATTTTTTCAAAATTTTCTTATTAATTTATTTATAATTTTATTTATAGCTGGGTTAGATCGAAGGACAAAGAAGAGAGTTTAGCTTAGAATATACAACGACGGAAATATAAATGTACGTCCAACTAGTTTTAAGCATGTTTTCAGGTAGATACGTAGTCTATTTTAAATTAGAAAATAAAATGAATTATAATGAAAAAATAGACTAAGCGGGGTTATTAATACCCTTAATTGTCCGGGGTCAAGACACAGCACGGGCCGAAGTTATAGAGGGAGAGAGAGAGAGGAGGTACCTGTGCACATTGGTCTTAAACATCTGCGGATTGTAATCTATGGGGAATATTGAGCTGGGAAGAGCATTCCATATTCGTGTGGTGCGGCTAAATCATTGGACGTAGGGGGATAGTTACCACCGTTCTCCTTCTTGGAACTGAAGCAAGCCGCCTACCCTGCTGCAACAACTAACGTGGAAATCATTTTGCAGAAATTAATTTTGTCTCCTGGCATGTACCTTAGAGCAATCAAGCTTAGTCGGTAGTGCATTGATATCAAGCTCAGTGACTAACACCTAACTTAGCCTGTTCACTTGAATACAGAGCCCACACGTTCTCCAAAACTCCGTTGCAATCATCTTCGTCTTATATTCCGTCACTTCTGTTTCCGTGCAAGCAATATACTTCGACTGTCTTATTCTGAAGTTTCTGGAGAGACCAGCAGATAGCAGATTTTTAAAATTGCAGTCTTGCTGCCTCGTCGATGCTCCTTTGGCTAACTACGATTGCCCTGTCAACCGTTCACGCATAATCACTATAATGCCTTAGCACAAGCAGCAAGTAGTTGACGTATGTATGTGATAAAAAGCAGTAAGCCTAGCATCCCTGAGGGACACAGTGCTCGACTTTTTTCTTCCGCGCTATTTTATTTTATGATCGCCACAAGATGAGACCCAATTTTGAAAAAGTCAATGTTTGGTGTAACTTTTTAGCAGGCGGCATGGTATCATCGGTACACATTACATTCAAGGACGTTGGCTAGGCCATCACCGACAATGGCGAGCGATGTAGGTAGAAGATTACCAACTTATTTTGCTCTCCATGGGCAGACATGAACACCACGGAGATTTGGTTTCAACGTGACAGCTTCCGCCACATTGAAAATTCTGGACGTGCGACGGCTTATGGAGATGGTGGAAGGTCCCCGTTTGATTTTTTCTCGTGGGGATTTGTAAAAGCCGCAGGTCTATGCGAATAAGCATCAATCCATGGCAGTCCTTGAAGTCAACACAATCCATCGGCCATCGGTCAAACGATCTATGCGCCAGAATCGTGGGATTTCTGACATTTTGGATGAGTTCTTTTCTGATAAATCGTTGCTGACATTCGAAACTTATTGTATTCCACACATAATGGCAGGTCTTTCGAACCAACAAAAAATCTCCATGAAGTCTCAAACGCACTTTGTTTTGCTTAAAATGAAATATAGGAAGCGCCTAATAAAAGACTCTTGAGATGTCTGGGGGCGTTTTGAGCACAAGCCACCAAAATCGTGATAACTTCTTACTTCGCTAAGCGCCGCAGTCTATAACCTGTTTCCAGCTCAAAAATCTTTTCCTTTCAGTTTAATGAAGAAAAGATTGCTTTTGCCGGAAGCTGTTGCCACGTTTGCTTGTTTTTCACTCCGCTTATGGTTAACATTATCGACACGAGGCTACACTTTGAACCGCCCACGTTTCCAAAAATAGGTCGACCCCCGTCGACTTCAACTGAACCACAATAACAGTCAAAAACAACACAGTATCCGCCCCCTCCGCAGTAGCGCCAGTCAAACATTCCCAACCAATTATTACAATAAGTATACCCCGCGGCGGCGTCGCCTGCAGCACCACGGTACCGGCCTCAATAATTAATTATTACTAAAAAAAACCTAATTGCGGCTGTTGGCTTCGGTGTAATCAACACCCATTGGTGTATGCGTGCCAGACGAGCAAATGCCTCTCCGCGTACATCGCTCAAAAAACGATTTTCCTCAAAAATGCAAACAAATTAATTGAAAGCACCCGCCCACGCGTAATAAGGAAAACTCTAAACTCCTCGTCCGAGGTGGAAGGCCCAGACCTTGTTCCTTCAGCCATTCTCTTGGTTTAATTACACGAGAAGAGGAGAGATGAGAAGAAGAAAAAATTCGGTGGAAAGTGAATACAGGAGCCCGTGCATGGCAGCAGTAAAAACAAGGAGAGGGGTGGGGGCATTAATTTGGTCGAAAATGTAAATGTAATACTTGCTTAACTCAACCGAGAGACGAGCCGAGTTAATTAATGTCATGCAAAGCAAATTAAAGTATCTTACTCGGCGTTCGGCGGCGCGGCTGTCCCTACCTTCCCCGCTCCTGTCTGGCAGACGATTCGTGTGCTCCTCAGTTCATATAAAATACGTGCTAATTAAGAGGGCTGCATTAAAACGGAAGCCGAGAGGGCTTCTCGCCTCTTTTGGCGCAGTGCTCGTCAAAAAGGCACATGCTTAGGCCGCCAAAGGAGGCGGTCTCCGGGGGTGGAGGACGCTGAATTGTGATAACTTTTAGTGTCCCGTGCATTTTAATAGCGCGTGTCGCTTTGTTTCTCCGTCGCATGTGCGCGCACACTAAATGCGCGCAGATGTTCAGATTTGCGCCGTCGTTTGGTCCGCTCACCGCAACGGCGGCGTGCTTGTTCGCAAAGTAATCGCCTCAAGTCACAGAAGCTATGTCGCCGATCCATTACGCACACATGATGGAGGAGGTTGGGCTTAGGCTCGCGACACTGGCGCTCCTCCAAGAATCGATCAAGCAACTTGCACGACACTCAAAATGTGAAATAAATGTGATGTGGCATTCATCTGACAGGGGAACATCTGTCATTAAGCCGCGTCCCTGCGGATGGGGACGCTCCCGTCGACGGGACGGGTTGGAGGAACGATAACAATCGTTTGGCATCTATTTTAGGGGCATTTCCCCGGCGAGGAATTCACGAGAATACATGTGTTCGCGAGACGAGCCAGCCCTTGTGTGAGCGATTTCGATAATTTGAATGTTTCGGGAATTAATCGTTGCCTACGCTTAGTTCCAGGCAATTAGGGATATCCCTTCCCACTAATGAATGGATGGGCTTAGCTGAAGGGGGCTCGTTCTTCCAGCTTCTCAGGGCCGTTCGAAAGTTTTTGCGGACAACGTTCATTAGCTTGTTTACATAAATCGGAAGTGGGTGGTGGGAGGTGCCACGAGACGAACGTCCTTGTGGGATGTGTGAGAACAGAGGAGCAATTCACATAACCCAGATCGTTTGTTTCGCAAGAGTTGTGCAGGACATTAAATTTAAGAACCATTCCAACACACTAAAAGGGGACTCAAACGAACGGTCTTAGTCGGAGTGAGATATTTGTGTCAGGAGCAGAGGAAGCCAATAAACAAACATTATACGCAGTCGGATATCTAAGCCACTCCGTGTCGACACAAATCTCTTAAAGAGGACGACACTTAAAGAGAAGGATAATGGCAATAAAAATTAAGATTGCCATAAAGAATGGGGACAGGGAGATGGCGTGCAATGCAGTGGCATTCGAACATTCACAGTGCATTTGAGGGGATCAGGAGGAGATAAGATGGACGTTCACAAGAAGAAGGACCTCTTTGGGAATGGGTTTTTGTCTCGGATTGTGGTCGAACATATTTTCTAAACACTCGGGTAGGTACTCGTCATTGTAGTATAGAGAAGATGGTTATCACTGCGTTAAGTCTTGGAAAAGTTCTAGAAATTCGAAGATAAGAACAACTCACTATTTGGCGATTGCAAGACCACCCGCGATAGCGTGCTGATGAACGTGTTAATCTGTTGTCTACCCACAAAAACCGTCACGTTATGTGATAGCGTACTGTCCATGGACGGTCAAGATGGAGGATACTTTCAGCGAGATTTTCAGAAAAGCTTGACAAAAAGATGACTCGCTTCCACGCTTCCACGCTTCCACGCTTCCACGCTTCCACGCTTCCACGCTTCCACGCTTCCACGCTTCCACGCTTTCACGCTTCCATGCTTCCATGTTCCCATGCTGCCACGATCTTGATTCAAGCTTTGGTCAAACTTACATTAGTCGCAGCTGAAGAGGAAGATTCAATCACGACTTGCATGGACCACTCATGCTTCTACCGGCAGGCGTATGAACATATTGGCCCTGGCCCGAAAAGTCATCGGTTCTAAGCTGGTGAACACAATTGAGGAAAGATCTCATCCAAAGTGTCAGCTTTAGAGGGGCTGTTGTTCATGGAGAATTGAAACCCAGCCCCACCCTTAAATTTGGCGCCGCAAAATGTTTCGTGAAGTTATTCCAGAGTATTTGCCTCCAACCTTAATAAAGCACACAAAGTGTAAGCCCAAACTTGGTTACGCAGACCAATTGAAGTCCTTCTGTAAAAGTCTTTAAAGTCCTTAGAGCCTCTATATCTCAGAATAGTCCTGCAAAAAGTCATTTAAGAAGTGCCGAAGTCCTTTGGCTCCTTGTTATTGTCAGGCAGTGTTAGATCTGAAAGCGAATTAATATTTCACGGGTTACCACGTTTGTTCTTTCGTAAATAATATAGCTGTGCCACTATTGACAGAACATTTGTCAATCCACAAAAAGCCAAGGAAATAATTACTGTCTGCTTCCTTAGACGAGATCACCATAGCCAACCGATTGTCGAAGAAACTTTGCCAAACTCGCCTGCCAGCCCATAGTTCAATGACATCGTCAAGTTTTCCCTTGAAGCCTCTGTGCTCAGAATGTTTCGTTCGTTGGCCTGTGAAGGACTTCGCACCACTGCACGGCCTTTTGTCTTGCATCGTGGTACTTTTCGCTTTCCACAGTCAAGAGCCAACGACCAATACCATTTGAATCCACACCCAAAAATATTCTTGTCATATGACTACCCCCTCCATCAATCGTTCGGCATTTCTGTTTGTTTCGGTAACGCCGGCGGCATTTTCAATCCACTCACATTGGCCGGCCATGTCAGGCACGCAGACATTGCAAACAATTCCATGTCAACAAGACAAACCGGACCGCCTCAGCCCATGTCAAAGACACGGCCAAACCTTCAAGGACTCATGTTCCAGCTTGTAATATCTGCCAATCCTCCCCGGCCACACTCGCAATTATCAAACAATGTTTCAAGTTGATGCAGTTGTCTGCCGCAATGCAAGCGAAACTACATCAAAAGCAGCCCCACCACCGGCGCTCACCCGCCCGAACCCGGTCAACAACTGTGCAGTGTGCAGTGTGCAGTGCCGAACGAATGAAATTAACGCACTTAATTAGCGGACAAGGCAAAAAGCGCTCGCTGCAGAGATCCACTCACAGGAGCATGAAGAAACAAGCGCGCGCATACGCCCCCCAGTCGCACTCTAATGACCCCTTCACTGCTGCAGAAACGCTCCCAGTGGCTGTTTTTTGTTTTGTCAAGGACATTTGAGTTATTATTTCATTTAAGTACATTTTTTTCTTGTATTTTCGGTCTGTCGTCTCTTCGGTTGCCAGGGCGTGGGGGTGAAGAGGCCGGGAGAACTATTGTCGGTGTAGATTACTTAGCCACCATTACCACACTGCATCAGCCACCGCCAGCAGTATCCTTGCAGTCCTTTGGCTTCGGCTGCTGTGTGGCTGTGTTGCTGTTGTTGTTATTAAAAATCCTATTTGCTGTGGGTTCATTTTCTGCTTATCCTTGGATGCGTTTGTTGGATTTTTCCGTTTTTTTCTTAGGAATCCATGCCACACTGTGTGTCTCTGTGCGACTGCTGAGATAATGCGGCGAGGACCTTACTGGTGCTTCTGGTAGCTTGACGACTTCAATTTTGCCCTGTGAATGAAGGGAGTCATTCCATTCGAGATGGAAGCTCTTTCCGTCGGTTAAATATTTGATTTGAAAGGGATTTCCTGAAAGGAATCAATGGGGAATGCAGTAATTGATTCAATTGCCCTTGGGAGTGGGAAGCAATATAAAATATGAATCGTCCTGGACGCGATTCGAAAAGGAGTTCCTCTCACAAACTGACCGATTCCGATTGTGAATGAATGGACGACATTAAGACGTCTTCGGATGGGAGATGCGATAACTTTATGGTTCGTTCATTCCGGACAACCGATGGCAGTTCTCGGGAAAAAAAAGGGAGCAATTTCGAGTCGCAGGGTGGAGGAGAATTCTGAGAAGTCTGTGGAAATATTTTTTCCATGATGTTTGAGAAACTACAAATTAACGCTGATTCGATTTTGGACTTTTATTGGAGGAGTGGAGGAGTTGAAAGGACAGCGATTGGCGAAGTGATGCCACCTGAAAACACCGCGTTCTTCTGAATTGACCCAGTTTCACAGTAATTTCATGCATTCACCTTCAGTCAAAAATGTACACTTGGCTGCATCGGTCGCAGTGCCAATGACGTGAAGCATGAACAGTTTTTTCCGTCAAAAAAAGTTTTACTATGAACAAGTGAGTCTATTACCAACATGCTGCTTATTCACATATTTTACAAGAGTGTGGCTTAGATATAGGCTTTTATTCGAGGGGTTGGTTTCTTCTTTCCTAGGCTGGCGCTACAGGTCTTGGCCCTCAGTCAACATGCCTCTCCACCTAGCCCGGTCTCTTGCTAGATGCGCCAGGGCCTGTGCATTATGACCGAATTGTTGGCTGCCCTAAACTAGTCAATTTGACACACAGTCCTTAGTGGCGCCCTCTGGATACCCACCGCAGCAACCGCTTGGAGGTCAACCAATATTTGCAGCGTCCCTTGTCCAGGGGCTTAGTCTAGAATCCGGTCCCGCAGGCTCGGGTGTTACGCGTGGTTGTACCGTGGTTCAATGCCAAGCTTTTGCTGGTATTGAAACGGAAGCGGCTAAAATGGGTCTAGTGGTATACCAGGGCAAAACAAAGTACAAGCTGTCATCACGGAAGGACCCCCAACATTGACGTCTTGGACAGAACGTCATAGTGGCCAGCAGAAACCTTGAGGTAGTCAAGGATTTCGTCCAACTCGGCTCTGGAGTAAAAAGGGACAACAACATCAGTACCGAGATCAAGCGCAGAAGTACTCTTGCCAATCCCTGCCCTTTTTGGGCTCAAGAGGCAATTGAGTAACAGAGCCATCTCTCGAAATACAAAACTCTGATCATCCCTGCCCTGCTTTATGGCGCAGAGACATGGACGCTGTTTAAAGCCGATGAAGAAGCTCTTGGTTGTCTTGAGAGAAAAGTTCTGCGTTCAATCTTTGGTCCTGTTTGCGCTGAAGGTTCCTGGAGAAGAAGATTCAACCACGAATTGTACGGGCTTTACAGCAAAATGAGTCTTGTCAGGCGTCTACGGATTCAACGCCTAAGACTGCTCCAGCCCGAAGAATCTTTGACACCGAACCAGTGGGACAACGCAACAGTGGACGTCCTCGAATCCGATGGCGCACTCAAGTGAAGAAGGACCTCAACCAACTTGGTGTTCGCAGCTGGAGGCAGCTGGCGAAAGATCGTGCTGGCTGGAGGGGCATGTTGATTGAGGCCTAGGTCCACCCTGCACCGTAGTGCCCATTAAAGAAAAAGATGGTAGAAGTTATAGTTACGAAAGAACAACAAGCCTCGGAAATGCTGATTTAAGATTTTACTGATCAAGATCGTTATTCAAGGCGAAATAAGCAACTGCGGTCAGTCTCTGTCAACTCACTCTAACTCACCGCTGACCAACGCAGAGTGTGTTACATTTAGAAGAACTTTATTTCTGCTGAGCTTGGTATCGTTTAAATTTTCCTGTTCGCTGACAAAATATATATATAACTCTATAAAGTTTTTGAAACTTATGAGAAACAACGAGAGAAAAGAAGGTGGACTGGTAGACAACGTGCCACTGCCCCGTCCATATGCGTCTCATGAAAGAGGGAATTTAGTACAATTCGGTCTCTCGGTCTTAACAAACCAAAGTGTATTGTGTATTCACAACACACCGAGTTAAAGTTTGCAGCTATGATGTTCAAATTAAAGATGGGCAACCCTAGGCAACCGTTCAGACCGTTTCGAATGGTTGTTCGCAGATTTGATGTTGCATGTTCGTTTATTCGTTACATTTTAGTTCTAGCAACTCGTTTTGATATAAGTTCATCTCGGTTTATATCGGTTTGGATGCAACAAGGATTGACTCGGCTTATCAACTCGAGTTGATTCATCTCTAGACTGCATCGTCTCTCAAGCCAAAGTGGGTGACCTAGACAGAACCAAAACCAGATGCCAACTGCGAGTATTGATACAAAGGCGAGGGCTCTATGCGATTAGAGTTAAACTTCATCTATCGGTTTCATCATAAAAGATGTAGGCATGCTAATGGGAGAACAAACTTCAAACTAAATTTCACAATAGCTGGGTAGATGAGAAACAAACATCTGGAATGCGATTACTCACCCATCTACTTGTTCGTAGAGGTGGAGGACTTGAGAGGTGTTTAACTGGAAATCATAACTTCATACCTAAAGAAGTTCTCACGCAAACAGCGTGCTCCCTACCAAGGGCACAATGGACCGAATATGTTGGCTTAAGTGTGCCACGGCCATTAGGCCGGTTATACCTACCTACAGAGTCTACACATGGCTTCAGTGTTTCGCTGGTGTAGAATCTAATTAATTAATTCGGTAACAGTGGCACTTAGGGCAACTTCGGTGCCTATATGCTCTTCGAGTCTAAGGGGACTATTTTCTTAATATATATTTCCAAGCTAAATGAACCATCCTATACAATTCAATGCAAAAGATAGCTACTGTCCAGGCCATTTACTGGGACTGGGCAAGTTGGCTCAGGAAGAAAGCGTTTCTGACTTTTAATCAGTGAAGCACCTCAAACATATGATTCCCTCTTTGGTACTCGACCTCGACCAACATGGTCCGTGAAATAGGAGATATCTAACCAGAAATGACTTTAAGCCAACGAGGGTGTTAATGAATATTTGGTAACATCAGAATTATCACTTTAACATCATACTTGAGAAGATCGTGTGAAACGTCAACACCAGAGGCACGATCTTCCAAAAGTCCGTTCAACTGCTTGCTTACGCGGACGACATTGATGTGATTGGACGAACACAGCGAGCCGTCAATGAGGCGTTTGCTGGCATTAAAGCGGAAGCGGCTTAAATGGGTCTAGCGGTAAACCAGGGCAAAATAAAGTACATGCTGTCATCACGGAAGGACGCACAACATCGACGTCTCGGACAGAGCGTCATAGTGGCCAGCAGAAACCTTGAGGTAGTCAAGAACTTCGTCTACCTAGGCTCCGGAGTAAATAGGGACAACAACACCAGTACCGAGATTAAGCGCAGAATTACTCTTGCCAATCGCTGCTTCTTTGTGCTCAAGAGGCAATTGAGTAACAGAGCCATCTCTCGAAACACCGAGTTGACCTTGTATAAAACCTTGATCATCCCAGTCCTGCTCTATGGCGCAGAGACATGGACGCTATTGAAAGCGGATGAAGAAGCTCTTGGTTGTTTTGAGAGAAAAGTTCTGCTAACGATCTTTGGTCCTGTTTGCGTTGATGGCGTTTGGAGGAGAAGGTTCAACCACGAACTATACGGGCTGTACAGCGGCATGGACCTAGTTAGAGAGTCTTCGACACCGCGCCATTGGGACAGCGCACTAGATGGCGCACACAAGTGGAAAAGGACCTCAACCAATTTGGTGCGCGCAACTGGAGGCAGCTGGCGAAAGATCGTGCTGGCTGGAGAGGCATGTTGGTTGAGACCCAGGTCCACCCCGGACTGTAGCGCCAATCAAAGAAGAAGAAGAATTATCTCATGCTGTCTCAATTCTAAGGTAGTAGCAACAGTACACATTTCACCCGTCCGATGTTCTAGGAGCAGGTTGACAAGTCTTCACCTGTAAATTCTGGTTAACAGAACTCTCTCACCATGCCCTCAACTTAGTTGAACCCCAAGACACCTGAATCACTCCTCCCTTACATGCACCATTCAAAACTTATCTCGCCCGAAGATATTCAGTTTCCTGACAATCCCACGCAACAGCTGCACCGCGAAAAGAGAAAATGCAAACTAAAGGTCCTTCAGAAACAGTCGTGCGAATTTTCGCTCTTAATTTCCTTGCTGCGAGCGTGGTGGAATTTCTTAACTGCACCGCTCCCTTCCTTCCTTGCACAAAGTAAGCCCGCCAGCGTTGCGTGCCGCTGCAGTAAAGATCCGCATTAAGACTCTCACATGGGATAACAACACTCCACGCGTAATCTCTGCGCTTTGCCACCATCGCCTGTGACCTTTCTTACGTGAATTAACCCCCCTTCAGGTGCACATCGTCGGGCGCAAGCTTGACAAGTGCCGGTCTCGCAAAGGCGATTATGATCCCACGTTTGAGCACACAGGCAAAGCCAAATGCAGACACCCGGAACAATTAGCCCTTGATTGGGGGCGTGTGTGTAGGTTAAACATCCACACACGCTCAACCTGCCCGGTTAATTTCCGCAGCAGTCAACACCCAACCGACTCTATCTGCTTGCACCGAGGAGCGCCGCCGCTCCCGGTGTGCCACGGTGTAATGCATTAATTATTTGCATTAATTGTTTTGAAACATCCTCTTCCGCGGGGAAACACGGCCCCACGTGCGTTCTTATGTTCCCTTGTCCCACCACCCACTAGTCTCTTGCAAAATGTTCCCGCCCGTAATTAGAGTGACCGCATCGACCGCGGGATTTCGATAGGCCGTGGAACATTCATCTTTGAGGTTGGCGCTTTTTTTTGCACGTTCCGCCTGTTTCCCGGGTGTAAAGCACGCCGTTGTTTATGAACTTTAGGCGCGATAATTAAAACGGGCATTTATCTGATGGTGGCGATGGTGGGGGGCTGTGCTGGAATTTCGCTCGCGAATGCGGATAGTTGCGGCTTTGAAATATTTCGCGCCTATGTCGGCGGCCCACTTGAACAACGCGCTCAATGTGTGACAGTGTCGACGAGTGTTTCGCTGAATATGCGCCGCAATGGCAATTGGAAGTGTTAAATATTCACTTTGGTGAATGTTTACAATTTTTTTCCTCCTCTTCCTGCCGTTAAATTTAAAAATAAATCATTGAAGTCGTAAATGATGAAATATTGAGGTCGTTCGCGAATAAATTCTCTAAATTTTTGCAACGCGAGGTTAACGCTGTGTGACCCTGTGTCCGCGTCGAGCTTGTCGCAGAGGTTAAAGGATTAATGGCTCGGAGTAAATTGCTGGGATATGCCTTGGAATTTATGATAAACAGTTTTGTAAAATGTGACCTTGGTAGTGTGGTTGAGTGGGCTCGAGGGTTGAGGAAACTAGACTTCTGGCGACATAGAATTTGTATATGACGTCGTCACTCGTTTTGTGTGTGGTATCATTGTTATATACAAAGGAGATATCTACTTAAGACAGTCGTGAATT
Source organism: Eristalis arbustorum (assembly GCA_916610145.1). Taxonomy (NCBI): domain Eukaryota; kingdom Metazoa; phylum Arthropoda; class Insecta; order Diptera; family Syrphidae; genus Eristalis; species Eristalis arbustorum. Next base: position 14,651,463 of record OU744318.1, on the reverse strand, counting down.
TTGTCACAGATCACTTATTTTAATCGCACATTTTGACAGTGATCAAGTTTTGTTGCCAGTGTAACATGAAGTGCTATTCTTTTGTAGTCACAGGTTCATTCATTTTCTGGCTCTGAAAGAAAATTTGAATAAAACGATTTTGTTTTAGATTTTCATATCTATCTATCTATATCTTTTCATGTCTACGTCAATACATTGTCTGAATATTCTGGCGGTTATGAATGACAGGTAATGAAGGTAACACCAATCAAATATCCCCCGCGAGAGATCTTACAGGACTCGATGTCGAGAGGCCAACATTCGATTACCTATGGGACATCCAAGTGCACACAAGTGGAAAAGGACTTCAATCAACTTGGTGTACGAAACTCAAGATAGCATTAGCTGAAGACGATGGCTGGTTAAAACAAATGCCATTTGGACTGCAGACGCACACAAACATTTTTGATGGCGTGTCGAGGCCGAGTCATATCGGACAACTACAGTGACGTCGATTTTTCACGGGATTTCAAAATTGGTTGGGAAGTTAAGCTAAGATTATCAAAATGGGGTAAAACAAAAAAAATTCGAATAAGAGATACTTAGGGAGAAATAGAATTAGACAGAGTCCGCTGAATACACAATTCAAAAAAATCAAGTAAATTTAGGTATGAAAAATAATAAGTCGGTCATCCTGTTGAATATTATTTGTTTTTTAAGTGGTAATTAGGAAATTAGATAAATCGTATTTAGAAATATTCAATGGAATTTAGCTCTGTAGACAGTGTTGGGCATACCATGCTGTGGTTAAGCACAAGCAGTAAATGGAAATGAATTCCACAAGTGAAATTATAGGTGGAAACAATGTCATGATGTGCGACTTGTGCCATATATCCGAACATCACTTCATCACACATATCAATTAATAATTCATTTTAGCACTTTGTTTTGGCGGACTTATTTGGTTAAGCCCAATGATAGCAAAACGCTACTTCATACATGCCTACATTCTCGTAGTACGGAGGAGTTTAGTTTGACATACAGCGAAAGATTAAATTTCCAATAATACTTATTCCAAAAAAATGAAAATAAACATTCGATCGACTTCATCAATTAAGCAAAAGAAATAAATTAGAGCTACACAATTCATTGAGTATGAATAACAAAAATTTGCTAGAAGCACCAAAGGTAATGTTCCCCTACCACGTAGGAAGTGTCTTTTGGTTATCAAAATATACCTACAAGGAAGGCAAAGCGATACAGATAATAATTATATGGGTGGCGCTAAAGCCCATAGAGGGCCAGGGCCTAGCTTCTCAGCAACCACTCGTGTTGTGCGTGTTATTGTTCTCACACGAGTGGAAGGGACCTGCAGCTTTATGCCGAATCGGAACGGCTTTGTTTAAGAAGCTTTTTCTAGACAGGAAATACTCTTTGAGCATTGTCAGTAACTCGAACGAGGTGGGGTCGTGAAAATTATTTGTGTCGCTCAGAGCTGGAATCGAACCTACGACGTAGAGTTTGGGGTCGACGCACATACCCACAACGCCACAGGCCACCACAAAGCGATACAGATAATACTGTATTATTCAGAATGCAAACTGTAAGCTTTCCTACCATACGTTTATTAATAAAAACAAATTCAAACAAACATTCGAAGATATTAATAAAAAAAATTAAAAACAAAACCGGCCAACATATAAAAAAGGACATATTTTTTCCTAACACGAGTTGATGTGAGTTGATTAATTTTGTTCCATTTTCAAAAGCGACCTTGCTCTTCCAAGCAGAGCTATGTTTTTGCAGGGGCATATGGGTTCGATAGATTCAATCTACAGTAATAATACTCCCAATCATCAATAACATTAGCAAACATCAAATAAAGCAATGATTGAACACGTATAGCTAGCAAATATATCAATAAGCCATCAAAATGTCATGTGGGGTTGTCCCGGTAAACCACATTTAGATGTTGTTTTGACAACTGTACAAGTTGGCATTAAATGTAAATAGTGGGCCTTAAGCACAAAGACGATACATTCGTTTAATGTGAAATATTCCTAAGTCGAGCTCTCCCTAACTCGAATTTTTTTCGAACCACATCGTTCCATTCTCCTCAATTTTTCATATAAAACACCACACTCTAAATCGAACACATTTCAATAACCCGTGATAATTTATTGCACTGTTTGTTCACTTCTACGTTTTAAGTTCTTGCATTTTTTTATTAGAATAGTCTATCACCAATTTTCGCATTATTGTGCCTGCGATATCACTGAACTAATTAAATCTTGACTTTGATGTACATGCATTTGCAGTAACTACTATTTTTATAAGCACCGGACATGTCTACGTCTGTATGGTACACCCGAATCTGAGTACATTAAGTACTGTCCCAGCGAGGTCCTTGAACAGGATAGATAATTTTATTATCAAGCTGATCAGAAGTCATACTGCGCGAGCTATGACTTCTACCAACAGCCCAGTCTTTGGGTCTTATTTACCTAGTACAATGTATCATGGCAGAGTGCGTTATTTCTCCTGAAGCATTCGTCTACCTCGATACTATTGGCCTGATATAGCATGATGAAGGATATCTCACTATCTACCATGTTGTACGCCGAACAGTGGAGAAACGACTCCGATACGGAATCGATGTCCACGCAGCCGATAGCTTCTCAAATTGACCTGAAAGTTGACCATAGTGGCCGACTTACATACGTTTTAAGTTAGTTTTATAATTTTTAAGTTAGTTTAGACCAAGTTTTTCTTGGTACTTTAAAATTTAAACATCAAATGTCTAGGACTGCGAAATGAAAGCGAAATATAAGCCAAAAGTGATTAACACATATTTTTAGCCCGGAGTACCCGAAGAGGGTCAGTAGGTAAGGACTAATTCTAATAAGCTAGTTTTAAGTATTTTTTTTTGCAGCAAGTAAGTAATCATTTAACTATAACATGCAAGAAAAAAACTACTGTTTTTATTTTCTATTATTTGGTTATAAATTGTGTCAAAGGGAATGTATGTCTCTTTTCTTGTTGATTACACATGTCAATTGAAATTGTTCTTCTATTCCATATTTCTAAATTTGTTTACAAAAGGTTCTCAAATTTAGATAGCGTATTAGACGCCCTTAACTTTTTTAAGGGATTGATGGAATGGTGCTTTCGCAAAACTAACAAAACAGTCAGGAACTAATAATAAGACATACAAAAAATCCTCTCAAAATGTATGATCTTCATTATACCGCTCCTACAAAAATGTTCATGACATAAGGCTCCCTTTATATATTTCAACCAAACCCCCTCATAAGCTTCTCCGAGCATTGGTGCTTCAGATCGGACATAAGACAGGACTAAGAATCAGCGCTCTGTACATAAAAATAGCCTTTCACCCCAAGACTGTTGTATTTATTGAGCAGAGAGACCTTAAATGTTGTCCCACACCAAACGTTTCAATTAGCCACTTAATCGCATAAAGCGGTCAAGCTTGGGTCGAACATTTCGACCCCATTTTGACTTATTCGGCTTTCTTGACATAATTAAAGCAAAATCCCATTTCCAGATTTGATTTGAGACATAAACTGAACCTTGCTTCCACTGCGCCATGCCTCCACAATCGGACGAAATAGTTCAGATGCCCATCTTGATGACTCCAGAGAGTTAATCTACTGTACCTACAAATGTCTTCGCTTACCCCCGACATCTCCTTGCTCCTTTGGGAGATAATTCAAAATGTTCTACCCTCTCTCGTGCTAATTTTGTATAAAACAAAATATCCTGTCCTTCACTTCTGACTGCACGTTGGAGAGTACACAGTATACCACTTTAATGAGAGTGAACACAAAGAGGCGGCAATAAAATGTACCACCCATTAGGCAGAGCCCCACAAACCCCTTTTTTTCCACATTTACATTTTGCCTTGTTCTACAATAGCTTAGCGACCAGCTTCATTTAATTAAGGAAGTATCCCCAACGGATGAAGGACATTTTTTTCTTTGTTTTTTGTTTTTTTTTTTTTGTTCGTCTTTGAAGTACTTGAAGTGAACACTGAAAGGACTGTAAGTCGCCCTGGGGGCACTATCGGAATGAAAACCCGAAGTCGCCAGCATAAGTCTGTGGAGAAGCGAGAATTCCTGGTGGTGGCTCCGAGAATATTGACCGCCGATGGGTGGACAGCAGTTACACTCTCTTTTTTAATGGAATGCATCTTGAATGTTTCCTGGTAGCTCTTATTTTGAGACTGAAAGATGGGAATTCAGTAAGTGGTTGTCTAATATTCAGAATTACTACTCTCAAGTTATTTTTACGGTACGGGACCCTCGGAATTTGGGTGGTAATCCCACTTGACCCTACTTGACAACACGGCACCGCTAAGATTGGTCCCGAACTGAACAGACACGGAAATGGAACCACAGATTATCCCTAAGGAAGCTACAAAGCCAAGCACCCTCAAGATGCCGAAAAAATAGAACAACTTTAGAAGACGGATGCCAAAATATGTCCTGTGGACTAAGAGGTCACATTGCTTCAGATCAGCACTCCCAACTGATCAAGAGCACATCCAAGGAAATACCGCCCGATATATAAAACCCACCCACTTGAGTCTTGAAAAAAATAACACCACCCACCAACCACCACACCATGAGCGCAACGAAAGAAAATCAAAAACCTGAAATCAAACTTAGTGAAGTTCCGCGAGGGAAAACCCATGAAAGTAAACAGCAGCTAGACAACAAGAAACTTTTTTTGCGCGATAATGAAACGTTCGGAAAACGGAATAATCTCAAGCCATGAATGCGAAGTAGATTATTTCGCTGCCTCGCGCTTGCATGCCCTGCCACTGCATGAGTTCTCGTTCGATTCTCCTCCTCGGTCTCCTTGTCGATTGCAAGCCAACAATGAAATGTATTCGAAAACTTTCCAACAGCTCTCTACTTCAGTTGCAGCCCGTAGTTTTGGGCGAAGTACCCGGATAACCCCGGGTGGCAGGCGCTTCCCATCCACCGCACACCGAGATTAGTTTGGCACCACCACACAGTATCTATTCTCGAAATCGATTACGGAATTTTGCAATTTTTTTTTGTTTAAACTTTCTCCCTCTCTCGGAATTTTCGCCAGTAAATTGCATCGTGTGAGCCCGAGAGATGGGGCAGGGGGCGGCTTAGTTGGCTCACCTTAGGCAGAGTCGGGCACAGTTGCGAGTAGAGAAAGCAGTCCGCTCGGTTGGAGGGCTTAACTTTTACTCGATAATCCTTCAATGCTGATCAAACGGAAGTGAACGAGAACTGAGTTTATCACTCCGCCAGCACCTGCGTTCCCTCCTGCCATCGCAAACACTTGTTGGCCGCCACCCCCTGCTAAAGGATGGTTCCCTGTTCAGCTGATTTTTATGGAGTAACTTAAGCTTTTGTTGCTGTGAGCACCGAACAGGTTTCACCTTTATTGCGGCACGTGAACGCTTCAGGAGGAGAACGTTGCGCTGCATCCCAGTGTTTGTTCTTTGCCCTGGCCAAGGGAGCTCTTATTCACCAGAATGGCATTAATATTAAAAGGAAAATTATGAATACGATTCTGCGAATGGAGAATGTGAGTACAAGTCGGGCAAGCGCTTGCTCGCTTGCTCGCTTTCGAGTTGAAAGGGCAAATAAAAATGTTTTGGCAAGGACTTGGTTATTATTCTTTTCGGTATGTGTCTTCTTTGAATTTGGGTCACGAAGTGAACAAAAACACAGGCGATGCGCAAGAGTTTAGTGCACGTTGTACGTTCGTTTTATAGACACTCGCACTCGGAAACTGGGACCGTAATAAAAAGTGGATTTAGCAGATGAAATCACGTGCGAGTTTCATTTCCTTTCTCTCCTCCGATCTGAGAACTGGGCTAATCCCTGTAGTTGCACAAAAGGCAATCTCTCAATCGGATCTCAGGGATTCTCATCGGGGAGTCACAAAAATGATTGAATGCATTCATCTACGCTGAAAGTGGATATGAACGACTGGATGTGGATGGAATGGGTGTGGGTATTGCTTCAAGGCTGATGGAATGGAGACATTCACAATCAGCAGATGCTTTGTTTTGAAAAACCAATTTAACGCAGTACAGAGTACAGTCTGAGTGGCAAGTGGAACATCGGGGGACGTTTTTTTTCTTCTTCTGGTTCGATTTGTAGGATTTGATGATGATGCGACTGTAGGGGAGACGGCTAAACTGGTGAACCTAAAGGCGACGACAAAGCAAAATAATGAAAATCATATGTGTGATCATAAACAGATTATTAATTGATAAGTATGGGATTCATGATCACGAGCACTTATTTGTTTTGTTTGTTTGCTATGACATCTGTGAAAAATATTTAGTATACATCAAGTCATTGAACAGACAAAATCATATTTTTTCATCGTGTTAATATATAATATGGGTGGCGCTACAGCACAAAGAGGGCCAGGGCCTAGCTTCTCAGCAACCACTCGTGTTGTGCGTGCTATTGCTCTCACTCTTGTGCAAGGGACCTACAGTTTTATGCTGAATCCGAACGGCCAGATTTAAGAAGCTTTTTCTAGACAGGAAATACTCTTTGAGCATTGTCAGTAACTCGAAAGAGGTGGGGTCGTGAAAATTATTTGTGTCGCTCAGAGCTGGAATCGAACCTACGACGTCGAGGTTGGGGTCAACGCACATACCCACAACGCCACGGGCCACCACGTGTGTTAAAAATGTCAAATTTTGTACAGGAAAGTGATGATTTGCGGAAAGCATTCATTTTTTGTTTTCATTTGAAGAAAAGTGCTGCAGAGTCGCATCGGATGCTTGTCGAGGCATATGGTGATCATGCTCTATCAGAAGCAACATGCAAAAGATGGTTTCAACGGTTCAGAAATAATGATTTTGATGTGAGAAATGAAGGAAGAACACCAAAACGCCGAAATGCAAACGATATTGGATGGAGATGACACTTTGAGTCAAAGGCAAATGGCAGCAATGTTAAATGTTGCACAGCAAACAATTTCTGACCGTTTAAAGGCTAAGGGAAAGATCCAAAAGTGTGGAAAATGGGTGCCGCATGAATTGAATGAGACACAGATGGAAAACCGAAAAAACACTTGTGAAATTTTGCTTCAAAGACACTTAAGAAAATCGGTTTTGCATCGGATTGTTACTGGCGATGAAAAATGGATTTATTTTAAGAATCCTAAACGGACAAAATCGTGGGTTAATCCGAGACAACCATCAACATCGACTGCAAAACCAGATCGATTCGGCAAGAAGACAATACTGTGTGTTTGGTGGGACCAGAAAGGTGTGGTGTACCACGAGCTCCTGAAACCTGGTGAAACCGTTAATACTGATCGCTACCGACAACAAATACTCAATTTGAACAATGCATTGATCGAGAAACGACCAGAAGGCACGGCAAGGTAATTTTGCTCCACGACAATGCACCTGCACACAAAGCAAAACCGGTTCAGAATACAATCAAAACACTTGGCTGGGAGCAGCTACCCCACCCGCCGTATTCACCAGACTTGGCTCCTTCCGACTACCATTTGTTTTCATCGATGGGACACGCATTGGCTGACCAGCACTTCGATTCCTACGAAGAAGTCGTAAATTGGGTGTCTGATTGGTTTGCTTTAAGAGACGAACAATTTTATTGGTGTTGTATTCACAAATTGCCAGAAAGGTGGTCAAAGTGTGTAGAAAACAATGGTCAATACTTTGAATAAAATGTTTTTACTTTCCCATTAATAATTAGTGTTTTATTTTCAAAAAAAAAAAACGCTCATCATGGTATACCTCAGATGTTGTGGCAGTGGTAAAGTAAGGAGTGTGCTTCTTCGTTGCCATTCTTTAGATTATTATAACCAGTTAGCGCTCCGAGTACAATCCTCAGAAGCTTTTTATCGCATTCTAGGAGGCTCTGCCGGCTTTTGCCTTATTGCACTTGGGCCATAGCATCCGAGTGGTCTCATAGGCGGTTAGAGATTTCCAGCTTGGGCTTGACCTCTGCTACCGAAATTGCTTTAATGGCCGCTTGACTGCCGAAATATTGGACATCAAGTCCCCAACTAAGTAGAGAGCGGTACGAAATGAAAATAACTCACCGGAGTGACCAGAAGAGACAAAGACAAACTGCCCATTCGACCCTGATTAGTCTAATTGGACAGCAGCAAAGTCGCTGTGAGTTTGCTATTCTGTCGCTCGAGATGGAACTTTGCCCAAAAAAATTCGTTTCTGACTCAGCAACCTCACAAAGCAAATGTTTCCGACCAAGCACTAATGCATTGACCTATACGGTTGACGGTTTGGTGAAGCTTATGGCATGGCGGCATAACCGGGCTGTGATTCATTCAAAGTGAAGTAACCATTACCACCCCTTTGCGGTATAGAGCAATGCTCAACAATTCTCTGCAGCTGGATGAGTCCAGAGTTCATATATTATACCTGTGAGTCCAAAAAAACATGTCCTAAAAACGAAACAGTCTTCGAAATCGTGAAGGAGAAAATACGCGACCATGCGCAACTTTACACAACTCGAGTAGAAGTGTACTTCAAGTCCTTAGGCAGAACTAAGAAGCTGACCAGTTAGAGCGCAACTAGTCACCGAACAAGGTGTCTACTTGAGTGATGTGTTATTCCGTACAGGATGGCATGAGGTTTACACACAAAACTAAACTGAATTTCGTGTAGTTTGCCGGACTCTCCTCTTGATGCACTTCTAATTCGTTGATCGGTAGTCTAAATTCACTAGGAGATCCCTGAAAATGAGATCGCCGATGAACTTACGAGGATCAGAGGAGGTGTACTCAGACACGAATGGCCCCATCATCACGTCATACAAGGCGTGCCTTAAACTCCATCAGGAAGGTGATCAGGACGAGGTGGTTGAACCAAGTCTAAAAACTCGCTTGATTGTGCCTGGGCATAAATAATGTTGTGTTAGAGTCGATGCCGGACGGAAACATGTCCAAGGGTCATAAGTAGGCCAAATAAGATCGCTATGGCAGTTGGAGAACAGGCTATGGAAACCATCAAAAAAGCCTAACCAAAGACTCAGAACCTGTGTGCCAGTTGGATGGAAACCATCAGAAGAGCTTTACTAACCACTGCCCCTCGAAAGCACCAAACGGAGGTGGCATGGATCTCTAGCATCCAGACAGGCCATGCGCACCCTCAATAGTGTTTGTATGAAACCTGCGGCATTCTTGTTGCTCTTGACAGAAAACACTGCAGACGACTTGTCGGCGTACGAGCATGCCACTACTGGCACTACACTTTGGACAAGCAGCTAAATATGCACAGGCTCTGCGATGTCAATGGAGAAGACAACTAAACTGCAGAGCACTTCCTCTGCCACTTTGCCGCCTTTACTTGGATTAGGTGGCAGATGTTTGGAGCTGCTGAGGTGAGAGCTGACGACGTAGACTCCTCATCAGAGAAGTGCCTATTAGTTTTCCTCTGTAAGACCATCAAATTTCCGTAAATTTAGGTTGCTGCCTGGGAGTACAACGGATCATTTTTTTGAGTCTCCTTCAGTGTCGTTGTAAAAGTCTCTGGTGATAATGGCCGATGGTGACTCCAATCGGAATACTTTAGCTCTGTCACCGAATGGCAGAGTTTTGACTCTACTGTTGTGTCTGAACAGATTATTGCTTAAGGCATCGTCTTCAACATTTAAGTAATGTGTCAAAGTCAATAGACAAGGATTGTAAACCTCCAAGGACACTCAATCAGTCCTCAAACTCAGACACCAAACTTTACGTACATAGAGAATGATTGATCTCGCTCCCATTTCAGTAAACAAAAATTAGCGAAACTTGACGAACTTAAAAGAAGTGAATATTATCATCACAGTGTGTGACTGTGTACTCAGTCGATTGTTTAATTTGACATGACATTATATCCGAGACTGTAAAGGAATGTCGAAAATGGATCAAGCGAAGGAGAGAGAAATGGACGAGTTTAAAGTAAGGCGATCCATCATTATCTTCTGACCCGCATGATCCAGTAAGGGTTAACCGGGGTAAAGCAGACACTAAAGATCTTCAGGCCACTCGATCCTTCGCCATCGACTCTAACTGATCAGGATTAATGTTCAGGCTCAATCAAGCTAGTTTTTGGACTTGGTCCAACCACCGTCACCATGGGTCTGCTAAAGGGGCACCTTCCCTATGGAGTCGCACATAAGGGACGTCTCGGAAGACGTGACGATAGGGACATTCGTATCACTGAAGCATAGCTCTTTCCGTTGGAAGAAGCAGCCGCTTGTCATTGAGTTTTCCGAGTATCGTCGTGTTTTTCACCCAATCATTGCGAGTAACTCCCACAACAGCACGAAGAAACCTCACCTCGGCAGGTTGCATTCGCGATTTAATTTTTTCGGTCATTACATAAATTGTATGACAATAGGTGGAACTTGCAACAAATACTGAATTGAAACACTTTCTTACCTACAGTCGATATGTTTGCTTTTCAATTTGTTGCTTATATTTTCGGATTGAAATTTGTGATATCCAATTTTCGCAGCGATTAAAGTGTCATATCACCGCTTTCAATGCGTTTTAAGAGCAAGCATAAACGCGTACCCCCACCCTAACTTAGGCAAAAGTCATACACAAATGAACCCATCAAGTAACTTGCCACACAAGACTGTACTGTTGATGTACTACTGCCTGTGCCCAGCACTACACGTCTATTCACGAAATCACCCGAGGCACTCCTTTTTACTATTTCTTCCCTAGGTTCAGATGAACAAACACACTCGACCTCAAAAGATTGGCGTCTAATTTCCTGCAGACTAAATACACCATCACTCCTTAATCCACAGTAGTGCAAGACTAAGGAACGACCTACAGTCATGTGGTGTCGATTGTATGTTACACCACAACATACCGAACGACCACCAAGGACGAACCAGGGCACAGATATCTGCTTTGGTTCAGTTTTCTTCCTTAACATACTTTTCAGTTTGTACAACTTGCTTGTGTGTCTCTACCATTGCAGTGTGTGCCAACCTACCAACCCACTGCACTTGCACATCGTTATGTGGTATTGTTGGCAAACACAATTTGCTAATGGGAAACAATTTCATCCAACGACGAGGACTCGTAGGACTCGAAGGTTGCCTTCGATTGTTGTCGTCAATGTGGAGCACTGGCAATATTTAAGATTTCTGATTTACTCGCATTCTGTTTCCGCTTAAGGCCGTGTATGCACTCCGAATGGGATGCGCCTACTTGCGCCGGTTCATTGACTTGCTGCAGCGAAGGGCACTCGTTCTCGGGAAATGTTAAGTTGCATCATCGCTCCTTAATGGAACACAACGCAATTTATTGTTTTTTCTCTTTTTCATTTTTCCATTCTTGTTTCATGTTTTACCCTTGCTCTGGAATTCACAGCGCGCAGATATTCATTAACATGCAACTCACGCGGAAGGATTTCATTTTTCAAATATAAGATTTATTAACGGCCAAGAAAGTGCGAGACGCAATGAATAAATCCTCGGATGGGAGCATGATGCGAGAAGGGATATTGTTGGATATTCTTTAAATATTCACAAGTCACTGGATTGGGAGAGGGAGAGAAAATTGCAAAAATATTATGGCTTATTCTTACATCCGGGGGGTGGGGCATTTCCCTTTTGTTTCAGCTCCTTTGTAAGATTACCAAGTAGGGAGTAGTTTTTTTTTTTGTCTGTTCGAACTCCGAATATGGAGGGAGAGGAAGCGCAGTTTTGTGATTTATTAAATCGCTGGAGCAACTTATGAAGGCTACTAGGTAATGAAATTTCCATTCACCAAATAGATTTGAATTTAATTTAAAATTCTTTCGGAGCAAGGAACGCAGTGCCGGAGACGTTAGTACTCGGAGAGTGACTGGGTAGGGAGATTGTTAATTGGTTGCACAAAGGAGGGGATGCAAAGGAAAATGTGATGAATGCAAAGGAAGGGAATGTCCATGTCGTGTCATTGTAAAGTAGGTCAGCTTAGCAGGTTTGTCTCTGCACTTGTTTGCTTATGTTGTCCGCTTTACCACTGAACTCGAAGGGATAGACATTTGGGTACACGATCGCATTCGGTTCAATGGTTCAAGTGTCGCGAATTGCCACTAGGGCAAGTAGCAATGTTGTCGGTGATTCATCAAATTTGTCACCACTGCAGTGGGAAAGTAATGGGACCGTAGTAGTAATCAAAGATCTGCAATATTACCCAAAATGGTAGATGAGGTAAGGTTGTTGGACTGCCAGCGAAATTGCCAGCACACTTGTTGGTCCCTTGTGATATCCAGTGGCGTTAATTTCATTCCAACGTAATATGACCAGATAAAAGCATATGTTTGAACCGGGAACCCCACATAACCAAGGACAGGCACTCAACCAACTGCGCCATTAAGCCGTTCCAAACATTTTTAGTGCAATCGCATGTTCCAGTGACAGCGTCACCTCTAGCGGTAGTGTCGACTACTCCACACTCTTGTATTTGTGTGTGGACGAGGCAGACCTGCCGACTTGATGTAGGATTAGAATTAGATGGTAGCAGTTCTTGGTATGATTCAATCAATTGAGTAGTAGAGCCCTCTCTCGAAGGACCAAGCTCACATTTTATAAGACTCTGACCATCCCTGTCCTGCTCTAAGACGCACTTGGTCTCTTCGAGAGAAAAGTTCTGCGTTCAATCTTTGGTCCTGTTTGTGCTAAAGGCTCTTGGAGATTGAACCATAAACTGTACGGGCGTCTAGAGGAAGTCTAGCCAGGCGTCTACGGATTCAACGCCTTAGATGGCTAGGCCATGTTGAGTGGATATACAACACAGCTCCAGCCCGAGGAGTCTTCGACTGTAAACCAATTGCGTTGTCCGCTAAAGAGGACGACCACGAAACCCATGGTGCATTCAAGTGGAGAAGGACCTCAACCAACTGGGAGTGCTTAATTGGAGGCAACTGGCTAGGGATCGTGCCAGCTGGAGAGGCTTGTTGGCTTAGGCCCAGGTTCACCCCGGACTGTAGCGCCATAAGAGACCAACTGGGAGTGCGTAATTGGAGGCAACTGCCTAAGGATCGTGCCAGCTGGAGAGGCTTGTTGGCTTAGGCCCAGGTTCACCCCGGACTGTAGCGCCATAAGAGAAGTTCTTGGTTTAAAGTGGAAGGTAACAGGCAAATATTCAGATCATGCATACAGTGAATGTGCGACTCTTAGTTAATTTCTCTGGGATTGCAACAGTTGAGCAAGTGCGATGCACTAACACTCAGCCTTCAAGGAAAAGCATGTTAAAAAAACGAAGCCATCTCACAGCGTCATCGTACTAGAAAAGCGATAGGACTCACACAATCATACATGTTATTTTTCTGTTTTTCTCAACGAACGCGGAAAAACATAACTCTATGGCCCGTTCCTCAGTCAACACAGTGCTCCAGGCAACACGAGCTCTGGCTATTTCCAGAATCACAGTAAGGTCACAGTAGCTATTACACGAATCTAATCGATTCTATTCCGTAACCCAGATAATCCCTGAAATATATTTCGACACAAGAGGGCGTTGCAAGAGCAGAGAAGGCATGCGAAGATTCAAAAGTTCTTCCGTTGCCATTCTAGATCAATCGTTGTCGGCCATGTTTCCTTAGCCAATATCTGGAATCGTCTTTGACCAATCATGTTGGGTGGTATGTTGAATGGCGCTCATCCAAAAGACCTTACTAACTTACTTATCGGCCGACTTCCAATGGACGGTCCGAGCCTGAGACATAGCGGCGTTTCGCCGTTGAATGTACTGGGAACTAGTATCAGTCATTAAGACCAAGATGTTTTGCGTGCGTGATAACTGGGTCTTTGTACCGCAGGTTTGATTCAAAGACCCCCTTTGTTGGAGCGTTGTTGTCCATTCGCCCGGTGTCAAAAGACCTACTATGTGACTAATTGTATGATTGGACGTACACACTTTCTGGTATACGTCACCACTTGCTTTCAACTCCTCCTGGGGATCCTCGGTGAAATCGTGTCAAACCAATACAGTTTCATGAGACGATGGCTTCTCTATTACGGCTCGACCTCCACCATGATTCCAAAGAATCTACATTCTCTAGTCCATCACTGACAACTTGATTAGGGCATTTCATTCAGCATCCGAATCTTCAATCAAGCCAAGTAGACTTGGCATTAGTAATCATCTCCATTAAAACAATGGAATAAGACAGCACTTTTGGAAGATCATTAATGAACATCGAGAATAATAATGTACCGAGAATAGAACCTTGAGGTTCTCCATTGTGAACATCACAAAAATGCGACAGTTTCGTGTTGCGCAATACGGTTTGAATACACTTAGTAAGGTACAAGAGGATTAACATATTAGGTGGACTGCAGAACTGGAATTTGCTAAGCAGTTTGGGACAAAGTATTGACTGGCCATCACTGTCGTATGCACTGTCGACATCAGTCAACTTTAGCAAGACTGTAGTGACTGCCAGGCACAGCTATGTTCTTTACCGAATCCTGATTGCATAGAGTTAAGGAGATCTTGTTCCTCAGCGTAATCTTTAACGACACGACTTACTATTGACACTTACGACAAGAACTGAAGAATAGCATTTGATCTGACGGGACTGTTTTCTTAAGAATCTGTATGGTCCTTGCTGTTTTCCGAAAATCAGGATATGTCGGAGTCGTGACTGGGGTGAAATGTGGGTGATGGCAGAGTCTCTTTTGGTCCTATAGGTCAACATACCGGTCTGTTTCTAGAACTAATGCAGCTTCCAAAATTCTCCACCTGCCTGCGACACATAGCACTGTGATCTAAAAATCATCGATTGGTTCGAGAAGGAGAGGAAGAATGAACCTGCGGTACAGAGACCAAGTCATCGCGGATGTAACACAGCTTGGCCTTGATGACTGGAAGGAGTATGTCTATTACCGTCACCGATGGAAGGCAGCAATTGCTCGGGCTCAGACCCTTCATGGTTCATCAGCCTGATAAGAAAGTAAGTATAGCTTGGCGGCGATCCTTAGCCCTAATGCCTAATAATTGAATAAAATCCCGAAGGGAGGCATCTTACCGTGCCGATGTTCCAATGGCATGTGAAAAAGTACAAGCAGGAGGCAAAGTAAAAAACCTCCAACAGCACGTTTATGACTTTTCACATACACGCCAGTGCACACACGAAATTTACAACATCTTTACAGCGTCCCCTGGGAATGGAATCCACTTGAGGGAAATCTTGCAGACGTAATTAAAAAGTTGAAACTCGATGTGCGTACATATTTGCTAGTGTATATGCGCAGGAACCAACAGACCAAGTAAACAGTGACTGACGGCACCGTGAAGGACATCCATTTTTTTTCTGATTCGTTCCACGAACGTGGCATATTATGAACTTGAGATTAAACGATGCAACGATTGCTCTCAGTGGGCTTTCCTCAGTCTGGGTGCATCGAATTCGGAACAAGGTCGCTCGTACCTTCTCGTTGCGCCATCGATTGTGACGCTGATTGTCGACAGGATACTCACGCCAAAGATGGATGATTCTTTTAGCTTCGATGACTGTTCGCGTTCGGAGCGATCATCATCGTCAGCATTGTTGACGCCGAGATAATGGATGCTGTTGAGGGGAAATTTTCTTAATCCTTCCTGCTTGCCAGCTCTTCATTCTCTAATGATACGCTGAAGTGGATTGCTTCCCTCCAGCAGCATCCTCTTCGAATTTTCCTTCTCCTTGTGTGGTCTCAATGGGTGCATGGGGGTTAGAACCTTAACAGGAAGCATCTTAATTATGCTGTAAGCTGCTTCTAATCGCTGAGTGCGTTATTGGTGAACTGTGGATAAGAGGATAGCTCATGTTTCCCTCTTCAGAATGAATTAGATAATTGTTTGTTGTTCTTCGGAAATTGTTTCTTTTTTTAGCTCTATCTCTGACGTTGGTGAGGTGATGCAAGTCTGAGAAGAGTCTGTTTCTGTTGGGGATTTATATTTTATAAACAATCCGGACTTGTGATTTTCTGTGGGGAATCTAATGTTGTGACGTTCTCTAATCTACGTCAAAATGATTGACACAATCCTTGGGGATGAACTCGTAGCTTCGTCGTACGTGACAATAACGATGAATGTACACATAATACGCTCGGAAAGGAGCGTGGAGGGGGCTCCGCTCTGCTCCGCAAAATAACGATATTCAAAGTGTGTGCTGCGAATCACAAACACGTGAACGGCCATAAATTGAGGCGAATGTGATTTTTGCTTGTTGCTCTTGCGGAAGTCTGGGGAGTAAATTTATTCATTCAACTTTAAAGACTTTTGTTTGGATATGAGGTTCGCTCGCTGCAGGTTCAACAGAGGTCAGGAGAGTATGGCTGACAAGAAAAGACTCAGTTCGGAGTCAAGGTCGGTTTTACACACCATGTCCTTTCCAGAGAACAACGTGCTCAACACTAATGGTGACTTTTGAGTATGGAGCCGAGTCCACCAAGTATTACAACGCCATTGGAAGTACAATAATACATGTTCTGGTGTCTGTGGAAGTTTCCGTGTGCCTAGACTTCAGTTGCACTGAGAAAACTGAACCATAAATTATTTCAAACGACGCCTGTGTGGAAATAGATTTTGTGTGATGGGTCCTAGATAATTATTTTGTAACTATGGGAGATGGGGGTCTATTATCAAAAAAAATTAAAACAAGAATTTGTTTGCTTTCTTCGATGCCATACTGTGGATGAACACTGTGGGCAGGAGCACAACCGACCAGCTTTTCACTCTAAACTCCGAGAGGACTTGGGAGTATAACAAACCAATCTACAGCTGTTTTGTAGATTCGGAGAAAGCGTACGACCTAGTGCCTCGAGGCTGACTCTGGGCTGTTCTGCAGGAGTATGAGATTGAGGTGCAGCAGTTGTGTTCGGGTTAATGCTGCTAAATGAACACATTTCACCGAGGGCCTTGTACTTCGCCAGGGTGTGTCTTGTCCCATTGAAACTGGTAGAGAAGTCTTAGTATCTCGGGGTCTCTTGCACGAGTCATGGAAGGAGCAATGCTGAGCTTTCCTGTAGGACAGGCCAAGCTGGATGAATATTGGAACATACTGGCAGATCTGTAATCATACAGGCCGATCTTGTTGTTAAAGCCAAGTTATCATTTTTCAACTCAGTATTTGTTGCAAGTCTCACCTATGGTCATGAAATTTGGGTAGTGACCGAAAGAATAAAATTGCGAGTACAAGCTGCCCAGATGAGATTTCTTCAAGCTGCTGTAGGAGTTACTCGCCGGGAGCGAGTGAGAAATGGAATACGTTGCACACATGTCTACATAATCACATCTTCCGACGCGTGCCTTATATGCGACTCCTTCAGGAAGGAGTTCACTTTGGAAACCATTGAACCAAATCTAAGAACTCGCTTGGCCGGCGATCGAGTGGCCTGGAGAATTCTAGTGCATGCTTTACCTCCGTGTACCCTTTAGTGGAACATACGTTTCAGAAAGGGCTTCAGATGGCTTAGATTTAAGGATTTTACGGACGCTTTAAATAGCCTAGCGAGCTACGAATACAACGCTTACTGCGTTGATGCTTGACGTAAATGCGTAGATGCCACAGTACAGCCTTTAGAGTTCTTTCTTCAGTCTGCTCCTCCAGACGCCATGAAAGCAAACACGACCAAAAATCGCATCATTTCAAATATGAGTAAGTAGCATATAATATGGGTGGCGCTACAGCCCGTAGAGGGCCAGGGCCAAGCTTCTTAGCAACCACTAGTGCTGTGCACGTTATTATTTTCTCACGAGTGTAAGGGACCTACAGTTTTATGCCGACTCCGAACGGCCAAGTTTGAAAGCCTTTTCCTAGATAAGAAATGCAGTGAAAAGTATGTTTGACGCACAGAGCAGGAATCGAACCTGCGACATCGATGATGGGGTCGACGCACGTACCCACAACGGCACGGGCCATCACCAACATGAGTTAATACATTACCTCTTAAATCACACTCCAAACGATTTTATGCAAAGTCGTATGAATTTCAGTTTCAGTGAAATATGAACGCCGTGTGAAGACAGAGTTGCTCAAAGATTTAAAATACCCAACTGTCGAGCGGAAGTGCAACTTCGAAGGAAGACAAAGAAGAGTTGGATATAGAATATCTTCTTCTTTCTTTGTGTGGCGCTACAGTCCGGGGTGGACCTGGGCCTCAACCAACATACCTCTCCAACTAGCGCGATCCCTGGCTAGCTGTCTCCAGTTTCTATATCAGTCGAAACTGATATAGAATATAATCCATCCAAAATTCATAAAAAGGGACTAAAAGTGTGGACTGCGCTTGCATTTATTTGACGTACAATCTTCTTCTTTGGTTGGCGCAACAGTAAGGGATGGACCTGGCCCTTAGCCAACATGCCTCTCAGCTAACATGCCTCTCCATCTTGTGATAGTTGATGCCAGCCACTCACGTCCATCTTATTCAGGCCCCCTTCTAGTTGCGTGCGCCACCGTAGGTGTGGTCTTTCTTTTACCGCATTGTCCCTCGGAGTTGGAGTCGAAGATTTTCCCAGCCGGAGCATTGGTGTCCATACGCTCGATGTGACCTAGCCATCTGAGACGAGAAACTCGAATTCGTTTGAACAGGTCGATGTCGCTGTTCAGCCCATACAGCTCGTCGTTCATTCTACTCCTCCAAACACCATCCGTACATACGGGACCGAATATAATTCGAAAGACTTTACTCTCGAAGCGACCAAGAATATCCTCGTCCGCCTTAGTTAGTGTCAATGCTTCGGCGTAAAACAGCATGACTTGGACTATCAAGGTCTTGTATAGGGGTATCTTGATTTTTCGAGAGATGACTTTATTCCTCAGTGGCCTTCCGAGTGCGAAAATGCAGCGATTGAGCAACATGATAAATCTGACGTATGGTATATCAGTATATTTCATCAGACTAGCATGTCCTTCTGATGAACTAAGTCCACGTTTGATTTCTCATTTCAGCAGCATTTTTAAGACCCTTCCTGATTTCCACTTTTTAATACCACAGATTTTAATTAATTCTAACTTCGACTTATTCTCGCCTTGAATACATTGCCATGTCGTTGGTGTTTTTTTGGCAAACCTTATACTCCGGGGTAGCTTGTCTCTTTCAGTTGCTAGCGATTGGATAGTTTAATAATGAGCAGTTAAAATATCTTGTACTGAAGGAAATAAAGAATGACATTAGCTCATTTATGAAGTAGTTTGTAATAATTTCATAAAAAAGTACTTTCAGCAGAAACATGTCACATCTCTGCTGGCGCTTTGCTTGCAGTCCCCCGTCACACATTCAGAGCACATCACTCCGTAGCCTCCCTCCCATTGATAGATCCCAATGATGAATGCCGTCACACGCAGCCCGAAGGTTGTTAAAAAATTAATGTGCCCCGGAGCTCGTTGCCCTAGCACAATGCTCACGAGATGGCAAGGCAATATTTAACAAGGGTAAATACAGAAACTTTTTAACCTTCATAGACCGACAGGTAGGAACAACTTTTGATGTGTTCAGGTCGATTAAGTCGTTGTTTAGCTGTATGCAGCGTGTGGGGGACCATTTGGATATGACATTCAATTTAGGCATTACGA
Source organism: Eristalis arbustorum (assembly GCA_916610145.1). Lineage (NCBI taxonomy): Eukaryota > Metazoa > Arthropoda > Insecta > Diptera > Syrphidae > Eristalis > Eristalis arbustorum. Next base: position 14,631,905 of record OU744318.1, on the reverse strand, counting down.
AGGGTTCCCGTCTGTTTATGTCGACGCTCCCGCCAGGTAAGCCCGGTGAAAGTTTAAATTACGAAAAGAGGCAGTAAAACGAAAAGTAATGTGAGACTTTCATTCGCCATTGTTCCCTATCAGGATCTGCAAGTCTCTAAACTTTATAAGTTCCTCAATTATTTTTCCCTCGTAATTGATGTTTGCTTCGTGTTGTGTATGAGTTCATCTGCTCGCTCGGGGTTACGAGATCAGTTTTCCCAGTCAGTCTTGTAGTTATTTCCAAATTTAATGGGACACCGCAAAACAGCAAGGATTACGATGCGAATTTTTGGCTTACCTGCAAGAGAAAGAAAACGAACATTTAATTGGGGAAATTTTAAAGTGTACTTTTTTGAGTGTAGAATAATAATGGGGTTGGCCGTACAGTCAGAGCTTGACCGTGGTGTAGGTTGTATACTTCTGTTGTGCGTGGATGGGACCAACAGTTTAATGCCGACGTAAATACTCTTTGAACATTTTCAGTGACTCGATGGAGGTAGGGGCGTAAAATAAAAAAGTTGCTCGTGTCGGGGATTGAATGAGGAGCTTTCAGCGTGGGAGTCGAAGGACCTACTCATTACTCGACCGCTCAAAAAAGGAAAAATAGGGTACCGAAATTAGTTAAAATCCAAAAAATAAGTGTTATTTTTCAAATTGGAAACGAAAGCTTCGAAAAAAGTGTGTGGAAAAACTGTATGAAATGGTCGGGTGAATCTCAGAATTGTTCGCCCGATCATCATAAAAGGACATCTTTCTGACGTCCTGTGTACCCGCCTGAAGCCTTTCATTACCAATATGATATGTCCATATCAGTGTGGCTTGACGTCTTGGAAACAGCGTCACAATGGCCAGCTATAGCTGCGAGGTAGGACTGCATCTACCTTGGCACCAGAGTAACTTGTACGAATAACATAAGAACCCATATCAAGCGCAGAATAACTCTTGCCAACTGCTTTTTCGTGGGGGATCAAGGAGCAATTAAGTAGTAGCGCGCTCTCTCTATCCTGCCCGAAGACTCTTCGATGCCGAACCATTGGAACAACGCAACATGATGATGTCCTCTAATGAGTTGGCTCACACAGGTGTAATAGGGCCTTAATCAACTTGGCGTGTGGAACTGGAGGTAGCTCGCGAGAGATCGTTGAGACCTACGTCCACCCCGGACTGTTGGGTTCATACAAATAAGAAGATGAATTTATTTGGCTTCCCTTGTAATGCATGCTCTCAACTTGGGATTAGAGACTACGTGTGAGAGTCTCTAAGTCTCTAAGAACTATTTGTAAGGCGCTGCAGCGCGTTCATCAAATAGATGTTGCTGGAGCGCGTTACTGTGCATTCCAAAAAAAGAAACAAAAATGTTGTCGACGGGCAAAAAAAATCAAAGAAAACTTTTCCAGACAACTCTCAGTCTCAGGCGGTCACTCAGTCTACTCAGACTCAGCAAGCACTCATTAGGGACTCTCATAGGAGTCATAACCGGGCACTGTGCAATTGGCACTCAGGCTAGCAGGATGGGTGCCCCAATAATGATTTCTGCAGCAGCTGAAAGAATGAATGAAGAAGGAGGAAGAAAACACTCATCACCTACTCTGCTTCTGTAGCGCTTTGACTAGTCATAGGTTCCTTCACCTAGGGGCCTTCAACTTCAACAACCGCAATGAGCTCAACTGCGCCAACTGGTTCCGATGTTAAGAGAAGTCAATCCGCGTGCTATCACAATGGGCCTACTCTGTCCTAAGTGTGACTGCCTGTAGCAGTCAGCTACTAAAACCTAACCTAACCTAACCTTTCCAGACAATTCTGAACAAAGTTGCCAAAGACATCAGTGCGCTATCTCTTACTATTTTAGAGTCTATAAAGGACAAACCAACAAGCAAAAGCTGATTTTTACTTGTAGAGATTGGAGCGATTGGATTTGGATCGATTTGTAAAACCTGCACTATTTAAATGCAAATCGATCAAGCAGTCGAAAACTCAAATGTTTTGTCTACCATACTACAGGTCTGCCGAATTGTAGCAACGTTCGTTCATCGTTGACGACTTGACCTATTAAGGACGGTTGTCAAGCAAATCGTGTAGACAAATTGTTGAATGTGAACGCCGTTGTCCGATTTTCCGCTTTTTCCGAGAGTCGAGTGCCAAGGATCTTAAGTACCTTTAGTGGAGATCACCTTGATGCAATGTAAGGAGTTGGATTTTTTTGAAGCGCGAATATTGTTGTGGACCTCTTTCATTTGCCCGGTTCAATGGCTAGCCAGACTGTTGAAAGTAATTCAAGCCCACAAGAGCAGTTCCCAATCATGATGAACAGAGGTTTGCAATATTAACTAACGCATTCTTATATTTAGTTTTAACATCATCGTCCGACTGAGAACCTCCGGTACTTCAATTAACTCGATTCCCGTGTTTATAACACATTGCTGTAAATGCGAAACAAACTGGTCTTAAGGTCAATGAAGAAAAGACGTACTATATACTGTCTACCAGGAGAGGTTCGCCATACACCACCTGGGGCAAGACATCGCACTCGGCAGCTGCAATTTCGGAGTAGTAAGGGCATCAGACGGGTACTCCAAAAAAAAAAAAAACAAAAAGCATTTTAAGAGACATCTGCCGTAGAATCGCTACTGCCGATCTGGTTGTCGAAGCAACTGACTCCTGATTCGAAGAACCAAAACCATGCTTTACAGGGTTCTTCTTTTCGCAGTCGTGCTATATAAAGCCGAAAGCTATATAGACAGTCGCAGAACATGTAGAGCTAATTCGCTTGGAGTTCCGAAAAAAGATTCGAAGTCAAATATAAGGTGCTGTCTGAGAGAAAATGAATGGAGGACAATACAGAACCGCGACCTAGGTCAAAATTCCGTCGTGCGTATCACATCGAACTCAATGGTAGCTATGTGACATGGTCTTGGAAGTCAAGGCTTCTGGTTTGAGAAGGAGAGGTAATTCATTGGCTCTTCCGCTGCCAAGAAGCCCTCTCATCCTGGTAACTTCTTTACAGCTCGAGTCATACAAAGCATTTGGTCTGGACTGGTGAAGGGTGAAGGTGTCACTCTGTGCGGAATGAATGATCTTATGTCTAGCAGGAGAATGTTTGTGATCATTTCAGCAGAGGCATCTACGCCACTGTCGAGTAAGCAAATGGCGACAACGACGAAGTTAGTTGATACAACACAGTGTTCTGACGAGCCTAGAGGTGATAATAGGTCAACAAACTATCCATCAGTGTGAGAGGAGGTGAAAAACAGGTCCAGTGTGTTGGCGGAATAATCTGCAATTCTCACGGCTGCATACTCAATTCAGGTCCCCAATTGCCCTGTTCCCCTAAAGTAATTATTAGCGCTCACTGTTTAACGCAGCTACGGCAAATGCAGAATATGCCTCACACAAATGACACAAAGGAAGCAACATGTTCACCTTTGACGGCCTGGCCATAGTCCACCAGCCTTTATATGGACTCATTCGGTACCTTAAAGGAACATTTATATTTTGACTGCCCTAAATCTCGCCCACTTCAAATCTGCATAAGCACACTGAGAGAAAAAAAACATTTTCGCCCCCTGCATCTCTATTTGAACAAGTCCCTTTAGACTCCTTGCGCAAGGACGTTAAACTGCACGTGCTGAGGCCACCCTGACAAAGGTGAATCGTGTTATTATTGACACTTCGCAATTCGCAAGTGCCAAGTGCCTACACACGCTGGCTGGCTGACTGTGATCGCTGCACGTCGTCCTTGTCAAATGGCATCGTGATCTCGCAATTTCATTCCCATGACCCACAAAAACCGTTTGATGTGGAAGCCAAAGGGGCTGGGTGCATACATAATTCCTGCTCGTCATAAATATCACCGGATTGGGCTGGCATCGCATTAAAAGAGCCCTCGTTCTAATCCTCCGCCCGCGGTAAAAAATATGTCGTGCAAGGCACACCCCTGCTCATCTGTCTCACGTTATGCACGGCAAGGAAAATCCGAACAACTCAACTCCCTCTGATGCCGCGCGGATAGTGAAACGTTTCGCGTGCATTTAGAATGCGGTGTCAGGGAGAATCTCTCAAACGCAAAAGCAGTAAATTGACGAGCGAACAGAAGTTACAAGCGACGAGATTCATTTGCATCTGAATTATGGTTGCCACGACCGGGGGAGGGCGGGCCCTCGAAAAACATCCCATTAGGACGATAAACTAAAAATAAATTCGTTATCTTATTGGGTGTGAATTGAAATTGCGTTATTCTGTCTGGATTTATGGGCAATAAATGAGCGGAGAAGGTGGCACGGTGTGGTGGCCGAGGTATTAAGTGGCTATTAATAATTCGAGTCGAAAAACGACTACCACCCGAACGGAGATAGAGACGACGACAGCGGCACCATGAATACCCGCGTAATTGTTGATGTTTGTGTCTATCGCAGCCGCCCGCCTTGGAGCGTGTTCAACAAGGCGACGAACAGGAGCGGACACCGTGGGAGTGACGACGATTTATGGCGTATCTGTTCGGTAGTTTATGCCCAATTTGCACGATCTATGAGTATGTATGACAAGCGGGACGGACATATGTGCGGCCCCGCTCAGAGGTGAAGACGTATCTAGCTATCCGGGCGTCCGCTACATGTATCCACTCGGGATGGATGTAGGCACTCGGGTTGACAGATGCTAGTAATCAATTATGTTCGCGTTTGTTCAAATATTTACCCCCTTAAACGATGTGGCCGCCTCCTAAATCGACTACATCCACGGTGCTGCGCTATTTTTGGCCACCGAGATGGGGTTTTGGGGGAGGCGTGCATTGAATTTAGGTGGCTGCTCGCTTGTGGTGGCTGGGAGTCTGTGTGTGTGTGTTATTCCCCTGTTAATAGTTTTCCCTTCTTTTTTGTTTTCTTTTCCCACTTTTTTTTGTTCGGCTGTTCGCCTATCTCTTCCTGTTGAATACTAGTGACACAAAGTTAATGGATTGTGTAAAGTGTGCGGTGGCGCTTAGAGCCCGACCGTGTACTGGTTGTAACTGCTAATTAGGGAGTGATAAACAAATTTAATTTCCACATGAGGACACCGCAGTGGTGAGGAACTCTCTGGGGCAATAGACACACAGAGTTTGTTTTGGCCCCATTTTGGTTAGCCGGGAATGTGTGTGCATATTGATTGTTGGCCCCGTGAAATCGACTGTGGTTGCGGAACTGTAATCATTTCTAATGGTTGACTGTGCGGTGGCCGGTGGGTGTATCGCAGGTGTAATGTGCTTACATTGAATGGTTATAACAACCGTGACGGGTGTTGATCAATGTGTAAGTTGATCAGATGGGGCCATATTACTTGCTAGTGGGTGGTAACTACGCAGTAGGAGGTTCTAGGTCAATGCAAATTAAATTTATAAATATAAGAAGAGAACGTTGCTTTAATGTGCTCTAGATAGGGATGGGGACTTCTACCGCGATTTATTGGAGATTAAAAATGTCAGTAGCTGCACAATTCATTTTATTTTGTGAACACAAGTCACATAATTAACGACTTTTCTCACGATGCAATGGGGTCTGTGACGTCTTGTCAAACTCAAATCATGACCCAAATTAAAATCTAATAAATAGACAATTTTCGGAAGAGAAATCACGAAAGGCATTCCATTTGATAGAAATGTCAAAGTTTGCCAGACTAGCACTTCGGAGCCATGGCTTTCACGTACAGGACTTTTTCTTATAATTTGATGCGTATGATTAAATCTTGATGCTATTTTTGTTTTAAATGCGAGTGAGTCAAGAAAGATTGATTGTGCTTTATTTTGCTAGCATGACTGCTTGGGATACAGTCTCGATCTCAGTTTGAGGCTTAATATAAAGAGAATATATGTTATGCCAGATTATCGCTCGATGGCAGTACTAAACAGATTTTCAAAAAAAAAACTCGGTTTCCCTGCACATATGAGACATTAGATCTACGTGCCATTCTTCGGGTAAATTGAGCAGTACTAGGTGTAATGAGATTGAAGGTCTCTTTTTCAACACAAATCAGCCATACTAAAATTAAGAAGCGATGATGCCCTTAGAATGTCCTCCAAGAATGAGAAAAATCAACCTGTTTGCAAAGCGAAATATAGTTTATTTTTTAACAAGACAGTGTGTGCGCTGCTGTGGTCATAATCGAAATGGATGAGAAATCAGAAACTCTACCAAAGGAACCGCTTGCACATGCAGATTCATAGACAACGATGCAAAATTGACATAAGATTACATATGGGTGATAGGGATAGTTTACAATAGACATATGCTTACAAAAGAGGCAGGATTACACACAGATAGTATTGACCTTGAAATTGCTACAATGTGCACATTATTCCCAAAGAAAAGAGAAAAGCATGTTGTAAATGTGCAACTTTCGGCAATTGTTGTGCAAATTATACAATTGCAAAGAGATATGTGTCAAATAACAAAATCGGTTTTCTTGAACACTAGTGAATGACGTCCGTACAAGCGGGTATCTTTGCTTCAATGTTTAAGAAACCTCTGCCTTTATAATCGCTCATCTTCCTTATGGTCCAAAATTCTGCAAAAATATGATTTGATCACAGTTACAAAGGATATTTTGTAAACCATTGAATTTTCCGTAGAAAGGCAGTATGCAGAGCTGGATACTGCTAGGAACTTGAACCAAATTGCGGATAGGGCGCATTGATTATCCTCCAAGATACACTGGCTCAAGCTAGTAACCAAGCTGTTTTAACAGTCACAGTCCACAAGTGCGTTCGAAGGAATTACCAATATTCAAGTTGTGTACTATACTGCACCGTGCAGAGTACAACATTTGAACCAAGCATTGTCTACTTCTCGCATAAACATCACCTGTTTACATGAGCGGGTACTTCTTTATCCACTGTAGTGTTATCGGTAATCGACATCAGCACAAAGTATGTATTTCCAGTTACACTAACATGAATTAACACTTGACGCACAAACTGAAGATAAGTGAAATTGCTTATTATCTCTTTCACTACGGATGTGTAAGAACAGTCCTATTTGATTTTGATGCAGATCACTATCGAAAGTCTGTATAGTGAAATGTTGCTTTACCCCAAACTAATGCAACATGGTTCCGCTTTCAGAGCACATACAATATTTTTTCTCTCAATTATGGTACATACAGCTGGTTAGTTCTGGAATTTAAGGTCTAAGCTAATTTCTGAGTGTGGCGCTTACATCAAACATACTATTGCAATCATCTCCTTCGGCTCCGAGCGGTTACAACGATGACACAAATCAAATGATCTGTCCATTATTTGACATCGACGCACCTAACAGAAAAAAATCATGCCGATTATAGAATTCGATTATAGAATCCATCGGTCCCCAAATCGGCTCCATAATCGACCTGTCGACCCTACGGCCCCTGTCTGCAATTAGCTGTTTTCTGTCAAGTTTGAAGTTTTTTGATTTGATTGTTTTGAAGAATAGTTACTAAAACTGTAAAATAATATATGCTGCAAGTGGCTTATTGATAGATTTAGAAGAGAAGGAAGGATACACGAGAAATTCGTTGTAACATAAGAAGTAAGTGGAGGACATTTTATCGATATCGGGCAATCATGGATATCGCATGATCCACCAAAGAGGTCGATGCAGTAAAGCACTCACTAGAGATCTCCAGGCAACTCTATCCTCCGCCATGGACTCTAATTCTTCTTGTTATATGCCCAGACGCAAACAAATGAATTTTTTTACTTGGTATCAACCACCTTGTCTTCGGTATGTCAAGTGGCTGCCTTCCTGATGGAGTCGCTTTTAAGGTACGCCTCGACAGACGCGATGATGGGAACATTCGTGCCACGTGTGCACCGGAAAATCAGTAAGTGGAAAGAAGCTTTTGGAATTAAAATTCATTTATGCATCTTTCTTTAATACTTGTACAATATTTTAGATTAAATAAAACATCATTCAAATAGATATAGTTTGAATACAAAATAATAAACTGCCGCTGAACGGCTGAAACTACGTTATTGACTTTGCACTTAAGTTGGCAGCAGATTCCTGGCTGAGGGTGGAAAATTGTCTTTACGCTGTCTATACGCCGGATACGACAATCGGCATGAATTCCTTAAATGTAGTTGCAGCCCCACTCTACTTATAGCTTCAGGCATTGGGTAAAAACATGATCCATGGTTTTCGTCATGGTAGAAGTAGCAGCAACCAGATTTTCACTCTGAGCAAGGTACCCGAAAAGGGAGTATGACAAATAACCTATTTAGTGGATCATATGATGAGCCTCATAAATGGAATGTCCAAAAAATTGCATACACAATCAGATGATCACATGTCAGCGGGTATGCCGCATGTAACAAAACAAGACATTGAAAGAATACCACGTGAGGATAAATGTGAAAAAAGCTCAGCCGAGCAGTACCTGGTGCCACCGGCGTTTGCTTGGTTTCTATAAAATAGCAGGCAGACGCCTCCTGTGGTGTGCAGAACATCTCAAAATTACCAGCTGTTGAATGAGAGATGAAATTACGATCCCTTGCTTCAATCTACGGTCCTCAGCACCCTAAGATATCACATTTTGCTTAAACAGTGTGACCGTCTTCGAAATGGCTAATGTCCGTCCGCTTTCCCCCTTAATATCAGTCCCCACCATCAAAGAGCGGCCCAAAATCGATTCAAAGCCAAATGAATAATTCATCAGAATTAGTACGATAAAATACACAACAATAATCAACTTAATTCCTGGAAATTTCACTCAATTAGAGTCTCGCCCACTCGCCACAACATCCGCTCATAACCGACGCCACTTAATCCATTTTTTCGTTTGTTGATTTTCAGCTTGGAAATGCCGTGAAAATGGCGCCCAAAACACGGCCACTTTGCAGAATCTTATTAATAAATCATCGCAAGAAATGAACCAGCGGCGGGACAACTCCATGCAGCCACCCACCCGTGACTAGTGTTAGTTAGCGCCCCTCTTTCCCTTTCGCTCTCAGTCGGAAACGATGCGCTTTGTCTCTGGATTTCCTCCTCCAAAAACGGCGGAAATAAATTTGTCAAATCATTTTCACATTTGACGTCTGAATGGTTCACATTCTCGTCGCCACCCCTCCCACCCACCACAACACACGCGAAAAAAAAACACCCGTTCTCGCGTGTGTCTGCAGATCTGTGGCAGCAGATAAAACATTCCCTCCTCTGGAGGCTACGGCGAAGGATATCAAGTGAGAAACTTCCAAAAAGGGAACTGATTTATGATGGCAACCCCGCGTTGTCCTACAAATTAATACACCCACGCACCTTCCGACAAATTTATGTGTTTGTTGCCGTGCAACTCGCACCGGCAGTCTTCCACTCAAAATCCCTTTATCCCTTGACTTTATGTTAAAAAATGCACGCGGAGGTGGGCGGGGCCACCAGAGCGGGCTCTTATTTTGCTTGCATTTGTTCTCGACGGATCTCCACTTATCTGGCGCACCGAAATAACGACCAGAAAAAGAGAGTGGAACGGAAAAAAGAACAAAAAACACACGAACATCCTCTAACATAAAATCAATGCGAGTGCTCATGTGGACGAAGGGGGGCGGGGTTTGAATATGTTTGCTCTCGGTTGCTCCATTAGATATTCCCTTTTGAGGTCACTTCCACACTATGGACATCGTTTCGGTTGATTCTGGCCGGCAAGCTGGCAAGCGCTGCCATATTGTCATGGTGGCAAGGTGACACGATGGCACGGTGGGAGGTGTGTCATACTAAATCATCGACAAGCTACTCGCCGGTGCTGCGGTGGATCTGAGGAATCACTGGACGAACATTAAGGGCAATTGGAGGAAATTCATCATCTGGTGGGGCTACTGGATGTGAACGATGGTCTGTGTTTGCACATGTTACCGCATCCAACGAATGGCTGAACTTCAATATTTTTCTCTTTAAGAAGGCACCGTCCACATGCAGTTGGTTGGGGGGTAGCAAGTTCAATGTTAAGTGCTGGTTGCGATGACAGTGGCCATACGATACATCAATTCGAGGCAAGCACTAAACTCGGCTTAGGGACACTCTGTCGTGCAGGTGACAGCGAGAACCAGAAACCCAAGAGGTGAAATGAAAACCCACAGCCGGCCACTATGCCGTCCGCTGCTGGCTTCCAGAATCAATTTACTTCATTTTCCATTTGCAACCCGAGCGGAGAATGAAAGCATAATCCCCGCAGGCAATCACCGCTCCTTTAACCTTCTGCGACAGGTTGCCGAGTATCTGCTGCCCCTCCGGGCTGCTCCTCTATCCCGCTTACCAGCTCTAATCCGTCCCCCACCTCTTTCGATTGAATTTTAAAGTGAAAAGTAGTCCATTGCCAGACGTCGATGTTAATTACCTTTCGACCATCCGTGTCCGGCAATTAGAATCCATGGAAGTAGCTCATTAGAGAGCGGCTTCATTGGAAGACCTTTAATTAACCTCGGTCGTCAGATTTCGAATCCTGCCCTCGGGCTAGGCTGGCATGAATTACCCGACTCAGATCGACAGTGTACTCATTTTTCCCCTGTTCCTTTTCAAATCGATTTGACGGCTAAATGGCCGCAATGTGTTGTACCCAAATCACAGCCACTGCCCCGCACAGGGGACGAGGAAATGTCGAAAACGATTCGCAATTTGTCATTCCGCAGACAGATAATGTCAAAATAATACCCCTAAGCGCCTGCCAAACCAAATAGGAGCCAAGCCCAGAAATCGAGGCAAAAAGAGAAGGATACAACACAAGACCTGCCAAAAGCTCGTTGCACGGATTGATGTATCCGTCGTACATACACAAGTATTCCCGGGGGCTAATCACAGAGTGTGTGTAGGCCCGGGCGCATAGTTCGGTTTCTGTTTCCTTTTCCTGCTCCTTGGGCTTGGGGTCGGGGATTTTTTTTGCGATTTCCGGTCCAATTGAGTGTTTAGCGGGAAAATAACATTTTTATTCGAAATGATTTCGGGTTTTTGTGTGATGTGGGTGTCTTTTGTATTCCTCGACTGCTTGTATACAAATCGCATTGAGGATAATTCATTTTTGATGGTCTAGCTAGCTTCCAATTGTGCGGCTGTCGTTTTGTGTGGGGGGCTTTGATTAAGTGTGGTGGTGGGCGTTATGCTCTTAACAGCTGCGAGGGTTGCTTACAAAAGGGCCTTCAGCAGTGCCAGAAAGTGACTGAAATCAGCTTTGAAATACATATATTGTTCGTTGCTTTCTTTGTCTCTTGACGTTTTAATGTCCGTACAAGGACTTATCCACTTTGTAAATATATCACCACGAGTCACAACTGCCCTTTGAGAGCGGGCATATTTATTGTGTAAACATGGGGAACCCTCTTGGGACAAATATTGAAATTCATTCCAGTTAGTGAAACAAATCCGCTTAAGGTATATATTTGCACAGTGTCATCATTGTTTGGTTGGCACGATGAACATGTGTCACGATGTTGGGGTCAAGTTGTGGCAAGCAAATGCAAGACGAATTGTTCATTTTGTGAACTGGAGAACTGTTGACCAGATAAGAACTATACGAAAAGAAATTGCAATAAAACCACATCGGTATGGGGTACAAAATTATAATAATAATAATAATATGGGTGGCGCTACAGCCCATAGAGGGCCAGGGCCTAGCTTCTCAGCAAGCACTCGTGTTGTGCGTGTTATTGTTTTCACTCTTGTGCAAGGGACCTACAGTTTTATGCCGACTCCGAACGGCCAATTTTGAGAAGCTGTTTCTAGACAGGAAATACACTTTGAGCATTGTCAGTGACTCGAAGGAGGTGGGGCCGTGAAAATGACTTTTGTCGCTCAGAACTGGAATCGAACCTACGACGTCGAGGTTGGGGTCGACGCACATACCCACAACGCCACGGGCCACCGAGGTACAAAATTGATTCTTGCTTAATTGTGAAACCTGCACCATGCTATTATGTCTGCAGCAGCATATCGTTCAAATACATGCCTCGGCTTTCTTGACAGTGCTTCTGGCGGTCGGTTTAGCTTGTGATGACTCGGTTTATTCTTCTCTTTTGTTTGGCGGTACAGTCCGGGGTGGCCAGAGACTCAACCAATAAGCCTCTAAAGCCAGCACAATCATTCGTAAGCTGCCTTCAGCTGTGCACACCAAGTTGGTACAGGTCCTTCTCTACTTGCGGTGCTATCTCGGAATCGAAAACTCTTCAGGTCGGAGCTGCGGTGTCCATCCGCTCTATATGACCTAGCCATCTTAATCTTTGGATCCGAAGACGCTTATGAATCGTTTTATGTGCGGTTAAATTTCGGGACAATGCTCAAAGAGTATTTCCTGTCTAGAAAAAGCTTCTCAAACATGGCCGTTCGGAGTCGGCATAAAACTGTAGGTCCCTTCCACACGTGAGAGAACAATAGCACGCACAACACGAGTGGTTGCTGAAAAGCTAGGCCCTGGCACTCTATGGGCTGTAGCGCCACCCATATTATTATTATTATTATTATTATTAAATTTCGGGAAAATTGTCTTGAAAATTGACTGCGATCAAAGTGGTTGGCTTGGTAGCGTATACCAAGAACTCTTCGTAATCCCGAGGATTAAAGTGGTGCCAAATCGCTAGCTGTGAGGGGATCAGGGCGCCAAATTTCTCCTCCAAAACTTAGAGAGTACCTGCGCTTGTAAGCGTGGCACTAGAGGCTGGTTATATTGATGTCGTCGAGCTCGGCCCTCAAAAAGTCGGTTAAAAACGCTCTATACCACTGACCGTGTACGCTAACGGCGTCTCTTTCCCCCATTTCGAAATAATTGAGGTAAACAGAGAAATGCATATCGCATGTCACAAGACTCGCTTGGGTCTATTCATCTGTAAATAAATACAGTGACCAGTACCGCAGTAATGAGCGGCGACTTGGTGGATTGAGCTCGAAAAGTATATCCACTCCATTTTTCTCGATAATATGCTGTTGACGGCGGCTTCGCAGCACTGAATGTACTGTTCATCTACGGTATACTTATTCGGTAGACTAATATGTATATGACCCTGAATATGAAACCGTTCCTAGGTAGATAGATATCCATACTAGAAGACACCGATTTCATGGCACCTCAACGTTAAACCTCATCTGAACTGAAGCATGTCTCAACCGGCATTAAATTGAGAGTCTAACCACCAGGCGCAGGATTTTTAGTTCGTTAAAGTGGACAATTTCTGCTACCTTCTCATATTCCAGCCAACTTCGTAGATTCACAGAGGACCACGCAGATGGTTCTAATATGGCCGCCAAAATGCTCCACTTTAACGAACTTAAAATCCAACTATCAATTCGTGTATCGTTATCACAGTAGTGGCTATGAGGCAGAAAATACAACGATGAAGCAAGCTCTGTCTTGGTTACAATCTAATATCAAGTAGAGCATTCGTCATCTGTTCTGGTATGCTGGAGTTCTCTGAGCGCAGCCACTTACAACACAAAGACTGTGATATTCTAGAGAATTATGAAGGAGATTTAACTTGGGTGGCTCCCCGGTCACAGAGGGATTGCGGGAAACAAGTTCGCAGATAAGTTGGTAAGGGCTGGCTTGGAATCTGCGTTCATTAATCCTAAACCGTACTGCTGTGACATTGGAAAGCAATTAAAAATCTGATTAACGAATGGGAAGAAAATGGAAGACGTACTTCGTCCAAGCCAATGGATGTGGTCATGGTCTTAGACAATCCAATCGTTTCATCAGATCTTATTCTTACGAAGAAATACTCCTTCTCAATGAGGACAAAATAAGAAGGCTAACGAGCCAAATCTGTGCCAAGACACGGTTTGTCGGCTATACCTCGAAGAGGATGAAACTTCTGAGCACATTTTGTACGAAAGCCCATCACTAACTTGGTTAAGGAAACGTATCTTACTTAGGGAGATACTACTCACCTCAGTGGCACTTAAAAACTCCTTTGAAGGACTTACTAGCTTTCATGAGGGAAGAATCAGATAGTTTAATCCAATCATTCGATACAACCGATCTATCCTGGTCGCGGTTTAGTTGCCTTCATGGCTTGCGGAAGGAAACAAGCATCCCTGCCATCGTCACTGCAAAACAACTATCCAATCTGCAAACACTCGCTCATACAAATTGGAAATGGTTTAAAGACTCAGAATCCATCCAGAAACGTCAGTCAGCCTGAAGAGAATCAGTGGGAATTAATTGAGTCTTCTTATGGGTCTGTTCCATCTCAACCCCCGATCCTAGACTAGACTTGTAATATAATGATTTCAGAGACGACGAGGATGAAGTAACTAGTCTGACCTTACAACAACCTTACAAGCTCTCCCCTCCTGAAACAGAAATCACGTATAATCCTACTTCTGCCACAACGTGGTCGATCTAGGTAGTCTCAGGATCAGTAATTTTAAACGACTTATCGTAAGTCAATAATTGGCTTGCGAAATGGATCCAAGTGGCAATAAAAAAGGCCTAATCTGTTTCACAAATGCCTGCTATCAACCAACGGTCTGCCACTTAAACCTAATCGAACTTATCCGGAACTGAGCTTCCAACTAAATGACATACTCCTCCATTCCTTTTTTTAATGTGCCTTGCAGTTCCCACTTAGTTGTTCTGAGAAGGCTTCCCATGTTCCGAATGTTTAACTCCAACATATCCAACATTGGCTGTGGTAATATAAGATAGTCTCCACTTCTTGGCGGTCCCCACATCTCCTACAAGGTTCGTTATTTCTTGATTTCCCCCAAGCAAGTAACCAATGAGTAGGAGCAGATATTTCTTTTCCAATTTAAGTTAATTCCGTGTTGGAACAGCGTTGTCCACATTTCCTCCCCCGAGAGTGACGCAATATCCGAAGACGGAGCTGAGAACACCTCCCCTGTGACCCCCATCTAGCCGGCACACCACTTAAGTGCCCGAAAGTAATTGAAATTGTTGACAGTCCATATAGAGCGTCATCGAGCTGCGTGGTTGATTACCTTCTTTGCTGTCCCCATAATTTCCTTGAAAACACCGTCCACAGCAAAGAAACCATTCGAAGAAATTCAATTTGCTAATATCAACAGCAATTGCTATTTGCACCAATCACTTAGCACATTCCAGCGTTTCCGTTCTGATTAAAGTGCCCGGCCATATGCATCCACGTGTAACGCCTGGCACTCACCTCGCCCCCGCCCCTGGCATTGCATACACCTGACAGACAGAATATTTATTTTCTATTCGATTGAAAGTGCCTCACCGATTAGAAAGCATATCGGTGTAATCCCTACCTCGCCATTAACAAAATCACCCCCAGCCATCCGGGAGCACCGACACCACAGCACGCTGGCGGCACTATCATCAGCACCATCTTCGTGCGGCACCGCAAAACGTATTGACGAATGTTTAATGTTATCAATTACGGAATTGAAATTTAATCCATTACGCTTAATGAGCTCGGTTCAATTAAATTAAGCTTTCCGCATCTAATATCCGGTTTCACTAGATTATTCCAATTGTTGGATATGATTATCGGTGTGATTTAAGTGAATCAAGTTAATCACTGTGGCGGCATAATCTGCATCTGTGAAGGGGTGCTCGTAAGTGCATTAGTGACGGATTGATTAGCGTTCGAAGGTTGCAGTGGGTATTGTTCTTGACGGGATGAATCGGTCGACACTTTCAATAGGGGGAGCGCTCTTGAGAACAGTTTGAAGACATCTTGAATAACATGCGTGTTGGACAGACAGTTTGTTTCGCAGTTTTCGAGAGAAGGTTGTTCACGTCATGCAACTTGGCAGTGTACTACTTGCATGACTGCCGTCGCATGTTTCTTGCCCAACTGGGTTAAGGTGTAACACTCTTCAAAACAAAATATATGCTGTCGAGCAAAAAACGATCCGCCGCACACCACCTATGCCAAAACGTTACAATCGACAGCTACAATTTCGAGGTAGTAAAGGAGTTTGTCTACCTCGGGGCAACGTAAACTCCACGACTGACATCGTAGTGGAGATCCGACGTAGAATCGCCCTTGGCAACCGATGCTACTTCTGTCTGTCAAAACAACTGGGCTCAAAACTCCTGACTCGAAGGACCAAAGTCATGTTCTACAAAACCCTTATCCTGCCAGTCCTACTTTATGGAGCCGAAAGCTGGACATAAAGTAAGACAGCAGAGCCGATTCCTGGTGTCTTCGTAAGAAAAAAGGCGTGTACGACGGATATATGTTCCCGTCTGCGAGGAAGGCGAATGGCGGAGAAGACACAACCGGCTGTGGATGTAGTCCGAAAGGCGAGAATTCGTCGACTACAATGGCTCGGCCACATCGAGCGAATGGACAACAACGCTCCAGCAAAGAGGGTCTTCAAATCCGCGCCTCCTGGTTCGAGAAAGAGAGAAAGACCGGTACAGAGACCAAGTCATCGCGGATGTAAGACAGCTTGGCCTTCATGACTGGTAGCAGCGTTCCCATGACCGTCACCGATGGAAGGCAGCAATTGCTCAGGCTCAGACCCTTCATGGTTCGTCTGACTGATGAATATCGCTCAACATTTCGTTTAATTAAAGGTTCACGGGAGAAACAATGTTGACAAGGGGGAACCTGTCGTTTACCAGAACCGTCAGTACCCACGTAGAACGTGATGCCCTTCTTCTTTTAAGGACGTTGCAGATCAGAGCGAACCTGGCCCGCCAACAACAACAGTCTCCAGCTGGTGGCATCTACCTTCGATCTTGCCTTCCAAGCTGCTGCCCATAAAGAAGCTTGAGGTTAATTTTCACTTTTGTGCATCTGAACTAAACTTTATGCTGGTGCCAGGCTCAGACCAGACAGCTTCACGTTTCAGCTAACGAAAAGTGTCGCTCTCGACCGACCTGTGAGATCACTCGAATTTTATGGTCTTGATACAATAGCGCAAGAACTGGCATACTTCTCCAATGTATTAAGAATCCGCTACGGATGGCAGTCGGCATAACCATCTGAGATGCCATCACCAAAATACAGTGGCTGTGGGAGTGGAGAAGAAATTGGGGACACTAGGCACTGTGTTTGTCAAGCTCCAATCTTTGCATACGGAGATGCTAGGAGAATTTGCCTTGCCTTCAAGAAATAGCAAATATCCCTTTATGTTCGATTTTTCAGAACCTCTGGATTAGAGTTAAGTCAACCCGAGCTACGTTCAAGCCGTCTTGCTGAAACTAATATGAAACGAATAAATTAACATTGGACATCAACATCTGCGCACCTTTCGACACGGCGTGGACAAGAGTTGTGTTGTGTCGCCTCGGGTTGGCCATCGCTTTTTTGAAAATCAAAGCTGAAAAACTTATCTCGGTGTAACGCAATAGGCTTTGGTTGATTAACACATAGAGACCGAGTTGTACTGACTTGTACTTCTTCCATGGGACTCACCTACTTTCAATACGACTCGTTTGTTAACCACGTCTGGTTATTCCTTGCGAAACTGAGGTGCTCGAAGTGCCTGATTACCTGGAATTCAGTACATTTATGACGTTTTGTCCAAGGCTTCGATATTGTATGGACAACATAGACTTTTTTCCTCGTTAGTTCTAGATAGGTATCAAGGTCCAGCTGTGTTCAATATCGACCTTGGTGGAGCTGCGAGAATGTGCATACGGCACAGTCTGACATGAAGAGTGTGTAGTTCGAACTTATGCACGCTGTCCTATGGAGACTTGTCATCGGCGACTATGTGCTAAGCGTTGTTATCACGACCAAATGTTGCAGTTAAAAGCATTCGGCCAAGAATTCGTTAGGTCCAGAAATTGTAATGGTTTTCGCCTAGTTCAAGATTAAGTGGGAGGGCGTATTATTAGCTCACTAGTTTATTCTGATGTGTCGCTAGCGGGAGACTTAGGTCCATGGCTCTAGTGCTAGCTCGGTGGTCATTGGGACTGAGGTTCGAATTCTAAGTTTTCGTTCTTGACGTTTTTTTTTGTGTCGTCCCTAGTTCCACTGGTTGTGGTTCCATGACCTTGAATTGGCTGAAGGGTGGAATGGGAATTAGTGGCTCTGCAGATGGCCTGATGCTGTGGAGAACCGCAACACTTCAAAAGGAAAAAACGCAGCCCGTGTGGAGGACAGCTGGACCCATCCACTTCAGTCTCAAACTTAACTCGTGGAGTACACAGTGCAGTGTGTTATTTTATGACAGATAAAACAAGAGAAGAGAGGAAGGAAGGAGTGATAGTTTGACGGGGAACAGGTTATTTATTGATTTGGTATCAGCGATTCGAGGCTTTTCTTTGCCACGTTTTATTGAAGTTGAAGCAGTCGAACGACGAGGAGAATTCGCGCCAGCAAGGGAACTGAGCGGGAACGAGGGAAAGATCGTCAACTAAGATGACGTCGAAACGCGTCAAGCGGTACCTAGCAACCTGATAGACTTACGCAATTAAAGCTAATAATTCCTAGCCCATGGTACTTGCATATATATTTATGTATTTTTGATGGGTAATTGGGGGTGGGGAGCGAAAAAGACTGTAACGATTAAGTGCAGTCGCGGTCAGGCGACTATTAGTTATTTAGTACCAGATAGGCGGAAACACGGTTCGAGTACGAGGCGGATGTTCTCTTGTTTTTTCTTGGAGTTTCGATTTACTAGGTTTTTTTTTTGAATTCTACTGGATGTTAGTTATAAGATAAATTAAGAAAACAATTGTATAGGTCTGAGTACATAAAGATTGTAAGCGCAACCAAAAGCAGACTACCACCTTAATGTTGCTATTCAAGAAGTCATTGATTGGTAAATCGCGTGGCGCCCACATATAAAACGTCAAGACCACGGCCTTCTGCACGGCTGACCAACCAATCGATGACCTCTTGAATAGCGACATTAAGGTGGTAGTCCACTTTTGGCACCCTCCCGATCGAGGTCGCGCGGAAGTGGGAAAACAATCATTTGTAAGATTCCTTCCGTCCCATGGGACTGCAAGCTCGTCAATAGATTGCAGTGGATGGCACCTTCAATGCAGTGAACGAACTCTTCAATATTCAAGTGGCAGACTTATTCGGCAGACAAGCGACCACAACGATGATCAGTCGGAAATGGCTGAATGGGACAATGAATATGAACCCCGTCCTAGGTGGATAGATATTCATAACAGAAGACAATGATTCCATGAGACCTAATCTTCCTCCCTCTTTTGAACTGAAGCATTTCTCAACCAGCATTCAGCCTGGACCATATTGAGAGCATGAACACCAGGAGCTAATGCCCCGGTTCTGTGTGAATCTAAGCAGATGGTTCTAATATGGACGAAGGTGGCCGGAATTGTCCACTCGAATCAACTAAAAGTCCAACTATCAATTCGCTTACCAAATCACAGTTGTTGCTTTGAGGTAGAAAATTCAAAGATGAAGCAAGCTCTCTTTTGGTTACAGTCTAATATCAAGTACATCATTCGTCATCTGTTCTGATAAACAGGATTTCTCCGAGCGCAGACACTTTCAACACAAAGACTGTGACATTCCAGAGAATTGTGAAGGAGATATATCTCCATGCCAGCTTGGCTGGGTCCCCGGGCACAGAGGAATGGCGGGTCCGGCTTGGAATCGGCCTTATTGATCCTAAACCGTACTGCTGTGACATTGGAAAGCAATTAAAAATCTGATTAACGAATGGGAAGAAAATGGAAGACGTACTTCGTCTAAGCCAATGGATGTGGTCATGATCTTAGACAATCCATACGTTTAATCAGTTCTTATTCTTACGAGAAATATTGCTTCCCAATGAGGACAAAATAAGAAGGCTAACGAGCTAAATCTGTGCCAAGACAAGGTTCGTCGACTATGCCTCGAAGAGGATGAAATTTCTGAGAAAATCTTGCGTGAAAGCCCGGCACTAACTTGGTTAAGGAAACATATCTTACTTAGGGAGATGCTCATCACAGTGAAGTTTAAAAACTCCACTCTAAAGGACTTTGATCCAATCTTTCGATAAAATCGATCTATCCTGGTAGCGGCTTAGTTGCCTTCACGGCATGCGGAAGGAAACAAAAAATCCCTGCCATCGTCACTGCAAAACAACTATCGAATCTGGAAACACTCGCTCATACAAATTGGAAATGGTTTAAAGACTCAGAATCGATCCAGAAACATCAGTCAGCCTCATGAGAGTCAGTGGGCTGAATTAATGGAGACTTCTTATGGGTCTGGTCCATCTCAACCCCCGACCTTAGACTAGACTTGTAATATAATGATTTCACAGACGAGGAGGATGATGTGACTAGTCTGACTTTACAACGCTCTCCCCTTCTGAAACAGAAATCACGTATAATCTTACTTCTGATACAACCTGGTCGATCTAGGTAGTCTCAGGATCAGTAATTTTAAACGACTTATCGTAAGGCAATAATTGGCTTGCGAAATGGATCCAAGTGGCAATAAAAAAGGCCTAATCTGGTTCACGTATGCCTGCTATCTACCACCGGCCTGCCACTTCAGCCTGATCTAACTTATGCCGAACTGACATACTCCTCCATTCCTTATTTTAATGTGCCTTGCAGTTCCCACTTAGTTGTTCTAAGAAGGCTTCCCATGTTCTGAATGTCTTCCCCCAAGATACCCAGCATAAGCCAAGGTAATGGAAGATAGTCTCCACTTCTTGGCGGTCCCCACATCTCCTACAAGGTTCGTTATGTCTTGATTTCCCACAAGCAAGTAACCGACGAGTGCGAGCAGATGTGTCTTTTCCAATTTCAGTTAATTCCATGTTGGAACAGCGTTGTCCACATTTTCTCCCCCGAGAGTGACGCAATATCCGAAGACGGAGCTGAGACCTCTTGAATAGCGACATTAAGGTGGTAGTCCACTTTTGGCACCCTCCCGATCGAGGTCGCGCGGAAGTGGGAAAACAATCATTTGTAAGATTCCTTCCGTCCCACGGGACCAAACAGATGTTTCATGCCCACATACCAAACACAAGAGATTAACAAAAACGAGTTCTATTTCAAAATTTCGGTAATCCTCAGTCTTACCGGGAATTCGGAGGAATCACTTTTCCTCAAATTTTATATTTTCCCCGGAGTCGTGTACTCCCATCGCCAATTTCCAGTGAAAGGATTTTCCCACAAAAATAGATTGGTTTCGAAATATTTTGAGGGGAGTAACTTTGGGAAATGTCTTAAATGTCAGATTGTGGAGCATGAGCATAGACACACATTAATCCATTTCCACGCCATAGCTTTTGGATTTGAAATAATGACGATAGAGACGAGATAAGCAAACGCAGATAAATTCTCAGAATTTGAAAAGATTGTTGAAATATAATTTTAATCATTATTAATCTGCTTCAAACACTGTGTATGGATTTCTTTAAGGTCTGTCCACCGTTCGCCATCTCGGTCTCACTTGTACAGCTCCTATGCAATTAAGAAATGATTTACATCATTCAGAGCAAGAAAGGTTTCCCATTGTTTTCATTCTCATGCAGTCATTTTTTTTTTAAAGAGGTGCGTTTTTCGTTGTTGCGCTCGTGTTCGACATGCGCCTTTGAGTACACACTCATGTTCAAATCAGCACATGTAACAAATTGAAAGTTAGAATCAAACCACAGCTGAGCAGGCCGAAGCTCGCCAGTGATCGCACATGCCTAAGCACATAAAAGTCCTTTTCTTGCTCCAGCATCCTTCCAACAAACCAGTATAAACAAAAATCCGTCTTTTATGAAATGCATATTTCCTTGAAACGATAGCTTTCGGGTCCATATCGACCCAAGGGAGAGCGTTCAACTGAAAGGATATACAATGATGCCCATAAAAGAACAATTCGTCTTGACGACTGGAGGATGAGTTTACTAGATGGCTAAGAGCTACATTCATTAATGCGTTACATTGACTCCTTGAAGATTCCCAGAATAAATAAAAGAGCATCTTTTTCGAGTATGTGTCATCAACTTTTGGCACAGAGACATGGACGCTATTGAAAGCGGATGAAGAAGCTCTTGGTTGTTTTAAGAGAAAAGTTCTGCGTACGATCTTTGGTCCTGTTTGCGTTGATGGCGTTTGGAGGAGAAGGTTCAACCACGAACTATACTGGCTGTACAGCGGCATGCACCTAGTTAAGCGTCTTCGGATCCAACGCTTAAGATGGCTAGGTCGTGTAGAGCGGATGGACACCAAGGCTCCGGCCCGAAGAGTCTTCGACACCGAGCCATTGGGACAGCGCAACAGAGGACGTCCTCGCACTAGATGGCGCACACAAGTGGAAAAGGACCTCAACCAATTTGTGCGTGTGCGCAACTGGAGGCAGCTGGCGAAAGATCGGGCTGGCTGGAGAGGCATGTTGGTTGAGGCCCAGGTCCACCCCGGACTGTACCGCCAATCAAAGAAGAAGAGAAGTCATCAACTTTTCTTTTGCCATGGATACTATTTTCGTTGCAAATATTATTCCTTTTCTCGAGTGGAGCATGGCATATGGAGTAAGAGTGCCTAGTACATGGGGAGTTGACAGCTATTGATGTGAATGCATTCATCGCTCATTCATTTCGAAGCTAAGAACGCTGAGAAGTTGTTTTCGCCAGAGGGCTATAAAGGCTTATAGATGAGGTATTACATATTTGATGTTTGGTGTCAATTTGAAACAATGTCGTGTCGGTCTAAAAATTGCTTCATCAGCCAATGGCGCATCTGCCGTAAAACTCCGAACTCAAATGTACACAAATGCTTTCAAATCTTTTGTAGTTCATCACTTGCAGACCCGCAAGATCCACTAAAGCGTTCGATGGTGGATCTTACGCCACTCCGTCATCGGCTCTAACGCATCAGAACGTACCCAAACGAGTTTTTTTTTTTTTGAGATTTGTTCTAACCACCTCGCCCTAGGTCTGCCAAGGGATCGGCTTCCTAATGGAGTCGCATTAAAGGCAAGCCTCGGAAAACGTGATGACAGGACATTCGTGCGACGTTTCAACCATCGAAGCATAGATCTATTCGTTCGGATAAGTAGCTGCTGGACATTGAGTTCTTCACGTATAACATGGCCCTATCCCAGCGAATAGCTCCCATAACAGCGCGAAGAGTTGTTAATTAAGTTGTGCGCAACAAAGCAGCATATTAAAGTAGCTTGACTCTACAAACGGCACTAAAAAAGCAGTTATTAAATTGACACGAAACATCAGATCAGAGACTGATTTTTTGGATATGATGTTTAATGGATCTTCGTCGCTATTGCCTTCCAAGAATTTTAAGCTTAGTCGTACTCATTGCCACTCTCTAACCTTCCATAAAGTGCCCAATAGTCTCTTGCTTATGTGTTGTTTGAACAACATTATCAATCAAACAGCTCACTACCTCTGTCAGATGTAGAAATAATAAGCACTATAGCCCGAGACTCACTTCTGGAATGTACAGCGAAACGCAAACACCATGGCTGGATCATCACGATTGTCCGTTGTGGAGTCGTGCCCGTTCTAGTAAGTTATTTGTTGCAATCGATGAATGAAACTCGCTTTCAGTTTTTGTTTTACTAATCAGTCAAGAATAAATGTGCGCTCTTAATAACATGAGTAAACTGAGTACCGTGAAACTTTCACAGTTCATTTTCAAAACACTTACAAATCGACTCATATACACGGTTTCTCATAGTGAGACATTTGCATGCACAAGAATATAGTCTCACAACCTATGAGCCTCTGCGAAACCCCGTAACGAATTTATCTCTCGGCGTACCCTCCCCACAAAGAACCATACTATATTGGTAATAAAGACGTAATTTTGGATTTATCGAAAGGCTCTGGCAGTACTAAACAGGCTGAGATTGGCCGATGCAGAGCAAAAAAGGTCTTTCTTTTGCTTCTGGTGTCCGGAATTAGATGAACAATTGCCCGATAGGTTCTGAGAGTCAGGCCCGTGTCCGGTATGAAGGGGACTCGTCATGAGAAGTTCGTTCATATCACTAACTTGGTATGGTAGCAACAGATGGTGAACTCTGCCGAGTGTGTCCAGGTGTCACCTGTAACCAATTCGAAAAATCACTGGCATTAAGAGACGGTTGCATCATCTTCCAAGCGGAAGTGGCTGCGGTGCACAACAAATCGATTTACAACAGACAGCCAAGCAGCAATAAGAGCCAAAGCATCGGGCGTATTGACTTCGAAGCTTGCCAGGCTATGCAGGTTAGTCGGTGATTTACCCTTGATGAACATGCTCACCCTGTGTTGGGTTCCTGGCAACTGGCCAAACTGGCATTCAAAGCAACGAGGACAGCCGCCTCAAGAAAGGAGCCGAGCTTTGAGAATCCCTGGCAATTCCTTACGCGCGAAGAAAATTAGAAGACGAAGCCCTGAATAGAGTAAATAAAACTCGTTGGAGCATTAGCGAGGGCTTCGTGGCAGACGCTAAAAAAAAAGTGGGACGAGATCACTTATCAGTTTTTGTCGTAATGAGGTGCGAACATTTATTCACAGGTCACCGTGCATCACGACTGAACATAGCTGAAGAAGAAATAGAATCCATTCGACTTCTCCTCTGCGATTGCCCAGCCCTAGCAAAGAGAATTAAGGAGTAACTGGGCCAACACTACTTCGCAGACCTGGTGGACTTGTGTGGTGTGCAACTGAAAAGCAAAAAGTTCTCAAAAGCAGCAGGATGGCTCTAGTAGTACGAGTGTCTCATGGTAGTGTAAAAAGTATTTTATTGAAACCAATGAGTATGATTTTATTTCTAATAGCTCGATGATGTGACCGTTCTCGCGAAAAGCTCGATCGAGAATGCCTTCAGACGCCAATCTACCACAGTACCGAGTTACCCTTGAATCCTTTATTGACTCAAGCAGGATGCTGCACAGAGACGGTTTTCTCTCTTCCCATCGCAGATATGAACAGCGCGAGGGGACAGTACAGTAGTAACATGCCCAAAATCACGAACACAACGGGCCCAACTATAGTTGGTCTAAGTGAGCTGCCGCCACAAGGTCGTGAGGGCACCCATTTCCGACCTGCCTACCTGACTTCAACGTTGGAAACCAGTGTTATGTTTCAACATCAATTATTTTTAGTATCTCCCACAAATGCGAAAAACACGGCCTTCTTTGCATAAATATTGACAAAATTGTCGTTGCAGAACAAAAATGCTTTGAAAATACATCCAGGTACTGAGAGGTCACGAATATGACACTGACTTCATTTATTTGCGACCACTATCGAGGAAAACACTTGAAAAAATAATAATAATAGGTATGGGTGGCGATACAGTCCGAGGTGGACTTGTGTCTAGCTTCTGCGGCAGTACGTGCTGTTGTTCCCCTACTAGCGAATGCCACCTGCAATTTGTGTCGACTCCAAACGGCTTACTCTGAGACACCTTTTCAAGACAGTAATACTCTTTAAGCATTGTCAGTAACTCGAAAGAGGTGGTGTCGTGGCTTATGAATTATTGAACCTGGCAGCCCCGGTTAGGAGTCGGTGCACCAACACAAAGCACCTCAGCTGCCACAATTCATTCTGTACGTATATTTCTGTGTGCTTGCGGACTGTACACTGTAGTGTACAGTGTAAATTGAGAAATAGATGTTGGCGTGTGTGCAAGTGTGTTGGCACGTTGATTTGACCAGAATTTCAAAGTAAATTGAACCGTGAATTTATTCAGTATTTCCTGTTTACGGCACGGATCCTTCGGAATGCGAGCACAACTCGCTTTATGACCAGCTTTACGGACTTCTCAATTCCGTTCTAGAAAGATCCTTCGAAATCGACACCGATGAAGACGACATTGTACGACGCTTGCATACATTTTAACGAAACAGAACTTCCAGCAGAATGAGATCATGCATTCCTCTCCTCTCCCTGAAAAACCATCATCGTCGACCAACGCCTGAATGGCCGAATATAATATGCAAAGTCCCCTCTTTTGGGACTCGGCTCCATGTGCTTGAACTTACAATTACACTTTCGGTCTGCCAACGTATGTCCACCCGAGGAGATTTATACCCCAGCAGCGAGTGGAGGACATTAACAATACAGCATGACACCATGTGGGCGCAACACGACTTAAACCAGAAAAAAGAACAAAAAAACGTAGAAAACAAAATCTCAACCAAAGCGGGTAGCAATACCCACATATCTGGCAAAAACCCATAAGAACAATCCCATGACAAATTATAATTTCATGTTACCGCAATTTATGTCCTCCCGCAATGGCCGGGCCACCGCCGCGCCGGACAACACGTCCCCCCACAAGGAGGGCACACATCCATTTGCATCTGACCACCAAATGATGTTCATGTCCGTGCGAACGTAAGTTATGCAGCAGCAAGCAGCGAGTAATTGCCACGTTAGAGCCAGATAATGCCAACGAAGGCCGCACTCGCATCTAGGGAACATTTTCGGAGCCCGCGCACACCTCAAGCCTAATTATTTTGGGTCAACCAACAAAATATGTGAACCTCGGAGCATAAACGTCCTCCCAGCCCACACTGCTCGCGTCCTCTATCCCAGCCCACAGCGAGTGGAAAAAAAGAGGAAATTAATTTCTCCAAAGAACTAAACAGCCACGTTTTATACAAATTAATGAGCCGCACGAAGCCGCCTGACAGCGTGGGAGGGCGACACTCTGCATGTAAAGAAGCACGGCCAAGACCGGCGGTGACGTGAATAATGTGCCCACCTCCATCGCAACTCGCATGCCATTAAACATTTAAATCCACCCTCATTCAACTTTATGTTCTAGATTAGGCGCACTGGCCCGGCCAAGCAGAAGGCCTGCCGGCAGGAGGTGTCGTCACAGCCGGGCCATGGATCGCGACTGATCGGAACGGAAGGGGCCCACCGAATTGGTCAGCGATTTAATTTTCTTTTTAAAAGTTCGGGTATTCGAAGGTTAATTGGTTTTCTTTCTCTGCTCCCCCGGGAGGGTGGTTGGTGGGCCGCAGAGGCCCATGATTGCCTTTGTGTTTTGTGCGGACTTACTGCACCTCCTGGGGCGGAATGGTAAATTATTCACCAAAATAAAACTTTGGTGTTCAGAAGGTCCCCGAAATGTTTGCAGGTGTAAAGCCGGGTCAAGTAGTGGGAGGGCTCTCTATGAATATTTAAATGGGAAGAATTATGAGAAGCGGGGGGCAAGTCGATGACGTGCGAACGGCCACTATTCAACACCTAATGACCGGATGGTGTACAGGTTCTAACAAGGCTTTTCAAAATCCTGAATTATTAAGTGATTCTTGGGGGTATTGATTTACTGGCGATGATAGTTTCAGTTGTGGGAGCAGTTTGATGGCTATTTTTTTTCTGGGTCTACAACTCTTGCAACCGGGGTTGTCAGATGTGACGATTTACCGCCTAACTGGCGATTTTAAATCTCATTTGGCGGCACAAAAAATGGTATATCGCCTCAAGCTAAAAATTAAGATATTTTGAGCGATTTTTTTCTTTCAAAATAAATATTTGTTAAAATTGTTCATAAATAAAACTTTAAATATTTCGCACTATTAGTTACTGGATCTGAACACGCCCGGTTTGTTATAATGAACATCAACTACCCCGCCATAGTTACTGAAAATACTAATTTCAAGGCATGTCTAATTTCATGGTTGAAGTTCTCTTTATGACCAGAATTATGACAAAGAGCTTATTTTTCAACAGCCAACTCGATGCGACGATGAAGATAATCTGTTACATGGCTTCAATGCTTACCTATGGTTGTTTCGTGTGGTTAAACGTGTGTGTGAGTACAAGCTTGATGGACGAGGTTCGGGTATTTGAGAGTACTTATCTTAGGGCTTGCCTTCGCCTTTAGAGCTCGCCAGAGTCCTAGTACAGAAAATACTACACCAATGAGGTGCTATACAAGAGGGTGAAACTCATACGAGGGGAACAACTACCTGGATTCGAAGTCATAGTGCCAGAGCGATAATCTGAACTGATAACTAAACCTAGGCGCAAAGGCCAGTAAGTCAGCATTGAGTTGTTTGTAGTCATCGAACCGGACAAGTGAGCGAAAAGAAGTAAGGCCAAAGACAAACAACTCTCTGCTTGGGTGTCGTTTATTAACAGAAGACGTAATGTACGTCCGCTGAGAAATTTATACTCTCCCCACCTCTTTCGAGTCACTGCCAATGCTCAAAGAGTATTTCCTGTCTAGAAAAAGCTTCTCAAACTTTGCCGTTCGGAGTCGGCGTAAAACTGTAGGTCCCTTCCACTCGTGAGAGAACAATAGCACGCACAACACGAGTGGTTGCTGAGAAGTTAGGCCCTGGCCCTCTATGGGCTGTAGCGCTACCCATATTATTATTATTATTATTATGACAACCCTGCTTTGAACATGAGTCTCATTCAATTACTGAAAATGCCAATAATTTCCAGGCAATGCCCTTGGTCATCTCCAATATATTCAATTGCAAATACGGGTTCACGTATCTTTTACAAAATTTGCAGTGCAACCCGAGTTGTGCAAGACTTGCCAAAACTCTGACGTGTTTGATGGTTCATGGATCGGTTGACTAAAACGATGGCAGTATTATTGTAGGACGGATAGGTTTTCCAAGCCGAGGCAAACGTTTTAATCCCATTCGCAATTGCTGCACTGCTCCATCTCGCCTGTCCTTCTACCATAGCGCGTCCTTTCGCACCAAAGATTGAACACAGAATACGGTAAGCCTGAGTGTGCCATGAGTCATTAGGTGAGGAGCACCCATGGTCACTTTTCTGAAGGATTTAGAGATTTTAGAGTTTTATGGATTTCCTCATAATCTGCGCTAGAACAGACAGTACATTTAGCTAAAGAGTCCAACCATAATGGACGTAATGCTCGAGAGAATAACCGCTTCGATCAGCTTCGTTGATTTAACGCTTGTGGCTATATTTCGGTCAGTTCTGATTTACCATTTTATTCCTGAAGTTATTTATGTATCGTGTACCTCTGGCCACAAGCACTGTACAAGGTATATTTGAACATTTCGAGCTTATCAATGGCGCTAACAATCATCAGTAGTTCACTGTAGCTGTGAGTGCTCATTCCTGAAATTGAAGCATTTGTGCATTTCTAATTCTTATTTGATAATGGAATGCGCGAAACACTACTAGGCGTGTTTTTTCGACTATCGGTAGTTAACTACGTGTAAGATTTTACAGGGGAAGCAAATAAGTCAACTTACTAAGGTAAAAGTAATGAGTAAAATTTTACAGTCATCATTGACTAGGACGCGTTGAAAAATCTCATTCGGGGTAGACGGGGCCCATTTGTTTATTAAGGGTTGGTATTACTGGTGCCCCGTGGCGTTGTGGGTATGTGCGTCGACCCCAATCTCGACGTCGCAGGTTCGATTCCTGCTCTGTGCGACGACAATTTACACGGCCCCACCTCTTTCGAGTCACTGACAATGCATAAAGAGTATTTCCTGTCTAGAGAAAGCTTCTTAAACAAAGCCGTTCGGATTCGGCGTAAAACTGTAGGTCCCTTCCACTCGTGAGAGAACAATAGCACGCACAACACGAGTGGTTGCTGAGAAGCTAGGCCCTGGCCCCTACGGGCTATAGCGCCACCCATATTATATTATGTTATTATTATATTACTCGATTATTTGACACTTGTAGGTTCTTACTTGTTGATGTTACATGTGCAAATTTATAAAATATCAAATCATTCTATGATTCGAACCGGGATCTTCTATAACCAAGGGCAGGCACTCAACCAATTGCGCCATCCAGCCGTTTAGCAACTAAGTTTGTGAAGATTTCTCTAGACAATAATTGCTCTTTGAAAGATTTGAAGCCGTGAATATTATTTTTTTGTACCAAGAATCAAAACTAGTGAACTAACAGGTTGAATTGGAATTACCAACTATCAGTGTGTGGAGCACGTAGCACGTGTGGTAGACTTGAAACTTTCGCTAAACATATGTAGAACTACTTCAGTGGCAAGCTTCCACATACAATACAACAATATTGGTTTAAAATTAATTAAATAGCTTCTCTTTTTGACTTTGATGGCCTACTGTTTTCAGAATTCATCGAAGGAAATAATTCTGTTCTTTGGGAACCTTAGGGCATTTGAACTTTATGTTCACAAACAAAAACATCGGTGATGCATGAAAGTTATTATATTATATATTAATGATACTTTCATAATTTCACTTTATATATTAAGCGAAAGCCGAAGAAAATTAAAGCAATATTAAAGTTATTATTCAAGTTTTTGAAATCTGTAAGAGATGAAGTCGGTAGATGGAATCAATAAATAAATGAAAAGATTATAAAACATTATAAGAAAACAATTAATGAATTGAATTAAATTACGTGGCCTTGATAGAAACTACACTTATTTGTATGACAGTGACACTATATTCTAATTCAATTTGCTTAGTCCTATATTTTCTGCAAACCATGTATGTAGTTAACAACATAAACAGTATTTGTTTTTATACGTGTACAAATCTGGTGCATTTTTTTATGAGCAATCCAGTTATTCCCAATTTGAAAGGACTGGTCATTCTCGATCCACTATGCCCAGCTACTTGACCAATGAACGAAAATATATTCTGAAAAAATGTTAATGCACTGATGAGGCTGCTTCATGTCACTTAAACGTCAATTGAACTCTTGTTAAAAAAGCAGGATGGTCATTCTGCAGAGTAGGTATTAAACAAATGAAAGTAGATTATCCGCCTGAAAACAAAAATCCTCAAATCGGGATTGATGTACATTGTGATTGGGTTTCTATTTTCTCGCTTGACCTTAGGAAATACCCAGAATTCCCATTGCTATAAATCTGGAATAGCAATGACACGAATTGTGTGTTCTCGGAACCAAACGAGATTTAAAGATATGTGCACACAATACTGGTTTTACCCGGTGTCGAAATAAACCGTCCCCTTCTACACGATTTCATTCGATTTAGCACAAGTACTTCATGTCTTTTTTACACGGCATTTTCTGGAACGTATCTGTCGTGCAAAAACTGGATTAGGTGTATTTCAAAGCTGTCTGATATGATGCGAGTTAAATGTTAGCGGGGTCACAAAGCCTTTGATTTCGTTGTGGTGTAATTCTTGAAATCGCATCTCTGTCTTCGATGCTAACTTCAGTCAATTCTGATCAACTTGCAATATATTTTTGTTATCTACAACATTCTGCATTTCCTGCAGCAAAAACATCATTCCCCAACCAAAATGGGATAAAACTTCTCTAATCAACAAAATCAGATGACAAAATTGGCATATTGCAGCGCATCGGTTTGTTCTGGTGTGCTTTTCAATAAGCCTCCCTGAACGGTGCGATCCATACTGTGGTAATAAAGAAACCAATTCCCAGAACAAGAAACGACAACGTCGCTCACAACATTGAATCGCCTCAAAATGCAGTTTCCTGTGCTAACCGATAAGTTTTCATTTTAATTAGTTTCCGCTCAAGCCTCGAGAAAACAGCTAAGCCCTCCTGTCTTGAACGAAAGTTGTGCGCTACTTTTCCAAGTAACCAAATCACACTACATGCCATGGAATTTGTTAAGCTAGACGCTCATATGCCATCAAATTGAAACCACCGGCAGGCTTGCCACCAAACTCGTAAACTCACTCTGCGTAGTGGAACATAGCCGATAGCTAGCGGCGTGCATAACTTTACCCTTTCGTGAAATAACCCGCACACCGTATGAAATTCCATGAATTTCCAAAATGATGCTTTTTAATTAGAAAAGTTCAGTGCTACCTTCGTAATTGCTTTCACAGCATTAGAATAAAAATACACTCCACCCCGGACGAGTGCTACGCCTAAGTACCCGGGGCCAGCTGGAGCTGGCTGGGTAAACTTCTTCTCGTCGCCAATAAGTCTTTCCGCGGGCCCTAGCCACTTTGGAGTAAATATTTTTTCCCCGTATTCGCAGCATTCTCCGAAGGACTCCAGGATGAATTTTAATAATCCCCCAGACTGAAAGCACTTGTCAGAGCTTAGTCACGCCACTCGTGATCTGGAGATTGGATCAGTCCCTGTCCGTGATATTACGTTGCGTTGACACCGGCACACACGCGCATCCTCGCCCGGCGACGAAATTAAAGCGATTATTCATTTTCATGGCGTGTACTTACGATTGAAATTAAGCGCGTGGGAAAAAATCGTATGCCTTACCTGAAATTAAAAGAAAATTGTTTTCATTAGAACACACACGAAATTGAGATTCTTCGAATCAAAGCAGAAACAATCGACTCTGACACGTCCCCCGGCGACAGAGAGAGACACTCATCCCGGAAGGAATTTATTTATTTTTGTTTATCTTGAACGACAATTGATTGGCATCTCGAAAGGCGGCTGAAGGAAATGAATTAATTCGCAATTCATTCCCACTGCAAATCCCCAACCTTGGCATTTCGTCATGTCTTATGCGGAAGGCCCTACCCCCTCTGCCAGAAATTGTCATTTCCATACGTGACAGCCTGGGAGCGAGCGTAGAGATTCCAATTTATTCACTTTCAATTGGAATCGTTGAGCGCAGATAAGATGCCTACTTCAATAATGACAGTCATCTAATATAGCCAAATTCTATTTTGCGATGAGATCCGAAGTAAGATGCTGCGCAGTGCTGGCTCAGCAAAAGAGGGAAAAGAAAAACCGCTGAACAACCATTCTGAGCGACACTGAGTGATGCTGTGGGGTGGGAAACGGGAAACGAAACGTTGCCAAAGGACGAGAAGCTACAATAATTTATCATTAATATTCATGTTTTGCAAAGAGGAGCGGAAAAAGTGAAAAGAATTAATGATGTTCATCATAATCGCTTCACCTCTCACATCAGTTACACTGCGAGCCACCGCAATCGGGACACTGTGGATTAAGTACGCTGATGTGAGGAGAGTTGTGAAATTCTCGAAGTTAAGTGTTGATGGTGAAGTACAGTGAGGGACAAGAGTATAGATTAGGCGAGTTCTATGCTACCGGACGTGGTCATTATGCATTCATTTATATTCTTTTAGCCGCAACTGCAAGGTCCAGCAGAGGGCTAGTTATACTTTCAGTATGCGCTCCGTCATGTCAGACACTCTGAGCTAGATGCTTCGATCCCCATAATTGAGCAGAGAACACTTCTCAATTTTTCCCTTGATTACATTGACTTACTGAATCAAAACAAAAATTGATTAAGAAGTTATTCTCAAAGATCTTGGGTTAAGCTTAGGGCTTTGGGCTGCCAGCGAAATTTCAAGCACTCTGATACCATTGTTGGTCCATTGTGATACCCAGTGCCATTGATTTGATTCCAACGGCAAATGGTGACTGGAACAGATTTGAAAACCAGATAAACCCGTATAACCAAGGACAGACACTCAACCAACTGCGCCACCTAGCCTTTGTCCAGGGATCCTATATCAGTCCTTTTCAGATAGGGAACAAAGACAGGTAGCAGAAGCGTGGATCACCCCACACACAAATGACCCAAGGACAATATCCTGTACAAGGGTATGGGATATTTTAATTTACTGTGGTTTCAATATGATTTCATATTACTTGGAGAAGTGGCGTTCAGCTTTTGACTGGCTCATCATTTCAGCAAGGTCTGAGCGGAAACTAATCAAAACGGCAAACTCTGCTGTGTCCGATGTGGATGGGGTTCACGAGGCGCCACTCGAGTTGAGAAACCACAATTTCTTCATTGTGTGGCGCTACACGGTGTGGATCTGGGCCTCAGTCAGCATTTCTCTCAGACTAGCGCGATCTTGGACTAGGCGCCTCCAGTCTCTTTCCAGCTGGTTACGCCATCCGCGTCGAGGTCTTTTTCTACCGCGTTGTCCCTCATTGTTGGCCTTGAAAACTTTCCGAGCCGGAGCGTTTATGTCCATTCTTTCTGCATGGCCTAGCCATCTGAGTCGAGTCTAAGCCAATTTCGTTGTACAGCTCGTAGTGTTAATCGTCCAGTCTTCTCCTTCAAACCTCTTCGAAAACGGGATTGAATTCATCTAGAAATTTTCCTCTTAAGACCAAGCCTGTCTTAGTTCTCATTTGACATTGTCCATGCTTCTGCGCCATACGGCAGGACTATCAAGGTCTTATATAAGGACTAGTTGGGTTTTCGAGACAGGTCTTTATTTTTCAATTACCGCCTAAGTCCAAAGATTGGCCAGGATTATCCTCTGTTTTATCTCCGCGGAGATGTCATTTTCGGAGTTTATTGCAGAGCCAGGATAGCAAACGTCTTTACCTACATCGAAGATATATCTGTCTGTTGTGACACTTTGTCCAATGTGCCGGTGTTGATGGACCTTTTTGTGGACAGCAAATACGTTGTCTTACCTTCATTCACCGCAAGACCTAGCCGCTTCCCTCTCGATGCTCTCGATGCCTTTCGGTGCTCTTGTCATATATATACTGTCATACGCTCCCCTTCTTGGTTTTTCTTTCTATTCCGTAGTATGAATATTTGGTCAATAGTGGATTTCGCTGGCCTGACCGCGCACTGATATTGACCAATTAGGCTGTTGACTAGTAATTGGCACATTTTAGAGGGTCTCCTTTCATTAGGATCGGGCAATGGATGCTGAGATTCCATCCGTCGGGCATACATTCATCCGACCAAATTTTACGGATGATTTGGTGTATGAACCTTTCCAAATCATCGCCAACAGCTTTGAAAAGTTCGGCAGGCAGTCCATCGGCACCAGCTGCCTTCTTATACTTAAGTTTAGCGATTGCTGCCAGCACTCCGCTCAGGTCGGGAGAGCAGAATTTTTGTCCACCATTGCCTATATTAAATGGGAAGACCACAAGGTAACAAGGAAATTAACGCCAATTGTTCTGACAGGCACGCGGCAATAGAGGCATATCATCGAACATTTGACATATAAGGTGGTTAGGTTATGCAGAGTTTCAGCGAGATATACTTTTTGAATTCGGGGATCAAGGCGTACTAGAATTCAAGCATCAAAAATGGGGATAGTCCCAAGTGTGTATAAGCCGCTCAGCTCCACAAAAAATACTCTAGAAGAAGACAATAGAGCCGTAACCTCAACGACCCGATGGCCGGAATCAACATCATTGATCGGTTTAAGTCGCAAAGATGTTCCTATGATAATTGGACTTAACTATGTGTACATAAACATTGCATCTGCATATCAGAGATGAGAATCTGCTTGGCATGTAGTAGATCTACTTCGTTATTTAATGTTCATGCATACGCTACGTAGCATCTGCTACATTCTGTAACACCTCTAATATAGCCAAGGCACAGTAGAAGGCGATAATTTTTGACTATTTGGCGGTAACATGAGAAGGAGTTGTTCTATAAATATTTTGTTAAAGGGCTTTTGCTTCAGGTTTTTCAAATCTACTTCGATTTTTGGACCGATTTGTTTCACTTTCTAGGCTCTGCATTCTAATCCCTGCTGCACATACAGCATAACGACTTTTGCAAAAACTGCAAAGATGAGGAGGAAATTATAATCTATCTGCTCTGCTATTGCCAAGTCCTACTAAAAAAATGTAGGCGGTTGCTAGAAAAGTACTTCTGTATACAGCTGGAGGACTTAAGTGGTGTTAAACTGAATAACTGAATAGAATAAGATTCACGCTTGGATCTGTTTGATCCTAGGACTAAACTAGCATCAGATCAGTCGACAACCCTCTGTTTCTATCAGGCTATTCTAAACCCATTTCCACTGCCAAATATAAGAATCTCGATCAAATTTATTAGAGCTTATAGGGATGGTAGTGTCTTGTGAGAATAGTTTTTCATTTAACGAATCTATGTACTTATGCCACTTTTATTCGCCGTCCCTCTTTTTAAATTACTTAACAATGTCTCAGTGATACTGGATCATTAAGCACGTCTGCTCCAGAAAGCTGCTCTGTGAAGGACTCACCCTTCATGGAAGTCGTAGACATGAAAGCACAGGAAACAGCAGGCAAAGTTTCTTTGACACGTCAGACAGTTCAACGTGTTCAATGCCGCTCTAAATACATGCCTCTGCTAATCTGGTTTTCCTCAAACGCATTCTTAAGCTGCTACTAAGATCCCCCTCATATGCCACCTACGTTGGAATGACTGTAATGGATCGGCATGCTCACATAACATTGAGAGGTGTCATGTCATATCAAAAAAAGCAACCTGATGTAATTGTTCGCGAAAGTTCGCGGTTAATTCTGCAGTTTCAATCCGAGTCGAAGAAGAGTCTGATCTCGTTTCGCATGTTGTTCGTATGCATGCAATGTGGAGGCGAGCTGGACGGTATCTTGAATCTCGAAGAAATAGAATCCCATTTTGAAGGCTTTCGTTGTATATCCTTCCTCGATCCCCTTGTAAATTCAACATCATCTTCCCGTCAAGGTGATAAAAATGTCAAAAAGCCCTTTTTTCCAAAGAAAATTAAGCTCAATTAAACTGAAGCATCCTATTGAATTCCTTGTACTTTTTTATGGTCGACGGTACACAATGAAATTGGGCCTCCTCAGGGTCTGATTAAACTTCTCGACACCCGAGATAATGCAGATCGTTCAAGATTTAAACAACATTGTGCGGGAACCGCTTTTATAGCCCCGCCGCCTTTCAACACAAAAAGCGAAGAAGGTGTTTATGTTTACAAAGGATTCTTAGCTGTTCTTTCGAAATCAAATTGACG
Organism: Eristalis arbustorum; assembly: GCA_916610145.1. Lineage (NCBI taxonomy): Eukaryota > Metazoa > Arthropoda > Insecta > Diptera > Syrphidae > Eristalis > Eristalis arbustorum. The sequence continues at coordinate 14,595,409 of OU744318.1, read as the reverse complement.
TAATTCAGTCACCGGAGCGCCGTTTAGGGATTCAGGAAATTGCGCCCTTTTCGTAATTTCGGGCAAGAAAAAACACGCGAAGATTCATCAGATCAAAGGGAACGAATTTTATGGTTCAGTTGTAATTCAATTAGAAAAGAATTAGTTTCCCGTGCTAAGGAAGAAATCTTAGCGTTGCTTGACACCCAACCCGCGCATTGACGTGTGGTGAAGATTTCTCTGAAAATATCTACATTTTGTCAACGATTGTTGGATGATTTTGTGTAGGAATGGAATTAAAGGTAGGTGTTGGATTTCGGTGTTCTTGGAGGAAACATCAAATGTAGACGTCATCAGTGATTACAGCGGATGTCTTACTGTATCAGTTTCAAATAGTGCCTGCCTCAAGCAAACTTGCAATCCACTTAAAACCCGATGTTTTGAAGCGGTCTGGAATATGTTAACATGGGTCAGGCTTTTTCTCCATTCGTGCCTCTTCCTGCAATGGCTCGTGATATTACGTCTCTTTCAAGATCTGCGAATCAAAGTCGAATCGGATCCACAAGACGTGACGGCCTGTGCCGAGTTCGCATGAGTGAAAGGGCTCTCTGTTCTGAAAAGGAAAGACCGCCCAATGACAACGAGGATGACGACTGTGCAATTGGCACTCATGCTCGCAGGATGGGTGCCCCATACAATGATTTCTGCAGAAGCTGCATGGATGAAGAGGAGGCTAAATGGCTTCACTAGAAGCACCAACTGGTTCCGATGTTAGGAGCAGTCAACCCGCGTGATATGACAATGAACTTACTTACTTAAGGTGGCGCTACGTCCGGGGTGGACCAGGGCCTCAACCAACAAACGTTTCCAGCCAGCTCGATATTTAGTTAACTGTCTCAAGTTTCACACGCATAGTTGGTTGAGTTCCCTTTCCACTTCCGTACGCCATGACAGGTGTCGTTGTCTGAATTGATAGCGGTGCCTAGGTAGACAAAGTTTTTGACTACCTCAAAGTTACGTTCTGACCGAGAAGTCGGTGTTGGGTGTCCTTTCTCGTTGACAGAATATACTTGGTCCTACCCTCGTTTACCATGAAATCCATCTTCGCGGCCTGCGTTGCAATGCCCACAAAAGCGCCATTGACATGACGCTGCGTTCTTCCGATAATGTCAATGTCGTCAGCATATGCGAGTAGTTGGACGGACTTCTGAGAGATTGTTCCTCTATTGTTGGCGTTCGAGTTTTGAACAATTCTTTCAAGCACGATGTTGAAAAAGTCGCATGACAGCGCGTCGCCTTGTCTGAATCCTTTTTGACATCAAATGTCTCGGTTAGGTCTTTGGCGACCTTGTAGAGTACCGTACATTCTCCATCGTCATCCTACACGAACGGACGAGTTTGATAGGGATGCCAAAACTAGACATTGCTCTGTATAGCTCGTCTCTATAAATGCGTACGCGGCATTCACATCATTACAATGAGACCACTCCTGCCTAAATGTGACTGACCTAAGCAGTCAGCCACTACAACCTAACCTAGTTATGGCGTATACCAAATTGAGTAGAGGTTGAGTGGAAGTCCTGGGGTGGCAGTGGCAGTTGCAGATGTAGACTCACCTTCTTCTTCATCATTATCGTTACAGCTCCTGTTTTTGACTAGTCACACTTTCCTAGTTTGATTCAGATGATGACCGATAAAAGTAAGGCTCTGTTATCTGACTTCTCTCGCATCTCTTTACACGTGATCACGTGACAATTACGATAATAACACGTGATCACGTGACAATTACGATAACAACACGTGAACCCGTGACGATCTTAAGTTACATAACTTGGTACTAGGTACGTGTAGTTCCGGGAAAACGAACGCAATGAACAATAATCCAGGACACCCTGATATGATGAACAACTAGACACCTGGTACAACTTGTTTACATCACGTGAAATTATATCAAAAAGTACGTGTACAGAGATTTGAATCCCTTTCGACTGTAATGGGAATGTACACGCCTCGGGCTTGGATCAATGAGTGCTGGTTAAGGGGTTCGGCAATGAAATCAATGTGAAATGGGTTTACTTTGCCTGCAACACGTGCAAGACGTGATCACGTGAAATCAAGGACTCTACGCAAATTTACAGAATTGCTGCCATTTTCCGAGTGATACATAACAACTTACAACAAGTGACACAATTCCGTTGGTCTTGGTTGTTCACCACATCACCCAATTAATAACGAACATTCGTCACCATTTACAGATGAACGTTTTTCTATTCTCCCATAAAACTCTCCGACTCGACAGCCAACCGCAGTATCCAATTACTTGTTCTTGTTCAAATCATTTTCTGCATTTCTTTCTTCTCCTCTGCTGTGGGTTGTCGCAGCCACCCGCCGCTGCCTCATAGGCCCTTCGAACAAAACCACCATCCTCATTGTGTCTGGAGGATATCATAAATACCAAACAAATTAGAAAAGCATAGCAATTCGTTCTTCCCCCTTTCACAAGGACGCGATGATGTGCTCCAACATGCCTTGTAGACATAAAAGGAACAAATTAAGAAAGTTCCATTTGTCCATTGATGTGCTTTTGTTTTGTTTTCGTCATGGTTTGTGTTTTATTTTTTTTCCGCTCTGGTATCCCTTTTGGATTATCCTTTTAACGGATTTTCGCTTGCACTGGCCATATACGTGAATATGCTGTTGTCCTTATCCCGAGGGCGGATTATTACAACGCCCGGCCCGCTCCCCAGCCAGGGACTACTTAATCAGCAGACCGGAATACAGGAGTGGTCTTGGCTTTGTGCTGCTGCCACAGCCGGGACAGGACTACAGCGGCGATGATGATCCTTAACTATGTAATAATTTACGACCGCCCCAGTGGGCTGTGTGTGTGTGTGTATCCTGCGAAAGGGGTTGAACGGATGCCCTCTATTGGGATACTTACTGGATCATAAAAACTAATGAAGTGAAACATAACCTTATTAAGTTTCCGATTTTTGTTTTTCACCCCTCCGTTTCGTGTTCAAAGGATAACGGACGAAAAAATCGCTTAACCAGTTTCATTTCGATGTGTTTTGCTGTTGCTGTCGTGTTAGCATGTTTGCTTGGGCGTGTGTAAGCACTGCGTTTAAATCGAATTAAAGTGTTTGTTGCTCCGCAGCTCATGGAAGCATGCTCATGGGTCAAGGAAGGCAGCGGTAATTAAGCTAATAAAATTTAGTTATTTTTGCTGCTCGCTATTGAATTACACATGCAGGACTTCTATTCGATTGTGTGAACGGGTCCGATGAAAGGGGCCGGCCGGCACAAATACGAGTAATTGACGGTTCAGTGTCCTTTCCCTTGTTTGTTCCTTGATAATGCTGGGATATTATGTACAATAAAGGGATGCTATTGTAGCTGCTTTGTTTTGTGCTAATTATAGGGCGCAATGGCGACAATTAATTGCAATTAAGATGTAGCGTCTCTTGAAATGAGAGCTCGAGCAACTGAGGCAAAGTGAGTTTGTGTGCGGACAGGATTGTCTGGAAATGACCCTCATAAAGTGGCAGCTTAACGTGCCGGACAAGCTTTCCATGGGAGAACGGATATAAAATGATTACAAGAAATGACTTCGCAGTTACATTGTGAGTTTATCTAATCTGTTCGAGATTTGAATCCCTTTTGACTGTAATGGGAATGTACACGCTTCGGGATTGGATCAGTGAGAGTGAAGGAGGGAGTTCGACAATGAAATCAATGTCTGCGCTGAATGAATTGGATCTACCTTGTCTGAAAGTTTTTGGAAGATTTGTGGTACATGATGTTACACCGTAATAGGTGGCTCGGTCAGAGTGTCATAAGATAAATAACATAAGAGCTAGAACTGGGCCTAGAGCACTGGCAGATTATTTTGATATGAAAAGATATCGCTTGAAGCACGCCTAGCGAATGCCCAAAGCTGCTTGTCGACAGAAAATAAGACGATCAAGGAATAGAGGCTTAGTTGCAATGATCTTCGCGCAGTGTAAATCAGCTTCCAATCATCCATGTTCATTGGTAGGTGGCCGTGGTGGCTAACAGTGCTCGAAACTATTTGTTTTGTATTTTCTTATTATTTTTGTGCTATATTTAGTAGTTTTGAAGTGTTTCTTGCTGTTTCCACACCAATGAGGACTTCAACAGGAACGCAGAATTTGCTGGGAAAACGTGGCCACGACTTACAGACTGTCAGTTGGAGGTTTGAATAATGCACTGGAGCAAATAGACTCAAAACACTAAGCTATTGCAGTGCTGCCAGTTTTTGGTAAATTTAATCTCCATTCCTTGGTAAGAAGGTATTTTCACCCAAATCAAGGGAAATTAGTAAATAAATGCACTATCCTCTCATTTGGTTGTATTTTCTAACATTTCATAACTCTGAGCCACTGCTGCGTGGTTTTGGCTTTGTGCGCTGAAGCAGTGTCGGATTGGAAGATCTATCCGATTCCATTGTATCGAGCAGTGTTGGGACTTAAAGTGTTCAAATCGTGCTATATCTCGAAAAAAATGAGTGGTACATTTTAAAAGGCGTGGTATATCTAGTCAATTTGTAAAAAAAATTTCATACTACATTGGTGCTGCCCTCATAAGCGATGTTTGAGCACGAGCATTTGTAACTCAGTCGTCAGTTATAACATTTCTTTCCAATTTTGTTTACAAAGTTAAATTTTTAATTGAGTTGTGAGAGGAATCAAGAAGCGAAAAACAACGATAAAAGGCATAAAAGTGAAGAATTAAAACGTATCGCCGATCTTGCAATTAGTGTAGTACATGTTTAAGATTTTGAAGTTTCGCAAGAAGCGAAATGGATCCACCAAAATTGTGGTAAGTCCTTACGAGTCCACATAAATCATCTAGCATCTTGGTATACTAACAGTTTTTCTGTAGCTTATCCGAAATTGAGGAATGTGACATCAAGGTGAGAAACCTTCCACGAAGATATTACGGAAGCTACATTGAACCCTTATACCATTTTATTTGTTCGCTACCTTAGATGAAGTGGTACAAATTTTGTCATTTTGATTGAAAACAGAACATATTCATGGCCAATGTCCGCGTGCCTCTGCTAAAGTCACTTGTACTTTTCCAAACTAAATCTTGGTTTACTTAACTTAGAAGATGATTATATAATAATATAATATGGGTGGCGCTACACCCCGTAGGGGGCCAGGGCCTAGCTTCTCAGCAACCACTCGTGTTGCGCGTGCTATTGTTCTCTCACGAGTGGAAGGGATCTACAATTTTATGCCGAATCCGGAAGGCTTTGTTTGAGAAGCTTTCTCTAGACAGGAAATACTCATTGAGCATTGTCAGTAACTCGAAAGAGGTGGGGTCGTGAAAATTGTTTTCGTCGCACAGAGCATGAATCGAACCTATGACTTCGAGGTTGGAATCGACGCACATACATACAACGCCACGGGCCACCACTTAGAAGATGATTAGGGCTCTCATATACAAATCCTTTCGAATAGCCCTAATCTACATTCCACATCGTCCAGAAATTTTAAACGATAAGAGGTGGGAATTATGTAACAGAACTTATGGCAGGCTGGGTACATTTGTTCTAAAGTGGTACATTTTCAGCGATATGGTATTTTCTCTTCTACAGTGTGGTATTTTCCACTTAAAAATACTGGCAGCACTGCGCTATTGTACTACATAACAGGTAGCGCCAAACATTTAACAACATTTCATGGTCTTTCAGAGCAATGCCCGTAGACGCTTCTTTGATGGGGAGCCTACACTAACAGACCGTATCTGTTCAGCACTGAATAGTAGTCAACTGATCCAAGCAAAGACGGGACTCAGTGTCGAAGGCTTCTTCACAGACATCACCGAGGGTTGCAGCGCTTAGCGCAAGCACATGTACATAGGTGGCTGGACAGTGTAAAGTGGCCCCTTTAGCATGCCGGTAAGTCGTCAGCAGTATTTTTGCTCCAAATATAACTCGAATGCTGCGGATTTCTCAAACTACTTTGTGGAGTATGTGCTTGGCTTACTTGGTTTTCTTACAGTCACTCCACTTCCGATTGTGCTCTCAAGAGATCCAAACATCAACGGAAGTTCCAACCGATGACGGCAGCAGTCCCAGCGTAGCTTTTGGTCCTAAGAGTGCCTCTTCTGGTCATACTCTGGCAAGTTCATCGACCACCACTTTTCACCTGATGACATGCTGGTCGGGGACTTAGACATGCCTTAGCGAATTTGAACCAGCGATGGACATTTGCGAATAAAAACAACAAATTCGCAATAATTCGAATTAAAATTGAGCAGAGTCGATTGTTGATTTTCGATTCTTTTAGGTACGATTCCAATCGTCAACGGATGTGCGTATTCGCCTATTCTTTAAGTAGGAGAGGGATTGTTAAGTGTAGTATTTGATTATTATTCGATTGTTTTCTAATGAGACCGAATAAATCGACAATCGAACTAAATTTTTAACAATTGCCAATTTATGCGATTGTGAAATTCATTCGCAATCGCCCATCGCTGATTTTAACCATCGATCAAATTCAGAGATAACTCCTAAACTATACTGAAAGAAGAAATTAGATTGAGCATGGTCTTAAGCAGAACCTGACCCTGATTGGCCGTTATACCAGCCCTACACAACTACGCCGTCCCTTCCACCTGCTTCACAATTTGATTAGTGGTCACAGAATCGCATAGGTTTCTACTTGGAAAAAAGAAGGCGCCAACCTCAGTCCCTGCATTGGTCACGAAACCATCCATGAAAATTCAATTACAGTCCTTTCAGGGCTCAGATTCTGGCAAGAGACAGTCCTAAGTGTATGGAAAGACTTCTGGTCGATGTCGCAGCGGGGTTACTGGTGACCGTGGGACAGACGACAAAGACAAAGCTATGCGATTATGGTAAAAGGAAATGTGGTGCGTCATCAACTTCAGAGCGAGCTGAAACAAGGGTGACATCTTTTCACGCGATAGTTGGAGTTAAGAATGCACTTTATGTGCATCAATAGCAGAACCAGGCATACTAGAGAAGGACTCTATGCACCCGAGACAAGCTGAATGAAAGCAGCAGTTAAGTATTTCCGCCAGAGCCAAGACGATCGATGGATAGGAGAGAAGAGGATGATAAGGCCTCTTCGTGCTGGTGGATCCATACGGATATGTTTGGTGAGTCTCCACGGCTTGAGGAAAATTCGTCTCTGCCACAAAACTGACAGCGACTTGGTAGTTTCCAATTCAATTCGCCTTTCCAGAGAAGTTCTCGTTTCAAGATAACGCCCTAAAATTCAGCTTCATCGGAAAAGATAATGGTGTCACCTCTTATAACTAGTTTAGTCGAACCAGTCAATTCCCATCCCCTCGTCAAGAAATCAATCTCCACATGACGCCGAGACCACCACATGATACCTCTCATCGCCACAGCAACAGCCATTGAATTGCCATTGTCACAAAGTAGTTTCCAGAGCATCGTGATATCAGCCACTTCAAACGCTCTAACCAATGCACGTCCTACAAAATTAACTGGCGTGTCAGTAATCTCGATTGACGATGGCTGACATGAAGATACCCGGCACCGTACCGCGAAATTGAACCCGGCAATTTACGCCCCGTCGAGACGCATCACTGGCAAGTGGCAGCCTAGTGCGTGCGTGTGTTAACCATTATGCAGAATTACACTACGTAATTAATCGAGTTGCTTATCGCCCAGCAATCAGCTGACGCAGCAGATAAATCCGCACAGATATGTGTGTGGCATACCAGCCACAGTGCATCTCCGAAGATAACACCAATTCGACAACGGAATTAATTAACACACCACCTCGCCCCTTGGAGTGGAGTCTACGTCGCCCGCATCGTGTTATTAATCAGCATAAACATCACGATTACGTGATTAAACATGGAGATGCACTACAAGCAACACCTTTATGGGTCAAGGATTACACCACTAAGATAAATTACCGACGATAGTGCATAGCATCCCCTTGGGTGGTGCCCAGTGCCGAGTGCATCACACCTCGGCCGTAGCCCGCGCCGAGGAAGTGCTAATGAATTGGGGAATAATTCATTGAATGGAATCCATTCGTGGCGCCCAGATCCTGTGAAATTGGCATCCCTTGCCAGCCGATAGCCAGTACGTGGCGGCCGGCTTTGTTGAGCAGATATCTTTTCATGCCAACATCACGTTGGCCACAGCGAGTGCGGCACAGGCCACCCAGGCGGCTAAATTAATCAATCATAATTATGCTTGTAGTGTCCTACAATGGACAAGTTGACATGTTCAAGGATTTTTTGACACACTGTGGGCTGGTCGTCTGCACGTCGAGCGGAAGGACGGCCGGACGTGAAGCGCGCTCTGTGCCATCAATCAGCGTGAGGCTTTTCATTTGTTTGTTAGGCTCCGGCTCCGGCTGGGCGGCCGCAAGCGTAGTCGTGGTCAATTAACTTGAGGGCTGAGGGATAAGACATTGCCGGATGATGAGCCCCAGAAGAGCGGGCGCAGCGATACGTGACCGACGTTGGCAAATGATTTCTGTAAGTATCTGGCGGACATTGGTTAGCTGGAAAATATTCGGTTAATGGCAGTGGATGATGGGATATTTGTCATGTTGGCTCGTCATGTCGTGACGGGTATTCACGTGTTGCTTAGGGATTGTGGGATGGGGTGTGGTGATTGGGCATGGAAACAGGTGTGTGCTCAGGGCTGAGACATGACGATGTAGTGGATGTCACATAAATCAAATTGTATGTAAAGGGCTACTTCTTGGGCTTCAGTCCAAAAGATTCACAGAAATTCTATTGAAAATTACTTCAGAACAGAAAATTACTTCAGAACTTCAGTAGACGGCAACAAATGGTGGGTAGCATCTCGATATTTTCGAGAACGCTGGCCATCTTATATTGGCTTATGGTTGTTGTGAGCTTGCATTTATGTTGCATTCCACTCCCCTTGATCTCTGTGCCGGCGATGTGGATTTCCACCTCTTCTCGTATAAACAAACAACCCTAACCTTTCGCGATCCAACTATGTACATTTGCTATGGAATGTCTTCTCCGATTCATCCGATTGTTCATCACTATCACTTGTGCTGAGGAGGGTAGTTTGTGTCTATTTGGGACTATTGAGGAAGCGGACAGTTTTTATTCCTCGTGCAATATCGCTCAATATGCGCAAACCAACTATTGCGCTAATAAAATAAATTTTCATCTTTTAAGAGGTTCTCGGAGTGCCTTTCGGAAGTGACAGGAGACAGGAGGATAATTTCCTTGCAGCCAAGCTCATATAGTGTCGGTCTCAGTTTACTCTTCAGACTGACACAGAATAAGACATTGCTGGTACACGGCACTACATGCCAAAGAAGATCTTAAGATAAAAAGCAATATAAAATGATCTTCGTGTATCTTGTATATCAGCGACATTGATGTCAATGACATCATCTGCCCTAGAAGTGTTTCTGAATTGTCCGCCCATGTTGGTTTACTGACTGATTTCTGTAACGCATCTTCTTCTTCTTCTAATGCCGCTACAGTCCAGTGTGAACCTGGGCCTCAGTCAACATGCCTTCTCTACTGGCACGATCCTTAGCCAGCTGCTTCCAGCTTCGTACGCCAAATTGGTTGAGGACCTGCTTAGGTATGGGTCAAGACGACTTGATTAACCCTAGTCAACCTGAGCAACGTCCGAACTGAGTTGACCCGATTTGAATTTATGTCAAACCGATTAGCTGAAACTAAAATTAACCGAATAAATTGACATCAAATTTACGCACCATTCGGCACGGTGTGAATTGATAATTGAACATCATACATACAAACTTTAATTGGCGTGTTCTGAGCACACAATACGCTTTGGTTGGGTAAGACAAAAGTACCGAGTTGTACTCACTTCTGCTTGTCAAGAGACGCATATGGACGTGGCCATGTGTGATGTGGCACGTTGTCTACCTACTCTTCCCTCGTTCTTTCTCGATATTTCGTTTCTAAACACTTATGGGACTCATATATAAATGGACATGTGATAACACTGATCTCAAACCAATTGAGTTAATCAACTCAGGTTTCCACTCGGTGCGCTTCAATTCCAACTCGATTCAACTCGAGTTAAGAAAATTTCGAGTTGGCACATCTCTAGTCCTGCTCCACTTATGTGCGCAATTGGCTCGTGGTCCTCTATTGCGTTGTCCCACAGGTTTGAATTCGAATACTCTTCGAGCTGGAGCACTGTTGTCTATGCGATCTATGTACATGGCCTAGGTATCCTACGCTATCCTGAATCAATAGTCGCCTGGCTATATTTATGTCGCTGTACAGCTCGTACAGTTAGTGGTTGAATATTTTTTTTTCAGAATCTATCAACGCAAATAGGAGATGGAGTGGCTACACCTGCAGCAATAACAGAATTCATCCATTAGGATAGAAATCACAGCAACGGGAATAAGCAATGGACTCTCTCTCAGTCGCACTCAGAAGCCGAATTTCTCCTTAACTTGAAGTTTTCGTGAATTGGACTCAACATTCTCGATTTCATTATTTTTTAGGCTGGTATCTTTGCATACATTCATTTGGAGACTTAAAAAAAGAAGAAAAAATTGTTTCTGTAATCTAACAAAAGCCCTTCTTTTCGGCGACGAATGTTTTCTCTTTAAGTCACAAAAAGGAGAATTTTGAAACCGAGAACGGGGCTATCATATTTTTGCATTCACTCCAATTTTTCGTATAAAAAAGCATTCTCTAAGTCGAAATCCCTCTAATTTGAAGACACTTTTATATCCCATGACAATACGACTTAGGGAAGGTCTACTGTATGTAGAACTAATCACAAAACTCGAAGATCCCCTCGGACCTCGGATTATCTGACGCGACGTTTGAAGACTTTGAAACAAAGCACAAGACAATAATGCCCACGAGAGAAAAATGCGAGCATGGTAACGTCCCTAACCGGCTGCAATGGAAATGGACACAACCAATTCGGATTATGGCACAGATTGAGGGTCGTGTATAAGCCTCTTTGCCTCTTTACACATACCGCGCTAGTGCAGTGTAGTCTAGGCATCAAACAATGCCAATAGTTTAAAAGTCTGCTGTTTATCTCTAAAGGAGGTACAGATGCAACCAAGCCCCTTAATGGGTCTCTGGGCATACACTTGTCCGGTCCACTAAAGAGCTATTGCATTGGTAAGAGAAGGGCGAGTCTGACTCTACCACTGTCACAAAATCAACGGATTCTCCGCTGAATAAAATAAACTCGTTGGCAATGAAGAATGCCAAAACAACGATAATTGTGGATGGTGTTGGAAATGGATGCGCGTAGATCATCGAAAAGAATGTGGTCGGCACTATATCGAAAGATAACTAATGTTTTTCTTTAGCTGGACTAGAGAACTCGTAGAGGGTATTAACATGAATACTCCTTCAGAAGCAAACAAGTCAGAAGACTCAAAATATTGCCCATCTGAAGCCATGACTTTTTCAATGACAGCTTTTAACAATTACAGTAGCTTTCCAATGCATGTTCCAATGGAATAACACAAACAACGCCATCTCTTAGCAAACCGCACGAATAAGTTATATACCCAATATAAGAAGACTACTGTGTAGTTACTCATTCTTTCTTTCGACAATTTAACTAAGTCATATATAAGAAAGTAACCAAATGGTTATGTGGTGGCTCGTGGCTTTGTTTTGCGTCGACCTAAATCTCGACGTAATAGGTTCGATTCCTGCCCTGTGCGACAGCAATTATTTTCATGGCGCCAGCTCTTTCGAGTCACTGACTATACTCAATGAGTACTTCAGTCTTGAAAAAGCTAGGAGAAGCTAGGCCAGGACCTCTACGGCCTGTAGCGAAGCCCATAGTATAAACCAAATGGCTATGAAGTGGTCAAAAAAACCTAGTACATCCTTGTAGCCATTTCCGTAGAGTCTGGGCGTTAGCCTATTGCAAGCCTGCTGGTTTTCTCATAGAGGGCAGATTCTTGGGACTTCTCCTTTACGTCGAAATTTCCACTTCTCTGCCCTTGTAGCCTCAAGGACTATCCAAGGTTGTCACAGTTGCAGGATCCTTTGGTTTGCCTCACTGCTTAGATGTTTTGTTACCAACACTCTCCGTGCGTTCCTTGTCGGTTCCTTGGTAGGTATTCGTTGGCGTTTGTGTTCCACATATGCACACCGAAACCTTCCCCACGACAACTTACTGTAAGAGGAAAGTAGCCCACCACTCCCCGAGTACACAATTTTCATGTCTCAATTCCAAGTAACCAAAAGTCAACAGCTTTTCGTAGGTAATCCCTACAAAACGAATTTCTTTACATAATCACTTTCCCGTCGGCAACTACACAAGCATACCCGAGGTAAATCCTTCATCCGTTAATCCCTTTATCCGTGAGCCAGGATTTGTGAGTAAAAAGTTTATTATGTCCCTTTCTTCAGCCGCCGTAAGGAGTGCTGGTTCGGCTGAGACGGATGAGGCATTTACGAGACAGGGTGACAGCGAAACAGCGTCAATAACCGGTACGAGCGGCGCGATAGAGATCTAGCACTCGTGTAACGATGCAAGTTCGCCAGGCGTGCGTACATATGTCGCTTCCCTTATATTTCCCGGCTGATACCTAATCCATCCATTCCGGGCGATTTCCAGCTAAGTGAATCGTTAAAAGAACTCTCACAGTGCGTAGATCTCGCACTTAGTTACCATACTTTCGCACATAATCACCAGACGCCTATGTGTACACTTCCGGTTACAACGAACAGACTAAAGTGTAGGGGCCCAATGTTTGCAGGCAGCCACGTTGTGATAAAAGCCCTGCGTCCTTCTTCATTCATGGCACATTGATAGCCTCAAAGAGTCCTTGTTTAATGCTGCTCGGTATTATGAATTAAAAGCCTTCCCCGTGACATGAACTTTCGAGGGTCTAAACGGGAGTGTGTGCGTGTTTATGTCGGCACCCAGGGGTTGATTGAGGCTAAGTGGATTGCCGGCGATGAATGGTGGAAAAAGAAATGAAAGAAATGATGAAAGACGAGGATATTAGTGGAGGAAGTTGCGAGGCGATGCCGACAAGAGTGGTGCCGGTCAAAATGTGCACAGCGTTTGATGAGATGAAGGGGAATTGTGGATGTGGCTGGTCTGAGCTCTCTTATGCCAGACTGTTGCTGAAGGGCAAATGTTGTAGAAAGGACCATTTGAAGGAATGTTATAAACCAGTGGTCTCACAGAAAGATACGAACTGAGACAGAGGAACGACATTGTTTCGGCTTCTAATTACCGTCTAGACTTGAACAAGAATGCATCATTGGTTGAAGGAGTATTCATTTCGATATGAAAAATTGGTCGAAATATCGTAACGCTCTCAGGTGACTAAGACTGGTTTCACAAAAAGACAAATTGAACAAATCGCTGTGTCAAACAAGTCATCGAATGTTCAGTGCCCTTGTATATCATAGTAAGTTCTACTTTCGATAAGACTGCTCTGAAGTTGGAAGGAAGATGCTAGGCAGTAGCACTTTTATTCAAAACCTCGAGACCTCGAGACAGTGCAGAAATGATCATAGAACTTGTTGAAGAATTTGTTGCACTTATTGCCCCGAATAGCCTTCAGAATATGGGTCGACATCGTGTGGGTGGTACTGCTGGTCCCTCTTGAGTTAAGGGAAACAGTCAGAAGTCGCACTGCACTATATCAAGTAAGGACGACAGATGGTCGAGTGTTATGGTACTTTTTTGGCCAAAAACTTTGTATAAGTACACTTTGTGCCACCGCGCGAGTTCAGGGAACAACTTACTGACAAATCAATTGTACTCTGTTCAATCAGAATGAACAACTTTCCTCATTTGTCCAGAACAGCCAAATAACAGGCATTTATAGTCTGACCTTGATTCCTTCGTTATACCTTGCAAATTTTTTGTTACCCCTAAAAGACCGATAGCGCCGATCCAGTATTCCGTTTCTCGTATTATGACTAATCCCCTGGAATACCATGGTGAGCATCTTGAATCTTGTATTCTGCATCCGCACTTCCTTTCATCCGGCTTGTCGGGGGACGTCCATGTTGTTATTTGCCCTTCAGTGGCTTGCTCTTATTAGAAGCACCATGGTTGCATCGATGGATGGCAAGAATACATGTTTAAATGTCTCACTGCAAGTACTACTGCCATTCAGTCCCTCTGGAGGTCTCTGTAAAGGCCCGTACAGCGCTTATCTCTGTCTTTGCCAAACGCCCATATGAGTGAAGGGAACCACACTCCTGTGAAAAAGTTTCGCAGAAGCAATACCTTTAGACCATAGTCTTCTCTGGGATTTTGCCAATTTTGGGTCATTCCTCTAGGTTTTGGGCTTCGATAAGTTCGGCATCTTCAAAGTCTTCAGGAGACCATGACGAGATCTAGGGCATCAGCTGAAGACTCTTCCACGGGATAGACACTGATCATAATAAACGTATTTCATACATCCTCCCGGATAGCTTCGACCAGGAAACCTTGCCGGGTGAACCAATGTGTGCAACAGAGAGCTATAAGCCCGCCCACATAAAAAGAACAATAGCTACGGGAAGACAAGCGGCCTCGGACCACGGACAGATGTACAATGACGACATGCCGGGAAAAGAACAATTTATGTAAGAACAATCTACTCTCCGAGGGCTGCTCACATCATCAGACAGTACAAGGCTCGCAGTACTGGGCTCCATGAAATACAATGGATAGGATAAGGCATGATGATTAAAAAAGACCGAAACGTATTGACGTGTATACTTGCCACAAAAAGATGAATATATTATGATTCAGATTAGTTGTTGAGGTCTAGGGTCACCGACTCTTATCCAAAATGATCAGTTGGTTGTGGTACGTTTCCAAGTTCTACAACATCAGCGTCATATGTGGACACGCCTTTAGACGAGGTTGAAGACTAAACTAAACCGACAAGGAGGTCTACTAAGGCCTCTTGCATGTTGCCTAAGGAGTCTGTCGAATGACTGATTTTGTGTAAGGTAAGGTTGCTTTTTCTCCTCTCAGAAAGGAGCACCAACCAACAAAGGGGAGTGCTGACATTTGACGCCCGACCTCACTGGAGCTGAAAGGGCTTGCAAAGAGGAATTAAGTGATATACTCTCCGTTAACTCAAACGCCAACGACATGAGGTTGCATTGTTGGTTGGCTACCAAAGAGGTATGACTGGTGCGGTGTGACCGACGAGGTATATAATAATAATGATATGGGCCGTAGACGATCCGGGCCTAACTTCTCAGCAACCACTAGTATTGGGCGTGGTATTGTTCTCTCACGAGTGGAAGAGGTCTACAGTCTTATGCCGACTCTGAACGGCCAAGTTTGAGAAGCTTTTTCTAGGCAGGGAATATTTTCTGAGCATTGTTAGTGGGATGATTCCGAAAATGCTCGCCCAGACCAGGAATCGAACCTACAACTTCGAGTTTTAAGTGCGTTATGGTCGCTATAGTCACAACGCCACGAGCCACCGACGAGGTATGGGAAATGAAAAAGAAGGGCAGCACAAAATGAGCACCGTGCGGGAAAACAGGAGGAACCGAAACTTCTAAGCTAGAAGACGAAGTATCTCGCAACCTCCCAGCTTAAGGATATGGTATAGTCTAGGGCATAGTTTCTCAACCTCCGAGTCTGTGTGGACCGCTAGCAGTTAACTCTCTGTGGGCGGACCCCTGCCAACACACAACTGTAGTGGTATGTTATTGAAAGGCCTTCGCTACGCGAAAGACAGAGTTGCTAGACCGCAAGTTGATAATAGCTGGTCTAAAAAATAGACATAACCATTATGAAAGACACCTATATGCTCCACGGGCATAGCAGCACTTCCAAAGCTGCTCAACGAGCCTGGCCAGGAGATAGTAATAGGGAGCCATGACAGGCCAACTCAAGATCAATCGAATCCCGAGAGATGTCTACAACGCTAGCACTGTAATCAGCAGTTAAATGATACCATCTTATCAGCAAAGGAAGTTTTAATTTCAGACTCCTTGTAATCCTTGTACCCGTAGGGTAACTGAAATAAACAGATGACATTCAGTTTTGCATGATTTCAGAGCTGGAATGCCACAATCAAGCCTCCGTGTGAATTTGGCTTCATAAAGTCCTAGTTTTATTTGCATATCCTGAAGATGGACCATTTACTCTGACAGCTCCTTCACATTAAAGTCACTCCTTACGTGCACATACCGGAAGACATTCCAACTCGCTGCTTTATCCCACCGACAAGCCAACCCGTCCTCGCGCGTATTGCAACCGCAACGAATGTAGAAGCAAATCTTTCAAAAAAAAAAAAAACATCACTGGTACACATTTTAATTTCTCACCACGAAATTCCCTCCTCACATGACCATAAGCATTTGGGTTTCTAATCAAAATTCCTCCTCAACGCCACGCAGCGAGAACAAGTACAAGGAATCCGCTTAAAATACCACAGAGAGACAAAAGAATCACACATTTGGCATTTTTCGCCCCGAAAAAAAAAAAAACAATGAGAACGAGCCACCTCATCCTGGCCGTCACACTAACAGAAAAAAAGACACAAGAGCAAGGATAACGCTGCCCGGGACCGAAGAGGAAGGACTTAAGAAATATTTCCTCGCACGTTCCGCAACATAATCCTTGAGGTTTGCTGGTTTCCACATTCCCTGGCACCATGCAGATACGATCTGGAGCATTTGTATACCCGCTCACCATGCAACTTCTTTCTGCCTTTTTTCTGTGCCATCAGATCCCTCTCGCCGGGGTGCCTTTTGTCCTCGCAACGGTCTGTTATGATGCCACACACAAGAATTGGCCAACAGGCAAAAAGTAAGTAAAATGTTGCACAGCATCAATGTTGAGGGTACTCATTCATTCATTTGAAATGGTTTCACTGCGATGGCATCGTAGTGGCAGCGGTGGCGGCGGCGCAGCGCGTGGTTCGGTTTCTGTTTTTTTTTTCTAGTCTTGTTTATATTTCTTGTTCTCGTTTTGCGTTCATCCCAGCGATGGCGGAACACTCTTGTTCCGTTCATTTCGAAACAAAAGCATTTTCAGGATATTCACTTGACTTTTTGGTCTCTCGTTTTCACTCTGAATTGTGCTCGTCCTCGTGCTGACTACCAGTCGTCTGCTTTGCATCGCCCCGGCCCATGGATGCAATCCTGGAGAACGGAGCGGCCACCAAGTGAGATCTGGAATGACATTTTTTTCCCTCTCGTGCATTGTCTCACCATCGCCAGGACGACATTGTTCAGATAGCTTGCCTGGCTTGTTTTTTTGTTGTGTGTGTCCCTCCATTCGACATCCTCATTCGGGAGAAAGAGGACATTCCAAGTTAGCCTCCTAATCGTGTCCTTGTTGGTGCTGTGGACGCCTGGAAAGGATCGCATCGAATAAATTATTCTTTTATTCAATTTTATTTCACAGGGATTTCTTCTTTGATGTGAACAAGGCGGCAGCACTGAAGGGAATGCCTTTCAGGTGCGAACTGAGAGGGTGAAGGAGTTATTCTGAGATCCGGAATCTCTTTGTCGTTCGAATGGATCTCGTATGGCGTGTGCATGAGATGAAGGCTATTTGGAGCAGGATAACAACCAACAGTCTTTGTCATCACACCGCCGGCAGCTGTAATTTATTATGCGTCCATCGGGGGTTCACATCGACTGCCAGACGTTCAACGATCCCCCCGGCGGCACACGTAATTTGAGCGCTTTTTTATGTGTCACCAGCCCCGTCAACGTGCTCAATCAACAGTCGCTTTTGTCGGCCCACCCTCGGCTTGCAATCCCTACGTCAGCTCTCAGAAGGCCACAACATTCGGCCTTCGCCCGGGCAAATGGGAAATCATCGCCCGCCGAATCATTTAACTCATCACCGGGATTTGTGGAAATTTTTCTTAAGTAGTTTCGAAGTGGCAGCGTTTCGCGAGGAAACTTTCACAATATAGATGCGACGCGATGGAAGTTTTCCAAACACACCCACACCTCAGCACACCTCCCACGGCGCGGCACAGCCATTAACGATTCCTGTGTGTACCTCGCCTCGACGCACTAGAAATGTGGGAAAACTCCCACGAGTTGCTGCTGACAGCACGGTCGTCGAAGAGGGGGAGCAACAGGAAATTGAAGTAAGGCATTCGGTTTCAAACTATTGATCCGTTTTCGCAAAGTTGACTCTAAGTAAGGAATCGTTTATTCCTCGTTCGCCGGGAATTCTCAAAGTTCAACGGATGCAGGTTGAGCGGATGGCGAATAAAGGTACGTCCCAGCGGGGCGTGCTTAAGGGTCACAGAGTGCCACATAAATGCCCGGCCAACGAGGGAGTGGAATGGAACCGAATCCCAATTCAATCATTCCATAGTGTGTGATGTCATCGACGGTCGGTCGGTTGGTTCGTCAACAGCTCGTGTCGGTAGCTTGACTAGTTTTGAATTAGGAATGATGTCGGATAAGGATAAAGGTTGCTCAGAATCGATAACGAAGGGACCTTCCCAATTCACATTCACGCTTGACGGAGGGGAGGGGTCCTGGCTCTTTCATTGACTTCGCTCCTCGAACAAAGCGGGCGGGTCCTGTGTTCGACTGTCAAATCAAATGCCACAATGGCATAACCATAACAAGATGTTCTCGTGTCGATAATGATTGATTGGAATGCCTTAACAAGTCACAAATATATTTTCGAAGCGAATTGCTTTTATATCGCTGACGTATGCTGATGTATACAGTGACCCAAAGAGTTTGAGCGAGGTTAAGAGGGGCTTTGGATAATCCGTGGAATGAGTGCTTCTGACGTGGAGAATTCGAATTGAGTGCTTGGCTTTGTTTTGCGTCATATTTGTTTGGTATGGCAACGGTGACGTTTTTATAATTTATTAATTCACATTAATTGGAATCGGGACGCCTAGAAAGGAGGTCTTTCCTTTGTCGTCATTAAGAATTTAATTTAGGAGTCCCATGTGAAGTCTTGCAGGTGAAGAGGATCTTTACAGACAAAGGGGTTTCCATGTTTTTTTTTCTGAGTGCGTCACGAAGTCTTTTGGTGGTAGAACATATGAAGGGAGACTAATAAGAGCTACCCATGTGAGCAGATTGAAATGTTTCCAGAATGTCGATTATGAACAGCCGAGACCGGCGATGGTTTTGGTAAGAGTCCATGTTCGATTTGCGGCCTTACAACTCACAGAAGACCGTCAGGGCTAACAGGCTTATGGGCAAATTGTTTCCCTCTCAAACTTCAAGCCGAAGCATCATTTGGGATGATGTATGGTCAGTAGTTTGTGCTTTGCTTAAAACACCCACATTGCAGAAATGAGTAAGAAGCACTGTCAAACTTTTAAGTGCCCCTAGTTAATTATGTTATCAACTTACGAAAGCTGTGGTAACAAAATATCATGCACGTAGATTTGTTGTAAAGAGGGATTAGTTGGGCTTCACTTTCGTAAAGAAGAGTGAACAAAACGTAATGGGCTTGTTGTGATTATTGCACGTACTGATATACCAAGCTTACGACCTACGGAGGGTCAGAGCCTGAGACATGGCTGTCGTCCATCCTTAATAGTACTGGGCACGCTGCTTCCAGTCGTCAAGACCAAGCTTTCTTGCTCCCGTGATGACTTGGTCTTTGAATCGGAAGTTCGGCCTTTCTATCTTTCTCCAACCAGAATTCTCGGACTCGAGTACCCTCTTTGCTGGAGAGTTGTTGTCCGTGCGATCGATACAGCCGAGCTAGTATAGTCAAAGGATTTTTACTTTCCAGACTACATTCAGATCATGGTACAGCGCCTAGAGTTCGCTCTTGTGTCTTCTCCTCCATTCGCCTTTCTAGTATATAGGTCCATATATCCGACGTAGATGTGTTTTTCAGGAAAAATCAAGAATTAGCTCTGCAATTTGGCATATCATCCAGCCTTCAGCTCTATAAATCACGATTGGCAAAATAAAAGTCTTGTAGAGCATGATCTTGGTCTTCGAGTTAGGATTTTCGAGCCCACTTGTTTTGACAAACCGAAGTAGCATCGGTTGCCATTGGCGATTCAAGTTCGCATCAGCGCTAAGATGCTATTCGTGGAGTTCGCATTTGCCCCGATGCAGACAAACTTTACTAAAGCTACTACTTCAAAACTATAGCTGTCGGTAGTAACATTTTGAACCATTTGGTGAATGACCGATAGTTTTTAGCTTGACAGCATATATGGTACTTCGTCATTCCCTCATTAACCATAGGACCACCACGTTTCGCCCGTTCTTCAATCGCCTTGAAAGCTTCCACTACGGCACCTTGCGAATGCGCGACGATGTCGATGTCATACGCGTATCCCAGCAGCTGGACTGAGTTTGTAGAAGAATAGTATAAATTTGGTGTATTTGATACATTATATTGTGTAACTTAGTTCTTCTCTCATAGCTTACCAACGCATGCTTCAATGGAATAGTACAAGGTACGCCATCTCTTAGAAAACCGAACAATTACGTAATAGACCCGTTACTTGATTTCAAACTCATATTTAACGAAGGCACAGAGGAGGTTGTGTGCTGACTGAAACCACGGGGACTTACTATACACCATGATAGTATGATGCAAAAATCCAAACATCGTCCTATCCTATGCTGTCTCCGAACAGCACCGTCTGTAGCACTCGAGGTCATTCTATTTTAATTCCTTCTCTCTGGACGAAGTCAGAGGTGTATTGGCCTAAGCTTTGCTGTTACAACAATAATTCTGTGGGCGACGAGATGATACCAGCTTTCTTTCAATCCAAATATTTCGATTGCTACTAGCATTTATTCGTGATTTTTTTTTGTGTATACTTAGTGCTCTAAATCAAAACTATTTTCTGTGTTTGTCCGACTTTGCTAATAGCCCGTGTGGCAACATTTTCTTTTCACACAGACTTGATGTAGGACGGGAGCCGAGAAGAGGCGTGTTTCACTTTGAAGGAATTGATGGTAAGTCACCTTCTTTCTGCAGAAAGTCTTTTTTATCGTCACATGTTCGCCAAAGGAAAGGTCTTCTTGTTTGTTTTCTCACGTATACTTCGACCGTAATAATAAACCTCTTCCCTCTGTTCACCTTTCTTCTATTTATTAAGAACATAAGCGCGTTCGATAGGATTTTGATCGTATATGCAGATGTTTAGTATATTTAACGCATTATCCAAGTTAGTGGAGTCCATTGAAGCTGGAGGAGGTGTTCAAGTATCCCGGAAACCGGGCTATTGCTAAGCTGCCATGTCGGATGAGCCAAGCTGGGTCAATTAAAACAACTTGGAAGATCAGTAATCAGGAAGGCCGAGCTTACTGTCAAGGTCAAGTTGGCTATCCTAAATGAGACATTTTGCTCCATGATACTGGGGTAATAGGCTTGGGACTAGACGAACAAGTTGGGCCCTTTGTCATTATGTCCATAATGTCTTGAGGTATTCCTACTACTGGCATCATCCCATTGCGTATATAAGAAGATTTTCAGCTCTACACCGCCCGATGCCATGAATGGCAGTATGGCCAAGTGCCCAGTACAGGGTCGCCGTGTTTGTCAAGGATATCACACTGACCCTCTGCCCGCATTACCTGACAAACTTTGAAGTCAAGATATCCGATGCTTTGGCTTTCATTTCCGCTTGGCTGTCAGAGAAAACCACAAGCCGTGATGAAATTTCTTCGTGGGAGTTATTCACTGAGATAAGCTGAGAAACAAGGTCGTACGCAAGGAATGGAAGGACCTAGACTTCGGTGGTTTGGTGCTAATCACGTGGCATAAATATCTCAAACCATGTAGAAAGGCAAGTGCAACAATTTCTGCATCAAAACACCCTAGATTCACCGGACGGTCATGCAAAGCGACCCTTCAGATGATAATTGGCAAGAGGATCCAAATCATCCCCACTTGCGACTGTCGCCACTCACCCCTACTGAATCAATTCGTGCAGTGGCCGAATTTCGTTCCATTGCCGCAAATAAGTCGCTACCGCAGATTCTATTGACTTCCATCAGGCATAATCACTGCCCCTACGTCACGTACGCTCATCCAAACTTCCCTCAAATGAGTCCAATTTAAAAAAATGTTTGCATGCACTCCACTTTCTAGTCCCAGAGGTGCTCCTGAATAGAGTGAAAAAAGCGAACAAATCGATAAAAAAAATATTAAAAATAGATTCACACACTCCATGCACAATTTAGGGAAGTGTCCAAAAGTCACGTTCGTCATTTATAGTTTTCGCCGTGTTGAATATTGTGTTATGATGCACTTGCACTCCCGCTGTCGACGATTTTCAATTCCGACTTTTTCGAATCCGAAAATTCAATTTGACACTAATACGAATAAAAAAAGGGAGGAGGAAGAAACATTCCCGAACAATAACGAGGAAATGGAAGCACATGACAGGAGCTCACGTCCCGGCAATACCAATTACAAACAGACAGCGATGCCTCTGAGAGCCACTCAGTATGTTGAATGACAATTTTCTATTGGAAAATGATTAGAGCCCAGTGAAGTCAGCATGTGGTGGGCCGACTGGGAGGAATTGTTAAAACACAGCCAAGTGGATGGCAGCATAACATTCGCATGTACAAACGTAGCCCCACGCCCGTGTGTTTGTCCATGTGTGAGCGAGTCAAAGGAGTCTAGCCACCCTCACACAAAGCAGGCCGACAGTTTGCGTGATTCTATTAAAAAAAGAGAGAAAACATTTTCGAGTGCCAAGTTTAGTTTCTCGGCATTAGGCCTGCTCCCTTTGCCTTTGAGTGCTGCTTTGTTTAGGCTCCTTTGCACGTTCGTCGCTCGCCTTCGACATCGCCTCGGTGCCAGTGGGGGTGTGTGCATGTGGAGACGTGTTGTTTCCCGGCTATATCCGTGGACTAGATCGCGCTGTTCTTATTGAATAAAACATTCGCCTGACAGTCTGTTTTTATGTCGCCCCCAATAAAGCGATTGCTTGGGGGTGACGGCCGCGTGCTGTGCGCCAGCGAGCAGTGTGAAGACGGAGCAAGGCTGCCGCGCGGGCGTATTCTTTAATGGTTTCTCGACAGCCTCCTAATGCCTATTATTGAAATTGAAAATTGTCGACGGGGGGGCTGCGAGTCGGTGCCGTGGGCTGGCAATCTTTTTCTCTCAATTCCTTCCCGTTGACACGAATTTAATTGCTGTTTATTGACACAGACACTGTATTCCGTATTCCAGGCCATGTGTAGGCCCTGAATCAATATGAGCGTCTAGCTGTAAGTGGGGCGGCTTTAATAGATACTTTAATGGGCGGAAGTTATTGTTTTATGAGTAGGCCAGCTGAGCTCTGTGTTTGCCCGGTTGGTGGTTTTAGTGAGGCTGCTCTTCGCGGGGCACATGCCTGCTCTGCGTATCATTTGGCGATTTATACTTGATTCGGTGATAAAAAGATGCGGATTTTATGCTCGTGAAATTTACAACGTGGAAAATAAGCCCGGAAACGGTGTTCCACTCGTATCCACTCCTGTCAGAGTGCGAAGGGCGTAAAGCACGAATCGGTCGTTAAAAAGTTTTGTAGGCAAATAAAAGAGTTGAGAGCTGCAAGGTGGTCCCATCTACCGCCGCTGAGAAGATGGCTGTAAACACAAGCATTTCTAATCCTGTTTACTGTCACGTTCGGCATCGCTTCGTAATCCATTAGATTATTGACGAAATGAAGTGAATACTCGCGGCTTTATCGCGCGCAAAACGTTTACCGAATGCGGTACACAAACGAATTTGGTTTCGCAAAAATCGTTTGTGTACTCTGTTGGTGTGGTGGCTTTGCGCCGCCATAAACCACAAGCTCATGGCGTGGTTGTTTTGGTCAGTTGGCGTGCTTGTGCGATATCATAAGGGTCTCTTATAGCACTCCATTAACCGATTACCTTATTATGGTTTTGAGAACACGAACTGTTTATTGAGTTACCGACGAGCACAAAGTGGGAAGGTGAGTGTGTCCCGCTAACGAGGGCGGGATTGAAACGTGATGGACGATGGGGGAGAAGTGACTACAGAGTGCGATCATTAAAACTCAATTTGCCTTAATGGCTGCGGATAACTTTCGATTAGTGACTCATTTATTTTGTCCACTGTTCGTTTTTATGTGGATTTCTAGGAATATGCGTACACTGATTGAATAGAGGCTTCCTTTAACAAAGCAATGAAACCTTCCTACTTCACCTTAGGTTAATATGGGGGTGGCGCTACAGCCCATAGAGGGTCAGGACCTAGCTTCTCAGTAACCACTAGTGCTATTGCTCACGATTAGAGGGGACGTACCGTTTTATGCCGACTCTGAACGGCCAAGTTCGAGAAGCTTTTTCTAGACAGGATATACTCCGTGAGCATTGTCAGTGACTCGAAAGCGGTGGGGCAGTGAACATTATTTTTGTCTCACAGAGCAGGAATCGAACCTACGACGTCATGTTGCATTATTGGGCTGCCAGCACACTTAGACCTTTGCTGGTCCAATGTGGTACCCAGTGCTGTTAAATTGATCCCAACGTGAAATGGTGACTGGACCAGATTTGAAAACCGAATAGGAGTATATCAACTTTGCTTTCACTGGGATTCGAACCGGAGACGCCTATGGTTATAGGCCACTCATCCAGCCGTTCCTCTACATGAGCTTGATCGTCCAGCTACTCAGCGAGGAAAAGTTTGTACTTTATGGACAGCGGAGGAGGACACACTTAATCCGTTCGATAAAGCTTTGCAGTATTCCTAAATCCTACAGTCGGAGTGAAGTCTTGCATCCGGTTAGTATCGACAGCACTAGCATCACAGCAACCGAGCTAGAGCCATCCTTGCTCCAACAATTTGATCGTGATTTGTGCTTCATTGGATGAAGATTATATTAAAATGCGAGTAGTTCTGGATATTACGTCTTCTGAAGTCAGTTTTGGTATGTGGGTAGACATCAGTCATAGGTACGGGGGGACAAATTGCATTGGGGATGTGACCTCTTAGATCCCACTTCGCTTCTTCTTGTATGTAAACCTTCACAAATCCTTTGAAAAGACATTTTTATTCTTGGAAGAAGTGTTTTATATATTATACGCCAGCCAACGAGACTGGTTTCCGACAGAGGTAGTGAGATTTGCCCTCCTTTTCCGCCAGATTGCTGCAGCATCTTAATAAGCAGTGTTTGGCTAGTCGCGTTTCAATTTGATGGTATTGCACATGGTTATGGCCACTCAGACTGCCGTTGTCAGCAACATGAACAAGCACGTAGATTTGTTAAACTCGGGTCGAAGCATTCGAGTGGTCTCACATGTTCATTAGAGAGTTCCACCATTTTTTGTCTTCCTGTTGTCGTCCATTTTCCTTCTAACATCCACAAATGGTTTGCTTGATCCATAGTATTGCCTGATATGTGTCTGGTTTGGCCTCTCTCCTGGCAAGTTCAGTTGCTGACTTGGTGTCGTCCGTGTATCCCAATCGCTTGTTTGAGTGGCTGCTTCTGTTACTGCTAGGACTTGTGTTTCGAAGACACCGCTATAATCACAGGGTTCCAGAAGCGCAGTGGCTGCTTAGTCACTAAAGTGTCGGGGCTTATGATATTTGTCATCTTCTATCCATTGATCCATTATTGGGCGTTACCATTCGTTAGCGAAGATAACGAGCCGCAGAAACTTGTTTCAGCTCCAACCTACTCGCTTAAAATCCATAGTGGTCCCCTAATGAGAGCATCATGATCACGGCAATTAGTGGAGGTAATACAAAGATGTCTCAGAGTTCAACAGCACTGAGGACTGGATCCACTGGTATATGATTCAAATCGGTGTGGAGTTGTACATGTCGGTGCTGCGATCCGGCCTACCACTTCACCAAAGTGGAGCACTTGAGGATAACCCATCGCAAGACGTCGGTTCAGAAGTTTGGACTTGTGGTACAAGTCTTTTGGCAGCAGAATAGATAAATCCAAAAACCAACTAATTGTCCAGAATAAAACCCCGAACGCATGGAAAAAGAGAAAGGCATGGTGAGGCTTCAGTGCGATAGCACAACATAGAATAGCCAAGATTGGGATGGCGCATGGATTCACCAAGCGAAGCCAATAAACCGTATTGAAAATGGAGTGAGGACCTAGTTGAAGCCATTTGTGTGCAAGAGCAAGCTAATCCCGAAAAAGCTTCACACAGGAAACACAGCAAAAATTTCGTATAAAATAATGACTGCAGTAGACACTCTCAATGTATATCACAGGGTTCCATACTTGGCCCCTTATATTTTATCTTTTCGCCCTTTGCCAGTCACTTTGTGTACTAACAGTGTCAATATTTGTTACACCGATGTTCACATGAACTAAGATTTCTAAGGTAAGACCCATATTTCTTACACCAAACCATGGAGAGTCTTTAGTAAAGTCTACTCTGTTAGAGGCGCGCTGTAGAAATGCGGTCGAATCCAGGATGAGCACAAACAGTGCGGCTTTCGTCCGGGCAGAAGCACAAATAAACAGCTTTTCACTCTAAAAATGGTTTGCGAAACTGCGAAAAGACATCGATTGCATAACCGATTGCCTCGATGTAAACTCTACATTGTTCTGCACGTGTATGAGATTAAGGGTCCTATTTTGAGGGATATTCAGTCGCAAACTGCAGCAGCTTTGTCCGCGTTAATTGTGCTAAGTCAACACCATCCACCGTGGGCTGCGCCACAGTTCGAACGGATAGAAATCTATACTTCGATGGTTCGGACACGTGGGCAGAACTGGGGACTACTTCAGAAAGGTCTCACCTTGCAGATCCAGGAAGAGATGAGCCTGGAGATCTCTAGTGCGTGCTCTACTCCCTTGATCCCTTTAGTGGATGAGGCTGGTCAGAAAATTATGACGACGACAAGGTGTGGTGACGCCAGAAAATTCGTTCGTCTTTGTGGCTATTGGATGATTGTTTGAAGGGCTATGCGGTTCCCCACTCTATTCATACACACACTTTGAAAATGTATGACGCTTCGAATTACACACTTCCGCAGATCGTCTCGTCCATCGATTTCTTATTTTTGTTAGGACTTTTAAATTGGAATTAATTCCATTTTCTCAACTTAATCATAACGATAATACACAGCACTATACCAGACCTACTCCTTAAGGACCTTCCTTGGACTCCTCACAAGAATCCATTTTCGATTCCTTGATGCGATAATTGTTATCCAGCGTTGTTAAGCAAATAATAAGCTGTCTGTCAGTCCGTCCTTGTAGAATCATAGATCTCCACTGCACAGCCGAACCCAGTAAGGACCCTTTGACTTTTGTCGAACTAGGGAAGACCACACAGTCTCTGTTTTATCCTCCCTCAAAAACTAAATTTCGTTTAAACGCATCACTTCCTCCAATCAGCTCTCTTTAAAGGCTTTTGGAAAACAATCCAATTTCCAGATGACAACGATTCTTCAATGTCACTCCTCCCCCAACCGCCATCCGCTGACAAACGAAATAACCGAAACTGGGTCACGGCCCTATGCTATCTCCATCCATTACTATCTAACTACTTTTCCGCAGTCATCCGTCCACTCGGCACCGACGACAGAGTGACTGTGGCTTTTTTTCCGTTTCATCGAAATTCAATTACAAAACCCAAAACACTCAATTAAAGCCCACCGCTCTGCGGGCAAGTGTCCCGGAATTTGATTCGGAGCAAAATGGAAAAAAAGGTAAAAATGCCTCCATCAGGGGAAATATTTTGTCATGCCTTTGTGACCGGAGGGGGGGCAATTTTTATTCGATTTCACTGAATTGAATTTGAAGTAACAACGCAGCGGTGCCTACTTCGATGAAATCACCCGCTTTCCAACGGAACGACCTCAGACCTAATTGAGGTTACAGCTAGTGTATCGATGTTGAACCGAAAGTGCCCTGAAGGACGGAGGCATTTTGGCCGACTCACATGCGGCCCTTCTCATAAAAACTCATGAGTAGGGGACGGCCATAAGCGCTTCAGTCAGTTAATGAGTGGTGTGTGCAAGTCGGATCCGGATCTGTGGCAGTCGGCGGCTAAGGAAACACCACAGTCGCGGGGAGACAGCCAGCAACAATGAATAAAAATTGACTGCCATTGTCGTAAATGGGGAAAAATGAAATTTAATTTTCTCCGAATGCCCCGTTTTGCACCTACTTGGCTCCACCCAGCCGCCCGCCCGCTTCGACACGATACACTTCCCCGAGCATCAGCACCGCTTTTGCTGTTCTTCCCACCCCCACCATGCCCGTCGAGCACAACGGAATCGCTATTGTATTGTTGCGTTTGTGCGCGGAGGGGCGATCACCCTCACCCGGGCCGTATTGTGTCAGGATGTTGCGATGAGAATCATTACATGAAAAATAACATCTTTTATGATCGTGTTTTCCATGTTTCCCCTGTGCACTGTACCGGTGGCGGTGCGGCTGACAACAATGCTGCAAAGCAGCGTCGGTATCGCGGCCACCCTGCCGATGACGGTGACGACTGCGGCTGGCAGCCATACAGTTCAGCAGCTTCCTCCTTGCAGTGGGTATGCCCTAGTGTCGGCGAGAATAATGATGCGCCATCGAGGTTGTTGTAGTCGCACGTCCGTGCCGTGTACACAGCTCGCTGCTCTAATTTTAAATGTATTCCATACTTTTGCGAATAATTTGAGCAAGGCGTGTGGTACCTCAACCAAGCGTCCGCCGCGCCAGCCTTTGTGCTCTCGATCCACCATTTGTGAGGAGGCATCCTTTGGGACAAGAGAATGATTATTGCCTTGATCCATTTCACTCCCCATCGTGGAGCCCATCAGCATGTACATATTTAATACGACACATTTATGCATGCGCTTCTATTTCCACTTTTCGCGTTATGCGTCTCCGCACACGAGAACGCATGTAGATGAGGCTGTTGCGTCGCCCCGGACAAAGATAACGAACAGCGAAACCAAAGGACGCTCTGTCTGGCGTCTGATCCTTTGGGACAAAGTTGGCTTGCAGTGGGATGATTATGATGGATTGCTAATGGAAAGTACAAATCAGGGCGCCTTTGCTTAGGAGCCGAGGTGACACAAAGGACCGTTCGCATTCGATGCACGGTGTGCCAAAGCCAAAGCGAAAGTTATTGATGCTTATTAAAAGGACTGAAAGCGTTCATTCATGAATGTAAAGTGATTGCAGGAATTGATATTCGACGACGACGAGAGAAAGCCCTTTCGCTCCATTTTCCTTTTTTGCTTGGCTTGAATTAGGGTTGGTTAAACGGTTCTGACAACACTGCCCCCCAGTCGCTGCCGGGTAAATTGATGACGGCTTCCGAAGGGAGGTGGAGTCAACTGATCAAAAAAAGGAACCAAAAAAGGTAACAAGAGCGTCTGTTTGGCATGCTGGCCTTTTTATTGTTGGGTCAAGTAGAAAAATAAATGGAAAATAAGAAATTTAATTTTGAGCCAATTGACCAGAGAAGGTGGCTCGTTTTCTCCATAGTCAGCAGGGGCGATATCCCTTCCGGCAGGTTTAAGGACAACACAGTATGCTTAAGATTTATTCGCTTTGAAGAGCGTGGGCTTTTAGTTGTTGGGGGGGTTTATCCCTTTTTGCATTATTTCCTCGAATCTGCAACAAGAGGAGACACATTTTGTATCGAGCAATTTCCGGTTGATCCTTCTCAATTGAAAATGGATGAGGAGCTGGGGTGTGGGGTGTGCTATAAAATTCGACTTAATTTTCCTACGAAAGTCACATTTTTCCATATCGCAAGAGGTGACGCAGATGTAATATATGCATATCGGGCAGATTGACGATACCTTTTGACATGGTCAAGAGTTCTGAGTTTTTTTGTTTTAATCTTTCTAAGAAAGTGTGTGAATAAGAGACATGGTCATCCGTTTTGTTTTTAAAAAAGAAAGGATGTAGGATTTTATTATTTAGGAAATATGATTTACAACAAAAGAAACAGCAGTTTTAAGATCGAGAGTTCCTCCATGGTTGAGAAACGAGTCACCGTTGAGCAGCTACGAAAAGCAAGCGACGAATTGAAGTCCATCCAGTTTCAGCGCTGCTGGTTATATCAGGTCCCATACCCGCAGCGTATGCAGCAATCGATACCATCCACATAACGAAGCCGGCCACCGACCCTGGACCAGCTGCTATGATCATCCTCCGCAACATTGTTCGAGAATTGCACGAATTCCATTTGTTTTCGAGAGTAGTGGCCAATTAATCGCCCACAACGCCAAGGTACCTATACCACTATACCATAGCAACGGCGGCCACCCTACTACTCACCACCCTTGTACGGATTTCTGCAGTGCGCCAGCAGGGAATGCAAGTGCGGATGATTGAGACCGTGCGGGAGAAAGGGCGTTGGCCTGCTTGGCATGGTTTCGCTATCACTTGCTTCTCCGTGGTGGCGCCCTGGTGTCTTCGGTTGTCCTCGCAGTAGCATCCGCCACCAGGATTGCTGTCATTGTGGAGATGATTGGATCAGCCGTTGCTGTGGTATAGTTGATCGACTGTCCCAATGACGACATCCACAGCGGCAGCGTATGACCTAAAGAAATACACAAACGGCCGTGACGACGACAACGCATTGATGACTCCTAATAATGAGCTATATCAACGCGATGCGAGCTGATCCACTTAGGTGTTAATATCAGCTAGTTCGTCGAGCCTGATGATCTTTGACGTTGACTCATGACTCAACCCCACATAGATCACATAGATGACTAGGTAGATATCTATACCTGATACCGAAAAGCTGATTTTTGAAGAGTTATGGGTCAAAAACTTGGCCATCGAAGAGCAGCCCGGCCATCATTTGACGAATAATCGTCCCCAGACCATCAAGAAATGTGAAGTGTTAACATGAATATCGCCCAACGTGAGAATATAAAGCAATCATGTTTCGCTCAAACCACTTGCATTCGTTTCTTCAAATTGGTGCGAAAAATTCTCTCAACATTTCCATCATGATGAACTGCCTTCCAAGCTCTGCCTTCCAAGCTCTGATGGTCAAGCATCCAAAAAAATTAACCTGGGGCCAAAAATAACCTTAACGGTGAATGGTAGTGATGGGAACTATCGAATGAATTGCACTATCGATAGTTAGTAACTGAATAATTTCAACTATCGAATGATTTTATTCATTCCTTCATTCACCGACTGGGTTGTTAAAACAATACACGCCAGGGTTGAAGATTGAGGAGGGGGCTCCCGTTTTTTTTCTTTCTTTCCTTAGGAGGCCTAATCCTCGATATATATAATTATCACAAAAAATAAATCAAAACCGTCTTCCCCGTCTCTTACCCTAAGGGTGCTTCTTTCATGTGAGTTCCCTTTGCCTCTCACAACGAACTACAAAATCAAATACCATTCTTATTCTATTAAATGCATACATAAATACATCATTTGTACTCAATTCATTCCATTCATAAAATTCGAAGTTCATTACATAGTACTAACTTACTAGCTAATTACATCCCTCATTCCGGTGTGTGGCTATTCTTCCATCGTCTATAAGTCAGAATTGCTGTTGAGGAGGATTATTTGATTCAATTTTTCTCCCTCCAGGCGATATCTTCTTCATACAACTAAATCCATTCAAACATTTTTGCATCATACAACTGAACGAATCGTTCATAGGCCCCGATAGTCCAAAGTCCAAACGAACGAAAAAACCATTCATTCAACTAAAACCATTTGAACATTTTTCCATCATACAAATGAACGAATTCGAACTCGTCTCTTAACTGAGTCGAACTATCGGCTCGAACCAAACCATAGAACAATCTGTCATGCAAATATTTTGGCAATGTGTGTATGCATACACAAAATTCTCTCTCAGAGAAGCTGCCATGCCGACCATTTGACTCAGTCCCACCAGTCATACAAGGCCCACCAGTCATACAAGGCCTTTGCATATATTAGGCAGAAAGGTGAAACTTGCTGTCAAAATAGCGTGTGTAAAAGTAAAAAAAGTAAAAACTATTGAATATTTTTTTGACTCAATTTGATGAATGAATGTTTTTAGACTATCGAATAAGTTCCCATCACTAGTGAATAGACGACGGTGCATCATCGAATCGGGAAATAACAATGAAAATGATGATTGTTTTGGAAAAATGTTTGCTTTAAGCTAATTAAGGACAATTGTGGTTCATCATTATTATTGCATCCCATTTTTAGTCTGGGTATGAGATCACACACGAAAGCTTCAGATTAAAATGCGGATCCACATTGCATACATGAGCTACGGCAACAGAAAACGTAGAGTAGTTCATAGTAGTATGCACAATGAAGTTCGCTGTGCTCGAGGACTCTAAAAAGAATCATAACTACAGTTTTCTGCAGCAGTTTGTAATCATCTTCTTCTTATGGCGCTACAGTTTGGGGCCTCAGTCAACAAGCCTCTCCAGCTGGCACGATCCTTTACCAGCTGCCTCCAATTTCGCACTCCATGTTAGTTAAGGCCCTTCTCCACATGAGTGCGCCATCGGCTTCGTGGTCGTCCCCCTAGTTCGGAGTCGAAGACTCTTCGGGCTGGAGTAATGTTGTCCATGTGCTCAACGTGAAATAGTCAGCTTAGGCGTTGAATCCGTAGACGCCTGACTAGACTTATGTCGCTGTACAGCGCGTACTGTTCGTGGTTGAATCTTCTCCTCCAGGAACCTTAAACGCAAACAGGACCAAAGTTTGAAGGCAGAACTTTTCTCTCGAAGAGACCAAGTGCGTCCAGGCTTCCGTGCCATACAGCAGGATCAGAGTCTTATATAATGTGAGCTTGGTCTTTCGAAAGAGGGCTCTACTACCCAATTGCCTCTTGAGCCCACAGAAAAAGCGGTTGGCAAGAGTTAGTCTGCGTTTAATATCGGTACTGATGTTGTTCGTACTATTAACTTGGGAGCCAAGGTAAATGAAGTTCTTTACTACCTCGAACTCGTTGGTGCCTATGATGACGGTTTGACCGAGTCGGCGATGTTGTGCGTCATATACTTAGTTTTGCCCTCATTCACCGCTAAACAAATTTTCGCCGCCTCAGTTTTAATAAAAGCCAACGCTTCATTGACTGCTCGGTGAGTTCAACCAGCAAATGTTGTCAATGTTGTCCGTGTATAAATGTGTGCCTCTAGTGTTGGCGTGTGAGTTTCGCACTATCTTCTCCAGGACGATGTTGAAAAAACCACATGACAGCGAACCGAATTGCCTAAAACCTTTTTTGTCATTGAAGGTCTCGGTGAGTTCGTTACTGACCTTGATGAAGCAGCGAGAGTTCTTCATCGCCATCCTGCACAACCTGACGAGTTTGGCAGGAATGTCAAAACTAGACATGGCGTTGTATAGCTCGTCTCTATGCACGCTGTCATATGAGGCCTTGAAATCGACAAATAGGTGGTAGGTGTCGAACTGCAAATCTTCGATTTTTTCGGGGATCTGCCGTAATGTGAAGATTTTATCGATGGTGGACCTGAAGGCCTATCAGGTTGCTGCCGAATGGTTTCAGGCGCTCACACAAAACATCAGAGAAGATCTTGTACGCGATGTTAAGAAGACCTATCCCCCGATAGTTGGCACAGTCAAAGGGGTCCCCTTCCTTGTGGATCGGGCAAATGATACTAAGATTCCACTCGTCGGGCATGCTTTCCTCAGACCATATCCTACAGATGAGTCGGTGCATGCATCCTACCAGCTCATCTTCAGCTGCCTTAAGGAGTACTGCAGACAGTCCGTCTGGTTCAGGAATTAATATTTGACGACGACGAGAGAAAACCCTTTCGTCCATTTTCCTTTTTTGTTTGGCTTGAATTAGGGTTGGTTAAACGGTTCTGACAACGCTGCCCCCAGCCGCTGCCGGGTAAGACGGAATTCGGGGTCTGTCAAAGATTCCAATGATCCTTTCCCAGCTAAGGTTCAGTCATTTCATTGCCTTCCATTCCTTTATAACCGGGTATCCAGCAGACTCCGACTCAGTTTCACATACCCAGCGCTTTGAGCTTCCGTAAGCATTCCCACGTGAGCTGGGATTTGGTGATGTGAGAATCTAGTGTAGTAGCAGCTCGATTGTCTGACGTTGTTGCTATGTAGCAGTTGAACTCATATCTCCATGGCACAGATTTCACCTTTAACGATGCCCGTGAGTAATGCTGCTCGAGTTTAGTTCTTGATCTGTCTGTACACCACTACCCCATATTGCTGCTGAGTCTGTGGACCCAGGTTTCTCTTTGATGCACAATTAATGGTAAATTTCTTTTAGAAATACAATTTTCTGATCACGCCTTCAGAATGGCCAAGAGTGGCTGGTGCATCGAACTGTCTGCGTGTTATGCACTTGTCCTTTCATATCCCTTTTTATGATGTCATGCTTAAGCGACCACACACTCGTCCTTCTTCATTTTTTGCTGCTACACACAGAAACCTGTCAGATATAACGCACGGGATCTGCCCCACAAGTTGGCAGTTGAAGCCTCTTCCATCCATCAGGGCACTTTGTGCAAACAGTGAGGCTTGTGTCTGTCCAAAATGATGACAGTCCTGCCTTTCGATAAACAGAAAGAGTGAAATGGAATGTCGTCCACTAAGGCCAGAAGCAGAACATTCCCAAACGACCATAAGTCACAGGAACCAAAATTACCCAACCTCTTGTTTGGATATCATGTACTGAGAACTACCTCCTTGGCAGCACCTGATTTGAGTGAGTCTCTTAAACGGAGCATATTTCGTCACCCACAGTAAACTGAGGCCAGACTGAGAATCGTTGCAAGTAGTCAGTACTGACAGTGAGTGAAATTGCGAGCAGCAAAACGTCATGACTTAAGTCGTGAACCTTAAAGAGATGTACAAAATTTCGATGAATCACGTTGTCATGAAATCAAATCAAGAGCTATCTTAAATTTTGGAAATTTCTAAAAGACATGCCAGGGTGCCAACCAACTGACACCCACTCCCCCTTGTCCCTTAATAAATTGCCAGTTCCAGTGAATTCCTTTTGTTTAATGCTCTCAATGACGAAGCTAAATCGAAGCCCAATCAAGCAAAAAGCATTCCCCGCCCCTCCGCCACATACGACAAATTTCATGCCACATGAAGATATCCGCAAGGCAACATCGTTTTAATTGACACTCAATCAGGAAAGCCATTCAATTGGATCTAGACTCACGCTCTGCTTCCGGCCGGAGAGCCGTATAACCCATAAGCCATCCTCAATCTAATTGCCACCAATTACCGATCAATCTGGGTGACTGCATCAACCACCAACCACCAGCCACAACCCTGCACTGCGCCATCACCGGCAGCGCCCAATATGAATGAAAAGCATTTATAATTCAATAGATTGCTTCATAAACCGGAGTCTTCCTGGCGTAGCTTGTCAATCTAATGCATTTACGTGCGCACTTCTCTCTGAGTCTCAGCAGTCGCAGTGCACACACTTTGGGCCCAAACAACTTCGTAACAACAAGTGCTTCGCCATACACTTTGGCCCTGTTAAATGGGTATGGTATACGATGGAGGCGTTCTACGCCTTCGGCGGTGATGGCGCGGGCGTTGTGGCGGTTGCGTTAAATACGTGAGTGGGGAATGTATTCGTTTTGGTGCATTTCCTTTGTCCGAAACATCGCTGAAATTACAGTCTCCCCGTTCGCCAGGCACGACATGTCGCACAAGGACTCACCGCAGTGTGCGTTCCATATTCCCTCCAACTGGCAGCCCTCTGCCCCATTGTGTGTTCCAGGCAATTTCAGGAGCGCACTCTCAAAGAGCATTTTCTGCTTCGTGTCCTGGAAGGACTAAGCAATTTGACCCACATTCACCAGACCGCACACACACACGTCACGAGGCGTAGGGGCATTAAAATGCGTTCTGTCTTCCATTGTGGTCCCCTCACGGGCCGCACAAGTGTGTGCTGGGGACCTATAATCCGGTGTGGAGTCACAAACTTAAAAATGCAATGTTCATTAACGGCACAAAAGGAACACGAAAGAGGATGTTCTCGGCCGACACCCGCCCAGCCGTGCACCCGACCGAATCACAGAGAGCATTTAAATTCAAAATTCTAATTCAAACAGAACTCAAGAGGTGGCCATTGCGGCTGGCCGGGTCAACAGGGAAGGACATCCCCATGAAGAATGTTTGCATGATGTACTCGCACTTGGAGATCTCAAAAGGGACCCAGCCATCTCCTTTGTCACACTGAAGGATTTCTTTTCCCTTCTTTTGTGCGCTTTCACTGTGCACTGTGCAGTCATTCAAATCATTTGCATTCCTTCCGCAGGACATTGTGAGGTATTCGGTATGCCGTTCCGTTCACTTGAAGTTGTAACGCTCGCAAGGCACTTTATATCATTATCCCGGGCTCAGTCGGAGTGTTTGCGCCACCTTCGAATGCACTGCACGAGCTCGGTGAAGTTCCTTCTCAGCAGACGACGTCGTCGTCGCTTCCTTTTCATAATTTCCACCTTTCCCCATCCGCCCTTTATTTCTCCCATCGCTCAGCACCATCGTTCAGATAAACGTCGAAGGGAAACCCGAGTAGATGTCTAGATTGTGCAAGTTTAAGAATCCTGTGCGAAAAAATGGGGGGGCCGTGCCGACCTATTCCAGTTCCAAGAGACACTTTGACTGTCAGCTTTATGGCAGGTTTCACCATCAGATGCTGCTTGACTGGCACGCTGGTGGCACTGGTACCTAACGATGAATGCGTTTATCGTCACCGGTAGTCGTCGTGTCGTGTCGGTGGGGACTAGGGCGGGCGTAGATACTATTGGGAAGTGATCATTATTTTGCGAAATGGTACAAGTGAGGAAGAGCGAGCGCAACTCATCGTTGTGTGCTCACACCCAGTTCCTGTGCACGTATGACTGTAATCGTTGTGCCACTCCATTTGCATCTC
This sequence comes from Eristalis arbustorum, assembly GCA_916610145.1. Lineage (NCBI taxonomy): Eukaryota > Metazoa > Arthropoda > Insecta > Diptera > Syrphidae > Eristalis > Eristalis arbustorum. The sequence continues at coordinate 14,558,653 of OU744318.1, read as the reverse complement.
GAAGGGGACTCTCTGAAGTCTCTTCGCACAGGAAACACCCGCCGCGCCCGATGGCAATGGAGGTTGTTTCTGAAATCCGAGCAAAAAAATACTATTTTATTTCAGATTTATTCTCACACCCCCCTAGTCGCAGAGAGACCCTGAAGGATTTCACGTCCTCAAAACGGATTCAAATGCGTTTCGTAGCTGCCACTGGGGGCGGGGGTTCCTGTATGTGTATAAACACAGTTGCAGGGTTAAAAGAACCCCTCGGCCTTTGATGTTCTTTCACGAGAATTCGTGAATGGAGCTCAAGAAAAGACTCGGGGTGGCATGCGGTCGCTGGGGTTGGCACTTATTTGCGTAGGTAAAACTTCATCCGGATGCACATAAATTAGAACCTGTTCGCAAATCTCCTTGGACTGGTGTGTGTGTGTTCTGGTGGGGTTCTCGGAATATACTTGACTTTCAGATTGTCACAAAATCGATGCGGTACACGTGTAAAATGTTCGCCTCAGCTTTTTGCGTCAGAGAGCCGTACATGAAGGAGAAAATTATGAAAATTGATGAAGGACACGTATGATACTGGGATTTGAGTTGAAACGCTCAACTCATTCTCCAGACGGTCGGTCGTCTAGAATGCTCATTACAAATACGATGGCGTCCCTGGGAGCTAGAAGGGATTTCTATTTTCATTCGGGAGCTTGCAACTTCATCTGGAGTGTGTGCATACACGTTTTGCCATGTACCGAGGTAAATATTAATTACAAATTCGAAATAAAGTCGTCTCGAGTAGATCCCGAGGCAGGGATCCTGTACACCTGTGTTGAAAGGGTTTATGTTACCCTTTCCTTGTAGGAAACAAGTGGCATATGTTACACAGTTTTAAGCAAAATTCGAGGAACCATTAAGGACCGGCACATATCTCAGTAGCCAGTGAAAAATAAGGCTTTGATCAAACTGACTAAGACCCATAAGCGATACGATTCACGCGTTCCTTGTCCGTACCTCACCGAGCATGAGTTTGGTTAGAAATCAATTTTTATATATTTAGTGATAGAATCCGAAAAAACAGCGCTGCCACGAAAACTGTTCGCCTTTAAGTGAGCTGAATAACAGCCGAAACTATTTCGCGTTCAATGTTAGCACGGAGTTCTTCCAACGACGTCGGCTTGTATGTATGACTTATCGTAGCCCCACAGATAGTCTTCATGGCCAGTCGACTGGCCCAGTTCTTGAGACAACGCGCTCATCATAGTTATTCTTTAATAAATCGATTATTACGTACGTTGTGTTGCTTGTGGCACCATCTTGTTGTAACCACATGTCGTTCAAGTAATTATCTTCTAATTCTGATCAAAAATAATTCGTTACCATATCACGCTGATCATTCACAGTAATGTGACGATCGTTGTTGTCGACGAACAAATATGGCCCGCACCAATGGATGAAGTGTTGATTCATGAAGCACATGCCGTTTTTCACAAGACCAATAACGCATATTGTGCGTATTGACGAACCTATTGAGCCAAAAACGTGTTTCCTGATTGAACCAAATTAGAGAACGTTCGTTCGTCTCTTCAAATGGTCCTTCGGCTTCAATTCTCGAGTCAGCTTGATCTTGTATGGTTGCAAAATACGCCATTATGTGGTCTGAGCGATGCCCAATTCTTAAGAACTTGAGAATTGACTGATTTAGATCGTTTGCCACATACGCCTGAACGGCTGTGATATTTTTGACACTTCGGAATATCCGTTTTCCCACCGATACGGAATCATCTCGCAACGAATGTCTAGATTGAAATGTTTGCACTAAAATTGTTATTGAATGTCTACTAGGGCGAGAATTACGACCGAAAACTGGAGATATAGCTCTAAAGTTGCGCTCACTGACTCGGTATTGCTGCGTTCGCCTTCAATGATATCGAGGGATGCGAGGACGCACTGCGTTAATTACCTGTTCCTTCTCTCTCTCAAATACCAGATGAAAAATAGTGTGTCAGCTGTTTGCTTTTGTGAAATTAAACAGTATCCTGCACAAGCCATTGTACTTTAAGGACTTAATTGCAAAAAATTAATGCTAATAAATCTACACAAATCAATAAATTACTTTTTTTTCTAATTTGGCGTACTCATGCTACCACGCAATGTCGTTGAATTCGGACTAGCCTCAATTATTGTTGTAATGGATTGCTTCAATTCGTTCACAGTTCGATGTTGCAAGGAAGTCTACACTGCAACACACACGCAGGATATGTGCCAAATTTCATCCAAATAAGTGGAACAACTTAATTTGCAATGTTCTGTATCTATGCATATTGCAGTTCAGAACACCAGCGACTTATGTGTCAATCTTCAACAGAAACTGAGCCACCTAGGAACTAGAACTCCACAAACAGTCAAATAACTCAACATATTGTGGGTTGAATGGAATATCAATGGTAACACGGTTTGGAAACCAAAACAAGGCCGCGTTTTTACACAATTTCACTCGATTAGGACGATTACTGCGTGTTTGAAAACCAACAGCCTTTTGCAAGCTTTATGGAAGTAAGACAAGTCTCGATGCATAAAAGCCGGCGGAAATGGCCATAGTCTCAATGGCGGCAGTCACTATTAGTGTCCGATGTAAGACGGCATTCCGGAAGTTTAATAAAAGCATTGATAGATAGCCTAACGACAATAGCGACTTTAAACCATAAGAGGTGATTGCCAGAGTAAGCAGTGATGAATGTGGTGCAGATAAGCTTTAGGAATAAATGGTTTTTGGAAATTACTTAGTGCAAGATCTATTTAGTTCCCGAAAACAGATCAGCTCTTAAAAGACCATTAGCTTGCATACCTATTATCCCATATTAATTAAAGTGTATGTTAAGCTTTTGACTGTTTTCCAGAACCGGTGAGAGCCAGTAAATTGCAGTTTATATGCATGAATGCTTTACGGAGAATTGACACAAGACTCAGATCCATTTGACGCCCGGGAAACGACAAGAATTCCAGGAATCAAGGGATTGACCGCAATCGTCCTGTGAATAGATATTTCCGAGAAAAATTCACCACCCCACAGTCCACACTTCAATTGGCGTCAAGAGACCCAATCATGCAAACATTCATCTTTTGTTGCTTAATTCTTGACACCTTCCCGGAACGGAAGCAACTGTCCAAAGCACACAAAAAATATTCTGATTACAATTCACTTAACTTTTTCACTGCGCCCATTACGCCTTGCCTCCGCTTTGAGGTCCAAACACAATGCAGTCGCAACAAACATGTGCAACTTTGCCTGCAGTCGCTTGCGTGCCTCCCGTTCGTTCCACCTGAGCCGAAACCAGCCAATTTAATTACTATTCTCATTGCCGATGACCGTACACGTGTGGTGTACATGTGCCTTTGTACTAGCGTCAGCAGAAATTCCCTCAGTCGAGCGCCACCGTGCTTGGTGCAAAGTAAATGAAATTGGAAACCGGAAAAAGGCCATCAAGCAGAAAATGGAAAAACTTCTTCACAGTCAGGCAATTAATTTAGATGAGACCTTAGCACACCTATATCACTCCTCATTCAGCAGATAAGCCAAGTTGTAAGAACACAAGGTATGTATCCCCTGAAAACACACACCATTTCACACTCGATCCCCAACATCCGAGCATCCTGCGTGAACACCTCCTCCGCTCGAAATCAATGCGATGAGTCTGCGGACATATTCCACTCTCTGAACCTCGAACAGGTTTAATTAATTAATAACAATGCCCCCGGACGAGAGCAGGACACTCTCCTTGATTACTTTGATGAGTTTCATATCAACGCTGGCACCGCCCGCGCCTTCACCGTGACATGGATTAATGTCACAACAAGCGAGGGTCCTGCCAGGACCCTTGGACACCCCGAAAAGAAAAGAACACAATTCCGACACAGTGTTCAATTAAAGTTCCTCCCCCGAAATGGCACACAAAATGTTGGCACAAAGCCAGACTTATTAAAAAGTTATCACCAGCGCCACAAGCCGCCCACACGACAGCAACACGCTCCCACCACCGGCATTCACCGCAAAATTCCCCAATCAAATTATGAAGCGACACAAAAATGTAACTTCGTAGCTTGCGAAAAACCAGGCAACCAGAGACGGCACAAACAAGGACCACGCGGAGCTGTGAGGTGTGCGACGATATCGCTGTAAATCCACCTAAATACGAAGATATCCTTCAGGCAGCTCAACTGCTGCTGCTACGCAGTATCTGATAGGTGTTCTTTGTGAGGAAGGGGAGGAGGCAATAGAAAAAAGCGTCGACATTAGGAACGAAAATTGAAATAACTTCCCCGCCTGGAGCGGGATGGATGGAGTGGCGTGGCGACTCAACAGGGACACGCTGCCAGGGCATGACAGAGTGGATTTTTTTCTCTTCCTTCGCTGTGTAGTGTCCTTTCGAGGTGAACATGTGCTAACAATAAAGTATCCGTGTTGGCGACACAACCTCGTTCCTGCAAAAAAAATTCGAACAAAAGCGGGGGTCACCGAGTGGAGCGCCCGATGCTGGTGAAGGCCAAGACGCAGCTTACCGCGCCACCAGGGGAGAAAATTAAAATACTCGTAAAATGAACAATGCAAAGAAGTAAAGCAAAACAAAACAGAAAAACGAAGGACATTCTAAACTAAGCCGGGAATTAACTCCCGAGCGCACTGATTTCAGAAGTAATCCGAGGGAGGAGCAAAAACGCGCCCGCTTGGCTTTGTGCGAGAGCACGTGATCTGAGCAAACGAACACACCTCCACCGAGCGGAAATTGACCGAGGAAAGCCGAGAAAAGTTTCTGGATTCCGCTGACAGGTGTAGAGCATCTAGTAATTGTCTTCAGAGGACGAGTGGACAACACAATCGGAGAGGGAACAAGCACAAGACGCTTTTCTTTTCCCACTCGCTTCGAATATTTAGTTTGGATTTCACGGACAGTGGCGGCACTAATGTGCAGTCGTTTGCTTGCAAAACAGCACGGAAGCGCAGGGACCTGATTTTTTTCCTCTTTCCATTTGGTGCGCGTTATAAACAGACGGCACAAGGGACGGCATTTTTATTTCCAAATCAAACAATTTATTGGCTCCCACTGCCCCCCGAAAAAGTCATCGCTTGTCTGACGGTTGTTAATCCTCCGGTTCCATGTGACGATGGCAGGGTAAGGATAATTTTATTCAAACCCATGCTGAATCGAATCCGAAGTGTGTACACATGCACATCTGTATCTAACTGAAGTGAAAATCACATGAATTTCTTTTTTACGATATACACAAGGTTTCGGTCGCCTCCGCCACGGAGGGCAATACATGAGAATCAGCCCCCAACCGCATTTGTTTCACACCGCCCACAAGGAGGAGAACAAACACACACAGAAAAAACCGAGCGAAGGGAAAAGAAAAAGGGATATTCACTGCATGATTTATTCGTGCAAACACACTGGTTTCTCTGGTGCTGGCCTTCTACAGCAGGTGCTCCAGCCGCGCGCCCACACGCACGCCGTGCTCCGTGTGGGTGTGGGCGAGGATAGTGAAGTACAAAACGACTGCCAAGGGAGAATTTATCATTTCAGATCAGCATGGAGATTTTCAGGATTTTTTCGCTCCTTTGTCCTAATAGAATACTAAGAGGAGGTTTCCAAGTGTATCATTTGCAATATACTGGCAATTCGTTTCGCATTCGACGGGAATGGGTGGTGCGCCGGCGATATGATGGACCAAATGGGATTTTTCTCTCGTTTTTGTAGCGGATGTTGGGGATGGGGGTTTTTTTCCCATTTCGCCCTAAGTGAAGAGCGGATGAAGAAAATGGACAAGCGGAAGGATTTTCTTCTGTTGTGATGTATGCATTTTCGATGAAAATACCCTGTTTAAAGGATATTGCTTTAGTGGCGATGATTGGCTTGAATATTTGATTTTAGCTGGAAGCAGTTGTGCTGTCGTGGATGTCTGATGGCATGACTTTGTTCATGGCGCGGTTGGCAGTGGAGGGCTTAGGTCGAAGGTGGCGATGAGGATGCTGGGGTAAGTCTGCTGTCCGCCGTGATGTGTAAACGGAAGGAGTAGGAATTAAAGTCAAGTCATTCAATTGTCAATGTATGTACAATCTCGATTCTTCGGATCACCCGTAGACTGCTAGGTAACTAATCAATCGCGAACTGCATTCGAAGGCCCAGAGTGACCACAGGAAATCTTTTACGGTGTTCACCAAGCACTGACTCATTTTCAATGTCGTATCACGTCCATTGCTCTAATAATAATAATAATAATACGGGCGGCGCGACAGCCCAGCCTATCCTCTCAGCAATCACTCTTGTTGTGCATGCTATTGATCTCTCACGAGTGGAAGTGACCTACAATCTTATGCCGACTCCGAAAGGCCAGGCCTTGGCAGGAATACTCTGTGAGCATTGTCAGCGACTCGGAGGAGTTGGTTTTGTAGTACAGACCAGATATCGAAAATGCGACGTAGAGGTTCATTGGCGTTGGGGTCGACATACATACCCACAACGCCACGGACCACCACCCCATTGCTCTGTCAATAGCAAGCTTCAACCTGGCATCTCCGTCGAAAGAAAGCGCTAGAGCAACGTGAGAATATCAGTTTTATTTCAAATTGGGCAAAACTGCTCAAGAATCATTCGGTGACCAGCGTCTTCTCCTCGCTTCTGAAGGATTTCGTGATGATCGTGACGACCTTGAAGGCGACGAACGCGCACCGTAATCCGGGAGGAATCAAGAAAACCCTAAAGAACGAAAAATTCTCTGTTTGAAGGTTGCGTGTCACCGAGAGTCGAGACTTATGTAAACGATGACTGGGTCTCAAGATTGTGGCGTCCACTGCTCATGCTGACGATTTGAGAAAGAGAGAGCTCTCCGCTCCACATTCGCTCGAAAACGACGTGTCCTTCTTCTTCTTCTTTGTTTGGCGCTACAGATCGTGATTGATTGAACCCCAACCAACAAGAATCTCCAGCCACCACAATCTTTCGCCAGCTGCGCACACCAAGTGGTTGAGGTGCTTCTTCACTTGTGTGCGCCATCCGGTTCGAGGACGTCCTCTGTTGAGTTGGTCACGGAATAGAAGAGTCTTCAGGTTGGAGCTGTGGTGTCCGTCCACCTTGTCATATTTAGCCATCTTAAGCCTCGGATCCGCTGTATAGCTCGTACAGTTCGTGGTTGAATCTTCTCCTCCAGTCGCCATCAACGCAAGCAGAACCCAAGATCGCACGCAGAACTTTTCTCTCAAAACGACGTATTGTCTCAGAAAATACCCTGTATCTAGTGTAACTTCCAATGACGAGTTATGCTGCTGAGTTTTCCGAAAATGCTCTTGTCTATTTCCGTCTCAACTTATTTCAAATCCGCGACAGAGTTCTGAAACCACCCATTTGCTTAAACATTTCTTAACAATGTTCCTCACCCATATTCACATTTTACCCGCACATTTGATGCGATATTCCTCCGCCAATCGATTTCATCACGAAAACCAAACCAAATTCAAACTACAACTATCGACAAGCTATCGCCTTCCGGGCATGAACCAGAAGAATACCAAAGCCTAAGTCAAGCAATTCCGTTTTCCAATAAAAGCATAACAAATTTCCTCCCCACCATCAAGCCACACCCTCTACGAGCATTATTTATGTGCACAATAGTCGTTCGCAATTTGAAATCAAATATATGTATGCCAAGAGCGAAAACAATTCCGCACAAAAACGAATAAGTACCCTGTCTGAGAGCCATTTCCACAAGATGTAGATTATTTCGAATCCAATGGGAAAGTCTACCTCACGCACGCACTCGACACACCAGCATTTTCCGAATAGACGTTCAGGCTCAAAGTCAAACCCAGTTGCATGCCGTCAGCTCAAATGAGAGATTCTTCAGGGCCGGCCTTGCTGATGAAAGACAGTATCAATAACAGAGGTATATTAGAGTACGCATTCGATCTGGGCAGGGGTGAGTGGCTCGCCTCAATAAAAGATGGATTTATCAGGAGAAGTATTGAATGCCTGTCCATGGAATTCAGATGGCAGGCAGAAGGGAATGCTCACTTCATCGAGCCGACAAAGCAGCACTTAGGAATTAGTTCTTAAGAGAATACTGGATTCGATTTTATTCAACATTTCTGAGAACTGCCACTAAAACTGTTAAGTTGTTCTGATCAAAGAAATTGGAATACAATGATATCCTATTTGTAGCAGTTGTCCGTCCTACATTTGTAGGTGCGGGTGCCTAATGAGCACAACAGGGACGCTTAGTTCAGTATTTTACATTCATTTGCTTCTTATTTGGCTTAGATAAAAGCGGCAAGATAACGCACAAAAAGATTTCGAATAGACAGGTGCAGAGAGATAAGACTATTGGAGCGAGAGATAACAGGGCAAGGGTGAAATTCCATATCGAAGTGGTCGGTTTGGTGAGGCACACCTGTTCAAGTCCTTGTCATTTGCTTCTGGTTATAGAATCAGTAAAAATTTTGCGAATGATACTTTAAGCTTTGGGAAAGCTGATCAGGCGATGCGAATGTTTTTTCACTAGCATTCGACAGCCAATAAAACAATATGTTCAACCATCATTCGTGAATATTGCCTTTTGAAAATTAAATGCCCCAATTGCCAGAACAGAAAGAAGGTGCTCACCAATGATGAATGATGTGCGGGTACAAATGCATCCTCTACAAGACAGAGATAATTTTGCCGTACTAAAGGCCGTGAAAGTCTCTTCGCACATTGATCTACCAGATGATGCGACCTGTGTGACCTAAAACTGAACTAAGACTATTTGTGTTAAGACGTGATACAAAAAGGGATTAGTTCTTCATATTGCTGACCTTGTAATTATTTGGTCCTTCGAGCTGGATCTCCATTGGACGTAGCAATAACTATATTCGTTGAGGTCAGCGCTACTGAGATTATATTCTTGCATTGGGTACTCCCAAGATATGGTGTACAAGATGTGCTCTCAAAACTCTAACATAAGGAAGATGTTGTGCTTGGATTCACAAAAAGTGGACTGTCCCTAAGTCAAATTTCGTCTTAAGTTCTTATTTTCCCATGCTAAGGAATTCCTTTCAATTTTCCATTACAATCTCGAAGTCGAACTCCCACTAACTCGAACGCATTTTAATATCCCGTGACCAGGAGGAGTTAGGGGGAGTTCACTGTAGTTTAAGTTTCCGCAACGAAAAGTTGTGACAAGATAATAACTTCATACTTTTGTATAAATCAAAGAAAGTAAGAATTTTCAAATTTTGTTTTTTGAGAAATTAAACGACTACAATTGCAAACAAAATGAAGTGCATTCACATGTACAAGGACCACACAGATCTGTCAAACGCACAAAAAGCTGAATGTTGACCAGCTTAATCCGTCAAGATGCATCCCACTTCTGGTACGCATTTTCCACTCTCTCATTCGTCATGGTCGTTTGTATTTTTTTCACAATACATATTGCACGCTTCGAAGTCGTATTGTTCATGTAGGACGTGATGTTTACAGCCTTAACGACCTAACGTACTTAACCCACATACTCCGAGTAATTTTTTTTTTCTTTTTCCTAATATTTGCCGCATATACCTGTTTTACTCAGCGGATATTTTATTTTCTGTTCAATTTAGCAAACACTATCCTGAAAAGTGAAATTTTGTGATGTGACATTATGTCACAGTAGGACTATTGTGTTTTAAAATATTTTTTCCCCAAGAAAAATTAAAGAAGTTAAGAAGATTTGCATACATATTATATTTGAAAATAAATTATTCTTTTGTATGAAATATACAAAAGCAATAATAGTGCAATACAACATCGCATTTATTACATTTTGATGGTGCATTTTGGTGACATGCACGTCCGTTTATTTTACTTTGTTATGATGTGATTCATTTGGTCGTATCTACCAGCCAGATTTTCAACAGCAGATGAGCGAGATGACATCTTCTTGAAAGGGTTACGATTTTCTTCTATACGCGACTATAGCGATGACGGAAGCCCAGTTGGTCAAGCTTTCCCCAATTAAACTTGTCTAGTTGCCATGAATTAGTAAATGCCATTTCTATACAATGGGTCATTAAAGGAAAATACCACTTCATTCCTCGAATCTCACACCTGTAAGGGCTTATGTTCTGATCTGATCGATCTACCTCCCATTTCCCTATTGTAAGTACTTGTAGCTTTCGGCTGTCCAATGGTAATATATTTCTTATCCGACTTAATGAATCGTTTGGCCATTTGTGTGGGTAGAGCCGGCACTATGTTGGAGGTTTCTGGATTCTTGGAATGGAAGTCTTGAAAATAGCTAGGGGATTCCTTAGTTAAATAGCTTCAGATTTCCATTCACTCTCACTGTCATCATCTCTCATCTGTACAAATAACGCCGGGGCTTCGAGGTGTGGCCGTGGTTAATTATTAGCGGTCACTTGATCGTCATCACCGGAATTTTCATCTGTTATGTAGTCATTTGCAATATTGGGCGGCAAAATGTAAACATTTTCGTTTTCTAACTCATTAATATGGGTGGCGCTACAGAACGTAGGGGGCCAGGGCCTAGCTTCTCAGCAGCCACTCGCGTGCTATTGTTCTCTCACGAGTGGAAGGGACCTACAGTTTTATGCCGACTCCGAACGTTTGAGAAGCTTTTTCTAGACAGGAAATACTCTTTGAACATTGTCAGTGACTCGAAAGAGGTGGGGTCGTGAAAATTATTTCTGTCGCTCAGAGCTGGAATCGAACCTACGACGTCGAGGTTGGTGTCGACGCACATACCCACAACGCCACGGGCCACCACTCATTGTCGTCTTCTAAAACATCCTGAATTTCGTGAACTTTTAAAAAACTTAAAATGTAAAAAACGATAAAGAAATGTTAGTACTCCTACTGATACATTGTGTCACAGTAATCTTTCAAGCGCAACTACATGCGAAATATTTACTGAATTGAAAAAATTACTTTTTGAATTTAAGGTTGCATTGTTCATAAACATAAACAATACAATAAATTATCTGCACATAAATAAGTAAATAATATAATATATAACTATATTTCAATAAGAAAAACATACACTTACGATCTTAAATTTTTACGAAAAATACTGAATTCTGAAAAAAACGTGAACAATGTGACAGAAAAAAAGCGAAGATTACAATGTTAGTTTGCGAATCAATTTATTTGGATGTTACATAATGTATCGGTAGGCGGATGTGGGTTAAATTCTCCCAAAGCGTCCAACGCCCTTGTGCTAGTACGATTATAAGGCAACTGAGTAAGCAATTCAACAGTTGATAACACAGATGGTAGAGGGACCCCCTGTTGTTGTTAACCAATAACACGGCGCACAAAATTACACACAAAAAACACGAACACATGGGTTAGAGATCCGATATAGAATCGGTCATGGTTGTTCGTGGTTCTGAAGTAACTATGGTTACTGATCTCATGACCTCCGTCCTTAGACTTACAATCGTTGTACCTAAAATAGAAACATGGTCTAGAAAATGAGTACACAGACGGCTCGAAGTCAGAAAGTGGAACAAGAGCAGGCATTTTGGGATCCAGGTATAAATTACACATGCTTCTTTCCAGAGAACCCACAATATTCCAAGCTGAACTCTTCGCCTTAATTAAGCTCGTAGTAGAAATCTGGTGGTCCGTGGCGTTGTGGGTACGTGCGTCGACCCCAACCTCGACGTCGTAGGTTCGATTCCAGCTCCGAGCGACAAGAATAATTTTCACGGCCCCACCTCTTTCGAGTCACTGACAATGCTCAAAGAGTATTTCCTGTCTAGAGAAAGCTTCTCAAACTTGGCCGTTCGTAGGTCCCTTCCACTCGTGAGAGAATAATAGCACGCACAACACGAGTGGTTGCTGAGAAGCTAGGCCCTGGCCCTCTACGGGCTGTAGCGTGACCCATATTATTATTATTATAGAAATCTACTTAGCTCAAAATTAATGATACTCCCCGAATAGAACATAAAGAAAAATAGCTCAAGTTTTTATGATTTCCAGGACATAAAAACCTGACAATGAAACCTTAGACAACCACGCCAAGCAACTATCAACTGCACTAAAGAGAGCGGAAAACTATACACTCTGTGACCAGTTGATGGTGTCCACGAATAGGTGTTCCACTCGTCGAGTGTGCAAATCTGATATCAAGCAGCACATGGACAGAACTACCGTAACAGGATCAGTCATAGATCATAGATCAAGTAAGGGGACACAATAGATCATTATCACAAAAAAAGGCCTCCGTACTGTCCCCGATTATGTTAACTCACTAGCACATCATTTCCATTTTTCAAGATTAACAATTTAAGCAATACGTCTTATAATCGCCTTCATATGCCCCAGTAAATTATCAAATCCATTAAAATCGATAAATATATCTACATCGGTTTCCAAGTCTGCTCAACTCTTCACCACCAAAAGAGTCTCTTCACGTGACAATAAATTGCTCAACGTCGCCGTTGATTCAATCTCCCAAAACTGTCTTTCCTGTAACCACCAAATTGTGTGGAACACCGGATGTTCGGGGTCGCAAATGCCTCTGCCAGGCGCCTATCCAGAGAAAAAACCATTTCAATCGATACACCCCCCATCTTTCAGTCCTCGCCACAAGCACAGTCTCCCCACCTCTGCCGCCATCCAACCATTCAGATTCTCGACGAGACATTTGTGTCGCTGCATGAACGGTTGCCGTGCCCATTCAATCTGCTTTTTAACTGTCAAAACAACATCAACTACTAATAACCTCTTTGTAGACTGGCACATCTCTGGAAATGCGAAAAACACTTCTGTTCGGCCCGGAGCTCGTAGACAATAATACTTCCTCAAGGTTGAACAAGTCAGCGTTTTCAACTGCGAGAAGGACATTTCCTCCCTTTCCAGCTCCACTCTTACGGTACTTAGCTTCCGCCAATGGCAGCATCCATTTCCATAAATACCTCAACCTCGCTCACGAAATTAAATTACTCTGGACAAAAACGAATTTCCGAGCAGCCAGCAGCTGTGGCAAGAGTTGCCCTGCCCGAAGCGTGTTTGCCCGTTGATACCAAGTGATTGCTGGCACATACATACGAACGCTCACAAAGTTTTCCACAAACTATAAATCTTTCGAATTGCTATAAATTCTCGGCACAGCACTCTCGACGGGATAGCGTCAAGGTGCCAAGGCAAACGCTCCATAATGATGGCAACGGTCTCGGAGACCTCTCTCAAGCTCCGAGGACTCATTGCTGCCAGTTTGCCGGTTGCCCGCCCGAAGGCGTTATTCGATAAACCGTGGCAACGAATTTAAGTTGGCCACCGACATTTTATTCCCAAACATTCGCTCTTCAACTCGAACTGAAGTGGATCCGTGCCTTATCTGCTGCCGTCGCCGGGAATCATACCCGCAGCTACGTCTGCTGCGCGATAGTGCGATTTGTTGGCAGAATTTTGAAGAGTCGGGCGAGGGTGTGAGTTTTTGGCAAAAGGAATTTCGGTTTATGGACGCGCGTAAAAAGATTCCGTACTTTCGACGACCTCTGACGCGAATGGTTGGCAAATGGACGGCGGGTACTTAAAAAAGTAAATTCAATAAATCGAAGCGGATTTGCAGAGGATGTCCTAAGGTGTATTGACACACCGTGCAGAGAGTGGTCCTCGCTGCGGGGAATGGCAGATTTCCCCGTTCCAACGAGTAATTAATTGCTGTTTGTTGTTTTAAGTAATTGTCTCTGCAGTTAATAGAATGTTGTTCAAATCGGATCGAAGGCAGGCGTGCAGGCAGCTCTGTTTGAAGAGCAAAATTGAAATCAGATTACGGGAGATTCCATTTATTGATACTCAGAAATACGATGGTCGGCAGTTGGAGCTGTGAAGTGCAGAATTATGTCTGCTATTCGAAGAGTCAGTAAAGGAGGATGTGGGACTGCAGGAGGAGTGTGCATAAATTATGGTCGCACTGAAATATTAACGAAGTCATTCTCAAAACAAATATGTCATCAAGTGAAGCGAAAATCAGATGCTGTGCTAAATACTGACGTTGCTTTTGTCTGCTTGCCAGGTTGGATGCAATGTGTGAGCAGTTAAACACTAAAATGGAATAAACACCTCGTGTGTACGCTTTTTGTTGAATAAAGTGTGCAGAGTACATTTGCTACTAGGATTGCAGTCATTTGGTGGATTCTATGCGCAGAGTTGTCCGTAGCTTTGTGGGTATGTTCTACCACCCTACTCCCCCTTGTCCAGGCTTTCGACAACGTCTGGCATGAGTGCTTAAAATAGAATCGAAGTTATCTTTGTGCGTTTAAGTGCGTCGACCCCAACGCACTTAAAGCTCGAAGCCTAGGTTTGATTCCTGGTCTGTACGGAAAAAATATTGTCACGGCCCCACCTCTTTCGAGTCACTGGCAATGCTCAAAGAGTACTTCTGAATAGAAAGTGCTTCTCAAACGGCCAAGTTTGACCTCGGAGTCGGCATCAAACTGTAGGTCCCATCCATTCGTGAGAGCAAAAATGCACGAACAGCACGATTGGTTGCTGCGAAGCTAGCCCTCTACGGCCTATATATGCGCAAAGTCCAATTCAAGGTTGAAACACACTAACGTGTATCTCCTCTCATGTCAGAGAATAGGATCGATTGAGAATCTTCTTTCAAACATCAAACAGCATTTCGTTTTGCTTAAATTAAAAGCACATCATGGGTGGAGGAGCAGCCTAAGCGGGTGGACCTCAACTAACAAGCCTCTCCAGCTAACTCCACGAGTTTCGAGTGCCAAAATGATTGAGGTTCTTCTCCTCATTTTCTTTAGTACGTCCATCACGGAGCAACTCACAACACCACGTCCTCTAAGTGCTAACTCTCAGTGTCGCTTTATACAGCAGATATTTACTGCACGACTAAGGATCATCTACCGACTATCCGTCTTGCAGATTACAGACAGATCACCATTCTTAGTTGCACCATCGGTTTCGTGAACGTCCTCTTTTGCATTGTCCTATGGGTTCAGAGTCGACGACCTTTCTGGTCGGAAACGGCCTTATACGTCAAATCCGCAGACGGCTGACTAAACTCACGTCCCAGTACAGTTCGTAGCATAAATACTGGACTCCAGCGTTGTCTTTTAGAACTGTAAGCCAATTGCAGCCAGCAGGAGTTATTGGACGCGCTTTTTTTTAAGAACAAGTCTGACATATTCGGAGCTCTGGTCCATAAGAAGCGTCAGCAAATCCTATAGACCTGGGATGAGCCGCGGCGCTTACAGCCACAGGCCAATTCACTCTAGCCTTTCAAGCGATGTACAAATAAAGGGATCTGGACTCCCAGTTCGGAGTTGTGCTTGAGATTACGACTTGAAACAGTTTCAGTTAAATATGTCGTTACTAACACTTCCCTCAGTGTACATTGTTATTCCCATCCCTCATCATTGACAACACACACATTCGCTGACCACAATGCCTCACGTTTTTCGTATTCGTTTTTACGAAACCCTCCTAATGCCTCCGAAATTTTGAAATGGAATGGTTACGGATGTTAAACGAATTACACACTGAAGCGATGCACATATGTATTGCTGTGGACTATATATTTCGAACAACAGTCATTGTCCTTGCATTTCTGAAAGTGTAAATTTCAACACCCGTGAGATTGACCACACAATCGCCGTTGGCGGAAGTTCTTGAGTCTCTTAAAGGAAGGCAGGAAATGTTCCAAGCCATGCATATACTCAATAATATCCCAAAGCAAGCAGAAGTGGCTTGGGGTTAGAGTACTTTGGTGCAATAGTGACTCCTTAGAAAATAGTCGCAATGTCTGCTCTCATGCATTCATCTCCAAGCAGTTTTTCTTATTCAAGCCTATTATATGTTCCAGGTTCAAAGCTTGAGCAAGTGAAAATTGTTCCAAAACCGGGAAAACTGATAAACGACAAAAAATCATACAGAGTGATATCGCTGCTGTCAACAATATTCAAAGTATTTGGATTCGAAGAGAAGCGCCTGATACCTGACCACCCATGTGGTTTTCAAAAAGAGTCGATAATTGAAATTAAGGAAGCCTTAGAGGAGAAAAATAAATGCTCTACCACCATAATCGACATTGCCCAGGCTTTCGACAACGCCTGGCATGAGGGCTTAAAATACAAGCCAAGCAAGCTTGTTCCGAAAAGCCTGTACATATGAGATTTTAGGTTCCTACCTGGATAATAGGTCTAGAGTTAAGCATGGAACTGAATACTCCCATTTTAAGAAGATCAGTTCAGGAGTTTCGCAATTACACAGTCCCAAATTATTATTGTTGTACATCAGAGATATACGTCAAACTGAAGATACACTTGTGGCTACATTTGCGGGTGACAATGCTATCCTTGCAACGGGAAGTAAACAACTGAAAACCCTCACCGATCTCTCGACAGAATATCTGAGAGGACAAGTTGTTGCTTCCATTGAGACTAAATCAACGAATATCAATTTTATCTGTAAATTATAAATAAATAGCATATAGAAAACCTACCTGTCTTCGATTGTGTTGCAGCCTGTCTATTTCAGGTAAGCTTTCAGTTTAAATTTTTGAATTAATTTTGCAACAAGAATCTTGACGTCGCTGTTGACGGCATTTTGTTCGTCGTACTAGATAGAACGTCGAACCACAACCACATGTCCATGCTTTGTTCCTGAGTGTGCTTTCAAGTCCAAAAATAAAGAGATTGGCCTCCACTGCAGTGGTGGAAGGAAGGTAGTCTTTCACTACTTTGAAGTTATAGCTGTCTTTAAAGAGATTTTTTCCAAGTCGTCGGTGGTGCTGGACCTTTTTCGTAAACAGCATCTACTTTGTCTTACCCTCATTCACCGCATGCTCCATCTTGGCCGCTTCCTTCTCGATGCCCACAAGCGCATCTCTGGTTTGACTCTCGACGCAAACTTAAGTGGAAGGCCCATGTGAAAAAGAAACATGATCAGCTTGAAGAGCGGTATAAATAAATGTACCAGCTGCTTGGAAAGTACTCCAAGTTAAGCATGTGCGCAAAACTGCTTTTGTTCAAGGAAGTACTGAAGCCCATTTGTACTTATGGTACACAACTCTTGGGTTGCGCCAAAGCAGGTAACCGAGGTCTACAAAAATAGTCTTTCCGAAATAAATTTAGACGAGCTGTTGTAGAAGCTCCCTGGTATTTCAGGATTGGTGATGTGAAGTGATTGGTGCAAAGTGACCTGGGATATTTATCGTCGTCGGAAAAATAACGAACTCGGCTCGAAAGTTAAGAATCCGTCTTTATGGTCACTGGAGCCATGTCATTCTCCAAACTTTGGACATGAGACATATATTCCGCCGACGCCAACGTACGAGGCCGTAAGACCAACCACCAATAAACTAGCTAAATTATGGTTATGGGAGGTGTTTTTCGGAAAATCTACCTAAAACACGCGAAAACTGCTAGATAAGGAAATTTAGTTGTACTAGACAGGAGAAAAAGGGAAGGGTGTTTTCAGACACTACTATGTGCACACGGGAAGCACATTTTCTTGTTGAAGATTATAATTAAATTAAAATGAATACGAAATCATGAGTGAAAACAATTCGAAAAGAATGACAAATTGAGTACCCGTTTGTGTTTGTATTTACTCCTCTTCACACCCTTATGTTTAATATCGTTACTAGTTACTCTCGTTACCTCCATCAAAACTAGTTATTTTTATGTTAAAAATGACACTCGTAATTTTGGAACCTCAAATAAGAACGATGTATTCAACTGAATGATGTATTAAGGTAGAAATGGATGATATCTACTTTTGAACTGATGTCTTATCGCACGTGTGGTAACGACACCATAATGGTAACGATATTAATTGAGCCGTAACGTCGGTACTTTATTGAGTACTCGTTACTAAGTAAAGAATACATGCGTTTTGCTACAGCACTGCTACAAAAGCAATAAGCATCGAGACATGTTTGTATAAGTCGTGTGGCGACACACATGAATTTGTCAATTGAAGCGCAGGAATATTCAAAAGCTTATACGTTTTCCACGGTACTCTACTTCACACAGGACCAATGTGCATCCAAGACCTAAGCAGTTGTCATAACGATTCGACATTCCAATCGAATCAAGAGTGTAACATACGAAGCCATTGGTGACGCCCATAAATTACCTCGATCAGTGGGCTATGTTTGTTGACACTTAATTCGAAATCACACCGACTCTTCAGAACGAGGGCATCAAGTGAGTCAATTTATGCGAAACACTTTGTTCAGTTCCAACTCCCACCAAGTGCACTCCTATCGAGCCAAAGCGATGTCCATGTGACGTGCTAAGCTTGCGACTCGCATCCCGTCATCAATGTGGCAAGCACAATTGACGACAGTTGGCCAATTCGCATCACACCGAAGAGAGTGCAAACTCAACTAAGTGCCATTGCGTGCATTACCCATTTGCAAAGCCCACAACAGGATCAACACAGACAGCCAGTGTAAACCCAAAAGCCTCCCCATTTATGCAAAAGTAATTCACAGATTTGTCGGATCGCAATAACGTCCCGAAAATCCTCAAATGTCAAGTTATTCTAATGCAAATATTTGGACAATTTGCAGAGCCTCGGCACGTTCCAGTTCCACAACGAAACACTTTGTCTCCTCACCTGTCACATGACACGCACAACGAGAGCGCACACAGACACTTGTCATCGGCAGGACCCGAAGGCAGCCGGGATGCTGCTGAATTTTGCAAACAATACAAAGTTAAGGCATCTTGTACATTACAATCCAAACAATGACTTATGAATGGTTTAATAGCCTCTGGGCGAGTTTCTTGAAAAGGTTCCCTCGGTTTGTCCACTCACACCTTGGTCAGCCGGCAGATCTGCAGACGGGACGGGGAATGAAGACCAAACAATGCTTCGGCTTTTCATTCTCAGAAGTTTCTCGTCGTGTGTCGTTGCGCATCTGCCAGCACTTCACCCGAATTGCACTGCACAAGGAGTGAGAGTGTGTTGAGACACAGTCTTCTGCAAACATTTACACTCGGATAATTGGGGCATCTTGTATGACACATGGATTTATGCCAACATTCAGCACACACACGAGGCGGAGGACGAGAGCTAACTTTACTTCGGATTATATTCTCAAAGTAAATAATACAATGGCGTCGTCTATTGTCCCTTTGAAACAAAAAGATTTGTATTTGCATCTGCGAGGCTAAAATGTAGGTTGCTTGACTTTTATTTGAACTCACTTTCATGCGAGTGCTCCTCGTGCACACTGTGTGTCAACTTCGCCCTGGAAACCCTGTTTAGTGTCTCGCTTCTTAATCCTGTGCAACATGGAATTAAGGGATTCTTTTATGGCTCATAAAACTCGCTTAGCTCTGCAGTAGCTCTTTGCATTATCGTGATTGGGTTCGTTACCCCGCGCCCGGATCGTAAAACGTCGCCTTAATGGCGTTGTTTGATGCGCGCACTTTTCGTCGGAATGCAAGAACAAATTTCCGCAGGACGCCTTTATGGCTGCTCCGCCGGCTCACGGGTGCGGTGTGTTCCCAACGAACTGTTGTTCACCTGCCAATTTGGCATATTTAGTCGCATACTTACGCGGCAGTTGTTAAAATTAGTCAACCATCCGAGGTGGTGGTGCTTCAGCAACGGAAATTGGGTTATCAACTTTGAATTATGAAAGTGAAGATATGCCGCCTGGGGACTGAGGGAGGACGCTATGGCAGCTGCGAATTTCGGCTGCCGGAGGGCTCTGAAAAATTGATTGCCCTTTGTTTTCCGAAAACTCTCGTCGGACTCGCATTTCAAAAGGTATGTGCGCCGCTGCGAACTGTCGGTAGGTGGATGAGAGGAGGGCGCAGGAGAATGATTCTATTCCGCACGTGGCCCCTGCTGTGTACATGCATGCAAGGGTATCTACTGTCACTGGGGAAATGAATGGTTCGAATTTTTTTCCCGTGAGGGACTGAAATTGAAACATGTCGACAAAGGTATGCCATTCCTCGAGAATGGTGCTGCGAGACGTCATTGTGTCGGAATGCAAAAGAAGGTGTATTCGAGTTAGAAACTTCTGGAAAGCGCGTTCTTTAGAAAAAAGTAGAAACTCAATTGTCAAACCATCACTAAATAAGATGTCCACTTTAAGTCTTTTCATTTTCGCATGTAAATGGGCTGTGCTTGGCCCATTCTCGTCCAGATTTGGTGCGCCACCTCCTTTGTTCACTTGTTTGAAGAACAAGCGAAAGTAAGTCCCTGCAGGCTGCAAGAAGACCTAACAGCTGGTACACTTTGAAAATAATTGGTTAAGTCCAAGTGACAGAAATGTGATGAAGAAATAGAAAAATTTTGTTTGTATGTATGAAAAATATTAATCATGCTAAGAGGAGACTGTGGGGAAATTGGTATTGAAGAATTTGGAACATCTAGGTTGATGCACGCAATTGGAGGAAGACTGTAACCAACATAGTGAGCAGAAATGGAGAAGTGAAAATCGAGTGTTTTTGAATAAACTAAGGCATCATGTCGCACTTGAGAATCCCTCCTGTGGGCAGGGGGAAGAAACTCAATTTAAAATTCAATTCAATGTTTGCGTTGAAGGTTTCTGGAGAAGAAGATTCAACCACGAACTGTATAAGCTACACAGCGACATGAGCCTAGCCGGGCGTCTACGGGTTCAACTCCTAAAATGGCTAGGCCATGTAGAGCGCATGGACAATACTGCTCCAGCCAGAAGATCATACTTAGCCATCGGTGAACATGGTAAATAGTGTCAATTTATCAGCATAAATAATCTTACTATTACGCATATTGCACGAGCTACGATTTCTTGCAATAGTCTGGTCTTTGGGCATACTATCTCAATGTTATGAACGAGCCTTATCGAATTTAATCCCTTATCTCGACACATTTGGCCTAATGAAGGATCCACAAAGTTCTGGCATGGTTCCGGTCGTACACCGCACATTGACAATAATATACATGTGGGAGTCGCTGTAGCCGGTAGAGCGTCAGGCTCTAGCTTTCCAGCAACCGCTAGTGCTGTGCGTGCTGTTGTTCTCTTAAGAGTGGAAGGAACCTAGAGTCAGACTTATGCCGACTCCCCATGGCCAAGTTTGAGAAGCGTTTTCTAGACAGTGACTCGAAAGACGTCGGGCCGTATAATTAATTGTTTTCATACAGACCAGGCATTGAACTTAGACGTGGAAGTTGAAGTGCTTAGGGGTCGACGCATATACATACATACGCATATACAACTGAACTAGCGACTCTTATACCAACAATCACGAGGACATCTCCGATTTTGTAGAGCAATCTTTGCTCGAGGCAAGTAATAGGGTTTCAAAGTACGACAATGTTATTGGTTGTACATAAATCAGTCTCTGCCACCACAGAATTTTCAAAATGACGCTGTACCAGACTATGACGGCCACATACACAGATTTGAGGTAGTTATATAGGCCCTAAAGATATCAATGTTAGAAATACAGCTCTAATTGAAACTCAAGCGGCCATTAAAGCGATTTCGTCTATGGAAATCAAGTTCAAGCTGGTAGTGTGTGCCCGGAAGAACTCAAAGTTCTCAGAATGCACCTATCGATTACTCTATGTCGGGACAGCATGAATAGCTGGTAATGAGGCAGCTGATGAACTTGCAGGAAAAGGTCCAAAGTCGATCCATTCCACGCAATCAAATGGTTTTAACCACGTCTGGAAAGTGTTAAGAAAAAGTTGTATGATGAAATTCATGAACTAACAAAAGCTGGAACTCCATAACCACCTGTAAGAGAACTCGGATGCCATGACCCAATATTGATAGATCTCAACCCAGAGAGCTACTAAGGATGATAGCCGAAGCTCTCACGGGACATAAGCATCTCAAGTACCATGAAACAAAAATTTGTATGTACCAAGACTTCATATGCAGAGACTGTGACGATGTAAAAAAAAGAGGGGATAGTCCTCAGTATCTCTGTCACTGTTCTAGCACTAGTCTGTTTGAGTTGAGTTATATAGTATAGGACTTAGGGAGAATTTGTATACCGGAACCACTTGAATAAGTCTTTCAGGTTCATCAGGATGCTGGGGAGGATGAATGAAGATAGGACGGCATAAACGGTGTCAGAAGTATGTAAGAAGGAGCCTCAGTGCCGGTGCTGTGAAAAAGTGGTCAACTTCCCAAATTCGGCGTTTTTATGTCATTTTGGAAACAAAGCGGAATTTTAGGATTTGGTGTCATTTCATTTGGCGTTATATCACTGCACCCTCAGCATCCTTCTGGGCGTCACAATGCGTCATCACGGACTTACATGAGACATACTCCACCCTCCATTCGATTCCGAGGAAGGGCACCTTTCACTGGCAAGCGGGGTAAGCCCGCAGCAAAACGTCACAATATGCTAAACAACGTGGTCGAATGGTATCATTGGTGTACCTTTTCACTTCTTCGAAAATAAGGAGTGCCTAGTCGCTATCTACCAAATTTCTTTGCTTTCCTTTGATATCGATGATAGGTGCATGACAAGATGATGCCAAGTCACAAGACCACTCGTTCTGTGTTTGCTGTAGAAAAGGGTCCTTGAATAGCTATTTAGTGCTTTATGTAGCGTAGTTTTCGAAACGCATATTTGGCAAGTTACGACACGAACTCCGTTGAAAAGGAATCGAAAATGAAGTTCTCGGAATCGAGTCCTGCAAGAACTCCCGCGTAGGATGGTATTTTTCACGCATAATGGCAGTCTCTGTAGTGGCCCGTGGCGTTGTGGGCATGTGCGTCGACCCCAACCTCGACGTCGTAGATTCGATTCCAGCCCTGAGCGACAATAATTATTTTCGTACAATCCCACCTCTTTCACTGACAATGTTCAAAGGGTAGTTCCTGTCTAGAGAAAGCTTCTCCAACTAGGCCGTTCGGAGTCGGCATTAAACTGTAGATCCATTCCACTCGTGTGAGAACAATAGCACGCTCAACACGAGTGGTTGCTGAGAAGCTAGGCCGCCACCCATGTTGTATTAATGGCAGTTTCTACTCTCATCCACTAGTAAAGCAATCCTAATCCTTAACGACCACCTTTAGATCCAACACTAGGATCCATTTCCTTTTCCTTGGTGCGATGATGGTTTGTTCAGTGTACTTAAGCACATAATCAGTTGCGGGCTTTCAATTAAGATACTTCTTGCAGAATCTTGTATCTCCTGTGTATCTGTGTATCTCTGTGTTCAAAGCATCCTTTGACTTTTGTCGAACTAAAGACAACCGCTTTTGCCATTAACCTTCCATAAAAACTAAAGTTCATTTAAACGCATCGCTTTCCCCAATCAGCTCTCTTTCCAGACGATAACGATTCTTCGATGTCACTCCTCTCTGTTGGTCCGCTGACAAACAAAATAACCCAAACTGGGTCACGGCCCTTGGTGTCTCCATCCACTACTATCTAACTACGAACTCAGCAGTCATCCGTCCACTCTGCTGCAGCGACAGAGTGACCGTGCATTTTTTTCCATTTCCCCGAAATACAATTACAAAGCTCAAAACACTCAAAGTCCGATCGAAATCCAAATGATGACCCTTTCGTATGAACAGCAAATTTGTGTCCCCCTAAGCACTCAACAGGCTAGGTGCCCTCACATTCCACCAGCAAATGTGTTTTGGCATGAGGCTCACATTTTGCAGCGCCAGTCAGCATGGCACTTCTCTTTCTTTTCACGCAATTTACGGTCAAGTGGAGCATTCGTCAATGCATAATTTATCGCTTTAATTGCTCACACCTTCAGCTTCCTCAACACGGTGCAGAATTTATAATCCCATTGATACTTATCAGATAATTACCGTCCACGGGTTCATGTCTTGAAAGGGTTACAAATAGACCGCCAGTCCGAGACGGCGCAGGAAGGCGATGGAGTCCAACAGTACTCAACCGTTATTATCTAATTCGTGGAAATGAGGACCGGCTGCATGGGTATGGCTTGAGTAGGTCCGAAAATTGAATACTTTCTTCGGGAGAATTTCGTTTTTGTTGATGAACGATTAGAGAATACCTCTTGGAGATGGCCGGAATTGATGGGTCTGTTTCTGAGAAATCAAAGCTATTTTGGGAGTTCTTGCAGACAGACGGAGGACCTTAACGGCAAAGCAATTTTCTCTGATTTGAAGATTCGTTAAATTGTTCGAGTTTGTCTAAGTGATTGCTTTGCATTGCAAGGGAGGTGTCTTAAAATACACAGAAAGGGTGCCAAGTGGGCTGTCTAGGTTGGTTGCTGAGATTTAAGAGTTCTCTCAGGGATTTTAGTAAACAATTTTTGGCGCCCACTCATTTTCTCCTCTTTGAGCAATCTCGCTTGTGTTGATCTACATGATTGCTTGGGATTGAGTTGGCGTTGTTGAGCAACAAAATACAAGAAGGGTGCATGTCTGTGAAGAAATAATAAATATAAAAGGCACTGAAATAGCTTTTGCACAAGGGAACCTGCTGCTTCAAATACTTGTGTGTGGGAATATAAGAGGGAAAGTAGAATGGCCACGATGCCAAATTTCTTAAATTTCAAGCTTGAGCTTGGTGCCTCCTCTTAACCTTGTCTACCTAGCGCTATCGTGACTAGGTGCTGCCAAGAGTGGACAATACGCACCTAATTGCTTCTCCAAAAGACACTAGTGACCATGGCATGTTGCAGAGTTGTAAAAGACTGCAATTTTTTATTGTAAGAATCAATTGACTTCATGTTTTTGATTTTTCAATTCCTGAATTCACTTTCAGACGGAGACTTTAATTTTTAAATCAGTATCCTTTTTGAAGTCTTGATTTGTATTAAGTCCATTTTTAATAGTACGACTCTATGCCCATTCCCATCCCCTCCTTTTGACGTGAACACAACGTACTACTCTTCCTCTAAGCCTAAACGCCCCCATAAAAGTGTGATTCGTGATTCTATCTGAATTGTTGAGACCTCCTTAGATATGAAGTCCCAAAGACTGCATCAAAAATTAGATGAAATCCCAAAGATTGCATCGAACATTTTTGAAGTCCCAAAGACTTCAACTTAATGCGGGTGACTTCCAATGAATGGTAAAGACTTCATAGTGACTTCAGTGAATGCACTGTCAGTCAGTAGACTTGCATTCAATTGATTTGAAATCAAAAATCTGGTCATAAAGATTGATCCAAGCAAGACTTAAAATAGAATGGTGACTTCGATTCTGAAGTGCAGAAATCCCACATGAAGTCAATTGATTGAATCACAAAACAGGTAATGCTTTCCTTGAATTCAGAGATTGCAGTCTTAAAAGATTGCAGTCTTTTACAACTCTGGCATGTTGCAATGTCGAGCACCAAGCTCAAAATTATAAAATCTTATTACCACATGTTGCAAGTTTCGGTTTCCGTTGTCGAGCTTGAACCAGTAAATCCATAACCGAATCTGAATTTCCACAAAGTCAAGCAAAGATTCAACCTTAGCGACGACGGCTACACAAACAAGGACATACTTGCGCTGGAGTCAAAGCACCACACGTCCATAAAGTGGCAATGCATCGTACCATGTACCTTAGAATCTCAAGAGAAAGACGCGCCCTTTCGATGATGTTTTCTTTGAATATCCAGTTTTCATTTACAAAGCTTGGGAGATTTGCGGCTCGTGAGACTCGTGTCCAATTGGCAGAGACGAGAATGCTAAGGCAGTGGCTTGAATTCTTCAATTCAAGTAGAACCTACTGAAGTGTCCCTTACAATTGTAAACAAAAACACCACGACCCACCAAGTATTCAAAACACCTGTCCCCATCCGATTTTCCGCTCGAAATGTTCCCACAAAGCGTTTTATTTCAAAAAAATGTCATGCATGTTCTTTCATTCTCTTCCCCCTCTTTTCGCTTTGTAATTTTCCAGTGCTTGCGTCAACCCCTTAATTTCCAACACACATTGTCAGCCGGCAACAGATTCCCGAACATAATCCACGGTAAACAGCATCTTCGGAGAATGAAAGCACCACCCATGCTCGGTTCGTGCTCGTAATGATATGATAATTAAATGAGAAAATAATACTCAGTAACGATGGAACGTTAATTCGAAATGAGTCTCATGCCTTCAAGCTGACGCCACTCACACGAGACCCAATCAAGGGCCGCACGAAAAGGGAAATGCACACGCCCATCAGCAGTTGCCTCGAAGTCAATTCACTTTTATGTTTTTTTCCGCTTTTTAGGGCCAAATGTTCACATGATGGCGTTTACTACTAAAAGCTGTTATTTTTTACCGGATTAAACGCAAGCACGCTCACGGTAAATACGAGTATTTTCAACAAATCACGGTGAATTACACGATCCAACAGTTTTCGGCGGTGCCGACGTGTGCGGCTTAAACTTCCAACGAGGGAGAGACAGAGCTTATTCATTTGAAACATGAATTGTTTGCTATTTTGCAATGGCGCTCGGACTTTTGCAGGAAATCGGGAGTAGTTTCTAAATATTTGCTATTTTGGCTGTCCTAAATTTCAAAACAAACCCGATGAGGGCTGGCACGTGTGGGTGCTCGGATGGGAGGCTGCATTTTGCTTTCGGACTTTTGAATCGTGCAAAAAACACTGTTAGTAGTTTTGTTGGATTTGAATATTGCTTGGAATGGCACATTTTTGTTGCCCACAGCGGTTAGGGAACGGTGGTGTGTCACATTTGTCACGGTGTCACTGCGCAACGAGTACATTCTGTACACATTTGCATTGATTTATTTGTTGTTACAAAACGCAAAAAAAAAGACTCCATAAACATTGAGCTTGGGTTGCAATGTTTTCACGACAGAGTTAATTTTGTGCCAAGGACAGGTTATTGTTTTCGTAGCACAATGTTCCCATGGTCAAGTCTTCTGAGGAGTGCCTTAAGTGCAATCCTTTAGCAGACCCATGACTAGGTGGATGGAACAAGTCCTGAAACTCTCTTGGGTCTGGTCATAAATCCTGATTAGTTATCGTCGATGGCGGAGGATCGAGGTGCCTGAAGATCTGTAGTGCGTGCTAATCGCCACGATCACTTAAGTGGATCACGGAGGTAAGAAAAGGAAGAAGAATGTCAGGGGTATTTCGGAATTTGCTCAGAAATGTGTACATATCACATTGAGATCTAAAGAAATGCGTTCTTTATCGATGTGTACTAGTTTTGGACAATAATTGTATATTCTTTATGTACAGAGATATCCTAAAATCAATAAATATGAACAAAATCAACAAAGCTATTATGCTGGAAGAAATCTGATAAAAAAATCAAACAAGTGACGTCTGCCTGTCGCTACGGCAGACGAATAAAACAATATTTTGCAATTATCTTAGTAGAGATTTTTCGCGATGAAGAAATTGGAAGGCGCACACTTTGACACATCACTCGCTATATTCTGCGGCATAATTTCAATTTAAAAAAGCATCTGGAAGTCACGTAAAAATGATGCATTTTATCAATTATTAGGTGTGTTATTTTTAGAATCTATACTCAGCTCTGTAAGACTTTTACACGCGAAGCAACAACGAAACAACTTACTGAGCTGTTGCTGAGTACAGAGGACTCAGTTAAATTTGATAGTTTAAAACTGTGTTGAATCATCAAAATCGGAGGTGGCGCCAGTTGGTGTTCATTTCATACTTTTGAGTGTTTTTTTTTTTTTCTTTGTAATCGTTTTTGTCGATATTTCTGCTTGTACTTGAAAGTGAATGTATGGACAAATCGAATAGCATTAACGTAAACACACGTAAAGAAAATAGTCGATCTGAGTACAGAGCGTTTTATTGAGAATCTTTACTTAGCTGAGTACTGAGCTCTCAATAAAACACGCCTATTGACGTATACCAGCATAAACCGATGTCTAAACTCAGATTTCAATTATTCAATGTTTCTTTTCACTCGCTTCATAAATGTTGCAGTTTCTGTTGCAGTAATGAATGACTTTCGCAACAAAATTTCAAGCTTTCTGTTTCATCTTAATAAAATAACTTCACTGAAGTTGTCACCATCCTACCGACACTAAATAATAAATAAGGCTCCTGACACAAAATATTTCAAAAAGTGGAGACGATACTACTTTATGTGCAATAGTAACCCAAGCTATGTTCGAGATGAGTCTTCACCAGTATTCGTTTCACATCAAACTTGAAGCCTTATAATTAACAGACGTTGAATGACGCCCGACGTATCTAAACACAAAGACACCTGTGCGTTTTCAAAATACCACACTCCTTGAATTTCACCGACAACTGAAGTGTTTTCCAGGCGGTCCAAGAGCAGTGGCAGATACACCTAATTAGAACAGGCAATCACAAGTGGCTAAAAGGCACCAGCTACTTCAAGACAAAGAAAACAGAAAATCTGAAACGATTACTCTGTTTACTTGGACAGAGCTGTCGTATACTTAGGACGGACGTGATCGGGTATACATATATGCCAGCAGAATGGATGTCCTAAGACAACGAAACAAATAAACCACATATCAGCTTCTCTACTCGTGCAGCATCTGCTCGTCACTTTGCGGATCTAATCTTTTAATAATCTAATCGAACGAAACTGCGTCAGCACAAGCACAGCTAAACATTAATTCAACTTAAGTGAACGGGCACAATGGACCCAAGTCGTTGGGATAAGTGAAATGCAGCCGCGCAGTCGCAAGGGTACCCAATTACGTAACTTCCTAAGTATCACAGAAATGATACAAAACTTACCATAACGACTTGTTTCGTTGAGTTTCGTTCAGTTTTGGTAACCTATGTGCTAGCGCTGATCTTTCGCTTTTTGCGTATTAACAGTTGGTATTGGCATGATACCTTATCTCACAGAATAAAATATGATACAATTTTCCATCCTCTGAGCTGTGACCCCTCATGCACTAATTTTGAGAAGCTAGCGTGAGTTAGAGAAGCTAAACCTACGGTACGCTCGAATCAGTGCATTATTTTTAGCACCATCCCTGACATTGGACGCTGACATTGTGAACCGCGACCTTTAATCAACAGCTTCTATTTCAGTGTTCCCCTCTTCAAACTTACACTCAACTCTCGCCAAAGCCACCGCCTATCTACAAGCAACAGCAATTATGGATCTAAAAGGGACTACTTCGCTGCAGAGGATTCCATTTCAACACAAGAGCTCCCGAACCCGAACTCACGACTGCCACCGAAGCTCCTCGCATCAAAATTCGTTTGCACTTTTCACTTCAGCCGCAGTTCCTAACTCCGACGGGACGTGCACGGTGTTGCATGTTGTAATTCTGTCCAACGAGCATTTGTGATGTCAAACTTTGGATACCGTCAGGTTATGGCATCCCCATTTTCACGTGTGTGCCATGCCAGGAGATAACTTTTTGTCGGCACCCTCTAATCGTGGTGTGGCGGTTTTTGAGTCCACCAGAAAACGTTCACTCTCAGCAACATCCCCGAAAACTCTATTACGGCAACCTCACACGCACGCACGGCTTTCGTGTTCCAAGGGCAACTAGGAGTGGCTTAGTGCACTGCTCGAGATAAGGGGGCGACCTTCGAGCTGTGCCAAGGCGATGGGGAAACTTTCAGTCGCTCGTACTTAGATTAGACATTCAATTAGTCCTTGAGGAAAATCAATTAAATGAAACTTTATGGCGGCGCCCTCTTTATTTTCGCATTACACTGCATGCGAGGTCCTCGAGTACGTATTCAAATTTGAGCACATCACAAATCCATGCGACAGCATTCGAGGAAGTGGGGCTCGAAGGAGCATGGGTGCGAAGTCAATGACGTCCTCGGTATGTTGGTTAGTTGTGCCTGCCTTGGCGGGGTGCTCCAGATTCGGAGTGTGAGACGAGCTGACATGCGTGTGCCATCGTCTGGAGGGGCTGCAAATGTTATCCAGCCATTAAGCAAATAAATTATGCAAATTACGTGATTGGTTTGCTCTATTGAGCTCTCTCTTCCTGTCATTTGCATATCATTTTCATAATATAATATGCGAATTCCGCTCTGCGCTCCTCCCGTCTGCCCTGCGGATGCTCTCAATGATCATTCCGAGTCCCTGGGTGCCTGTGCGGTTCGCGCCTGCTGTGACGGCTGTGTCGGGGATCGGATACGCATTGCGAGGCGCAAAGTGTGGAGCACGCAAATTTGTCGAAATCGCACTTGAGAAGTCCTGACGGAGGAGGAACAGATTGTATGGCACATTCCTCTTATTCGCCAAATCTACACGGTGTGTGCCGCGTGCGGGCGTTGGCATGCATGACACGCAGGGGGTGTACTCGCCGGGTCTCAGTAAATGTCTAATTAAAATGAAATCTGCTCCAGCGATAAACATGCTGTAATAAGCCACGTCGAGTTATGGCATTCGTGCGAGGATGTGTTCCTCCGACGGGTGGCGCGCTGGCAAATATTAATTAGACTGCGAAATGTTAGACGATAAACTTGAAATAGTCTTCAAATGAGGGCTGGGAACTTTGTAACTGACTTCGAATGAAGGCCATGTGAAGCAATTTCATTTTTGGCATTTTTCCCTGCAGACAAGAGACTCTGATTGTTCTGAGATTTGGATAGACTTCGATAAACATTTGTCGACTATATTAGAAGGTTTCTTGTCTGAATATGGAATGAAGGCCGGCACAGTTGGAACATCATGCGGTGGTCAAGCCACAGACACACGTTGCTCAAAAAGCAGCAATAAGTTCAACACGATAACAAATTAAGTGTCCAGCAGAGGCAGAAATTTTGAGTTCCAGAGATCCCGTTCTATGCGCTTATTTAAAGTTCTTTGAATTGCTATAGTGTGACCACCCTAATATCGCGTCGTAATCGCTGAATTATCGTAAGCGACAAACCGACCATTGTACAGAAGAGGTTTTTTTTCCAAACTAAGGCAGATGTAAACATCATAATAATAATATGGGTAGCGCTACAGCCCATAGAGGGCCAGGGCCTAGCTTCGCAGCAACCACTCGTGTTGTGTGTGCTATTGTTCTCTCACGAGTGGAAAGGACCTACAGTTTTACGCCGAATCCCAACGGCCAAGTTTGAGAAACTTTGTCTAGACAGGAAAAACTCTTTGAGCATTGTCAGTGACTCGAAAAAGGTGGGGCCGTAAAAATTATTTCTGTCTCAGAGCTGGAATCGAACCTACGACGTCGAGGTTGGGGTCGACGCACATACCCACAACGCCACGGGCCACCACACACATGTAAACATCGCTTACCAGAAATTTGGTTTTCTCTGTAAAAGATAACTAGTGGGCCATAAGAAAAACCAGAGATGAAGAAACACGCGCAATCGAAACTAGAAACTTGTTGGGTCCATTGGCGTTGCTTTGTTGGTTGGTGCGTTGCTCACACTCACGTTCACTGAAATCTGGGTTTTGTGTCGCGGGATGTACACGACTACCAGAGGAAGATTAGGAAACTACGTCATCCATTTTGTTTCCTTTTTGTGAAAGCTTGCGTGCGTGTCCCTGAGTTGATAGTCGATTCTGCAATGAACTCTGATGAATTTCCACTCCTGGGTCGCAACCAACATGTTCCTTCAGGTGGCATTCTATGCCTCCACCCACGTAGGTTTTGTGGACTGTGGACCTCTGTTTTCTTGGGGATTTTCCACCTCGTTGTTCCACGTGCGCGAAGTCGATCCAGATTTAATGTCTGGATCAGTCTTCAGTCAGGATCAGTGCTGTCTTAGATAGAATCCGTAGTCGCCTGGCTAGTCGTTGTATCGTCCATAGAGTGCGTGGCGAAGTCTTCTTCTCAAAATGCTGTCAAAGCACACAGGCATTAAGCTTGTACTCAGAACTTTTCTCTAGAAGAAATCGAGGACTTCTGCCTCCGTTCTTGGAACTATTAGGACGAGGATAATCAACACAAATTACTCAGCAGCTTCAACAGCAATTGGAATGCAGAAAGGAGAACATATTCTACAATAGATCATTCGTCTGATTGTCCTACCTTCGCCACATTGTTGACCATATCCAGTCCTCACTTTTCTACTTATTCCATTTTTGTTATTCAAGCCTTTATTGTCTTTTCAATCACTTTTTCTTTCATGGATAATTCACACGATCAGCACAAATTCGCTGGCCCGGATATTATTTTAACGCATATATACAGAACAATGCGCTTTACTGCCTTGACATATCGCCAAGCGCCCTTAACTCGGTTTATTTTTGCAGAAACAGTGTCGGGTTTCTGGGAGGTCTGAGAATTTAGACATCAGCGCAGAACATACGACACGTAGACTACTTACCTAGCACAGAAGAACTTCAATGAGGGCTGTCCCGATCAGAAACAATAGCAAAAACAAATGTTCCCACAGTAAGGCGAAGAACTTGTGAACTCTTT
Organism: Eristalis arbustorum; assembly: GCA_916610145.1. Classification (NCBI taxonomy): domain Eukaryota; kingdom Metazoa; phylum Arthropoda; class Insecta; order Diptera; family Syrphidae; genus Eristalis; species Eristalis arbustorum. Next base: position 14,526,400 of record OU744318.1, on the reverse strand, counting down.
GAAAGTCCCTGGTGAGAACCGACTGCAGTGTCTTCCAATCCAAAGTGGTGGCACTCAAGTTGAGAGATCAAAACGTAACCGACAAATCGGACGCCATTTTCTCCAAGAACCAAGCGCCAATAAGCATCGCAAAATCTGACATCAAAAGATTCCTGAGATATCCTACGTGAAACGAAAAAGAGAACAGCCTCGCGATTACGAAATCGGTTCTGGGAGTTGGGGCGTATACACAGCTAATAACCATAAGCACTAGAAGGCGAAGAAACAGAAATCGTGGGTTTTGTGTCTGAGTATTGGCTCAACTTCAAGAGCTTTATGACGTTGAGCTAAAAGAGATGACCACACTCACTGATCACTTATAGTCGCAAGGATTTATACATGCTTAAAGGAGTCTTTAACGTGGACTGTTCCATAGGAACACATGCAGCACGTGAACATACAATAAAAGGAATCGTGCAGAAGCTACAGACATGAAAAAGAGAAATAATAATTGCACTTTGCTTTGCGTTTGCCCAGCCCAGGCAAGTAAGCGAACACAACTTCTAGGAAAGCACTTCTTCGAACAGTTGGAGAACTGGACGACTGTGTTGAACTGAAAGACCTCCTAAGATTGCCTTGCGGACGTGGTTGATTTTATATACTTCGCTGAGTTAAGTGATCCACGACAACAAACCCTGCTGGGCACCTAAGTAACCACTACCACTCACATCGGGTACGAAATCTTATGGTACAATACAACAGAGAACGACCAATATACATTCGGTTTTTTTTACGATCGTCAAAATGACCGCATTTTGTCTACAAAGCTTACTTGTTCCTTGATGATTCTTTTAACGATCTCTTTCAGCTAATCAGGATGCGGATTCAGCTAATCAGGATGCGGATGCGGCTGCGTGATACGAGATTGCAATCAATTTCAGAATTCACCTCTGTACACTCTGGGTTAATAACTAAAATTACCAATTTTCGATTATTCTCTTATTGGGTGTGTCTAAATACACTTCGAAGTCGACAAGAACTTCAGATGCATACGGGCATGTTGGCATACTAACTACTTAGATAGACGATAAGCCATTTTGGAAAGAATTGTAGGAACAAACGCTAACAGAAGAAGAGATCGCACTGCGGGTAACGGGGCGGGGTCTTCTATACCTTCGTCGAAAATCCCTGGCACTAACGACTGCAGCGTCTTACAAGCCAAAATGAATGCGATGCATGAACCAGCACCCGCCTTGAGAAATCACATTTTAACTGACAAATCGATTACAATTTTTCTGCTTTTTGACAGCTGCTTTTTTATAGGCATAAAATCAGACATTCTGACATCCAAGCAGCTGGTCGGTAGCGCAGACAGAACATTGAGCTGTCTTTAAGAATTTGGCGATCCTCTGGTCCAAGGACTTACAGAAATCCAAGGAAACGGAAACGCAGACAGTGATCGGCGGTGGGAGAATCTTTAGCAATCTCGTATGCATATACTTCGCTCCTAAAAGGTAAGACCTACACAGAGCCAAGAACTGGATTACAAGAGCGAGTATTGGAACAGCAGCAAGTGCTCCAGGAAAGCAACTGATTCGTAAAACTTGAAAATTTAAAGGATGTTAAAATACCGCTAAATATTCTTTTGTGAACCTGGTTGCTTTCAGCACTAAGGCAAGTCTGACGGTAGTGAATCACTCTCCATAGTAAGGGCACACTGGATCCATCACGTTGATTTAAGTAAGACACGGCAATAACTCACTCTTACCAACGACGTTCTTTAAGGTCTAGTAGCATCATTCGCAACAGAGAACAACCGATCTACACACAAGGTCCAAGGTAGTTGACAAGTCCTGGATATTTGAGCTCAACAGTAAAACCCTCCGCTTGACAGATTTTGTAGGCCCAACATCGATCGACAAACGCCACAAAATTTGGTCAAGCCACTTGGACAGGTCAACAATTTTATTTCGCAGTACTAACTAGGGATGTACCTCTAGCCATGAATTGAATTGTAGTAGCAAGACAAGGGTTTATCCAGTGACGTCCTTCGTCCTTAGTTATCATTAACGATCAAATCGACGATTCTATTAAATCAATAGTTTCCATCTTACCCACCGGCGGGCAAGATCGAATTCTCATGCATACACCACATGGAGTGCCTGTGAAGACAACCAATATGCGCCGTACGACTTGCCTGACATCCGTCAGTAACCACTCACAGTCATTTGTCTCAGTCTAGGGGACTAGCGTGAGCTTCCTTAACCAAATGCTGCTAGTCATGCCAAGTGGTTGGAACTGTCTCAATCCAAATGATGTCATTCAGCGCAAAGAAAGTAGGCTAATTAATTCCAATCATATGTGAAGCAAAATCAAAATTGTTGGGTTTCTCAAAAGACACCACTTCTGCTTGCAGCAGTCCTAAGTCCCAAACCCAACCAAGGACAGTCCTCCCATAAGGCGGCAAAACTGTTGCCCATCTAATTAAGAGAGAGGCTTAGCTAAATAATGACTCCACTCCAGTCATTAATTACAAGGCCCACGCCACTGAATAATTACACCATTCCCCGTCGAGTCCTGTTTACTCGAGGAATCAAATTGATATTTCACGCCATCTCCAGCAGACAACAGGCTGCGCCGCCGAACGGTGATCAAACAGTCAACAGACACACACTGGCAAACATTGCTGTTCATGTCATTTTCCGGTCAATAGTTGACTTCAAGAGCGATTCATCAATCACCGCGCAAGACTATTTATCACGGGCGATAAATCACAGAAAAATCCACTGCCAATTGCCATGTTTTAACATTCTGACACGTAGTTATATTTTAGTCCTTTCGGAGCCCTGCCAGATGATTAATTAAGTTAATCGCATTACACGGCAGCGCCGGCCCATTCGTCATCGGCGGTACTTACCAACCTTCGCTTTCCTGCCATCAACCGAATCGAGTTGTCGTTGTCCATTTGTTTTTTGTTCGTGGGAGAAATGGCAAAATGATGCGTGTCCGGTGCGGACTGTGTGTTGAGCAAAATGGAGAACTGCTAACAACCTTTTGATTATTCAAAATGGTTATGTGCGTGTATGCAGATTTCCCGGCACTCGGGCGCGGGGCGGTCGGTCGCACGCAAACAAATAAACAAAATGCCCGCAATTACATTTGCTCCCGTGCATGTGTATGCCAAGGGCGCTTGAATGTGATTAACAGCTTCTAGACCGATAATAGGCTACAAAAATGTTATGAGAGTGTTGCGTTCTCCTGGATGCCGCCATGCACGCAACGCTCCGCTCGAGTGTCCCGTTTGCCGTGTACTGCGTTCGAACGAGTTGTTTCCGTGCGGCATCCACCAGCACTTAGCCTGATGAAAAAGTTGCAGGACCTTGGCGCCCCACTCTGGTGTGCTCTTGTAAAATGTTCGCCGTGTTAGCGCGCACAGTGTGCTCCTTGCATCTCGGCGGCCCCAAAGTTAACTGAGTTTGTGAGGATACACAAAACTGCCGCCCCTTGCAGGCTGCGCGCTGGGGAATCTGAATGCGAGCGGGCGTTGAGTCCTTGCACTCTCAGCGCGATGTGAAGCCTTTCAGCTCCCATTCACGTTCAGGTGCAGAAAAGCCCATTCTGTTCCGTCGAATTTACGACAAATGCTGGTCCAAACAATGCGGTTGCCGTAACGACCTGCAGCGCCCTTCCCCCGACAGCACGACGGCATCAAATGTACGCTTCGGCACACTGAAACATGACTTTTGGCAGCAGCTCCCGGGACGGAGGATAGAGCTGTTTCTTAGTAATTACGTGGTCTCGGTTTTCGACTGAAATTAGTTTGTGTGGCAGCCCGGGCGAGCGTATGCACAGAGTCGGATGTTTGCCCTTTTTGTGGGCACGATTCCATGAGATACCCTGTGAAAAGTTCTCTCGGCGCTCTCGGCTCGTACCTCCTTTAAACTTGTGTTGGTTTTTGTTAAGAAGAAAACTTTCAATGAACTACGGGGTGCACATTTGAAAATTAAGAAACACTCCGAAGTTGTTGCCTTTTTCGTTTCCGTTTCCGTTTCTGTTTTGCGGGCGCAACGAAAGGTGAACGATGCAACCAGACGCGCGACAGCAATGGGACGGCTGTCGAAATTTAAATATTTGTATTCGTAACGAACGTGCAATTACACCCGAGCAGATGAAGAGGGTGCGTCTTAGTTTAATTAAAAGCGAAAACGCCAACGAATATTCAAAAGTTATTCAACGGGAATTACATTTGAATTTTGACTGCAGACTGCTCACGGAGACACAGGTGGGGCGGCTCCTCTCCCCGGGGAGGTATTTGGCTTCTGCTGCTGTTTGACACTTGAGATTAATTTGTTAATGAAGAAAGTGTACACGTGGTGAATTTCATTATGCGACGAACAGTGAGTCACAGTTTAACGGTGGCAGAACAATGATGGCAGTTTTCTTGACAACTTTTGGCTGGATGTCATCGGTGTGTCGAATTACTTTTCAAATAAAGTGAAGGATGTTGAACGAATCAGCAAGTGATTCTATGCGCCAGTCAATTTTTGTGGACAGTTCTATTTGGTCCTCATTTAATTTTACGTCAACAGATTCAACTCAATTGTTCGATCGATTGTCAAAGCATCGATTTCAATTTCTACTTCAACACATCGACTGATTTTGCAAGAATGTTGGAGCATAATTTTTAAAAAAGGCCTCAGTATCGTCCGTAAGACCGAAGACTACTTGAATGCTGGCGTTTTTGTATTCACTCCTGAAGTCTTCATTTATCAGCAAAAGACGTTCCAGGCCAAGGACGTCTACAAAGGATCAGCCGCCTGTCTTGGAGAAATCTAGAGTATTAGATCAACAAAGTCAGTTGGTCCTTAGTTTCATAACGACGATGTGCACAATCATGCCTAGATTGGTCGGGTGAGGCAACAACAAATTAAACGTGTGGAGATGTAAATCGATCCCTGGCCCTATTTGCGATGATGGTGTCTTGAGGAGAAGATTCAACCACGAACTTTAAAGACTGTGTAGCGGCATGCACCTAGCTAAGCGTCTTCGGATCGAACGGTGAAGATGGCTCCAGCCCGAAGAGTCTTCGATACGGAGCCATTGGGACGCTCTCGAACGAGATGCCGCCCACAAGTGCAAAAGGTTTTCAACCAACTTGATGTAAGCAGCTGGCGAAATATCGTGCTGGCTAGATAGGCATGTTGGTTGAGTCCCTGATCTACCCCGGACTGGACCGCCAATGTAAGAAAAAAAAGAGTGGGCATGTCAAGCCAGTAATAGAAAAAAGCAATTGTAAGTCCCAGCTACTTGCGTACGATGTGTGTTTTGTTGTGCGAATCGAAGTCAAGTTTCGTGAACTAAGAAAATAAATTGGCTCTGTTGTGACACCTCATGTCGGCTGATACTTCAGAAGTTTGATATATAATTGGAGCAAAATTTATTGGTTTTGTTGGAAGATCCTCACAGGAGCAGTAAAATAAAATATTGTTTTGGGTATACATACCATACAGTGGTCACACACAGCTTTGTTGGAATATGCATGCATGGATGGTGACTGAATAGACATAAAATGCTCGTAACGTTCGAACCGTATGTCATACCGATTTGTAAATGAACGCTTTTTTTTCTAAATTTCAGAACCCAAGTTTCGGAGCTTTTGCGTGTCAGACAGGATAAGATGTTGATAACGAGGAAAACACTATCAAAAGTCTCTGAGTAGTTCCCCACAGTCCAGAATATCTTTCAGGCAGCCAAAATGTTATTCTGCATTTTTTAATTTCACACTTAATTCGTCATTGGTTAAATTCGACACTTACGCTTCGTCCAATGAACCTATCTATTTGTGATATCATTAGCTATGCAGAGTATTTAAATGTTCAACGTGCATGTTGCTGAATATCCCCATAATTGACCAGTTTTACGGGGCACGTTTAAACATATGTTCAGCGATTTATTCGGTCTCACAGTTTCGTTGAAAACCTTTAACTGAGCTAATTTTGTAGTTTGACTTAAATAAGAGCACACTAACGGTTAAACAGAAGTTCTACACCTCACCCATTTTGTTTCGCTCTCATTTTCCCTCATTCGTACTATGACATATGATCCATTCATTGGATCCCCTTTTACCAAAGATTGGGTAAGCTCAAATAAACTGTCGACCGCTGTACATAAACGAAGTTCAACTGAACTGAAGTTCAGATTTGACTGTAAAACCGGACGAATTTCAGCAAAATACGTGAACTCTGTTCAAGATGCAGCCGAACTTAAATTTAAATCTTCACAGTGAGATTGATCGTAAGATATCCAGCCTGTGATAGGTTGGAAATGTTGATCTTTACTTTCTTGAAACTCTAAAACTGGTTAAAAAAAGTATGCAAAATCTGGTGAAGCGTACGTTCTTTGACAGAGTAGCATATTTTCGGTACGCAAGAGCAATGGTCGAAGGTCTTTATTACGTCTTCATCATTGTCGCACAATTGTGCTAATAATTGGGTATTTGCTCAACGCATTTCTTCTTACTTTGTTAACTGCTTTAAAATTAAATTGAAGCAATTAGCAGAATCTGGGGGTATGGGCTTATGTACACAGGGCAAAGTTGCTGACTGCACCCAACCTGGTAGGATGCCAGCGCGATCCCTGTTTGTGCATAAGTCAAGTTGACATACAGCCTCCTCGTGGCGCCCCTGGATAGCCATCACAACAACCGTTGTGTGGTGAACTAATGTATGCAGCGATCCCCCTCTGCCCGAGGGTCGAATAATGGGCCTGGCCTACCAGCTGTAGGTTGTGCGTGAGGTTAACTCCCTCACCACTTAAAAAACCAACGGTTACGAACCGACAACAGGCCTCGGATATGGACGGATTCAAAGTTGACGACCCCAGCAAACGATCAAAGGACAATGATTTTCGGTTCTGCACGTGGAATGTGAGGTCCCTGAACAGACCACGTGCAGCCGATGAACTCGCGGAGGCCCTAGACTGCTACAAAGCAGATGTCACCGCCATCCAGGAGATGCGATGGGATGGGCCGGGCAAAAGGAAGATGAGAAACTGCGACATTTACTACGGTGATTGCTACAAAGAGGGAAGGCAGCGCTTATTTGGATGCGGATTCGTTATTCGAGGCAGACTTAGGCAAAAAGTCTTAAGCTTTGATTATATCAGCGAGCGCCTCATAACAATCCGCATCAAGGCTAAATTCGGGAACATCAGCCTGATTTGCGCACACGCCCCGACGGAGGAGAAGGATGACGATAGCAAGGATGACTTCTATGATCTCCTAGAAAGAACATACGATCGATGCCCCAGCTATGACACCAAGATCGTTCTAGGAGATTTCAACGCACAGCTGGGCAAGGAAGAAATCTTTGCTAGAGTCATCGGAAAACACAGCCTGCACGACAACACATCCGGAAACGGACTCAGGCTGGTAGATTTCGACTCGGGGCGCAACCTCTCTGTGATGAGCACGCGGTTCCCACACCTCAACATCCATAAGGGGACCTGGCGGTCTCCTGATCAATCAACCGTCAACCAGATTGATCACGTTGCGATCGACGTCAGACACTCCTCCAATATTCTCGATGTCCGAACGTTCCGAGGAGCCAACATCGACTCGGACCATTTCCTTGTTGTAGCCAAGGTAAGGATGAGGATATCGAGAGAAGTACGGAGTCGAGAAAGAACACTACGGTTTGACGTCGGAAAGCTACAATCGCAATCGACCGCTAGGAACTTTGCCGACCGAGTCTCCCTGAAACTCTCTGAAAGTTCGACGCTGCCCGCACATTCAATAGAAGAAGAATGGAAACGTTGTCAAAAAGCCATCAAAGAAGCTGCCACTGATGTGCTGGGTTTCACGACACCACCCAGAAGGAACCCATGGTTTGACGACGAGTGCAGGCAGGTACATGCAGCCAAGCAGGAGGCCTACAAGGCAACGCTGCATCGAACAACGAGAGCTGTTCGTGAGCTCTATGAACAGAAGAGAAGGGAAGAGCACCGGCTTCTCAGAAAGAAAAAGAAAGAGCATGAGAAGCGCGCGGTCGTGGAGATGGAGAGGTGTTACGACAGGAAGGAGGTCCGAAAGTTTTACCAAAAGGTAAAACAAGTATCAGGAAGATATAGACCTCGGACCGAAGCCTGCAGGGACGAAAATGGACAACTAGTAGTAGAATCGCAGTCGATGCTGAGAATTTGGAAAAATCATTTCTGTAGACTGTTAAACGGCGATGACGACACAAATTCCGCTGTCAGGCAGAATGTTTCACTCAATTTGGACGATGATGAACACGAATTCCGTCCCCCCGACTTAGACGAAGTTAAGATAGCGATATCTAGACTGAAGTCGAACAAAGCTGCTGGAGCGGACGGATTGTCCGCGGAATTGTTTAAGGCAGCTGGAGATGACCTGGTTGGGCGCATGCACCAGCTCATCTGTAAGATATGGTCGGAGGAAAGCATGCCCGATGAGTGGAATCTCAGCGTCGTTTGTCCGGTCCACAAGAAAGGAGACCCCTTTGACTGCGCCAACTATAGAGGGATCAGCCTCCTTAACATCGCTTATAAAATACTCTCTGCCGTTCTGTGTGAACGACTGAAACCCTTTGTCAACAACCTGATAGGTCCTTATCAGTGCGGTTTCAGGCCAGGAAAGTCCACAATAGACCAAATATTTACACTCCGGCAGATCCTGGAAAAGACTCAAGAGATGCAGATCGACACCCACCACCTATTTGTCGATTTCAAGGCCGCATATGACAGCGTGCATAGAGACGAGCTATACAGCGCCATGTCTAGTTTTGACATTCCTGCCAAACTCGTCAGGCTGTGCAGGATGACGATAGGCTCAAGAGGCAATTGAGTAACAGAGCCATCTCTCGAAACACCAAATTGACCTTGTATAAAACCCTGATCATCCCAGTCCTGCTCTATGGCGCAGAGACATGGACGCTATTGAAAGCGGATGAAGAAGCTCTTGGTTGTTTTGAGAGAAAAGTTCTGCGTACGATCTTTGGTCCTGTTTGCGTTGATGGCGTTTGGAGGAGAAGGTTCAACCACGAACTATACGGGCTGTACAGCGGCATGCACCTAGTTAAGCGTCTTCGGATCCAACGCTTAAGATGGCTAGGTCATGTAGAGCGGATGGACACCACAGCTCCGGCCCGAAGAGTCTTCGACACCGAGCCATTGGGACAGCGCAACAGAGGACGTCCTCGCACTAGATGGCGCACACAAGTGGAAAAGGACCTCAACCAACTTGGTGTGCGCAACTGGAGGCAGCTGGCGAAAGATCGTGCTGGCTGGAGAGGCATGTTGGTTGAGGCCCAGGTCCACCCCGGACTGTAGCGCCAATCGAAGAAGAAGAATTAGCAGAATTTATCGTCAGGTGTTCTCCGCGAATGACACGGTGAATTATAGTAACTTCTGGTATATTTTTCTTAATAGGGTCTTCAAGCCCACGAGCATGCCAAGCGCAACATCTGCTACCATCGAAATGGACTTCGTAAATCGAATCGAATAGCAGCTCTTTACGGACTCTTCGTTAATCATTACCTGGTAAACTTGACCCGTTCAGTTGAATAAAATAAATGAGCTGTTTACAGGTAAAAAAGATTACTCCAAAAAATGTAGGGACACATAACAAAAGATAATTTAATGAACATCCTGTCTCGTCCATATGCAAGCCCATTTAAAATAAATGTTTACTATCCAAACCAGACAAATTATTGTGGGCTCCCCACTTATAACTTTTGAGCACTCATTCCCACGTTGACCCTCATCGAGTCTCCTGTGCCCCCCTGGGGGTTAACCTGAACAATTTTGAGAATAACTGCTCTACACAGATTTGTAAATTACAAACAAATTTCGATCGGTTGGTTGCAAGCGAATAAAAATTGAGTTAAAACCGCAAAAAAAAAACTTCGAATATTAATAAATATTTCAACAACTGCCACAATATCATAATTATTATTTTTTTTTCTGCCATTAAGTAAAGTGATTATCTATAATTAATAAAAATCAACTGAATTGGTTGAAAAGTACGGATGCTGAAAGCAAACAAAGGCTTTTCTCGGAATTGGGTCTATAGATACAGAGAAGAGAAGTGTTTGTGTTATAATTTCGTTATTGATGCACTTCTGGAAAAAGAGCTGCAGACAATTTCATCATATTTGCCTTTAAAATCCAAGCAACATAAACTATTCTGCTATGAGAGCATTTGCGTTACCGATTTTCATATAACCACCTACTAAAGTTTCACGTAGCCATCGTTTGCATCTCGCAGTAAGTCTGAATAATTTATGACTAAAATTTAAAATCTCTGTTTATAAGCCCGATTACACCACGCCGTTGGCGAAATCTATTTTTGTTTCCCTGTGGGATGAGATTCATGAGCTGCCTCTTGTCTTTTTTCGTGGTTTGTCTCTACTTTGTTCGCATAAATGTTTAACCAACTGCTATGAGTGCATGTTACTCTATCAGTGAGTTGCACTTCGGTCTGAGAATCGCTGTTTCGATTTACTATTGCCCTGCTTGCTATTGAGCTCCCGCTCTTGTGGCATATTTTTTGTTGAAAGTTTATAGCCCACTTTACAGCTGGGCTGACCTCCTACAATAGAAATCTCTATTTAACGACAGATATTTAATTGATAATTTATGGCCTAATCCCTGCAGTTCGTGAAAAAAAAACTAAACTCGGAATGAACAACCGAAATCCTCTTTAATTGGTGGGATTTTAATATTTGTTTACAGCATTATTAATCCTCTTATAATTTACATGAAATAAAATGCTTGATTTGCTTTTTATGCGACTTATCATTTATAAATATTTGCTCGTCATAAAAAATAGTCTTGCCTGTGGAATGCTGCCTCTCAGCTAGGCGGATACAAATGTGCCATCTGAACTTACCTGGAAATAAAAAAAGGAAATTTATGAGTTTAAAAATGCGGAACCAAATGCATGCGGACACAAAAGAACATTAAAAATGTATTAAGTGACTTCACCTTTCTTAACATTTTTATTTTACAAATAAACACGATTATTTATATTATTTTTGTTTTATGGCAAATTGCTTTATGGGGGTGGGAGGTGCACATTGATGATGTTCAAGTTGCTTCAGAGTTGATCCACAAAATGAACGTAACTTTGGGACAAGACATTAAGAACACATTTTGTGGATAGTTTAAGTGGCGCCAGGCATACCTGAGGATCTTTATTAAGTTGTCACACAATTGGATTGACGATTGTTGTTGTCTACATCGAGTGGGTCATTCATGAAAAAATCATGTTAAGTGTTTTGTCATCAACAACCGGACATATCAAAGCCAAATAAAAATACTAGCGAATGTATGTGGGATCCTTCCTGACAGGTAATTATGAGGGGAATGTATGGGAGTTTGTCTTATTCTTGATTGAATCTTACCATTATGAATAAAATGTGCAGTCGTTCAAATATCCGCCACGAAAATCTTTGCGCAGTTATGACAAGTCAATTTTTTCCCATATTATGGTGCTCATTGAACCGATAATGTTTTTGGAATATTATTCCCCATTTCAAGAACACCGGCACGCAAAATGACTATGCGGCCAGCGAATGAGCAGTCGTGGAAGAGTTTAACGGGAAGTTGGAAAGCGATCATCGATCTTCAAAGAAGTTGTTCTGACAAACTACTCGTCGACTCACAGGAAGGACATTAAATAATGAAATGAGTAAAATCCAAAGACTGCTCCACACCGAATAGGGCGCTGTGGATGATAGTCTTGTAGTCCTGCCTGGGGCCGAAAAAAAGTCGTATGCTGGAGGTAATGGCTTCCTCGCGCTTATTCTTTGGGTCGACTTCAGTCCCGTGTGGACGTGATCCTCCACCAACAAACCCCTCCAACTAGCGCACTAGGATCAGGGACTCCTTCGTACGCTTTTGAAATTGTTCATGCTTACCCACGGTATAGCAAGACTGGGGAGATAAGTGTTTTGTATAGAGGCTATTTGGACGCTCGAGAGAGGGCTCTATAACTCAATTGCCTCTTGAGCCCATAGAAATCTTGGTTGGCAGGAGTTGTTCTATGTTTGATCTGATATTACTCGTACAGGTTACTCCATAGCCCAGGTCGGTTAGGTTATTGAACTGATAACGAAATTACCAGCACAGTTAGACCAGAGAGCTGAGGAAGACAAGATTCTTAATTATGTCGAAGCTGCCCATTGTGACGCTATGTTCAAGACGTCGATGTTTAATATCCTTTTTTTGAAGACTGCACATACTTCGTTTTGCCATCATTCACAGAGAGTTGCGCGAATAAATTGCGAACTGGCTGTGTAACCAGCTTAAGACCAGTCCTTGAAAAAGTTTGGCGAGAAGTTGAAATGCGATCATATTTATGCGAAAACCATTTAACGGCTCTGAGGAAATAAATTCAACCCTACTCACGGAGTCAAATCCTTATATAGATGATGTGTTGCTTTCCAATGAGGTGCACGGTTTTGTGCAGATGGAGTCAGAACTTTTCGGAGCTAGTCAGCCCCGAACAGGACACTAACCGTGGCAGACTTGTAGACTTGCAAGTAATTAAGATGAGATGGATTCGTTAGAATTAAGAGGAAGAAAAATGCTTGAGGCAAGGGGTAAAGACAGATTTTAATGACTCCCTCGTTTCAATAAGGTGACATTGGAGCGTGGTGAGGCACCTTGTAATGATAATACTTATATGGGTGGCGCTAAGCCCGTAGAGGGCCAGGGACGAGCTTTTCAGTAACCACTCGTGTTGTTCTCTCACGGGTGGACCTACAGTTTTATGCCGACTCCGAAAGGCCAAGTTTGAGAAGCGTGTCAGCGACTCGAAAGAGGTGGGGCCGTAAACAATTTTTTGGTCGTACAGACCAGGGATCGAAACTAAGACGTCGAGGTTCAAGTGCTGTGTGATCGACGCACATACCTACAACGCCACGGAACACATACTTGCTTGGAAACTGGGGGGATTGTCCCTCTTTTCAAAAAGAGGAAAAAGATTGCTCCAACTACATTTGTCTAGTCGATACTTGGCATCCACACGGTTGGCTAGCATGGGGGATGAATAGTGCAGTTATCTTCTCGGCAGAAGTACATCCGAGGAGTTCTTCCTGTCTTATAGATTTGGAAAGGACATACGACTGAGTTCCAAGTTAGATTAATAATCCTTCACACAAACTGTTGCAGCTATTTTAGGTCAACGAGGGTAAAGCAAATAGCTGTCGCCGTTTCGTCAAGGTTGAGTCTTGTGACCTCTGCTATTCATCACATGTATGGTATATACATGAAGTAGATTTTGCCGCGCAGCCAAGTCGAGGAATGCTACTTATTTGGATTGTTAGGAGTAAGTCATTTTCTTTTCAGGATGGCTTAGTTATACTCACATCTGGGATGAAATTTAACGAGGAAAAATCTGAGGCTATGGTCATTTCCAAAATGTAATGCACTCGTAAGTTAGTTGAGTCCCACTGAAATATGCGCAGAAGTATTTCGGGGTCTATCTAGTGAGTCGATAGTGATGCGATGCTGCAATCCTGATTTTGCTTTGCAAAGCAAATGTTAGCCGATTTATACGGTCTGAAACACGGTGCTTCCTCGAAAGGAAAGGGCCTTAGCGATCTGGCAAAAACTCTCCTGGTAGTACTAGGTGCCACTTACTATTCAATTAGAGCAGATAGAGGAGTGACCTACAGATCTCTCGCCTGTTCATTGTCTCCACGATCCTCTTAGTGGATCACGCGCGTAGGAAATTGATGACGTTGATTATCAGTTAATGCCCTTATCAATTGCAGTCCACCAAGTTCGACTATGCTGCCCCTACTTCAAAAACTGATGCGTATCAGACTGTAAATATAAAGAGCCAGTGAACCCACGTGAAACTACATTTTCCTCTCGGTTTTATTCAATTTCTAAAAAAATATCCAGCTTTAGGGCTGCAATTCCCAAAATAAAGTCTGAAAAGTTCTCTGAGTACAAACTGTTATCCCTTTGCAAGACACATCTGTACTACATTGTGTACACTCACTCAAATTAAACACAAGCGTAATCCCCTCAGCGCTCTGTAAGCAAAGTTGTTCAACAGCTGGAACAGATTCAATGTCAAACGCACGACTCCTTCTCTTTTCATCTTCATTTCACGTCAGTTACCGATTACTAATTAATCATTTTAAACAAAGCACCGACAGCATCCCACTTCAATTTCCTCACTTCTTTAAAACACATCCAAGGTAATGACGGCAAAAGGAACGCAAAAAAACCCAACTGAAAGGAAGTACAAAGTTGAAAATGTACATACTACGTTATCCTTCAGAAATCAACCCACGAGCAACCTTCTATTCATTGTACTCGGCAACTTATTCGGCTTGACTGATGCGAGTACGTAAAGTTTTGGCGAACTTTAGAATTTACTTTGCCACAGTGCAGAGCCGTCGGGAGTGATGTAGGACGCCGCCTCGTGTAATGAGGCTGCCTGCTCGGGCGGAACCCATTTGAAAATAATTATACCAGCCCGCATGACAATTTAAGTAAAATATGCTGTCTGTGATACGCCACAGCACATTGTTGCTGAATAAAGTTTTCTCTTTCGAAAACATTCGCCGCACAGTTTCGCACTGGCTGGTGGCAAACTACTACTCGTGATGTTAGTCAATCGGCAAGAGGGGGGCTAATTTGCGTGAGTAGTTTTCCCATTAATGGGACGGAGTTCTGCCATTTCCATTCGATGATGGAATCCATTAACGTATTGACCCAATGGCTTGCTTAATGCGCCTGTGATCAGTTCGAAGCATGAAAGAGATGACTAATAAAACTGAAATTAGGTACTCAGCGAATTGCTTGAAACTGTGACGCGTGTGACTGGAGGACTGGAGTTTAATGAGGAGTCGCTTTAGAGGCGATACTTCCTCAAATGGTCCACGGTTCCCACCCACTCCGATGGTTAATCAATTTCGAGGAAAAATCTGCAATAATCAACACTAATGGAGCTGGAATTTTATTCATACGTACGCCCATAAATCTCGCCCTCGTGGCATGCTCTTACACCACACACAACTAATCCCATTAATTAAATGTAAACATAGAGCACTGGACCACACCGTGTCGGACAAAAAAAAACAACAATCAGCCTAATGACCCCGACGCCCAAGCCGCTGAATTACAAATTTGATGCACAGACACTGGAACACAGGAAATTTGATTTATATGCATGATTTGTTATAATTTCGAATTGAGCCACCAGAGCCGCCGGCCCCCTCGTTAAAGAGCGCCCTCAGCAGATCAAAAGATAATCGAATTCATGCATTTTTTCAGAATTCAAAGGTATTTATGAGATAATTTACAAACTAGCAACATATTAATTTCGAAGGAAAACATGTTTCATGTGTGGCCCCTTTTCATTGAATTAGCAATATTGGTCAGTGAATGTTTAATTCAATGTAAATTCCATTAATCTCGTGCGCTTTTTTCCTGACAGCAGCGAAATATGATTACACGAGCATTATAATTTTCTTTTTTTTTTCCAAAAAATTTATTTGCTTTGTCACGCAGTGCATATGGGGGCGCCGTAATGCTTCATAAGTTATTTAGTAATTTAAAAGCACACGCATTACCGAATAGCTATCGGATTTCGGGTGAAAAATAATTGGATTTATTTGCGTGAGCAATTAGTGTGCAAACAAAGGGCCCGCATTGAAATGTGATATGAGAACGAACAGTGAGTTGTCCAATTATTTGGTTTGATAATTGGACTTTAGACAAAAAAAAAATTATTGTGTCATTGTTGAACATCTTTAATAATCAATATTCGTCAAAATTCGTCATTTCCGAAGCGGAATATTCTAAAACTCCACCGAACTCGAACTCAAACCACCAGAAGGCATTCTGTTTCTTCAACTGGTGGCGATACAGTTCGGAGAGAATCTGAGCCTCTGCCAAAAAGCTACTCCTACTCACAAGTCCTGGCTCAAGGACATGGCCAACCATTACTGGACACACAAGGAAGGTAACAGACGAGCCAAAATATTCCTACCAATATCGTCTCTTACCGGAACGAAGCAACTCCTCGGGCACACCAGGAGCCAGATTCGAAGAGCCGCAGGTTTCTGGACACGGCCCCGTAAATAAACACCTCAACAATAGCAATAGATGACACCTGCAGAATGTGTAACAAGGAGGCAGAAAGTGCATTGTGTCGCTGTAACTAGTCAGTACTAGGGATGGCCATGTACCCGGTATAAGCCCTTTAAGGGCAAAAAGTCTACGCACGTTCCTAGTCACGACACCTACACCTCATTGAAATCTAGGTAGCGGACAATAATGACATTGGCCCTCATTGAAACCTATCTTGAAGCGACAAAATTGTCGCTAATTCGGCCAAAAACGCAGTATGTTTAATCCTGAACTAAGGTGATCTCTGCCCACCTCGACTGACTGCCCTGTACCCGACCGACTCTAATTTCTCGCTCAATTTTGGCTGATGTCGCTCTCCATGTGTTTGCATTATAGCTTCGCTCTCACACACTCCCCGGGCTGGAGCACTATTGGCAATTATGTAACGAGGACCAAGGATGAGAATGCAGAGCCCATTAATTGAAGCAAATTCTCCAAATGAAGGAAGTAGACTTGCAGTAAAGCAGATATGAAACAAATATAAAAACAATTTTTATTTGAAAACCCCTCCCAAATTATCCTCGCCTTCTGCTGGATGTCTTGGTTTTCAAAGGCCAGCCTATGGGCTATTGCACAAGCGAGCCTATTGCCTTGGTTATAAAAGAAGTGTTACAGAATGTGTAGAAGTAGAAATAAGCTGCTACGTAGCAAATGCAAGTCAATTAATTAATGAAGTAGATTCTCATCTCTCTCGAGGACGCATCGCTTTCTTACTTTAAATGAATACATTAGACATCGTTTTGATTTTCTGTAAGGTAAGCCCGTAAATATGTGTTGTGGTGGCCCGTGGCGTTGTGGGTATGTACGTCGACCCCAACCTCGACGTCTTTGGTTCGATTCCTGCTCTGTGCGACAGAAATCATTTTCACGGCCCCACCTCTTCGACTCACTGACAACGCTCATAGAGTATTTCCTGCCTAGAAAAAGCTTCTCAAACTTGGCCGTTCGGAGTCGGCATAAAACTGTAGGTCCTCCCCACTAGTGAGAGAACAATATCACGCACAATATGAGTGGTTGCTGAGGAGCTAGGCCCTGGCCCTCTACGGGCTGTGGCGCCACCCATATTATTATTATTATTAAGCCCGTAAGAATTCTACCAGCTATACTACGATTTGGATGTAGTGCGGGCGTCAAAAATCGTGAACTGCACTGTCTCGGCAACATTGTTACATCTTGACGGAAAGGACCGCAAGTGACTTACCGGCATTTTAAGGACCACTGCATCACCTAAGAGTGCTATGCCCAAGCCATGCAACCTCCTGCAATGCATGTCCCCTGCTCCTAGGTGGTAGTTATGTGTTGCTGATCTGATGACGTAGGTTCCTCAACACAGAAGTGTCTGTAGGTTTTCATCCAATAAACCATGACATTTCAATAAATGGAGGATGCTGCCTGTGTCTGTGAGGTCCAATGTGGTTTTAAAAACCAAAACAAATTGGGCCATATGGACCACAACGCCTCTTGCGTTCGGTATGAGGCATGCATGCCAAGTCATCGGGCAAAAAAGACAGCTGGGTCTTGTTGACAGGAAGCATTGTATTAGGGCCCGTCATCGATGGATAGTAACAATAGCCTATGCTCAGACCTTCCATGAACATTACGAAGGAAGCTTCTGGGTCTGCAACTGGCACAGAATCAGGTGACAGCCTATTCTAAACTCAGACAATAAAATCACTGCGAACGATTATGACGATCGCTATAAATGGTGCAGATAGTCAAATGCAGGTCTAGACTACACTAGGCATGTAAGCCCCCCTAGGGTCGTACAGGAAGCAGATCAGTAAATTACTAGACGTAACAATTGGACACTTCTTCCTAAGTAAACATCTGGGAGCCCCTGAGTGCCCTGGAAAAACTTATCTAAAAGCAGCACGGATAAGAAAGAAAGGGAAACAGTATTGCACAACACCGTAATCCGCTCTTGCAGAAATTTTAAAAAGACTAGTAGGTAGTTAATCTTTTCGAAACTATCGTCTTAAAATAACCAAACGTCCAACAGCAGGGAAACTGTCTAGTCAGGTTTCAAAGCCGGGAAGCGACAACAAAAACTTCACTAATGGGTCTAAATGGAGTATGGTTTCATGCGATAAGCATGCAGTCTAAATGCAATACAACACAATATGCATGCAATACAGCACAGTTGGTTGAGTTAGTTGGTTGAGTGCGCAATTTTACGTCGGTATCGTCCTCAAATAGACACTATTTTAATAATAATGGAGTCGTTTGGTCATTCAGTGACTTTCTGTTTTTTTGTTTACTTTACCACCATTTTTTTTATTTTTTATCTATCCTAAAGAGCAGGTTCTTCCGAGTCTTGTCTCTTAATTTCAGACTAGACATTTAAGGCTGTACTGCTTTGTGTAAGCGCCTGAACCCGTCGTATAGGTCCTTATTAGGATGGTTTCAGGTCAGTCAGTCCAGAGCTGAACAAATTTTAACACTACTGCATATCTTGTAGAGTCGTCTGCATACCTGCCAAAGTCGTCAGCTAGTGCAGGTTGACGATAGAGTGCTTCATCAAGGTCGGTGATGCGCTCACCGAGACCGTCCATGTCATGTGACTTCTGCAATATAATTCTTAAGAACATCAGCCAGAACTCAATTGCTCAAATAAGGGCCAATTTTTCCAAAGCTAATAGAAATGCTATTTGCCTTCAGCAGGTGACATTGACGTGAATGGTCGAACACAAATCCCGAAGTAATTTGCCCAGTGTTGGCGTAGGACGCAATGACCCCGTTGAGGGCAGAATTAATCGTTATTTTGGTAGGCGGCGGCTGGGTACTATTGAATGCAGCGATCAAATTCTGGACATCAAGGGTGATTTTGTAGCTCTTATCTTTTTGGCCACACTGGTTTAAACAGCTGATTCACTTTTCGTGTTTTGTTTCAGTCACACATCTTCAGTTTGGTCAATAATCAAACCATGAATCGTCTTATAAACGAACAACGCTTGCAAATTATTGAAATTTATTATCAAACTGCGTGCTCTGTTGAGAAAGTTTATCGCGCGCTTCTTCCATTTTATGGTCAGTTTAACGACGAAACTCATTTTTTTCTCAATGGCTGCGTAAATTAGCAAAATTGTCGAGTTTGGAGTGAATTTCAGCCGGAAGCATTGCAAGAGCTACCAATGTATCCAGAAAAAGTCACTGTTTGGTGCGGTGTATGCGCTGGTGGCATCATTGGACCGTACTTCTTCAAAGATGTTGCGAATCGTAACGTAACTGTGAATGGTGAGCGCTACCTTGAGATGATATCCAACTTTCGTTTGGGCAAAGTGCAAGAGCTTGACTTGTGTGACATGTGGTTTCAACAAGACGGCGCCATATGCCACACAGCACGCGCAGCAATGGACTTATTGAGAGGCGAGTTCGGTGTTTCACGTTCGGGACCGTCAATTGGCCGCCTAGATCGTGCGATTTTTTGTGGGGCTTTGTTAAAGCTCATGTCTATGCAGACAAGCTCGCTTCAATTGACGCATTGGAAGACAACATTGAAGCATTTATTCGTGAGATACCGGCGGAAATGTTGGAAAATGCCAAATTTGGACCAAGCTTACTCCTGTTATAGTCTAAAAAACCTCAATAAAGTACAAATGAACGCGCTAATTGAAAAAAAACTGACTGCTGGTTGTCAATACAACAACCCTCTCTTTTATTTGAAACAAGCCTATTTTGGTATCAATGCCATTACGTAGTTTCATACCTAAGCTCATTTGATATTACATATGATTTTTCATTTTGATTTTATTAATTCAACGACATTGTGGTACACGCAGTTGAATAACGTCTGCTTTAGAAAAATGGAACAATATTGAAGTCAGTATTTGTTAGCGAATAACTGCTTTCATGAAGGCCACACATTTTATATAGAGATCGTTGTTTTAATCGAAATGTTGTTTGGTGCTATTAATTAGTGAGTTGAGTTTTTCTAGTTATATGTAAAAAATAAACAGACTTTTATCTCTCCTATCAAATATTTAAATATTTATGAGCGAGTCTCCCTAGGAGTGATGGTGTGTATGCTGTTCCTCACTAGAAATGGAGGTAGTATTAGACATTTGGACGAATAAAAGACAGAAACGGTGCGATGAATCAGACATTTCCAGTTGCCATATTTTTCTTTTTCAAAAACAGCTCTCCTTCTTCATTGTTCTTTGCTTAGCAAGATAATATGCAAATGTGAGGTACACAACTGAAACTTGTGTAAAGTTGTCGATTTCAGCTGTGGATTTTTTTGAAAGAAAAAAGTAAACTCTCCGGAGTGCGTCTCAGGAATCTATATTTTAATATTTGATATTCATTTATAATCAAAATGAAATGTAGTTGAATTGTTGAAATATCCTCCTCCTCCAACGTATCTATAGGGTGGTTTATTTAATTTGCTAACGAAAGCTGGACCGGGAAATTGGGACAAAACCTCTTCCTTGGCTCATTGATATTCAATTCAGCTTTATATGATCACCATTCCTAATAAAAGACTCACAAATTAATTTAGCTCAAGCAACCAATAAGTTTCGCCCTTTGCGTGGTGCAATCCCAATACCTACTCTTGGACATCTCATGTGTCGGTCTTCAGCAGGTGTAGGGTTACCCACTCTGTTTCGTTCAAGGCCTTGCTGTACAAACTAAGGAATCTAAAACGCCAGACGTGTATCAGCAAAATGCAAAGAACCACATCTTTACATGCGCTTGGTGCAATCCCAATACCTGCTCTTGGACATCTCATGTGACCAAACTGCAACAAACAGATCAACAATATTGATTTTTTGAGTACACTGCATCCGGCTAATTCTTAAGGAGGAAGTTCTTGTGTCTGCAATGATGACTGAAAAGCACATAAATACTTGATGATGATTTGTGGCTGATCATAGCTGCTTTAGCAACTTAAGACTAAATTTATCAAAATTTCTAAGGTCCTGGCTTAAATGGAACGTGATATCGTGTCCATGATATAAGCAATTTCATGGACAGACAGGTAATCAATTTAAATAAAGTCCATATGTCGCACATCTCTTAATGATCAAACTTGGCCTGTATTTGGTACCGTGTCACAACGACAGCCTGGACTTCTTCCCACGCAGATCACGGACTAAGAATATTGCATATCGATCGATTCATAAGTCTACGCAGTAACAGACGAAACAATACTGAATTTATAGAGGACCCGCTTAATTAAGCCGACGAAATCCTCTCAAATCTTCGGCTTAATTCAGTCCCTTTGTTCTGCTCCGAATGAAAGTATATCCACTCCGCAATTTTATGATACTCCTACTTTCATCCGAAATATCTTGTAATCATCGAGTAGGTACCCACCACAACCCCCAGTGCAGCAGATTTGAAAAAGAGTTCAATTTTTTCTAAGCCCCAGAGACAAGGCTTAGCCATGACCTCCTTCACACATTTCGAACAAAACCCTTTCGATGTAAGAATATCCCCCAAATCCAGCCTCTCACCACCAAGATGCCAAACAAGACGAAGGTCCATTCTAATCCATTTAATCATTCCTCGTTGCAGAGCGTTGCGAAGTCTAAAACGGATTATGGTTGCTATTCCCGGTAATCTCAGTAATCCGCGAATTATCTACGCATACATGTAACGACATTTTCTCCCCCAAAAGGGAACCTGCCAAGGAGGTGGCGTATCTCAAAATTCCACCCCTTAACTATTTTCGCAGAGGAAGCCAATAAAAACCAATTAGGTCGGATCCACTGACACTGACTGGGGCTGGAGGAGGTAATTAGGTTCACTGCAGATCGTCTTACAAATTTGTGTACACAATTACGGGGAACGCAGCGACAACAACTCCAGGTTGCGAATTAACATTGAAATTGCGGGCGTGCATATCAGAGGAGCATCACTTTGACAACCTGGGCAGCCGGAGCGGTGTCGGTTGGTGAAATGGGGAAATTACCTGAGAATACCGCCTTGAAATGCTATCTGCTCGGAATAGTTGTCTTAATTTACTCGCATTAAGCACCACTTCCATGATAAGAGGCGACGACCTACACCCAAAGGGAAACCTGTCACCGACACGGACTGAGCAGTGAGCAGCGCATGAATACAAATGCCAGATATCTGCCTTTCAACAGGACCGGTTACCAGGAATACACATAGTCTTCTCTCAGGTTAACCTGGATAACTCCGCACAAGAAGAGATCTGGGAACGCTGGCCATCTCCCCCGCAAAAGTTTCAGAAACCGCCCCACCCCCGTACCTGACCGGAAATGAAAGGAAAGAAATATTTCTGAACGAACAAACAAACAAGTGCCTTCAATTATTCGAAACAAAAGGAAAGAGAAGCAAAAACTTCTTCAGATCGACCTTCATAACTCATTCATTTCGAACTCGGAAAGAATCGTTCGTCACCTCGGAACGTCGGCAGTGGACACCGCCCCCACTCGACTGTCCGTCGCTACTGAAACGGACGACGGGCACAGGATGTAAAAGTTTCCCGAGTACCCGAAGAAAGCGAGGACAAGAGAATAAAAAAAAACTCGAAACACAGCACAAAAATTCATTAGTTTAGCGAAACTCAATTTAATGTCCTTTTTGGGTCCTTTGGCAAGGTAATATTGATTCGTTGTTGAGTGGGACCGGAGGACAACAGAGACACATCTGAAAACGGAAAACGAATTAAATTCAGCAAAGTATTGCAATTAAGGCAAAGACAATGGACGTTGCTCGATAAAAGCGCTGCTGTCCCAGCTGCTGTGTCTGATATTTGATGTTGTGACTTGGCCCTTTTTTGGGGGGGGCATGTGTATGAAATGCTTTTAAGAGAGTTGATTCGGCAAATACCAAATGACCTAAGAGGAGGAGGGGTCTTATCTGTGAGCTTCAAAGGATTTTTTAAGGTCTCCTGTAACAGCTCTAAGTCAATCAGACTTGAGTCTGGTCCACTCTCACACCATGGACTGCTACAAGGCTGATTGACGGATAGGAAAAAATTGTGTACCCCCACTTGGGCCTCACCAATCAGTGAATGCAATTTCTGTCCACAAATCCATTTTCATATCATTCTCTGGAATCAACGTCGAATATCCGTTAACAAGATCTGTCAACTCAATAATTTCACAGTTGCAAGGTGACGAGAGAGGTCAATCACGGCTGACATTTAAGAGGTGAAGGCCTGACCCCGGGCATTTTCAGTTTGTCGGGCATTAATTTGATTAGAATTCAGCTGACATTTCACGCTGAACTCTGAATTTGATTTGTCCCATTTGGCTAACATTGTTTGTGAAATAAATTCCATCTATCGAGGTTGCCGTCTGTGTAATCAAATCAGAAGATTGGTGGGCTCTGGTCAACAGTGACTAACAAGCACCAAATCAAGTGACTGCCCAATGTTATTAAAACAATCTAGTTTCGGATGGGGCTAGACCTTATTAGGTTCGGATAATGGTGGGCTTGCTGTTAACCTTTATGTTCATTCGTGACCAGCCTGTGATCCAATGTGAACATCTAATGTTCCGGTTGTGCCGCCCCAAGTAACGCACTTATGACTCGTTTGACACAATATATTGGCCATATTTCCATGTGATTTGTTCGATCTGATACTGGGGCGTATGTTGCGGGCACTGTCAGCACTATCCTGTGCCGGTCGGTATAACTGCTTGTTTTTGCATATTGACAACGACATCATAACGAATTCTAGAGTCTTATGCATTTTTTGAGCAACACGCGTTAATAAGATCATCATGGCCAAGATCATTTCGTCAAACGACACCTGGGGTAAAACATAACAATAGACAGCTACAACTAAACAAACTATCTAATAGTGGATAGCCTACGTAGAATTGCCATTAAAAATCGCAGCTTTTGTCGAAACAAGTGAACATCTTGCCATCATCCTTTTCTGAATCGCATCATCCACTAAACCGATCGTTGGGGTAAAGCACGCACATGAGATTTACAGGCCAGTCTATCCTCCGCCATCGATCGTTCAGACCTAACCAAGTGAGGTTTTGGACTTGGTCCGATCACCTCGTCTTGGATCTGCAAAGATGACGCCTTCCTGATGTAGTTGCATTCGTAAACAATTGCTCTACACCGAGTTCACGGGTTTTAGGGCCCCAGTTAAAGGGCTTTTCGAATCTGAGGCTCCTAGTTAGACTTCAACATCTCAACTCTCTATTTTGAAAAATTGGCTGCGGTGTTACACTCATGATAGTTATCACTGCCACTTAGTCACATCCATAGCCCTTGTTCCAATCTTCTGATCGATTTCAGTCATTCACTAGTTATAGTACATTTTGGTTCCTCCTTGCTGCCCTCGTGTTCCACGAATGGGGTATCATTAACAAAATTAGTTACAACGGTAAGATAACAATAACCGGCGCGTGTTTTTGAGAATCTATACTCAGCTGACTGCACACTGAGTTCTCAATAAAACACGCCTAATATTTTATATTGTCCAAGCCTTGATCACTCTAGGAAGATCCAAGAATTGATCCTTGAGGGACTGCTCACTTCAACGGTAATAAAAATAATGCCGGTTACCTGCTACAACTGTGTGCAGTTCGGAGGATATTGAGAATCCATTTATAGGTTTTGATCAAACACACCCATTCCTAAGTTTTTATCAAGGAACTGTCCGAATGCTGTGAACTTCTTTGGGTATTCTGTTGAATTGAACAAAATTTTCAATGGCCGTTGAAGTTCTGTAAGGTGCACAAGAACTGGGCTGTTGATGATTTGAAAAAGGGTTGCTTGGAGTGATGAAACAAAAGCTAAGCGTTACTAGTCAGATGGCCAAGAGAACTACTGGAGTACTTAGGGAAAAGATGAAACACGACGGAGGGGGGGATAGTGGTTTGGGGATGTTCCACTTGGTGGCACATAGGTCCATTGATGTGACCCAGCCAGGGGATTATGATAAAGGAAAATTATTTAAGCTTTATTCAGACCAATATTTCTAAATTTGTGTACTAGTGCCATCTAGGAGAATATACACCTTAAATACGATTCATCAAGATGGCGACCCAAAGCATGCAGCAAAAGTTGTTCAAAATTGGCTCCAAAATCAAGAATTTTAGTTGATGCAATGGGTAGGCATCGATCCAGATTTACACCCAATCGATGCATTGTATATTGTAAACAGGAAGTTAGCCGCATAACAAGATACACCGAAACCGAATTATATGTAGGGACCTTTGGAAAAAAAGCATTGACCACGAAATCATTGAAAACTTGGTGGCAAGTATGCCAAGGACACTTGACAGTGGAATACACAATTAAGAGCCTTGGACTAAGCACAAATTCAAGTCGATTGAAAAAATAAGACACGCATGGGCAAAAGTGTTCGAATATATATTATTTTTAATTTTCAATAAATAGGTACTGCTGCTTGCTGTTCTGCACCTACTAAAGTCTATGACCGATTCCTTATACATTAGTTTGGATGCACACAAACATGCATCGACGGGGTGCCTACTCTAAACTTTCTTCGCCGTAATAATCGTCCTACGAGGTTGGGCAGTGTTTCCATCAACGTATTGATGATTTATGACGAACGTCACTTAAAAGCCATGACCTCAATGAATTCCCTATGAACTCCCACATCAACAGAGTGTCCTATAGGAAGATTCAAAGTTCTCAACTCAACTCGATCAATATTTAAGAACTTATTGGAGTCATCTCCATGGCCGCCCTCACTCCCAATGGGCCCTCCTCCATTCCAAGGAGGGAGGAGAAACGATGAAGATTTAATGAGCACGCCAAAGTACGGTCGAACGTTCCAATGCGGATAATAAATCAAGCAGATTTCCAAGAACCCGCCCACCCCTCAATTAATCGCGTAAACGCTTTTAAAGTGGGTCATTCTCACAATTCACACTTCAAATCTTTACAATCGCATAAAAATACCTTCTTTCGAATGCCGTGAAGTGTGCGAACGCACAAATCGATAATGCGTAAAATTTCAAAAATCCTTAAGCGTTCATCATCGGCGTCAGGTTGCCGACCTAATTTCACTGTTAGGCCGGCGATTACACTAGAAAGCTCCCATCAAGCGATGAGATAAAATTAAGGACTACAATGTGAACAGTAAGCACAAATCGAAAGTAAACAACATAATTGGCTGTACAAGCACAAGGCAGCGTGTCCGAGGGCCACCCACTGCCGCACGGCGCCTGAAAGAGGCCAGCCTTAATTATCCGGAAATAGCCAATAAATCCGCAGTCAACGATACTTCGCTGTAAATTTATTAACGAAAATAAAAATGCAGCGGCAAACTTTTCATCGGTCTCGCATTTAATTGCATCTCTTGAATAAATACGCCCGCAGAATAAATAAATTACCATTCAAGTGGGGGCTTGATTGATTTAATTTACTCCGGCATTCCGGACAACAATTCCAATCGTCGCCCATCCACGGCCACGTGGACGTAAACAGTTCTGATTGCTCCTTGAAATCAAATTAAAAAATAAGCCTCGTATCTATGACATACAAGCTTGCTCTGAACGCAGCGCTGCAATTATCCAGAATATCGCGTGTCAGCGTGAAGGTCTGCCTTTGAGCCGCCCGCCATCTCTCATTTGGTGGTGCATCCACCTCTAAAGGGTGGGGGCCTTGCAGCGCCCAACTATTCGATTGCATTAATCCCGCTCATTTAATTATGAAATTACTCGGCGAATGTGACCCCGCCTCCGGGGATGCTCTCGCAACATACTGCGCTTACGACTATTTGTTTATATCACCGGTCGCGACATGGCGCTCGTTTTTCAATGCAAAAAAGACAGAACTTAATAAATACAATTATCCCGCTGGCAGAAGGAATATTATGCAAATTGAGCATTGAAGTGATATTAAAATGTCAAACAAAAGCACATACGTGCGGGCGCGTCGTGCACATGTGGGCGGCCGTGTCTGGTCGGCCGGCCGGTGAAATTCAAATGTGCGTTTGGCTTAAGCCTTGTGAAACACCCTCATTACGGAGGTTACAACTTGGACAGGATTTTAATTAAAATACGTCCCGTTGTCCTCGTTAAGTTTGACTGCGAGTGCTCTCGTGGCTGTCGACCAATTGGTCGTGTAGTGGGCGCGAGGATCGGATGCTGGCGGCTCCTGCAAATTTATGCCTTCAGCTGTCAGCGATGATTTAATAAAAACGCGTGCGAAATAAATTGCGCTAAAAAAAACCGAGACAACGATCGGAAATTGATTTATTTATGGACAGGGAGAGTATTTTCTTGTTTTACTCGTGTGACGCGTAATTAAACTGGGGTCGTCAATTTGGCAATAATTATCAACAATTTACTGCAATCGGCGCGTGGGTATAAATCCGATCTTGACGCATGTGGAGAGGTATCATGTTGCTGGCCGATGTCTGTTTTGCAGCTCCAGAGATGAGGGAGAGATGCAATTTCACTGAAAAGAGCCTGATAAATAGGCGATCACGTCAAGCAAAGCCGCTCGTCATTAATCTTACTGCAAACAGATTGTGTTAAAATTGCCTGTCGGTGCTTTTGATCTTAAAATATATTCTCGCTTAAATGAAAGCAGACAAATTTTGAATCTGAATTCTAGGAAATTGACGGTGGACCCAAATATGAGGTGGGAATTGGTCAGAACGATGAATGTTTGAGTGAAAAGACATGTAAGCTCTACGGATGAAGAATGTGAAATTTGGTGACCATCAGATTTCGCCTGTTTGTTCCGATCAAACGGTGGCCCGAATTACTAACTTTATTGGTTGCCACGGGTGTATAGTGAGCTTCGAGCTTTGGCAGGGGCTCCAAGAAAGTCAGCAGAAGCTGCACTGTTATCGTCCAGAGGAGCCACTTGTACACTTCCCAGTTTCACCTCCTTGGAGCATCTGCCAAGGCTCGAAGAGTGTACTTGTCTCGAAAGAGCTTCTCAAACTTGGGCATTCGGAGCATTGTAAGCAGTAGAAGAAGCTCTGAAGGAACATTGGACGATAAAGATAATAAAATAAAAAATATTCTAAAACTAAGTATAGAAATTAATTACCGAGAAATTTGCAATTTAAAAATATACTACATGTATGTATATACATTTTATTTCTGTTCTGGACTTACGTTCAAAATTATAATTTTATTTATATATCGCCGATGTCACCAAACCGTGCTGCTGTCATACCAAGACTCACTCCTCTGTACTTCGTTCGCTTACTCGCCGACTCTCCTCCTCAGTCCAGCCTAGTCCAAAGTCCCGTCGACCTCAATAGCTTGTACTAAATCGATAGTAGGGTCCATATAATTGAATGTTTGAAGATTATTTCATTCAAATGTTGACCTTGACTGCGCCTCAAATGGTCCATCCGCTTAGTCCAAGCTTGGCATACTCCTTCCAACATTTCCGCCGCTATCTCACGAATAAATGCTTCAATGTTGTCTTCCAATGCGTCAATTGAAGCGGGCTTGTCTGCATAGACATGAGCTTTAACATAGCCCCACAAAAAATAGTCTAAAGGAGTTAAATCGCACGATCTGGGCGGCCAATTGACGGTCCCGAACGTGAAACACCGAACTCACCTCTCAATAAGTCCATTGCTGCGCGTGCTGTGTGGCATATGGCGCCGTCTTGTTGAAACCACATGTCGCGCAAGTCAAGCTCTTGCATTTTGAGCAAACGAATGTTGGATATCATCTCAAGGTAGCGCTCACCATTCACAGTTACGTTACGATTCGCATCATCTTTGAAGAAGTACGGTCCAATGATGCCACCAGCGCATACACCGCACCAAACAGTGACTTTTTCTGGATACATTGGTAGCTCTTGCAATGCTTCTGGCTGAAATTCACTCCAAACTCGACAATTCTGCTAATTTACGTACCCATTGAGCCAAAAATGAGTTTCGTCGTTAAACTGACCATAAAATGGAAGAAGCGCGCGATAAGCTTTCTTAACAGAGCACGCAGTTTGATTATAAAATTCAATAATTTGCAAGCGTTGTTCGTTTGTAAGACGAAGAAGAAGATTCATGGTTTGATTATAGACCAAACTGAGGATGTTTGACAGTGAAACAAAACACGAAACGTGAATTAGCTACTTAAGCCAGTGTTGCCAAAAAGGCACTTGTCTACGGGACAATCTAACTATACAACTTTATTCTCCGCAAAGAAGTTGACCATTTGGCTTACCCAAATTAGCCTCTGATGGAAATTATCCAACCAAATACGAGCTTTAATAGTCAGACCAACAAGATACATCCATTAACGCCTCGCACATCTAAAGGCAACTTATTGCAGAAATCCTTAAGCGCATCATCAATCCGAGTTATATCATTTTGATTAACATCAGAAACCGAATCCGCTTAAGGCTTGGGGGAACTTAATACGTAAAGCAAGGGAAAGCTGCAAAGAAAAATCACGTACACATCCAGGGACATCGGGGACCTGCAAATTTATTTGCCACCACTGGCAGGCGGATGTATTACCCAACTGCTAAGGGACATAACAACAGCATGGCGTGTCCAGAGATTGCTCAGATTCATGCAGCATCCTCCCCCGCAGCATAACGTTGAGATTTCAACGTGTAAGCAATAATGAATCCCCTGATCCTTTGTGATATTTGATGACATTCGCAATTTCAGCCAAAATCCACTCTGCCACTCTGCCACTCACTGACACATGACAATCGTAATGTAATCCACAACCACCACTCAGCACTCACTGCCGCCCGTCATTCACACATCACCAGCAGTCACAACCGCACGCCATGCCATTTCGACGACAATGAATTTATGTTGCCACTAAATGAAGGATTTTTGGTGAAAATTCGATTTGGCCGAATGTCCTTCGTTCAGCTGCTGTTGGTCGGACAATTAAAACGTAATCAGGCTTGAGGAGTCGCCTTCGAAGAAGGGCGACAGGATGACCTCTATTGGTTTGCCTCGTGGGGGGATGGTGTTAGTTTCTGCCTCAGGGGGTGGCTGTTCTTGAGTCTAAGGCAAGGACAATCGGCAAATGTTTGCACATCACAGAGGCTCCCTCTCCGTATAACTGAACGGATTTTACATGCGTAACCCTTTTATGCAAATTTCATGCGAAAACATAAATATTTTATGCCGCCCCACCTACTGGCGCACTCATAAAGTACGCACAAAGAGCGAAACGGAAAAAATGAAATAAAATGGATAACACGAAATGTGCGATTCAATGAACGCATTGACTCCACTTAAACCGGCCACCGAAAGAAGGGAAAGGAAGAAAGAATTGAGTTTTCTTTCGTTTTTTTCCAGCCAGCGGGTGGATGTTGTGGTGGGAAGAAGACTCGCACTTCGTGGCAACATGGCTGGTGGGTGGCGGACGGGGGAAAACTATCAGAAGTAATGAGGGCGCATTTCATGCATAATGAAGGAGTAATGTCGGAAATGGACTTAATTGCGAGTTGAGTGTAAGAGGCAACAAAAATGTTTATGGCCCGATGTAGTCATGCAGAAGTTGTGGGCGCTTCCGTCGTTCAAAGTGGGTGAGTGAACCGAAGTTGACGCTGTAGTTTGTCGGCGATCTTAAGGCTGCCCGCTAACTAGGGGCGGCATAAAATTGAGGGTTTAATACTTAATACCGGAGTGGGTGGCCATCAAAAATTAACATTCAAATACCCAGCTAATTGGCTCAAACCTTTCACTTTTGAGATCATAACATTTTGGGTGTTCTTGACAGGTTGCCACACAACGGCGGGAGAGTACTTTGCTCCTTACAGCTAGATTGCGTTCACCAGAGAACCCTCTTAAAGTGCATACAACTGCTCGGAGGTGCATCAGAAGTGACTGATTTGAGAGATAGTCGGATTTGGTGAGCGATTAGTGTGATTGCCTTGAGGGGGATCTTACTTAGAAGAGGAACAGACAAGTCAATTAACATTTCATGAAAGATGATAGATTTCGGGAGAAACCAGAATCAGTGCTTGGTTATTAAACGAATCCTCTTCTTGGCAGTTGTTTCTTTTACAGGTCACAAGAAAGTGCAGAGTTATCAGCTCTCTCCTCTCCCCAATCCTGTCCACGTGGATAAGCGGGTACAATCAGCGTCTGGCGCGGCAGCTCAGCTTCCATTGCTGATGACAGTCACAATACACAATTTTCTTCTTCGAATTGACGGTGTCTGCTGGTCTTCTCGCCAAATACACACCATTTTTCTCTCGTTTTTGATGTCTGTAGCTGGTATTGTTTCCCACGATGAATTCTGCAGACAGGGATTAGGACTGCAGGGGAAATTAATGTTCTTTCTCTGAAGTGATTTCGATTTTCCCTTTGGATTAACCAGTAATTTGCAAGGTCATTGAGCGGGATCCATAGTTAAAACCACGATTTAGCGTATCAGCAACTCTTCGATATTTGGTTGACGCCAGATTTGG
The DNA here is from genome assembly GCA_916610145.1 of Eristalis arbustorum. NCBI lineage: Eukaryota > Metazoa > Arthropoda > Insecta > Diptera > Syrphidae > Eristalis > Eristalis arbustorum. Next base: position 14,494,924 of record OU744318.1, on the reverse strand, counting down.
TGAATCGGTTTCCCAAACGTGAAGGACTCCTCAACGGTTAATTCATTGAATTTTCGGAATTTTCACTTAAATCGCTGCAGGCTTTTGGGGGGCAGTCTGGACAACGATCTTGTCTTGTCATCTTTATTGTTTATTAAAGGAAAACATTCGCACATGTTTTTGACCAGAAGTCTTGAGGGGTATGCAGCTTGATAGGAATTAAAAAAGTGGAACATCAGTTTTGACGAGGACAGATTATCAGTAGTCCGAATGGGATCACAATTAAGGCCTTTAAAAGTGGCTATAACTTCGTGAGCTGGACGCACATTAGGAGGCCAGAGGTAGAAAAAGAACAAACAATTTTGAAATTTTAATTTTCAGAAAGGACAATACGGGATGGAAGTCTTTCGAAATATACCACTAAGCTCCACTCAAGTATGGGCAACTAGTAAACTCTTGAAATTATAGCCAACCAAGCGTATCAAAACAGGGACTGAATTTAGACATGGTTAGATTATTGTGCTTTCTGCAATACGGAGAGCACACTTAGACCATTGTTGGTTCATTGTGCCATTAATATAATCCCAACGACAGATGGGTACTAGTTATCTTTTGCTATCATTGTAATCGAACCAGGCAACCCTATAACCAAGGGCAGATGCTCAACCAGCTGCACCATCCAGCCACTAAGGGTCTGGACTTACGATCGATCTTTAGGATCTAATTGAAGATCTATCCATGGGCTATAGTGATCGTTTAGAAGAAAAAAGGTCTGAAATATGTACCCAGAGCAGAGCTTATACAATTTTGTTCAACACTTCAGTCTCGTAACATAGTGACGTAGGTGTAAGCATTCCACTACAGTGCGAGTATATATTCGTAATGAGTTGATCGGACAATTTGTTTCCCCAATAGCGAAAATATAAATTACCACCTCAGAAATGCTTAAGCGGAGTACAGAGTGCAATGTAAGAAAGGCGGTCAAAGCGCACTCATTATCAGCGTACTAAGACTTTAGTTAACTAAAGGCATCGAACCGATGCACCTTATTACCACTTCACTCAGCTTTGTTAGTACGATGAGTACCACATGTTCTTGCCCGAAATTTTAATTTCCCGCTTGATATTAGAGTGGTCTGACAGTAGGTTCACATTCATTTTTCTATGTAGCATTGTATGAAACTCACAATACGTAATGAAGCTAATACCAATCAAAACTTTTGGCTTGGTTTTCGGCTGTGAGATCAATTTGTTCACTAAATGTTACGGCCTTTGGATCTGCGGATAGTCAGTGACATTGAGGATGATGGTAATACTGTCTCGAAGAATCACCGATCCTAAGCCATTGGGACAGTGCAACAGAGAACTTAGTGTGCGCAGCTGGCAAAATATCGTGCTGGCTGTTGAGGCATATTGTTTGAGGAACAGGCTCACCCGGACTGTAGCGCCAATCAAAGAAGAAGAAGAAGGTTATACTGTCCACTCTTGCCATCGTACTCAATATCAATACAGACTACATTTTCGACTACTTACTGCATTTGAGAAGTTGCATCTGGTTTTCAGAATCCAGTGATACTGGATCTTAACTCTACTCTGTTGGTACGGCTTTTTGGGAGTTGAAGACACTGAATCAGGTAGTTGTTTTCTAACTTTTCTCCTGGAGGTTCATAAATTGTTTCAGAATCCGAATTTGAACTTTGGAAACCTCCTTCTGTTGAGCCATCACCTTCAAACACATCCGCTGCCCCAGTTTTTTTTAATCTGACACCAATTCTTGGACCATTGGATTCAAGCTCCTTTCTCTTTTTCGTAAGACATTTTCCCAAATTTGCAAATTCAATTTGATTGCTAGAATACAGCTGCTGTTAGTTCCCAGATTTCTGCCACCGAGAAAATTATCTCACTGTTTGACACAACAGTACATACACCAATTGAATCCTTTACTGAAAAAACTTACTCGGTTTTCTCTCTCCTGGATCTTCGATGAAACACATTGACGTCATATATCTTCTCGGGACTTACTGCGCACCTGGTGTCCGGGAAACACTAATATGTGACCACAATAAAGCAGCTTTAAGATTCAAGTATTAACATGCGAATAAAATACCCAAAACCATTTTCGGATAGTTATAACTTAAATCGAAGTGTCAAGAAAAAACAAATCTGTCTTATGTGGGGACAGTTTTTGGGATTGTATGATAGCACTCAACTTTTGCTGAAGCTAAGAGTCTAGTCAGAGTCTAGTTGGTTTTGATTTACATTTGAGCCAATTTTTCAAAATTCGCCATGATTTCCGGTGTTATCTGTTAGCATTCCTGTTGATGGTTCTCTCTGACAACAGCGATTGTCTCAGCCTTATTGACTTCAATTAGCCCGAATGAACGTACTCTGGGAAGGTTACACGGGCGATCTTGTTCACCACCATAAATCGCCAAAACGGGAGAGTACCGGGAAACCGTTCATAATATTCATTGTGGCTCGCGCTGTGTGTTCTGTTGCACCATCTACATGAAACCACCTCAGGTCGTTTATTATTGCCCTTTAGCGTTTGCCAGTAACAATGACCGTGTTGTCGATTGCGTCCTCAAAAAAACATGGCCCAAACACTCCTCCGCGTGAATTCTGCACAACACAGTGACTTTAAATGAATAAACTCTGATTCTCTTTCATCGATATGGTGCACAGAAAAAAAAATACGGCTTAAGTATTGTTGCGCCAATATTGGTGGTCAAGTAAGGCTTAAGAAGGTTTGTGGGTATGAGTGGTTCTAATAATTTGCTAGTACGTTGTCGAATCAGGAAAAAATGTTTTCTTTTGTTTTTTCGCAAAACACTGCCCAAACCATCGTTTCTCACGGCTTAGGGAGATTCCATTGCACTTTACGAAAGCGTACTTGCTTTCGCTCCCAACTAAATAAGAACATTGGACGAGGCTTAACGAAACTGTGCGATGTATTAATTTTCAACACAATTATTTCAAGTATTATGGTTCCCTTTTTCTCTTGCTCGTCATCCCTAGATCAACGCTCAATCAGTCGGTCAGTCACAGTCCACAAAACAAAAACCGCTCTTCCAATTATATTCCACCACACTGAATTATCGAATAAAAATAACAAGTAAACCGCACAGCCCGCAAAACTATCACTTTGTAGAGAGACGCGGTCCAACGGCATAAAATAAAGACAATCTCTAAAAAAGGGGCACTTCTAGGACAACAAAATCTCCCAAAGGATTCCAGATGTGGACGCACTTATTTAAATCGTAACCGAAACTCATGACGAAACCTATAAATAAATTTAGGGTTTTGTTTTATTCAAGGCGACACTCGTATTGAGAGCTCGCCTTACCTTCGAAAATCAATTTACAGGCTTTACGTTCACTCCGAGGCCGCAATTCGATGGCAATCCAAATTACTGGTCAAATAAAACGGGAAATAGCCGCTCTGATCCTCCCCCGTCAAGGACACGTACATGTGGGCGCATAGCCCGGGGTCTGAAAGCTTTACATTTTGATAGGTTTACGACTGTCAAAATGATAAACGCGTGCATGTGATTTTATTTATTCTATCCAATCTCTCGAATCATATCTGAGTCGATGCCTGCCAGGCTTGCAAATGAATTCTCAGCGAGGCAAACGGGCGCTCACGCGCCTATACATATTTCATGCTGATAATCGCATCATGTCAAACTGGCCCACACCATAAAGCTAATGCAATTTACTCCGCTTGACCTTTGACGCTCTGGTATTCACTTTCCATGTAAGCATGTCCTTACAGCGTCTCCTTACAGACGCACACACACACCGGGATAAAGATACGACGGTATCCCAAAATAAAAGGACACCAATGCTTTATAGCCCAGCATCGAGGCTGAGAGATGATGGGAGTAGGCAAAAAAAAGGATAATGAGGGTCATGCCAATGCCATTACCAATGGCAATGTAGGCAAGTAAGAGGGAAGAGGGCAAAGAAAACAGCAAAAGACAACGACGAGAAAGTGTCGCAAATCTAGATGCTTTATCGATTGCTTCCTTGAATTTATTTGTGTTGACGGATCTTGTGACATTTACAAGGATAAACTGGACATTTGGCCACGCAACCTCTTCAGTCAACACCGGCAGCGACTGGGTTACGATGTGAGCATTCCTAACGCAGATCATTGGCGATATTTCATCGATAGCATCTAATGTGAATTGGGATTCGTCAGCCATAAATAAATGGCCACTGCCGGGCTGAGCACACACAAAGCTGCAAGGGAGAGAGCGAGAAGACGCCGACCCCAGACAGGGGACTACAAGGATGTCAGGAAAATTAATTACACAGCCAAGAAGATATATGTACAGTCAACCAGGAGAGGCTAACATAATTCATTGCTTCTTGTGGTGGACGTAATAATGTCCTTTTCGCCAGGGAGTTTCCCTTGCGCTCTCTTGGTGTCTTGTCAAATCCAGCCCGGGCATCGCGACGAGGGCCGGCCGGCGAGGCAAGGAGTATATTAGACATGTGTCCTGAGGTTATTTCGTTTGTAGTCTCGAAATTATGAGATTGATTGAGGATGCTCGTTGTGTGTCCTGTTCTCCTCTTGTTCGCTTTTCTTGGACGGCCATACACACACACACACAAGTCAGTGGGTAATATCCTGTAATTTCGGAATAGTTAGGCTTGAATGAGCTCGGTAAACGGCAAGGGAAATTAATGATAGCAAATATATTTATTGTTTCGAGCTTATTTGGTGATTAATATTTCCTTTTTTCTGTTTGCCTGTGTCTCTTGTTCACTGTTGACAGAGGATAATGGACGGGGCTGCGTCAATGAGTGTAACAAACTTTACGGGTCCTGCAAGTGTGATTAGATGGACAGCTGTTGTTCGCCGAAATGAAGCGCTTTGCGAAAGTGATTTCGAGTTGTCTGTGTGTGCATAGGAGGAGGACGGCTGAGGAGGGCGGACCTATGAGAGCTTTCAGTGGGATTGAAATGGAATTTTAAAGGGCCGTGCTTGAAGGCGTATGCGTAACATTTTTTTTTAGATTATCATAAGAGCCTTGGAAAGTGGTGAAAAAGGTTTGGAATTTCGAGGGATTCAGATGGTCCTGGGGTGTGTAGTGTCAGCAGAAGAAGATACATTTTTGATAACCACTTCATCGTGTTCTTGATGTGATGTGAAAATGTGGAAACCTTGGTCGGGATTCGGATTCATCTTCTTTGTTGCCGACCTTGCACACAATCAATACAGCTCTTCCTATGGCGCGATTTTTGGCTGGCTGCTTTTAATTGCCCACACAAAGCTAGATGAAGCACTTCTCCATTTGTGTGCGTTACACTAAAGACGCCTGTTGTCTGATGTGTTGTCCCAAAGGATCAGTGTCAAGGGAATATCAGTCAGGCATAGTGAAATAAAATAGTATGTCGTGGAGTCTGTTTCAAGGGCTGCCGTCTAGTCCCAATAACCAATTAGCTAATATTTGTAGACACTTCATTTTCTCCACGAATTTACACACATTGAATACTTAAATTTGTCGCAGGTATTTATAGCGCCGCACCGCTGCAGTCCGTGATCGGTTTAGTCCCTGCTTTTACAGCGATCACTTGTGTGGTGGATGTTTGCAATGTACCCAGTCCATCGATTGGTTATAAACGTTGCGCCAGATAATGGCATCTAGAAACATGGCCCCATAAGTCGTATGAGGGCTTACCTTAGAAGTTTGGCTGAATATTCTTCTTGAAGTGATGAAACCATTATATATAGTTATGCCTGCAAGATATTGTAGAAGTAGATGAGTTTATTTTTCTTCTCAATTTTACTCTTTTGTGAAATTTGTTTCGCTGTCGTGTGATTTCTTCAATTTGGTACTCGATGAGATAGTGCGGCGGGCAACCTGAAGCAGGAAAGGCACTATCTTCTACAAGTCAGTCCAACTGTTGGGATACGCTGATGACATCGACATTATCGAGCGTTCCCAACTCGCCGTAGTGGAAACTTTCACGACAATTGAGGAACAAGCGAAACGAGCTGGTCTAAAGGTCGACCACGATAGAACTAAATATATTCTGTCGAGCAAAAAACGATCCGCCGCACACCATCTAGTCCAAAATGTTACAATCGACAGCTACAATTTCGAGGTAGTAATGGAGATTGTCTACCTCGGGGCAAACTTTGACTGATCCATGATAACCATGATCGCCATCTTAGTGGAGGTCCGGCGTAGTATCGGCCTTTGCAACCGGTGCTACTTCGGTTCGTGTAAACAACTGAGCTCGAAACTGTTGACTCGAAGGACCAGTCATGCTCTACAAAACTTTTATTCTGCCAGTCGTGCTTAATGGAGCCGAAACTGGACACTAATCAAGACTGCAGAGCTGGTTCTTGGTGCCTTCGAAAGAAAAATTCTACGCCAGATATATGATACCGTCTGCGAGGAAGGCGAATGGAGGAGAAGACAACCGCGAACTCTACGGGCTGTACAAGGATGTGGATGTATCCCGGAAGGCAAAAATCCGTTTCGGAGCAACCACTCGTATTGTTCGTACTATTGTTCTCTCACGAGTGGCAGGGCCCTACAGATTTATGCCGAATCCGAACCGCCAAGTTTGAAAGCCTTCTTCTAAACAGGGAATACTCTTTGAGCATTGTCGGTGACTCGAAAGAGATGCGGCGTGAATGTCTGAAGAATTCCTCTACCTCGATACTATTGGCTAAATACAGGTTGATGATGGATGTCTTCTTATCTACCATGTTGCACGCCGAACAGTGGATATTCAACTCCAATATTAACGGGATGTCGATCGCAGTCATGAGGATCTCCTCCGGTTCAGTAGATCGATCTCTTCTCGAGACAGGAGAGAGTCTGCCAAAGGACGTCAATTTTAATGGTTTCTCCGCAGTCGATGGCTTCTCAATTTGAGGTGGTAGTTAACCACAATGGCCAACTTAAATAGTTTTTAAGTTAGTCTTAAGATTTAGAACAAAAAATCAAAAAAAAAGGTGCTCCAAGACGTATATATGATATATGTTATGCATATACTTTACATACCATATACGCCCCGGTGCACGTCTATCCTAACAGACACAGTTAAGTCAGCTTGAGGTTTATATTAGGTTAATTTAGTTATAAGGCTCATGTAGTTTAAGATTTTTAAGTTTGGGTAATTAAGTTTTTCAAAGTTTTCTTGGTAATTTAAATTCAAAATCAAATGTCTATCAAGACGAAATAAAAAACAAAATTTAGGCTGGGATTCAAAGACACATATTATTAGATTAGCTTGGAGTACGGGGTCTTGACAAGTTTGATAAGGTATTGATAAGTTAATAAAGCTAGTTTTAAGTACTTTTGTTTAGCAAGTAAGTAGATATTATTTTAATAAAATTCAATACAAAAAAAAAGTAATAATAGCAATTAGTTTATTCGCAATTCGTCTCCTGCGTAGGACGCGCAGACTGAACTCTCCGATTGTATTGTCAAAAGTGTTTTCAAGAACATCTTAATAGTGCCGAGATCCAAATTCAACCCATTGATTCATACAAGCTCGCAATAAATGGTTGAGATGATCGAGTTGGAAAACCTTAAGCCCAATCGATGTGACTTCGAGGTGTTGTTTTATTCGCTTCAGAAATATTTTGTTGTCTTATTTACAGCAGATAATACGCAAAACGCGCATTAAATCTCCCTTTTTATGCAACTTGACAGTCACTGCCTTTTTTCACTTACCAGAAACGTTTTCCCGGTCCTTGCCATCCTACGACGGGCCTTCAGGTATACTACTATAGGGTTCTATGCTATAATGGCACTGGCCTTCATCGTCATGAGGCTGTCACGAGATTAGACTTTTCTTTGCTGTTGCATTGGTGTAAGTAGAAGTCTGCCTTCACTTTCTGGGAGCTAGTGCATAGTCTGCTAGAGTAGAGCAGCTCATACTCACAAGTTTATACTGATATTCGTCTACCATCACACTTCACGTATTCCTAGTATAACCGGCTTACATCGAATGAATGTTGGTAGATTCTCAACTTCCTAATTCAAAGACCGTTCTTACATTACAGAATCCTATCTTTTTCCGCGCTCAGTAGTCAAAAGACGTAAATGTGTGAGATCGTTCGATGTTTCTCTATTCGACTCATATTAGCGACATATTTAAGCAACTGCGTAGGAAATTGTGTTCCCAACTACTGAAAAGTCAACCCCCAACCAATGCCAAGCAAAAATGGCACTAAAATGGACGATAAATCATCTCCCCTAAGAAACTAAACGGGGGTTAAGTAAGTGTGCAAATTAATGTTTAAACTGCTGCATAAATCCATGAGCAACTCGCATGGAAAGCATGGAAAATGTTGTAAAAAAAAACTGCTCCCTTCATTTTTTATAGCTCCGACTATGATATCAGCGTTCCAGTTCACGTCACTCAGAAATTAGTCATAAATCCGAGAAACTAAATCGTTGTCTTCAATAAATCTTATCGCGTCTTTCCGTAAAACGTTCCGTTTTTAACGACACTTGCCTGTCAATCGGGGAACAAGTGGTTTTTAACGAGCTACATAGGTCATTCCGAATGTCGGTCATAACCGTCTGCTTGATTGATTCGCCCTTACGAGCGGAATGAATTTTTATTCAACTCCGAATCGATATCCGATGATGAGGGTGGGTACCTACGTGTATCCCATCGAAACGCGATGTGGTGACGAGCACAAAAACCACCCACTTTTCAGTGTAAATGACGGGTAATTGGAGGTATTTTTAGAATTCCCCTCAAATGTGATGCTAAACATTTGTTGTTGTTGCTGTGTTTTTTTGCAAATTCCAGCATCGGTAAGCAGCAGCGCACATTTCCCTTCCGCTTTGTAAATTTGTTCAACCGAAATTTAATTTTCATTTACTCGACTCGTAAATCAACAACTTTGGGCAAATTAAAGGATTTACGACTCGTTTTAAAATTTCCACTGCAGCAGTAATGTAATTGCGCTATAACCGGATGCCGAGGGGGGCTGGGGCTATTAACTTATTTATTTCCTTTTATGCGCATTCACACGCACCGTGGAACGCAACGTTAATAGAAGCTACATTTCTAGTTGGTGAGCCAGAGGGACGGGGGAACAAGGTACCTGCAGATATTTTATCGCCTCTTTGGAGTTTCTCCGCCAAAAGTCAAGTAATCCTCGACTCGCATGACCTGGTTCGGTATGCGAATTCAAATTCTTTTCAAAAGCACCCCACCCCCGGCACACTCCTTACATTCAGCTGGGTTAATCACAACAATGCCCCGGAGATGCTCGGCCTTGGCGCGGCGAGAGTGCCATGCAATCATATTTCTTCATTTCCTCAATTTCTCAACCCATGCCAAACATCACGCGTCACTCCACCCCAACCCCAGCCGCACAGTCGTGCCAGCCAACTTTGCGCTGACGCTTGCGAGTGACGGGCGGGTGGTGCGAAGTTGCATTATGATACACATCTGTCAGGAATAGAAGAAAATTACGAAATATCTCGCACGACCCCGACCGTCGTCGTTCAGTAAATACGAACATTTCATCTTTTGATTAAAATATATCGTCCGGGTTGAGTGAGCAAGGATGTGAGTCGTATTACGCAAGGAAGGAAGTGACAACAAGTGAACGACCGAATTGTGTGGGCACACACATGGAGTGTGAGTCCCGTCCTCCGACGCTTAACTTAGTTTAATTGAAAGATATATCGTGAATCTAATGGCAATTTATGTTCTCGGGACAAAAGGACCATGTCAGGAAATATGTTCAAATCCACTTCGCCTTCCCGTCACTGCCTTGCCGGAGACGCAGATGAACATGTCTTCAGCTCCATCCACGATGTGCGGCAATTTGGGCACATGTGTGCTTAGTGTTTAGACGAGCGTCCCCCTGCCGGCCCCAGCTGCAGATGGCGGGGACATTTGCAAATCCTTTCCTTCGGCTTGCCATTGTTTTGCTTAAAAATATTAAAATGTGCCATGAGTTAAATTGGAAACCCGTCTGTGCCGAGGCGAGGGCAAATAATCTCCATGATGAGAGCCAAATCGAAAGGGGGTTGGGAACAACAGCATCTCCGTGCAAGGGCTAATGGATTTAAACCCCACTCCATTAAGCGCATACGGACCGAGACAATATGTGAAATCAGAATTTTTTTATTCATCCCCCGACGGGTGTTTACTTATATTTTTGTTTTTTCGCTTTCTCTGCTCTTTGTTGAGCTGGCCCCAGTGGAGAGGCAAATTCATGAGTGCAGACAGATTCCTGAAATGTGTGAATATTAAAAAGTTTGCCACTCTGGCGGAGATAAGAGGGTATTTTGGCTTTAAGTTGGAAATTTCGGCTTATGTCTGCTTATGGATGGCGGAGCGATGGTAATCCAATTTTACGATTTGTTGGCTTAAAATGCGTGAAGACGTTAAGGGTGAGCGTCATGTGGGAGCGCATTGTGCTGCTATTTGCTGCCGAATGTGTTGCATTGGTCGTTGGGTGAATGTGGTTCAATTGGAAGGGAATGCGAAATGAGTTGGGGGTTAACACGTTTTTGGTATAATTTGGTAAATTCAGAAGTACACTAGTGTTCTGCTGGTTGGACTGTAAAACATTATTTTGCAACAACTACTTTTCAACAAAATTTCGTTTTTGTCAAATTTAATGACGAACCAAAATTGGTGTGAAAACACTTAAGTGAACTGAAATTACACAAATGATCATTTCGCTTAGTTCCACTGGGATTCGTTAAACTTCGTTAAGATTTCCTTAAGATTCGTTAAGTTTCATTGAGTTTCGTTAAGTTTTGTTTCGCTTTTCTTACTTAAGTAGGTGCTCAAACAATCGCTTTCTTCGCACATAGATGACAGTTAGCGTTTTCGAAAGAGATGGTGTTGTTGTCCCTATTTACTCCAGAGCCTAGGTAGACGATTTTTTAACTACCTGAAAGTTTATGGAGCTCATTATGACGCTTAGTCCAAGACGTTGATGTCGAGCGTCGTTCGTGATGACAGTATGTACTGATTTGCCGCTAGACCCACTTCAGCCGCTTCCGCTTCAATGCCAGCAAACGCCTCATTGACGGCTCGCTGTGTTCGTCCAATAACGTCAATGTCGTCCGAGTAAGGAAGCAGCTGAACGGACTTCCGGAAGATCGTGTCTCTGGTGTTTACGTTTGAGTTTCGCACGATCTTCTTGTCTTAAACCTTTTTTGACATTGAAGGTCTCTTGAGGTGAGTTCGCTACCGACCTTAATAGAGCAGAGAGAGTTCGCCATCGTAACCCTCTGCAACCTAACGAGTTTGGCAGGAATGTCAAAACTAGATATGGCGCTTAATTTTGCTTAACACTTTTATTCAACGTCCGCTTAATTTCCGCCACAGATCCTTCCTTCTTTTGGACTTATAGCTCTGTAGAGGTGTAGGGTCTATGCTCATCCAATAACATGGACGGAGTCTCGAACTTATGACGTTTTCCAGTCTAGATTAAGCTTGAATTGGTGCCGACATGAAAGTGTAGGTCACATCACCAGCATATACAACAAGAGTAGTTACTGTAGAGGCCCACGTCCACTTCAAACTGTTGCACCACACAAATCTGTCTACCTACTGACCGACTCGGTGGTCGATGGTGGACAACACACAAAAAATATTGCTTGAAGCACCCGAAAAACAGTCGTCATATAACGCATGATCTTCGTGGTGCAATGGAATAAATTTGAGACGGTCTTGAGGTGTACGTTTTTCCATAATGATTCATGAATCGTTGAAAAAATCAAGTCTAAACTAATAAGCATGTACACTCATGTTTCATTTATTTTAGCAACATTTTAGCAACTTTTTTTCCAAAAAAGACATCTGACAACATTATGCGAATACCAACACCTTTCGAAGATGACTAAAAAATATTGAATACAGTAGCGAACACAGAATTGAACCTTGAGTTATGCCGTCTCTCCATTTGAAAAAGTCTTTTAGTGTTGTACTGCATAAACAACTTGGTCACGGTTGGTGAGAAGAGAAACGTTACCCAAGTTCCGGGTTAGACATGTCTGTTGACTTCTTTTATCCTTGACGTTCCTGTTCACGGTGTCTTCCAGTCATGAAGAACTTGCTGTCTTGCGTCCGGGATGTCCTAGTCTCTATACCTTAGATGAAGTCTTTCTCTGTTTCGTGTCAGGGCTTAAATTGAAAGACCGACATATTTCAGCCTCCCAAACTACGTTCACTTGTTTATATAGCTCGAAGATTTCGCGATTTATTGAAAGGATGATGTCCTGTTTCGCCATTCGTCCTGCTTTTAGTCCTTTCAAAGCAAGATACAACTACACTCCAGGGCCGGTCATAACCTAGAAAGTATCCTAACGCAGTACAGCGTGCTTATTACGAAGATACTGAAAATAAGCGGGGTACGACAAGGGAAAAGAAAGATTTCGACATATATTACAGCCGTCACAAAGTTTGCACATATTTGGAACTATCAAGCGAACTGTGGGATTGTCTACAGCCGCTTTGCACTAAACTAATTGGCACGCTGTTGGCCTGGCAAATCGACTATAGACCAAAAATTGACACTAAGGAAAATCCTGGAGAAGGTTATTTGAGAGACTTATTGAATTTAAAGCCGCATAGTACACCCGTATTCGCATGGACATGTTCGAAGTATGGCCGAATTTGGAATTGAGGAACAATTGAAGAAACAGCGAAACGAACTGGTCTGATGGCCAAGGAGGGCAAGACAAAATATATACGTCGAGCGAGCGAGAAACGATTCGCCGCACACCATCTTGACCAAAACATCACACTCGAATGCTGATATTTTAAGGTAGTGAAAGACAAACGTTAACACCACGAATAAAAACCGATGCTATTTCGGTCTTTCGAAACAACTGCGGTCAAGACCAATGACTCGAAGGACCAAACTCATGCACTAAAAAAAAACTCATACATCCTGCCACTCATGCTTTATGGAGCCGAAAGCTTACCATTAGGCACAACTGCAGAGCTGATTCTTGGTGCCTTCTACAGAAAAATGCATCGTCGGATATATTGTCCCGTCTGCGAGGAATGGAAAATAACCGAGGTCTCCACAACCTGTGCAAGTATGTGAATGTAGTCCGGAAGGCAAAAATCCATCTGCTACCATAGCTCGGCCACATCGAGCGGATGGACTATAATGCTCAACAAAGAGGGTGTTCGAATCCGATCCTCCTGGCTCAAAGGAGAGGAAGGCCGAACCTGCTATATAGAGAACAGGTCATTGTGGATTTCAGACAGCTTGCCCTTGATGACTTGAGCAACATGCCGAAGACCGTCGCCGATGGATGGCAGAAATTGCTCAGGCTGTGACATTCCATGGTTCGCCGGCCTGATAAGTAAGTAAGTAAGCTGTGTAGAGAGTTCATTAAGCGATTTTTGTATCTGGCTCGGAACTCTAAAAGTTGCTTCGTATAATCAACTTTGAAGTTCATCTTGTGTATGGCCCGCAAGTGGTGGACCATTGTGATGTGGAGGGCAGCATGATTGCAGTGTCAGTCTGTTCTTGCCTGAAAAGATTATTTTTACTAGGAAAGGAGTTCAAGCGCTTCCAAGACGAAATCAGCTTAAAAGTGAGTGCACAGCAAACATTTGAAATCGCATCAATCGAACGCACTGGATTCATTTGTGAGTGCAGTTTGAGGTACGTACCAAGAGCCAATGTCGTGATCACCAGTACAGCTGGGTAGAGCAGTTGGTTGAGTGCCTGCTTTTGGTTACAGGTATATAATAAATATAATAAACGACACAGGGACTAGCAATTGTCTGTGTGTGCTGAAAATTTCGCTGGCATCTCAATAACCTAAACCTAAAACTTTGTGCCATTTATCAACAAAGTGATGCCATATTACCACTAATCTCATGGAATCGACAAATATCAAGTCCCCATCGAAGAATGTTTTCAAGCACCTTCTGCACCACGCTTTAGATTGATGCCTCCGAATAAAACACATTAAAGACAATCATTCACTCGAATCCCTTGGATGGCTTTCGCCTAATCCCATTCACGTGTTGAACTCGCAAGAGCCATTTACCATGCTCAAGTTTAAACACCCGCTCATCACTCCTTAAGACTTTCCTCGCCTTTGACGGCCTTAAGCGGCACTCATTTGAATACCTGAGGAGCGTAACAGGCCCTCCTTATTTACATATCCGCAATTACCGGGAAGAGCCCAAGAGCCCGCTTCCCCCCCGGCAATGGTAAACAACTTACATTCTGCTTATAAACGCAAATTAGGGCTCTCCCACATTAATTTCGTATTTTGTTGATTCAATTCCTGTTGATACCTTCCAGGCATATTGCAGCCCGTAAGTGGATGGAGCAACAAACGATAAGCACCTCGGGACTCTTGAGCAGCAAATACTGCTCATATGCATGATCAGATAATCCCTGGAGTGTGCAGTTAATGAGTGAAATCACGCCCTTGGCTGGCTATTTATGGTTTATTTTTGGCGTATCCTTCGAAGTTTGCACAAGAAAGTAGAAAATTCACAATGCGCCGCAATTACAAGAACCAAGTTGCCTCTTAAAGACCTCATTACGGCCGCCGAAGGACTTGGAGTCTAACACCCCAAACAATGGCCGGCATTTCCGGACAATCGCCAGAGCTACCAGCTCCCTGATTGTTGTGCACTTGGCCGTGTCTAGGAGTTGCTTCTCCCTTCACTCAAGACGAAGGGAGATTCTTCTCAAGCCAATGGGAATGATATCAAATTAAAGCGCGAATTCATTCTCGTACTTCCGGCAGCGTAAATGAAACAAACGAATTTAAATCCTACCTCATGCAGCCGAAGACCGCGGCGGAGGACGTTGCGAATTGGAAAGTGACCTGCCAGCGAGCGACTACGAAACAGCGGAGAAATGATCAACAAGAAATAAATAATAACAGCGTCGACGCCGTCGTTGTCGTTGGTTGCTTCAGCGTTTCTCAGCTTGTTCCTTTTCAGAAGATTTTTTCGCATTTTATATTCAAATAAGGCTATTCTCCGCGGAGCCCTATGAAGTGGAGTAAATTGAAGAACAATTTTTTCTCGACAATTCGGCTGGAAACATTTAAGAGCCCTGGGCGCAGCTGAGGTCTAGGGATGGTTCTTTTGTATTTTATTTATTTTATTTTTCACATTTTTTTGTGCGATGGTCTTGTGGAATATGCTGCATTAGGTGAGGATTACTTTTAATGAAGATAATTTGATAGTTCAGGCGCAGTGGGACGTTGCTCGTTTGAATGTGAAACGAAATAGGGATGAATTTCGAGAGATTTCAAATTTCAATGTACCCCTGTAGTTCGGCATATTGGCATTGCTGATTGAAAACACTAATGGTTGGCATGGACACAGAATGGGAGCACTGACCTTGAACATTGCACGTGGTTACCATACGCCATGGCAATCGATCTATGCTGTTGGCGGCATACTAAAGAGGGGTGCCTGGTGTTTTGAGAATAAGATGACTGTGGTCAGGCTGTCTGGATGGCATTTTTGAAAGGCCGATTGCTTACAGGGCTCACACCCATGTCTAGGATGACAATAGTATGCTTAGGTCTAGCGGCTATTGTGTTGTATTGCGGCCAGGTCAACTAGAAGTCGCAGCACCAATATATCATTATTGTTATAATGGCTGATTCGTTTGTTCTTTTTTGCTTTTAAGGGTCTACCAAGTAGGACTTCCGAGTTTGACAGTTAGTAGCGGTTATAATGTAGAAGTCGTACGCCTATGCAAATGAGACACAACGGTCCTTCATTTTCTTATCTGATTTATTCGTCAGAGTTAAGGAACCAGAGAGACAACGACAACCATAGAACATGCCTGGAGATGTTTTGCGTAGACTACCATGGCCCTGAAATATACAGAAATCATATAAAATGAAACATTGACGACAAGTGCTTAACTATTGCGAATAAAGTCAATTGCGAATGTCACAACCCGGGCTGGGACTACCTCATTCTGTGTAGATCCCAGCCGTGAACAGAGTTGCAATACCGATGATCTCCAATCATATCCCCAATCAAATATTCCCAGGTCACCGTGTGAAGAGAAGGGCACTAATGATAGTAAATTTAATATATGATCAATTTCGGAGTAGTGGCGTTGTGGGTATCTGCATATCGTATCGACGTCGTAGGTTCGATTCCTAGCCTGAGCGACAAATATACAACTTTCACGACCCCACAGTATTTCGTCTAGACAAAAGCTTCTCAAACTTGGCCGTTCGGAGTCGGCATATAGCTGTAGGTCTCTTTCACTCGTGAGAGAACAGTATCACGCACTACACGAGTGGCTGCTGAGAAGCTAGGCTCTGGCGCTCTACGGGCTGTAGCATATTACCATCCACCCTTATTAGCATATATATATAAAGTTCGGAGTTACCTTCTTCTTGGATCTCAGAAAACATCTCGTCTTATCCATTCTAGCATTTGCTTGATCACAAGCCTATGAGCACCGAAACAGCTTTAGCCGTCGGTTCGTCTCAAATAGCTGCGAATTTGCCACAAAGTTCCTTCAGCACAAAGCTACTATTGAACATGCAACTCATTGAGACTCCCACGTGCACGTGCACGTGGACGAGCTTCTGGTATAGACAAAATGTAAGTGATTCCACCAAGGCCCATTAAATTCAGTTGATGCTCTTGATCGATCGTTGCAAGATTTGGGTGGAAATGTTAGGCAATCATTGCCTCGATCAACACCAGCGCAAGATTAAATATTGTGGCCGCACGTGCGTAGCTGTCAAATAAGCGGGCCAAGGTATAGAACGATCAATCAACCAAGATATTTTCACGATATTGAGGAAGTAACTTTGCTGGTCCTGCAATACCTCGACATTTCTGTAAGGACTAAATGAACCGTGTCTTGTATGTAGTTTATTAAAAGACGTCGTTTAAATAAGACCAATTTATTGTTAAGTACATTCTCTTACGCTCGTATGCTAAAGACTAGTTTAACTAATTAATAAAGCTGTAGATCCAATTGAAAACATACCCTAATTACGCGGATAATGTTGGTTTCTAAATCCTGGAAGGTCGTTGGGTTTTCACACTAGGTGCTGTCTATTCAATTGCAGATCATCCAATAACATGGACGGAGTCTCGAAATTATGACGTTTTCCAGTCTATATTAAGCTTGAATTGGTGCCGACATGAAAGTGTTGGTCACATCACTAGGATGTACAACAAGAGTAGTTACTGTAGAGGCCCACGTCCACTTCGAACTGTTGCACCACACAAATCCGACTCGGAGGTTGATGGTGGACAACATATATATATTGCTTGAAGGACCCGAAACATAGTTGCCATATAACGCATGATCTTCGTGGTGCAACGGAATGGAAACGAAAAATGGAGACGGTCTTGATGTGTGATTTTTTCCATCACGATTCGCCAAACGAGTCAACAAGTCTAAACTAATAAGCCTGTACATCCATGTTTATTGTAGCAACTGAGTTTTCCAAAAAGAGATCCAAATGACAAGATTATCTGAAAATGAACACGGTTCGAAGATCACTAGAAAATATTCAATACAGCAACGACCTAAGAATTTAACCTTGAGGCACACCATGTCTCCATTTAAAAAAGGCTTTGGCTTAGTGTTCTACATTATAAACCACTTGATCACGGTTAGTGTCGTACGAGAAGAGTAAACTTGCACAAGTTCCAGATTTGCTTTCTATTGCTTTCTTCCATCATTGACGGTCGCTGTCTTCGAGTCATGAATGCCTTGCTGTCCTGCATCCGCGAAGTTTGGTCTTTATAGGGGAGATTCGGTATTTTCACTGTCTTTTGTCAAGGCGCTATATAGTCGACGGATTTCTGCCTCCCGAACTACGTTCAATAGCTCAAATAATTCGCGGTTCATAGAAAGTAAGGATTTTCCGCTTCGCCTTTAACCCTGCTATAAGGTCCATATAGCCAACCTTGCAAAGTAAGAGTTCCTGATTGATTTTCTTTGTTCCTTTGACAAAACCAAAGGTGACCCTCCGTCGGATCAGCTCCAGTGCTCATTACTCCAATGTTCCTGCGTCAATTCCCAAGTGAATCTATTGCAAGTAAAATTGCTTGTCAGATTTCCGTGCGCAGCGATAAGCAGTGTTTTTCCTTCGTTATCAACTTATGTCCGTATTCCATGTCACACCCGCCACAATTTTCGTTTACTCCGAAGTTTTCGCAACTCTTGAATGCTAAAACTTTCACCAATGGTGACGACCTAAAATCACACTTGCCCCAGTTTTGTGCTGCTATGGCCCAGAAGTTCTACGTGCATACACGAAATCACAAAGTTGCCAGAACTGCTGCAGAAGGTCATCGAACAGAATTGAATTTATTTAATTGACTAAAGTTTGCTCTCTGAGTGTACACAAAAAAATACATTTCACACCAGTGAACCAAAACTAGTCTTGTGTCAAACCAATGCATTTGGAGTCGATTACGAAAGTGGTCGTAAACTTTTTGAAAAATAAAAAGTTGGTGGAAGCTAATAAATGTGTGATTGAATGTGGTTGTGGATGGTTTATTTTGGGTGTTCTCGAGAGATTTTGGATACGGTTCGGTTCGGCAAAGGCATTACCGTCCTCCCCTTACTGGTTTATGTGGCTGACTTCTTATTGAAATTAAACTTAGCTCTCAAGTGGACCATAATCATAATAGCACCATACCAATATGCAGCCTTCTACTCCTTGGTCACTAAGAAGCGCTTCAGTTGACTGACTTTTTCTCGGACTGGTGTACTTTCTGCACCAACAGAATTCTTCGACAGACTTCGACAGAGGACGTAGTTACGAAATGCCGATATACCTTTCAATGACAGGACAGGGTACTACTTAGTCTGAGTAGGCGTCTCTGCTAGTAGTCTCGTCAGATATAGGATATCATCATCACAACTTTTTGGCCCACCAACAGTCCACTTGATCCCCCGTTCATCGGGAGTTATCCTCAATCGCGGCCAGTCGAGTTCTGTTTCGCCCAAGTTCCTTCATCCCAGCATCAAGTCTGGTCTCCGCTACGTTACAACACTTACTTACTTACTTAAGGTGGCGCTAGAATCCGGGGTGGACCTGGGCCTCAACCAAGAAGCGTCTCCAGCCAGCTCGATCTTTAGCTAGCGGTCTCCAGCTTCGTACGCATAGTTGGTTGAGGTCCCTTACAACACACAGTCCGTTACAACACTCAGTCCATGAATAATGCGAAAAGCAGGAGTGACAAGACGCATCCTTAGCGAAATCCATAGGCCACAGTGAAATGTGTTGTGCACACACACCTGCTACAGTAGCCACAGAGGACCATTAATCCCATGCTACTGCAGAACAGTCCAGAGTTTACCTCGAGGAACTCCGTTGAATATTAATTTTGCAGTAAATCAGTGTCAGTCAAGCGAAAATATATGTGAATTGACCTAAGCTGTTTTGCATTGAAGTAGAAATTTGAAACACAAGAGCTCAAATGTTCACAAAATAGATTTGATTACGTTGAATCTAACGACATCCAGATCTTCGTCTATACTCAACCTTAGCGGTTATGACTTTTTCGTAGAGTGTACAGATTGGGGCTATTTAGAAATGGCAGCCTCTGCTTTCCTGGCAAGCACATACTCTTTCATTGACCGTTTAGGTTAAATGTGGCTGCAACTTATTAATACACCTTTCTTCTCTTATTTTCACTTTCAAGGAAGGCGTTGATGGTTGCAATCTTGTTTGCACAGGTGTTTGATTTAAGAAAAACGCAAAGAAAACTAAATGTCAAACGACGTTGAATCGCAGTATCAGGCTGGCGCGAATCTAATCGCAAAACGCCCGATTTCGACTTATGAAGTAATTGAATTGTTTCTCCAGTTCATGGCATGAGGCACCGTCAGGATGACGAACACCATTTATTGCTAATGCCTGAATGGGTGTATTTGAACGAATAAATGCGGACTGTAGCTGAGAAACATTAATTATTCTTAAAATGCAGCTCAACGATGGAAATGTGATGTTCTTTCGTATAGCGCTCCGAAAAGTGCCAGTTGTCTTTCTTTTTGTTGGTGTTCTCTTTTGTATTGTATTGATACCAGTTTCACCACAGGTTAAATTATTTATGAGTTCCAGAAGATTAAAACCGAGTAATTTTGAAAATCAATGAGTCCCAACAAAGGTTGTTTATGCTTCCTTATGTGAAAAAAGAAACAAGTACGTTTTTTTCTTTGTTGGAGTATTTAATTCGACACTGGAGCTCTCTGACTCAAGACTGGTCTATTGTACTATTAGGCAGCAACCTACAATTCCTTCGGAAGATGTGATGATGAGCCTAGGGAATCAGCTCTCACCACATCAGCGCCGAAGACTTGCCCCCTGATCCAAGCAAAGGCGGGCAATGGCAGATGAAGGGCTTTGCCGTGTTGTCGTCCCCTCTATAGGGTTATCTTCGCTTAAACCAAGCACATTTGGTGTAGTGGTATGTTATTACGTCGGTTATTCGTCTGCAATCTTTTCTATCAGGGAATCAAGGGACAACAAAAATGCCGTGGATATTTTACAGACGTTTAGCTGCAAGCGCTTGGTCTGTTTGCATCTGGGAGAGTTATGCCATCTACGATTGTGCTCTTGAGCAGTCCAACCAACAAACCCTAGACGCCGGTGGTCCGAGCGTAGGTTCAGGTCCTGAGAAAATTTCCTCCGGTTCTTTTTGGCAAATTCATCGGCGATCCCAATTCTACCGATTCCTTGGCGTCCTGGGATCCAGATGAGCTTGAGTCAATTTTGACTGCCAACTGCCCTCAAATTCAGAAATAATTTGCATTCTTGAAATATCTTGGAAGCCGCTAAAGGGTTGAGTGAGGCCTAAAGCATGAGCCTGGCGGTCACTACAGATGCAGTTACGTTGTCCACATGTTCACAGTATAGTTTGTTGCCATTGGGATCGCATACGTTTCCCCTTGGTAAAACGGACACGAATTGGAAATTTGAAATAAAATTACATTAGGTGTTTAGGTAATTTTATTCTTGAAAAAATGAGTCAAATCTGAAAATGGTGAGTAAGAAATACATATATAGTATGTCCTTATGACTCTGTAGAGTCCCTGTGGTAACTCTGATTGATACCCTTTTGGTTCTTCGTGGTAAAAACTGATCCATTGCCATCCCTCATCTTTCACAATCTACCCAATGTGCTAACTGCCAGGTGACCCAGTCTCATTCTCAGACAGCGTGTGCAGGCGACTTCACTGACGTGAGAGCGCCATAAAACTTCCTCCTTTCAAGCTGCCTTGATATCATGTCGGATATCATTGACACTCGGCGAATTTTCGAACTCCACTAAAATCAAGCACTTAGAATTCCAAGGCCTAGGGGTCGCCAGTTGCAGTTTCGACAAGTGCTCATTCCACAACACATCGTCTACGGCTTAGACTCCTTCGATGATGTTGAATTTATTGCCTCTGGGTCAGCGAATAGTTTGCAGTCCAACTTCTGGACGGACTCTCTCGCGAGTTGGTCTTTAGCTGATCGCACAGATAGTTTACTCGTTCTTCAGTCGCAAGGGATCTCAGTCTTTATATGGCTTCTCCCTGAGGTGTTTTAATTTAAGCCTTCTTCTCGCAACTAAACTAGCTCCGAGTCCGTTTCTAACTCGACACGACCTCAATCAACTTGGGGTGCGCAGCTGACAGCATGACAATAGTTCGCATTTACAGCAGCAACCAAATAGAATCTTCAAACTAGACTCAGCGGCCAAGCAATCTAACGAATTATCCATAATTTCCTAAGACCCCGACAGCACTCAGTAGCCAACGTCGCGAATCAATCTCCGTAGCTATCGAACCAAACTATTCCCCGTCAACAAGTGTCTACTATCAAATCACGTCTTTAGTCTGAATGTCTCAATTAAGCAACCAGCAACATGCGCCAGCAGTCCTTCTAAAGTTCGTCCCCCGAACTCCAGATTAATGGACTCCTTCCATTCGCAGTTCCGTTCCAGTTTGGATCGAGGTAATGACCTTAAAATTGCGGAGGGTGTCACACGACACACCCCGGGCATTATTCAGCCGCGGCGCGATACAACCACATAATCACATCGTGTCAGCGGCATCACCTATTGTCCGGGCACTGGCCCCCGCCGGTGAATTGGCTTCACTCGCCACCAAAGGAATTCAAAATTATGCACGCGTTTAATTTAATATTTACACTTCAGATGCGCTGCGAATCAGCGGCAAGGGGAGCCATGATGTACCGCCTCTGCTCCCCCTCTGTGACACTTTCCGTGGGATCCGCATCCCATCCCATGCCATCCACGCCGAGCTATTTATACGAGCCATCGTGTGTTTACATCGCGCGCCGCTGCGTAGGGGTGTCGAACATTTGTTTGTTTAACTTTGGGGATTTCGGATTTCGGTTTGTGGAATTCCTAAAAGACGAGGCGCAAAAACAAAGCACTAAAGTACGCTCCGGCGCGGAGCCACATCACAGCGCGGTGCGCCCTATCTGTAGCCGATTGTGTCTACGGGCAGGGTGGACAAAATAAATGTTTCCTCACTTTTTATGCGCGGCTTTTTTCACATGCTCCCCGAAGTGGGTGGGCCTCTGAGCAGTGGCGCGGCAGCGGTGGCGGTGACGGAGCGGCGGCCCTTGTTTTACGGGTGGTTGTGCTTGTCTTGGACATATTTTTATTTGACGCAGCACGACAGTGAGGAATCTGCCGGATCCATGGATCCCCGGATCGATGCCGGTGTTGCGTGGCCTTTGAAATGTACGCGAGGGTTATGACGAAACAGATGGATGTGCGGGTGAGGGCGCGATTCATTGCCGTTCGCTGTGTGTTTTACGATCTGGTAAACGATCTTGGAAGACACTTACGAGCCCCGAAGTTTGTTAGTTGTGCGATAGCAGGGTGCCAATGACAGCGACAGCGAGAGCCAAGTTATTGAGGGAAATTAGTGAAATTGGGCATTTAATGATCGTTTAATGGGCGGCCGGGTAAATTGGATGCGATAAATTCGTCGGTGTTAATCTGCTTGACGTATATCGCTTGTCGCAGGCGTATGCTAAAGTTGAGATAGCAATTTATTGCCGTTCTGCCATGGTGTCGTGCAGGAATTGAATGCTTCTAGCTCGACACACTCCTTAAATGGCAGATGAAACGATTATGTGATTTGTATCCGTTTCGCTGCTGCTCGCTTTTACGATCTGCATCGCAAATGAATGCGTGGATTTTATGTCACCCCGCTGGGGGGAGGTGTATCTCTCGAAAGTGAAGGCGCGTCTGTTTGCGATCCGTTCGTGGATGGCTGTCATTTTGTCTTTCTCTTGAAGATTCCCTATTGCCACCAAATTGCTGCGAGGAAATGCATTCCCACAGCTATTCACATGCTGACGATGGCATTGACGTCATGAAATGCCACCAAGTGGTAAGTGTTCCAGACGCGGCCCATCAAACGCCCCCGAAGGCAACCACTATCGTTGACATTTTCTTGCGTCGCTGTCTTTTGAGAGCATGTGTTGGTGCACAATTTTTGAATTGGAATTTAATGTATTGAGCAATGGTTGCCAAGCGTTATGATAGACTAAGAGCAGTTGCACTCAGAGGCGTATTTTTTATTTCAGGACCCCTGACCTTTTAAGATGATATACATTGGTTTTTCGAGAGTGGAATCTTTAGAGTACGGCAGTCGACAAACCCTTTTTGTTGTGTCGCGATACGCTGCTGGAGACGGGATTTCTCCTTGACTGAGCTGGTAGACAATTACTTGTCTGCATTAGGGACACAATAACTTTCTCTGCAAGGGGGCACAAACTAGTGCGTTCAGCACACAATCGACTATGTCATCGCATAACAAAGCAGTTGGGAAGCGCCAATGAAAAATCAATTCTCGATCTTGCAGCTTTGGTAGTTTCCCTCCTTCCTTGTACCAGCCGATGCTAGTGTCTGATTTTGAAACTTGCTTTTACAGCTGTTGTACCATGCCATCAGAGTAGACTCCATAGTAATTTTTGCCCCTTCGTAGAATTCTCTGTTCTCTTCAGAGTTGCGAATTTTGAGTTTGCATTGGCGTTGCTTGAGGAATCATTAATAATAACCAATGACAAAATCGTCACCCTTCTAGGTATCGTGATGTGGTAGGTATATTCTTAGCTGTAGGTGAAGTTACGGTTCGTTCGAGCCTCCACGAGACCACGCACTAAATATGTCATGGCCCAGCAACGTGCTCGGTTGTAGATTTGAAAGTGATAGACATTGCCTTATTACTTACTTTCTATGAGGAGGTATTTGAGAAGTGAGACAGTGCCGCGTTCATGCCGGCAGGCAACTCTTTTGTATAGACCCAGAGCGGTCAGCAACTGACTGGAAAAGAAGTCCTTTTTGAAGCCTTTTCTACTCTTGCTGCCTAAGGTATTTCTTTCCAATTATTCTACTTATGTTCCTACCATTGTGGCTCTTCTTTCGTAGACACTAGGCAAATAATATTGAGAGTTTGAATGAGTTAACCTCCAAGCAAGTGTCATCAGCTACGGCAATTAAGTCAATAAGATTGACATCCGCCAACAGGTACATCTGAGATCGCCCTAGCTATAGACTGAGATTTTGGCAGGATGTTTTTCTCTTCCTCCGTCAGAGTACTTTCTATGTCGGTTGTTAATATGTAGTTTTAAGTTATCCGATGCTCCGATTACGTCGGATGTCGTAGAAATATGTTTGTTATGGTTATTAATTTTGCTTCCCACTAGTAAAGGGGAAAGATGGATCGAACAGTACACCTGACCTGGCTGTATACAGTGAGGACGACCTATTTTGAAACAAAATTGCCTCATGTATCCAAATTCGCATTTATGAGACGTACTAACGCAATGCCATTCATTTGAAGACACTGTAATCACACTATCAGGTTGGTCCTCTTTCCAATCGCCATATTCTGTAGAAACAGGGGCACCAAGTGCGGGATGTGGCTTGGTCACTTATGGCTTACTTGTGACAATAACACCTAAGCCGGACAGAAGCAGTGACAGTCAACAGAGTTTTATGTCTTATGTGAGGTTGAGTTAGCTTAAAATACATAGGTTAAGTCAGTTGGTGTCAGCCAAGCTTATACAGATTTCTTGACCGAATCACTCTTAAGATCATTCACAAAACACACTTAAAAAAAATATAGCAAAAGCTGGAATTTAATTAAAGCTACAACAGCTAGGAGTACTCGTGGGTGGTAGAGTCAGTCAGTGGTTTATATGTAAGAATGTTTGTTAAGCTAAGCTGGCTGGAAGCATTCTTGTCTAACACTTGAGGAAAATGAATTTAAATGAAACGAGGACGCAAAGCACGCACTAGAGTTCTCCACGCCATATGGTCCTTCCCCATCGACTCTAACCGCTCAGGACTTATGCACGCGAGTCTTTGGACTTGGTGCAACCATCTCGTCCTGAGTCATCCAAAACTGATTCGTGTTAAATTAAATCGTAGTAGCCAATTTCACTGATTTTACGAAGATGATGCTCTTCTATAATCATCGACTGCACCGTCGACAACTATTGAAAATAGAAAGTTTTGTGCGATTGACATGACAATTATGTGTCAGAACGGGCATATTTTCAGGATCCCCGGATGGAAAAAGATAGAAATTCAACACATAAAAGAAGTCGAATCACGTACACTTTCCTTTAATGAATTCTTTTATACATGGAATATTCTACAGAACATGTACTTACTTCTCTTTGGAATGCGTGAGAATAGTTGTGCTCCTAAATATGCATTAATCGCATTCCAACTAAATATTCAATCTTAACTAAGCCCCACTGAGCCATTATTTATGTGCTTAATCGAGGCAACGATGGTGGGTATGTGCGACTCACTTGAACCAAGACGTCGTAGTTTCGATCCCTGGTCTGAACGACAAGCAATCAAATATTTTCACGGCCCCACCTCCTTCGAGTCACTGACAATGTCTAG
This sequence comes from Eristalis arbustorum, assembly GCA_916610145.1. Taxonomy (NCBI): domain Eukaryota; kingdom Metazoa; phylum Arthropoda; class Insecta; order Diptera; family Syrphidae; genus Eristalis; species Eristalis arbustorum. The sequence goes on along the minus strand of OU744318.1, from coordinate 14,469,051 downwards.
AGTATTTACTGTCTAGAAAAGGCTTCTCAAACATGGCCGTTCGGATTGTCGAGAGAACAATAGCACGCCCTCTACGGACTGCACCGCCACACATATTATAAAATCTAGGCCACATTATATTTTTAAATTTTTTTTTTCCAAAAGCCATGCCATGTCGAAGTTCATGAGGCACTGTGGACAAACACATATACACCATGCAGAATTCATAGACGCGCCTACCTTTTCCCTAACCTTCGTCAGATCACCATTCTCATGGCAGCTACATCTCCTCCTCCTAGCTAAGTGAACTCCCCATCACTTTGATTTCCTTTAAGTTAAAAATAAACCACCGCATCTCTCTGATTTTCTGTAAGAAAGAAAACGTGTCCACAAAATGTCATAAGAAAGCAGATTAGCCCCAGCCTCAAACAACGTTGAGCCTCAGAATTTCCCAAGAAATGACACTTCAACGTTTGAAGCAATCACACACGGGGCATTCCGTTCCGCCGCCGAAATGTAATTCAAAGTACACAAGTAACTACGCTGAAAGTTGTCAATAATTCAAGAAGACCTAAGTAAATATTTATAACTTAGACACCGGATTTTGACGGAACAAACGACGCCTCTTAGCGCGGCATTCCTTGGAAACTCATTTCGTATTCTTGTGGAAGTGAGTCGTCCTCGGATAGCCACTGATAGGAGAATTCGCTGACACGCCCACTTACCACTTGTAGTCACTGATTCGGTGTAAGTGATGAATCGAAGTCAGGAATTTGAATGACATGCCTCATTTGTTTCAAAGTGCTGACCCTTTGGGAACCTTTTTGAAGGGAGTTTGTCAGGGGGCTTGGCTTGCAAGGCAAGGTCTTCGGGTGCGACTTCAGGTTCTTATGTTGTGCTTGGTATTGAGTGAAGTTAACTCATATTATTTGCTGATTCCGAATGGTGAAGTGTGAGTGGCTTTCGGTAGACACTTGTGTGCTGGGTGCTGCGCGTTGTGGGTGACTCGGAAGAGGGGAAGCTGTAATGAACGCTATTTATGTCGTGAATTGAAACTCGAAGTGCACTTCCGTCGAGCCATAATTAGCATGCATTGATTGGCCCCAATAAGGTATGAATTGAATATTTCTGCTAATTTCCCATAACACGAACATGCTCATTTGCATTCCCATTTATTTCAGTTACATATTTTAATTGTTACTCCGAAAAGAAGTCATTAAAAAAAAACAGCTCGCTAGTACCAACGACCAATGATTTCAGAATAATTGAATAAAATCATCCGCCACAACCCCAATGCTTGCGAAAAATGATAATCAATTAAAGTTGAATTAGTCAAGGTATACATAAGTTCGTTAAGCGATGAATGGCTCCCTGATTACCACCCACACTTAACAAGCAGGATGCATACATCAGCGCTTACATTCTCCGATAGACGCGACAGTTTATGTCCTGATGGCTGGGTGAGTGGTGATTAATCACAATGAAAATAGTTTTAGAGCGGAGTGACATCGCGATGTTAATGTTTGAAGATGAGCCAAGGCCAAGGTTGATTGATTAATTTGGATTCGCAGGTCTCTGCCTTCTCTGAATGCGACAGTTTGAGAAGATTGGATTGACAGTCTAGTCTGAGTTTTGCCAGTGACCCAGATCATCTTATTGATCTAATGGTCTGGGGTGAACCTGGGCCTCCTCCAACAAGTCGCTCCAGTTGGCATGTTCTTTAGCCAGCTGCCTCCAATTTTGCACGCCAAGCTCGTTGAGGTCCTTTTCCACTTGTGGCTGCCATCGGCTTCGTGGTCGTCCTCCATTTCTATGTCCCACAGGTTCAAAGTCGAAGACTCCTCGGGCTGGCGCAGTGTTGTCCATGTACTCTACATGGCCTTTCCATCTTACACGTTGACCCAGTTGGTCCCATAAGAATATAAGTGAAAGGTGGATCTTCTACGAACCTTAACGATTACTTCATTCCACAAGCAACTATCGATATCATAGCCCTTGTGTTTCGCCAAACTACAAGTCAACAATATCCTGAGTCGACCTCTTGGATGAAGCCTCAGTCTCCATAATTCATGAACTAATTAAAGACGCCGGGAGTATTGCAAGGAAGAGACTAACGACAGCTTGGGCTTGATCAGTCATCAGAAGCAGAGGGGTCAGGACGGTGTAAAGGCTCAGACTGTGCACGGTGTGTCAGTCTGAGAAGTACGTAAGATCTAAGGCAACTCCAGTCACCGTACGAATATACAAAAGTCATATTCTTTGACCTGCAACATCCCAAACGCTTAGTTTCGTCAAGTTTCGTTCAATTTTGGTTTAAATCGCTCCCTGTGTTCGAACAGCTGGTGCTCGATGAATGCACAGGTTTGTAGAAGAATTTTCAAAGGTAAGGATGCTTGCCGCAACTCTTCATTAGATCAGCTTGCCTGAGTCAATTATTTACTGGTCCTAAGTTTCATACCAACAAAACACTTAAGTACTCCTCTCCAATGATATTAAAATGTCATAATTTTCGAAGCCCAATCCATTTTACTGGAAATGACACGACGAGCACAATCATTTGTCACGGGGTCTGACTAGGATTTTGATTTATCGGTGGAATTTCTAAGCAGTTATGACCCTCATAATTGAGACAACCACTTAGTCTGTAAGTATTGTGATGTAATTACATTTTCCATCAATCAACTGGGAAATTTGTTTTTATAGCAATTCGGAATTACATCCCCACGAGGTTCCAATTTCACTGGAATGAGAGGGAGAATGTGCTCCCTGGGGTAGACATATAAGTACACTTCCGTCTAAAAATAGTCAGGCACACAGGCCCACCACCACTTAAGTCACAGTAGGCGTCGGGTTATTGGACGAAGTTATAGGCAGCTCGATACGAGGACATAAATCATGATCACAGGACATCCCTGTCAACCGATTCGAATCGTATGCAGCCTAATGTGGCCAGACTGCCCTTAACCGTGCCGTAAGTGATCAAGTGTAATTTTAAGGGGTAATTACTTCCAATAAAAGTCGAAGTAAATGACAACATTTACCGAGAGTTGTCATGGAAAATTTATTTCTGAAATAAGAAATCGGCTCTGGGCAATGTAATTTTGTTTGTGTTTGAGTAGGGCTTTTGGTGAATAAGGTTGGAAGGGGACCTTGGCTGGAGTCTTAGTTTGTCTCTCACAATAAAAGAGGTGTATAACACCGTCGATGTGAAATACGCGCGAATTTTGCCTTTGGGCGAGGAATAAGAGAACATAGAGATGTTCGTCATCATAGCAGAAAAACCCATAACCCACCACAAGAACTGCTTCGTTTTCACGCACATTTTTACAAGGTTTGGGCCCGCGCCAAATGAGTTATTATTGGTTATCATGGGTTTGAGTTTTCTTCGAAGGCAGGAGGACGCTAAGAGTCTTCGCAAATATGCTGTTCTTCGTTGCTAAACGTAATGCTTTTCTCAAATTAGTTTGATTACTGAAACACATTGGAAGGTAAAGTAAATTTAAATTGCCTTTTTCTTCCGTTGATGCACGTTTAATGCCGAGACCGTCGGAGACAATTGATTTCTGGTTCCATCCGAGTGGAAAAGTGAAGTGTTGAGTGTTGCAGTGAAGAATTATATGAACTTGCGGCGATTGGCGTAATAAGCATTTGGTGTAGTTGAGAAGGACATTGGATGCGTTGAGGTCACTAGACACATAAATACGGAGCTCGAACCTCCGTTGAACTGATTTGAGTCTCAGAGCTGTGTTGGCTGCAACTTATATACCGAATAGTTCTCTTGGCGTAAGGTGGCGGAATATGTCAGGCGCATCAGACAGAGTGATTCACATGCCCGCCGACATACATGCATGCCGGCTTGCTTCCGGTTGAGTGCAGCTGACAGCCTTTCATAGTTATGTCCTCCAATCTCAGATCTCGGCCATTAGTGTTGTGCTGACGATCGGGGAGAAAGTCAAGTAATGCGTGGCAGTGGTCCCCATTTGCATACAATGACTATTTATGGCAGAGGAGGTCATCCTAACCCTTAACCTGGAAATACATGATAACATGAAGCCAAATACGCGTCTGTCACTGCCCCAGTCTCTGCTTGATGGAACATAGATCGCTGAGAGTGCATTCATTCACGACGCGCAGAATTTAAGGAATTTGTTTAAAAAATCTCTTTCAGGCTTATCAGGATGTCTGAGAAATACATCAACATCAACATTGGGAACGAAGAAGCGATGGGCGATTGCGAATAAAAACAATTGAATAATTCGATTGTTCTAGCAGTCGCATTTATTCGAATTCAAACTGAGCGGAGTCGATTGTTGATTTTCGATTCTTGGAGGTCCAATTCCAATCGTCAACGAATGTGTGTATTCGTCGATTCTTCAAGACAGAAAGAGATTGTTAGATTGTGTGTATCCGCCGTTTGTTCGTTTCACTACAACAATTTAAACGTTACATTTAAGAGACTGAGAGTACAATCCTTCCAATAATGTGGTGAGAAGGGTCGAACCTCCAAGATTCAAATAGCCATGGGAACCAATATTTTTCTGAAATTTGGTTTGACTTATAGAAAATTCGATTAAAGGGTGTTCCAATTATAGAGGTTTGGCTGTAATTCCATTTCCAATGTTCCTATTTTGGTAAGTATCATTTTTTATATATTCTCTTGGTTGTAGTAAGAACTGAGAATAGTCGATTCGATTCGATTATTATTCGATTGTTTGCTGATGAGATCGAATAAATCGACAATTGAATTAAATTTTTACAATTGCCAATTTATTCGATTGAGAATTTCGCAATCGCCCATCGCTAGTTAGCACCCAGCTGTCAAAATATTCATCGTGCATCGTTTCACACATGGGGCTAACTTGTAGCAGTACACTCTTTTTCGAACCAGACCAGAGAACGACGGCCTCTTATGATTTCTCTTAATGATTCGGCGCCGATGAATTGGAATTGGAATTGATTGAACATCCTGACATGATCAACGAATGGATTGAAGCAGGACGATCATAGACAGCACAGTGAGTTTTCTAATTTGGCACTGGGATTGTTGTGAAAACAATTTCGGATCTTTGAGTGGTGACTCGTCAGCAAGTAAAATTGTCGATAATGATTCGCTCATGATGCAAGAGTGATGCTTCGATGCATTCATCCAAAATTGGTAATGGTGTTCGACTCCGAACCAGTGGGACAACTCCATAGAGGACGACCACGAAGCCGATGGAGCACTCAAGTGGAGAAGGACCTCGACCAACTTGACGTGCGAAATTGGGAACAGCTTCCTAAGGATCGTGCCAACTGGAGAGGCTTATTGCCAGCGCAGCTCCATAAGAAGAAGAAGAAAAAGAAGTACTTCATATTTTTCGAAATGAGGAAATAGACTGTTGTCGTGAAGAGTCTTAGGTTTAGAGCAATGACATCTGACTTTCTGTGGTCAGAGATCGACAACATCTTCGAGCTGTTAGTGAAGTGAAGGAGAACTTTGGCAACTGCCTGTTGTCACAATGCGATGTCACTTCACGAAATAAAATGATTTTGTCTTTGTAGGGCTGCGTTACATCTTGCGACTTGTTGTCAGCGAACCACTTTGGATTAGCACGAGCACAATGTACAAATTCACAAGAACTAGTACCACCGCTTGAAGCATTAGCAGCGAAATAATGTGCTCACATAATGGCATGAAAACCGAAATGAGATATTGCTTACCTCCATTTGCCCAATCACTTAAACTTAAGTGGGATAGCATGCTCGATAGAGGGGCCTTCCAACCAGCAATGAGTCAGTAGCGAATGAAATTGATATTTTCCTCCAGTTCCAACCGCAGCGACATTGTTCAGGTTGAATACGGATGTGCTCAGGGACCACATGAGTGTGCAACAAAATTTGCTCTTGACAACCACTGCCTATTTGTTTTATCCATCAGACGCGACTTTTTGAACAATTGAGGACAACGACGTACAATTGAAGACTGAAAGCTATCCTATTGCACGTAGTTGTAGGATGGGGTTGTTAAGTTCCCACTCAGTTCCCCCTTCGTAGCATATTCCCAAACAAAGATATTTGACCAAATTCCTTAGACTGGCTACCAATTTTATCCAAACTTGAAACTTTAGGCAAGAGGAGGTGAACAACATGATGTCGTTGTATGCACTCAGGAAAACCAGTCTTTGAGGATTGTACTCAACTGTACCGGATGATTAGCAGTGAGTCTCAAAGGGCGTGTGCTTGTCACAAATTGAATTCGTCATGACTGATCAGCTTTCACTGCACTGGTCATGTGCGATATTGTAATCGATATAAGCTGCATATCACTCGTAGTCTATTGAACAACTGACAAGGGTAGGCGGAAGATGGTATGGAGGGTACGTAGGAAATTCTAAGCTAAATGAAA